>OX376205.1:15253783-16453783 GCA_947363905.1 Lithophane semibrunnea
TAGTACCTAAGATGATTTATAATGAATGAACCTTATATCAGTAGTATCTAAGATGAATGAACCTTATATCATTAGTACTTAAGATGATTTATAATTAATGAACCTTATATCAGTAGTACCTAAGATGATTTATAATTAATGAACCTTATATCAGTAGTACCTAAGATGATTTATTATTAATGAACCCTATATCAGTAGTACCTAAGATGATTTATAATTAATGAACCTTATATCAGTAGTACCTAAGACGATTTAAAATACCCCATGTAATAAAGCACTACCACTATTTTTTGAGATTTATATTACAAACTGTTTTCAGATGGCGCTAAATACGATTTCATAATAGTCGGTGGAGGAACGGCAGGATGTGTGATAGCGAGTGCACTGGCGGAATACTGCAGTGTCAAGATTTTACTTGTCGAAGCCGGAGGAAACCCGCCTTTGGAATCATTGGTAAGAATATTTACTAACAATAAACGGAATATTTTAATGCAGGCACTGTTTTTTTTTTTTTTTTTAAGTTTGGGAAATCACCAAATGACTTCTCCCGCTCTGGGAAGAGCGGGAGGGCGTGTCAGACTTTTACTGACTAAAACCCACTCGGTATCCCTTTCGGATTTTCCCGCAACCCTGCCAGGCATGCCCCCTACAGTTCATCAAATTAATGTTATGCTTAGAGATTTACTTTAAAGATTGAGCGGTGGTTCTCTTTCTCTCTGGCAGTTATTATTTAGCTTATCAGCGGGTAAGCTTGGCATGGAAAACTAAGGCACTTTCAAACTTTTCTATTCGTGTAAGACATTATAACGTCAACACTTGACCACTGACTTCGAAGTTTGCTGACCCATTATTTACTATTTCAATGATGTAATTTAATTGATTGTATTCCAGTTTCCTGCTTTCTTCACATACCCAAAACATACAGAAAACGATTGGAACGTCACGTCAACTCGGGATGAAATATTTCAGTACCATAAAAGATGTGTTGCAGATATAACACAAGGTAAAATGCTTGGAGGAAGCAGCAATCTGAACTACATGGTTTATGCACGCGGCAACCCTGCTGACTATAATAACTGGGCAACCATCACCAATGACACATCATGGTCCTTCGATTCGGTATTTCCACTATTCATCCGAAGTGAAGGTGTTATTGACCCAGTAATTCTAAATTCACCAGAGGACAGGGCTCTACACGGTCTAAATGGCACATTAAAGCTTACAAAATACTACGACGAAATTAGAGAAGAATATTTTAGAGCTTTTGAGGAAATGGGTCTTAAAGTCGTTCCGGATGTTAATATCAGAAATCCACTTGGCATTACAACAGTTTTATTTAGTTACGGTCATGAAAGATCGAGTACCGCTACGTTTTTAAGACCTGTAAAAGATAATCCCAATTTGCATGTCTTAACTAATGCGTTGGTAACTAAAATAATATTCAACGATGAAAACACTGCTGTAGGAGTTAAAATAAAAACTAAAGATGGAAGACAAATCACTGTGAAAGCAAATAAAGAAGTCATAATTACAGCAGGAGTTTTTAAAACGCCTCAGTTGCTTATGGCATCTGGCATTGGCCCAAAACCACATTTGGAAAAGAAGAAAATTAAAGTCATAAAAGACCTGCCTGTAGGAAAAAATCTTCAGGATCATCCAATATGTGTTACAGTTTACAAAATGGGGAAAGCAAGGTCCCCAACTGGTCCTCGAGACCCCCATCAAATTAATGTACCAGCTTTAGATGGTTACTTTGCTTTGAAAAAACCTCAGAAATATCCTGACTATGAAATCCTAAGTCTTATACTCGATGACGCAGAAGTCTTTTTAGTTATCTGCTCAATTTCGTTTAGCTTTACCGATGAAATTTGTAATAATATTTTAAAAGAAGTGACTGGCAGGCAAATATATTTAGTTTTTAACCTTCTCGCTTACCCTGAATCTCGGGGACAAGTTCTTCTAAACACGACAAATATGGCAGACCAACCTACAATCAAACTTGATTACTACAGTAACGAAAGAGATCTAGAAATGCATGTCAAGACTGTTATGGATTTCAACAAAATATTAAACACTACCTACTTTAAAAGTGTTAGAGCTGAACTCGTCCATCCAAAACTGAAATCATGTGCTTGTTTTAATAAAGAAAGCAAGGATTATTGGAGGTGTTATGTCTTAGGCATGGTAACTACAGGACATTATTTCGTTGGTACTTGTGCTATGGGTCGGGTAGTAGACTCAAATCTTCTTGTAATAGGAGTTAAAAATCTTCGCGTATGTGATGCCAGTATTATGCCAACGATAGTGGCATCACCTTCGCAAGCGGCTGTTATAATGATTGCACAAAAAGCTGTAGATATAATTATTAAAGAACACTCTTTAAAATAAGATGTTGTAGTGACAAACAATGGGTATACTTAGATGGTTTGGTGATATTGAGTAGATGAATGAAAGATGACTAATAAAAGGTATTTACAAGGTAGTTGTAAGTGGAAACGCCAGGAGAGGACGCCCTAGGAGGATATAACCTTATTGGTGATGTTCTTTAGAAAGGTCAGGTGCGTAAAACTCGCAACCGGCGTGCGTATATGAACAGATGTATGAACGTAAACGAGGCAAAAGGAGTATGTAAGGATCGTAGCAGATGGGAAGAAGGCGTGAGTTTATGTATTTGTATATATATTATATATATTGTACTCTTTGAAATAAATTATCTTGTCAGCTTATTGTTTTATTTTTCTATTACTTCATGACATAAGCAACATTAAACATAAGTACTCTTTATTGCCGACTCGAGAGAAGCACATATTTTGTGCATGCGTATATAATAATTTTGCCAATAATACAGTTTTGTTTAAATCATAACAACGATGTATTTTATTACTAAGAGCTTATATTCATAATACATAGTTACTAGTGGGAAATCTGAGTCTGGCCTGTATGATAACAAATTAATTATATTATACCGGAAAACAAAACATCCGGATGAAATTCTGCGGTTACCCACAGTGTGACCGTAAAGTAAAATTATTGAAAACAGCAATCAATTCGCTGTAATAGGGGGGAATATAATTACACATTTCCATAAGAATACTGAAGGCAAAATACATTAGTCTTTATTAAAAATAAAAAAAAACCAAACACACATAGCAAGGCAAGGGGTAAGAAAAGCCAAAACAGAGATTAGACATATAACAGACGGCAGACAGATTTGCAAAACATACTCAGGCTATCTTCAGGCACCCCGGACGGGCCATAGCTAAGATGATATTTCACTAGGTACGTATATTAAAGTTACAGTCTAAAATCAACTACCCTACATTAAGCTAAAATCTAGAGTAGAAAACTCATGTCTGTCCAATATCGCCGTGATCACTCGTAGCGCAGACAACCGGGCAATATCACTCAAATGGCTAGAGCCACATCAAGCCGAAGTGCACTGTCCACACGTAACTTTATAGTCCTTCGCACCGTGTATAGAAGTTAAGTACTAACAAGTTATTTATATTTTCACAAAAAAATATAATAGAAAAAACTAATTATGTAAAGATAGAAGAGCACAAAAGTACTGCTTATTGGAACGAAGTTCTTTTACGCAGCTTGTAAACTTTGAGACAATGTAACGCTAAAAGCGTTCATACTTACGACTGTCTTCTTCTAATTCTAAGAGAAAGAAAGAGAGAGAGAGAGAGTGAGAGAAAGAAAAGAAAAGAGAAAAGTGATTAGAAAGAAAGAAAATACATTTATTTAGCACAGACAGGGCACACAACACAACTACAAGTGAAACAATTTCAAAGTGTAGGTACCTAAGAAATGAAGAAGGAAGTGTGCCTCGCGGCTGCGCTAAATAGGCCCAGTTCAGCAAAAATGCCAGACAACTAGTGCGTGACGCTGGTTTTCAACTGGACCTGAGGTGTGAGGTGACGGATGGAAAACACATCGATTACAGTATCGTGAGAGAAAATTGTACACATCGGCCCGAGTACACTGCATGAGAGAGAGAGAGAGAGAAAGAAATTATTTTAAATCCCACGTGAGAAGGAACTTCGTTCTTGACGGTCCCCCGACACCACACGTTTTTTTTTTAATCAGATTTCTTCTAGCATGCCTGGGACGGGAGAGTTGCGTCACAACTTGTCGGCGACTGTTTGTTGCGCTTGAACAATTTCTATGAAAACTTCATGGCTTTAAAACTTTGAAACCAGGTTAGTCATTAACCACTCGACAAAGAAGGAGTCTATTTTCGCCATACTTTGTTTTTATTATATAATATCCTGTCAGCATTTTGACGTCCATTAATATTGTCCTCTACACGTGGTCCTTGTCCCTCAGCTTATTTCCTTCCTTATATACTGTACTTTATTTCATTAACCGTTGCTACCAAAGCGGATTATTATGCTATTACGCGACAACTAAAGAAAATTCTCCTTCATTTTGCTTTGAAGGTGGGTATTTATTTTAGTTTACAGAATGCAGTATACTCAGTGATTTTTAAAATTAATGAACGTGTAAGAGACACATTTTGCTATAAAGGATTTTGAGATGGGACACTCCCGAGATATCATCAAAAAGCCGTTCCTTACTAAATGTATGAGAAAATTCATTTTCCTCATCATATTTTTTTCAGATGTTCTCAGATCCTGCTATTCGGGGGGTACAAATCTAACAAATAAAAAATCGTTCCAGCCGTTCTTGAGTTATAAATGGTGTAACTAACCCGACTGTGTGAAATTATACAGGGTGAAATTTAATTTATTGTACATGAGTACAATAATTCAAATCAAATAATGATGACATTACGAAGCATCGTAAAATCGCGAAAAAAAACCAGCTGTTCTGTACATTTTGACGAGCTTTCTTTTTCTCGATTTCTGTCCTTGAGTCCAAACTACTTATTTGGCGAACCGAAATAAAATTTGAATTTAAAACTACGTAATTTAACGTAAAAAGTTAGTTTTGATGAGCCTAGGTCAGACTAGATTCAGATAAAACAAATACAAAAAAGTATACGAAATTTTTATTTATAATATTTTGCAAGTATTTCATATAAACTACTTTGCAACAACACTTAGCAACAAAACAAAAGCTATCTTGCTATAAATTGCAAAATTCAAATTCAATATCATCATTGCATAGTCTTTTGTTCATCAATATTGAATTAGACTTAATGAACCGTAAAAGCAAATGCAATAATTGTTTTTTTTAGCATTTTGGTTCAAATATAAAATAAAGACTCGTTAAAATCGCTTCAGTTCCTATATTTTGTGTTTCACGTTAGACACATAACTAATTTGCGGAATCATCAACATGTAGGATTTGGACTCGGGAACAGTTTTACGAGCCCAAAGTTGTACTAAAAACAGTTTTACAGATATATAAAATACTACATTTTATGAACACTTGTGTAGAACACTAGACTAGACTGCGTTGTTTTTCCACCATGGATTCTGATAACGCCATGTCTTTTTTTTAAAAGGTTGAGAATATTTTGAACATGCTTACCATTCTCAATCTTACTACATACCATTGGCCGAAACCCATTTGTGTTCATGGTAAGTTCCTGAGTATATTAATTATTTCTTAAATAATGAATGGCTCTTTCACAGACCCCTAGAAATATTGTTAGTTGTAAGTTGTTTCATAGAATTTACCTATCGATCACTGTGAAGGAAGCCAGATGCATCACAAGAAACAAATGAGGTAGGATCAAGCGAGGACACGGATGTAACTGATCCAAAAACCTTTTTTTTTTCAGACGGAGCGAAATTTGATTTCATAGTAGTGGTTGGTGGGACGGCAGGATGTCTGATAGCCAGTAGACTTGTGGAAAGGAATGCCAGAGTACTTCTTATTGAAGCTGGACCTGTACCACC
The DNA here is from genome assembly GCA_947363905.1 of Lithophane semibrunnea. Lineage (NCBI taxonomy): Eukaryota > Metazoa > Arthropoda > Insecta > Lepidoptera > Noctuidae > Lithophane > Lithophane semibrunnea. The sequence continues at coordinate 15,259,657 of OX376205.1, forward strand.
CATAGAATCTGATGTGAGTACTCGTATTAATGACAAAAAAATTAAGCAGTACAGCCCATTCCTTCATAAATAACAGCAATTCCATTAATGGAAATGATTGTTTGGTTTAGTTTTCAGAATTATTTCCATTTATGAAGGACACGAAGTACGATTGGAACTTCACGTCAACCTGTGAAGGCTTGACCACAAAGTATGATACGAACAATGTTATTCATATGTCGCAAGGTAAAGTGTTGGGTGGTTCTGGTTCCTTAAACTTTGACTGCTATGCAACCCTCACGATTATGATGAGTGGGCAACTATCACTAATGACACCTCCTGGTCATGGAAGTCAGTATGAAACAATACTTGAATCTAATGAAACACATTGTTACGGAACTAAGGGGAAAATTCAAATACAGAAACAATATTATAAAAGAAATCGAGACTTTTTTGATGCTCTTCAAGAAATAGGTTATGATTATCATTTGGATATAAACCCGATGCATCCACTAGGATTCACCAATTTTATGTTCAATATAGGTGACAATATGCGCCAAAGTACGGCCATGAAATTCTTGAGTCCCCTAAAAAAGAACAAGAAGTTACACCTCATGTTGAACACATTAGCAACTAAAATAATATTTGATGATAAAAATAATGCTATTGGAGTAGAAGTGTTGACAGAAGATAATAGAAAACTGACGTTGAAAGCAACCAAGGAAGTTATAGTAACAGCTGGAACCATTAAGTCACCGCAGCTACTCATGCTTTCGGGAGTAGGTCCAAAAGACCACTTACATAAAAAAGGTATCAAAGTGGTATCTAACTTACCAGTAGGAAAGAATTTTCAAGATCATGTGAACGCCCTTTTATTTTATAAAATGACAAAAGCTTCACTTACCAGTAATAATGAAGACCCTCATCAATACCCGTTCGTTGTATTCGACGGCTATGTAGCTCTTAATAAGTCTCAGAGCTATCCTGATTATGAAGCAATTGGCATTCACATTGGCGACAGCCTCACATTTTTGGGACCATGTGCATTTTTTTTCAGCTACGACGAAAAATTCTGTAATACTATAGCCAAAGGCCTTGATAATAAAGAATTATTTATGGTGTTTATCACATACCTATCAAGAGGTATATATAAATCCTGAATCAAGAGGAGAAATTCTTCTGCGAAGTAAAAATCCAAATGAGCATCCATTGATATGTCCAGGTTATTATACTAAGAGTATAGACATTCAGAAACATGCTAGTTATTTAGCAGATTTTAATCGTATTATGAACACGACTTATTTCAAAAGGATGAAAGCTGAGTTTGTTGATCCACAAATGAAGTCGTGTGAAGGTTTGGAAAGAGGGACTATGGAATATTGGAGATGTCATACATTGGGGACATCAGATACGTCACATTATTTTGTTGGTACTTGTGCAATGGGTACGGTTTTGGATTCCAAGCTTCGAGTTCATGGAGTCAAGGGGTTACGTGTGGCTGATGCCAGTGTTATGCCGACTAATGTTCATGGAATGATTCAAGCTTCAGTCATGATGATTGCACGAAAAGCTTCTGATCTGATCATTGAAGAAAATGGATTGAAACGTAAAAAGACATTGGTTTGAGTTTATTACAATAATTTTTGTCACTGCATTCACTTATCATATAGGTATTATTCGCTTATTAACGAAACATATTCAGATCACGTTACGGACAAGTTTCAGAGATCGCATTTTGATTTTACTTTGCTTACTAAAGTACTTTTCATAGGAAAATGAACATTATAAGCGTAAGAATTACCTAATTCTTACGCTTAAAATATTTGTATTGACATAACCGATTGTAAGTAAGCGTTTCATTAGGAGAATGATAATGATTTTACCTTGTTCAAGAGATATCTCGCGAGTCATTCCGCGTATGCTGAACGTATTCAACGCTCTCTTTGTATCTAGTCCTGGATTGGATTTATTCGCTGATCAATGTAAGGTGACACTGTTGGAATGTCAGGAAAGGGAGAAGACTGAGTAAAAGGTTTAAAATTAATTATTATTTTAATTACAACGTTGCTAATATTGTATTTGTCACTATTTGTAACGTATACTATAATATGTTATGTTATGTGTCATTATTATGTAGCTCATGTAATTTGTTTCATCATTCTGGTTGAATAATTAAAAACATAAATCTCTTGAAATTGTTGTTTGTTGGGAAAGATAACATCAAACGTCAAATATTTGTGCTATGGAATTTAAAAAAAAACCATTCTATGGTCTAGCTACTTATCTACTGGTTTCAAACTAAGTTCGTTGGCCAATTAGTAAAAAAGAATTGCTTTTTTATATTTCGTTGGATAACATAAAAAAAGGCACTTAATTTTTTTTTTTACAAAAAAAACTCCCTATTTCCAAATAAATCACTAGAAAGTGAAAACATACTTTAATTTCGGAAGTCAGTGTCTTTGCTATTCAATTTTTTTCGTTTTTTGCCACCGACTTCCGAAATTATTAAAAATGTTAATAAGTTATTTGTAAATAACAGTGACGGAGTCACATAGATCATCGTCTGCATTTATACTAAGTGGAACAAGTACGTAATATTGAAGCTAACTCAAAAACTACGCAAGCAAAGTAAATAAAATGTATAATAGAACCACCTCTGAAGCATGAACTACCAAACAAAAAAAGAATCATCAAAATCAATTCATATTTGGCGGAGTAATCGCGTCACAAACACAAAAAAAAAAACCTACAGACGAATTGAGAACCTTCTCATTTTGAATAAGTCGGTTAAAAAGGTGTAAACAAGACAGACAGGTGTTGGGTGTAATGCCCAACAGTGAAAATGTTATGTACCTACTTGTTATGTAGGTAAACTTGTAAGGAATCTTATGTTATGGAAATGAGTAGACGAATGATTCACTTGATGGATTTATTGCTACTGAACATAATATTTACACAATTGTTACACTTAAATGCTATGTTAGGGGAATGGTCAGTTAAACAATATTGATGTGCATGAATGAGGGTAACCTACAAACTTTCACAAAGGTCTATATACAGCGTAGGTCGTACACACTGTCTGTTATCATTGTCCAATTAGACTTCTGTTTATGAATATTAAACAAGAATGAATTAACAGCCAGTTCTGTTTCGTTGACGGCCTTTGTATTATTGCCTACTTATAAATTTAACACAATAATAAATTTAATTTTTATATTTTTAAATGTTTTTTTTTGGTTTTTATAAAAATATTTTTAAATGTAAATATATATGAAACTTAATAAATAAACGACATAATAATTTAACAACATATAAATAAAAAATATAACTTTCTGTGTGTTTCTGTGTGTCCAAGTTCACACAGAAAGTTCGGTGCTCACATCGGTGAAGGAACAACATCGTGATGAAACCTGGACTTATATTTAATTAAAGTCTAAAATCGCCAACCCAGCTTGAACAAGCGTGGTGATTAATGTTCATGCCTTCTCTGTATGAGCAGATTGAGCATAGGCCTTTGCCCCCCTAAGTGGGATATTAATAGGCTGATTATCTTTCCTTTATTTCACTTTTCACACATATAAATTATATTTTTAAATATTAGAATAAAAAAAATATATAAAACATTTAAAAATATAAAAAATAGTAGCCCACCGGTATCGGGAACAGGGTCCAAGCTACCGGCGGTCAGGGCCCCAGAGAGAGGAACCTCCTAACAATGCGAGCCGTGTCCAGGAGTACAGCTTTCTGAATCAAGCCCTTAATCCAGCTGCCCAACGAGAGCCTCCTTAGGTGTTGGTCGAGGCTCTTGGCAATTAAGCCATTGGCTGATACGACTATCGGCACAATGATCGCAGAGTCCACATCCCACATGTCGACAACCTCGTGCGCCAAGTCAAGATACTTGATTTGTTTATCTTTCTCGGCCTTCACGAGGTTCCCGTCATGCGGGACCGTTATGTCAATGATCATTGCGCGCCGCTCTGTTCGATCCACCACCACTATATCAGGCTTATTGGCAACAATAGTCCTGTCAGTGATGATGGATCGATCCCAGTACAATGTGATATTTCCATTTTCGAGAACTGGGTCGGGCACGTACCTGTAGTACGGCACTTCCGATTCCACTAGGCTGTATTTCAGAGCAAGTTGCTGATGGATAATCCTGGCTACAAGGTTGTGTCTATGCAAGTACTCTCCGTTTGCTAGATGAGAACATCCGGAGATAATAGGCTGATTATCCAAACTAATATTATAAATGCGAAAGTAACTCTGTCTGTCTGTCTGTCTTTCTGTCTGTCTGTCTGTCTGTCTTTGCTTCACGCCTAAACTACTGAACCGATTTGTGTGAAATTTGGTACAGACATAGTTTGGAACTTGAGAAAGGACATAGGATAGTTTTTATTACAAAAAATAAAATAAAAAATAAAATATTATATTCCGGACATACAGCGCCATCTATTGGTCAAGAGTCGGCATCAATTCAGTACTGAAAATTCATCGGAAAAATGTAAATAAATAGTAAAAAGGTATGAAAAATATAATATAATACAACTTTTAGTACATAGAAAATGCTCTAACGGAGTATAGATAATTCTATTAGTACTATATGTCGAGTTGGTGATCGCGCAATGGTGTCGATCGTTACACGAGTTCGGTTCATGTTATTGTTTTAATTCACTGAAAAAAGTAAATAAATAGTAAAAAGGTATGAAAAAAATAATATCAATATAATAAAACTTTTAGTACAAAGAAAATGCCCGAACGGAGTATAGATAAATAATCCGAGTTGTCACTATGCTCGATAGATGGCGTTGGGATCGAAATAGATCGCGCTATGGTTTCGTTACACGCATTTGGTTGTGTATCGGCCGAGCCCTTCGGTACTGTCGTGGAATTGTGGATTGATCGTTTCGTAAAAAACTTGGTAAATAAAAGGTTTATTTGTTGGGTTGTCTGGTGGTTGTTTTCAAAATAGGTTCCGTTGTATTTGTCGATTAAAAGGTTTATTTGTTGGGTTGTCTGGTTGTTGTATAATGTAAGTTTAGTTTGATCTCGATTAAAGAGTTCCCTAGAATATCTTCCACATTTCGTTTTTGAAGAGATACCGCGAGATCGGGAACTATGTGGGTAAAACCAAAAATCTGCCGGAAGTCACTATTCCACGCGAACGAAGTCGCGGGCAAAAGCTATCCAAACTAATATTATAAATGCGAAAGTAACTCTGTCTGTCTTTCTGTCTGTCTGTCTGTCTGTCTTTGCTTCACGCCTAAACTACTGAACCGATTTGTGTGAAATTTGGTACAGACATAGTTTGGAACTTGAGAAAGGACATAGGATAGTTTTTATTACAAAAAATAAAATAAAAAATAAAAAATTATATTCCGGACATACAGCGCCATCTATTGGTCAAGAGTCGGCATCAATTCAGTACTGAAAATTCATCGGAAAAATGTAAATAAATAGTAAAAAGGTATGAAAAATATAATATAATACAACTTTTAGTACATAGAAAATGCTCTAACGGAGTATAGATAATTCTATTAGTACTATATGTCGAGTTGGTGATCGCGCAATGGTGTCGATCGTTACACGAGTTCGGTTCATGATATTGTTTTAATTCACTGAAAAAAGTAAATAAATAGTAAAAAGGTATGAAAAAAATAATATCAATATAATAAAACTTTTAGTACAAAGAAAATGCCCGAACGGAGTATAGATAAATAATCCGAGTTGTCACTATGCTCGATAGATGGCGTTGGGATCGAAATAGATCGCGCTATGGTTTCGTTACACGCATTTGGTTGTGTATCGGCCGAGCCATTCGGTACTGTCGTGGAATTGTGGATTGATCGTTTCGTAAAAAACTTGGTAAATAAAAGGTTTATTTGTTGGGTTGTCTGGTGGTTGTTTTCAAAATAGGTTCCGTTGTATTTGTCGATTAAAAGGTTTATTTGTTGGGTTGTCTGGTTGTTGTATAATGTAAGTTTAGTTTGATCTCGATTAAAGAGTTCCCTAGAATATCTTCCACATTTCGTTTTTGAAGAGATACCGCGAGATCGGGAACTATGTGGGTAAAACCAAAAATCTGCCGGAAGTCACTATTCCACGCGAACGAAGTCGCGGGCAAAAGCTAGTTATTATAATAAATGTGTTTTCTTGCTTTCTTTTTAAGGGCATTTAGAAAGCATTTTATATTGCTTTATCAGTTTAAATACATGCTATATAGGAATTAGACAATTAATAATTTTAATTTTGATTCCACTGGAGTGAACTTTATTGTTGAATATTTTTGCTGTTACTTATTCTCTAACAGAGGTCCGTTTTTTAGAATGTCTTTTATTAAAAATACCTGTTCGACCCAGCACGGACATTGTTAAAATTGTTTCACAATCGGGAGTAATAAATTGCAAAATCATATTTTTATAATAACCCAGTACCTGTTAAAAATTAACTTGTGCTGTGCCCAACAGGGTCCATAATTGATTCGATGTCTTAACATACCAAGTATAATGTTATATGTCATTATTATGTATCTCATGTAATTGGTTTTAGGTCGTTCTGGTTGAATAAGTAAATACATAAATCTCTTGCAATTTTTGTTTGTTGGAAATACTAACTGTAAATGTAAAATATTTCTTATTTCTATAATTACTGACATTTTTATTAATTTAAATAAATGGAAACAATTCTCTGCCTATCGACTGGTTTCAGCCTAAGTCCTTAGTTTCAAACCAGTATACAAATTTCGTTCGCAAATTAAGTAATTGACGAAAGAAAATAACGCTAATTAAAAAGGTGTAAACAAGATAATCAATCTAGTTTTTTTTCGGTTTTCGTATGTGTAACCGGAGTCAACAATTACTGAGGTACAAATTGCAACGTTCTTATTCAACATTATTAACGTTGCTTATATTAACTTCTTCTTATCAATATACAATTTGAATTAATGAACACTGCAATAAAATGTAATGCAAGTGCCTGCAAGCATTTCGGTTCCAATATAATTACAAACAAGTGAAAATTGTATCAGTTCCTACATTTTGGTTTATACGTTACAAATATTGATTACTTGCGAAACAGTTTTCACCAAAATATATAGAATTTAGCCTGCCAAAACCTTACATAGATAGATCAAATTTACAATTTGTTTTTGCATAGGTACTTGTGTCCAAAAAAAACTGGACAACGTTGTTTACTCATCATGGATTCTGCCAACGCAATTTCTTACTTTAAAAACGTTGAGGGTATTTTGAAGATGCTGACCATTCTCAATCTCACTGGATATCAATGGCCGGAACCCGTTTGTGTTCAAGGTAAGTTCCTGAATATAAAATTTCTAAGATATTTAATGTCTTCACACAAGCTACAGACAAAGTCTCGTCAAATTATCGGTGTAAAGCAATTTAAAAAGTGCATGTACATTTTTTTAATAATTATTCTAAATCAAAGTCAAATAATTTATCATATTAGAGGCACTTTTGAACTTCAAAAACAAAGAACTAGTTGCCACTTCCAAAAGATAGTTTTCGTATTGAGAAGAATGGGCAAGAAACTCCACCGTTACTCTTTTAAAAATGTTATACAACATTTTGTATACATCAATTATATAATTACGTGTGAAGGCGATGCACCTAGAATAAGATTAGTGTACCACAATATGTTAAAAGAATAAAAAATGAAGCAATGACAAATAAATAAAAAAATATATTCAAAAGTATAATAACAAAAATTACAATACCAGAATATAATACATATTATATGTTCAAATATATTACATTCTGGTAGAAACTACCTGTTATACACTATGAAGCAAGTCCTAAATCTATTAATGAATTTATTCATCAAAAGAAACAAAAGACAGGTCAAGCAAGGACAGGGATGTAACTGATCCAAAAATCTTTTGTTTTTAAGATGGAGCGAAGTATGATTTCATAGTAGTGGGAGGTGGGACAGCAGGATGTCTGATAGCCAGTAGACTTGTGGAAAGGAATGCCAGAGTACTGCTTATTGAAGCTGGTACTGTGCCGCCCATAGAATCTAATGTGAGTATTAAAGATGAAAATATAGTAGTCGAGCCCCTTGAAAGAATACCTTTATAAATAACAGCAATTTTATCAATCGAAAATATTGTATGGTTTAATTTTCAGATGGCAGGGTTACTTGTATTTATGAAGAAAACTAAGTATGATTGGAACTTCACATCAACTTGTGAACGCTTGAACACAGAGTATCATACGGACAATGTTATTCATATGTCGCAAGGGAAAGTGTTGGGTGGTTCTAGTTCTTTAAGCTATCTCGCCTATATAAGAGGATACCCTCACGATTATAATGAGTGGGCAGCCATTACTAACGACACCTCGTGGTCATGGAAATCAGTCTTACCATTATTCCGTAAGAACGAAAAGCTTATTGATAAAAAAATCCTTGAAGCTAATGAACCACATTATTACGGAACTAAAGGAAAAATTCAAATACAGAAACAATATTATAAAATTAATAGAGACTATTTTGACGCTTTAGAAGAAATGGGTTATGAATATCATCTGGATATAAACCCGAAGCATCCACTAGGATTCACCAATTTTATGTTCAATATAGGTGATGATATGCGTCAAAGTACGGCCACGAAATTCTTGAGTCCTCTCAAAAATAACAAGAAGTTGCACCTGATGTTGAACACATTAGCAACTAAAATAATATTTGATGATAACAAGACTGCTATTGGAGTAGAAGTGTTGACAGAAGATAATAGAAAACTGACGTTGAAAGCAACCAAGGAAGTTATAGTAACAGCTGGAACCATTAAGTCACCGCAGCTACTCATGCTTTCGGGAGTAGGTCCAAAAGACCACTTACATAAAAAAGGTATCAAAGTGGTATCTAACTTACCAGTGGGAAAGGATTTTCAAGATCATGTGAACGCCCTTTTATATTATAAAATGACAAAAGCTTCACTTACCAGTAATAATGAAGACCCTCATAAATACCCGTTCGTTGTATTCGACGGCTATGTAGCTCTTAATAAGTCTCAGAGCTATCCTGATTATGAAACAATTGGCATTCACATTGGCGACAGCCTCACATTTTTGGGACTATGTGCATTTTTTTTCAGCTACGACGAAAAATTCTGTAATACTTTAGCCAAAGGCAATAATAATAAAGAATTATTTATGGTGTTTATCACATACCTAAATCCTGAATCAAGAGGAGAAATTCTTCTGCGAAGTAAAAATCCAAATGACCATCCATTGATATTTCCAGGTTATTATACTAAGAGTATAGACATTCAGAAACATGCTAGTTATTTAGCAGATTTTAATCGTATTGTGAACACGACTTATTTCAAAAAGATGAAAGCTGAGTTTGTTGATCCGCAAATGAAGTCATGTGAAGGTTTGGAAAGAGGGACTATGGAATATTGGAGATGTCATACATTGGGGACATCAGATACGTCACATTATTTTGTTGGTACTTGCGCAATGGGTACGGTGTTGGATTCAAAGCTTCGAGTTTATGGAGTCAAGGGTTTACGTGTGGCTGATGCCAGTGTTATGCCGATTAATGTACGCGGATTGATTGGAGGTTCAGTCATGATGATTGCACGAAAAGCTTCCGATATGATTATAGAAGAACATAGTTTATAATTGAAAACGCCATTGGTTGGAGTTTATACAGATAATTGTTGTCTATCGCATTCGCTTATCGTATATTATTCGCTTATTATATTTTTTGCATAATATATAAATGTTACATCCATTTTAAGATTATTTTTATTTACTTAAATTGCATTGTTTTCCTAATTTATTTTTTGATTCTTTAGTGTTATAATTATGATATTTGGGTTCCTAACGTATAGAGACACTTTTACAGTCAAACTTTTTGGACTTTTCAGTTAGATTTTGCCTCATTTTTTTATCGCTTTTTGAGTTTCACTGGAATCACCTTTCAACAGTCACCTATACAGTTGTCGCAAAACAATCGTTAGCTATTATACCTAACAGTTTATTTCATCTTTGCTTCTGTTTTCTGCAGAATCCTGTCAAAAATGTTGACAATGCAAAACCTGGTTTTGTTTCGTTGACAGCTGTTTACTTGGAATATAATTAATTGAAAGTTGAAGGAAAACATCGTGAGGAAACAGGCATGCCTGAGAAATACTTCTCGATTGCATGTGAAGCCAAGTCAGAGGCCCATGATCGGCTTTAAAACTCTTCATTTTGGTAATCATCATCTGCGTAGTCTTTTCCTACCCAGTTAATGGGTTGACGACCTTAGTAAGACTAACTTGTTCGACTGTCGGGTTTCTGACTACCCGTAACGACTACAAGTGGCAGCGGCTAAAGGTCTAACGTGCTTTTCTATGCAAGGAAGGGTCTCGATTATGTACTGGATGGTCACCCATCCATGGACCGACCTCGGCAAACGTAGCTTAACCTTCATATATTTGTGTGGCACACATTCCTGTTTTTTTTTTAATATTATGTGTGTGCCTTTTAGTCTGTACCAAATCAATGTATTTGCTTTTTATCTTTCTTTGAAAGAGCATTTAGTTATCATTTTAGATTGCTTTATGAGTTTAAATTTATTAAAATTAAATAATAGATATGATTCAATTACTATTACATAATTCTGCCGTCCACTAACTAAAAAGCCGCTAAGTGCAAAAAGTAGTTTTCGAGAAAACGCAAAAATAAGTGGGAATTGATGTCTCTTGAAAAGTATGCTACCTAGGAACAAGGTTGCAAGTTATATACGTAGGCACAGTCTTTTTGCACAATATGTGATTTAGTTCATTCATTTATATTAATCACATTTTATTTAAATTCATTTTCTAACTTTTAGCTAAGCAATTTTTTTTCATTTTTACATAATATACTGCACTATAAGGCCGCTAACCATACCTTAACTGCTTTATAGTGAAGCAATTTCTTGTAGCCGCCACGTCTTGTACTTATAGTAAAAGTTATCAAAAAATACTTAGTTATTTAGCAGTTAAAGGATTTTAACAGACTTATAGCCTAGTAACTAACACTTGGAAGACTAACTTCGCTTACTTAGAAAGCAGTTATAGGATTTTAAACGCTTTTATGCTCGGTATTGTAAAACATATTTTATACTGGTTTTCCTATTGCTTAACTAGAAGGCAGTTAAAGACATCTCGCTCGCAATTAACTGCCTTTTAAATAAGCACTTGCGGGTAAAAAGTTGAAAAGTTAAAAACTATTTTATGAAAATCAGAACTTTATTTATTAATAAAAAATAATAGACAATCAGTACGTCTAATTAAATTGTTAGGAACTTAACAAATAGCTTATTATTTAATTAAACAATATAAAATAATAAAAAAACAAGTTTAATCAAACTTTTACAAATCTTATTCAGTAATGAGATCACAATTACATCTTTAATAATAATCAGTATTCGCGAAACCATAGGAAAAATTATATTATAATTATTTTATAAAAATACCCAAAACATGTAAGTATCGTTTTTGAAAGCTTTATGGCACATGACACTTGGTTTCAAATTCTTATGCACTTATGAAATAAACATATCACAATCAGAGATCAATAATTGCCAAGTTGAAATAATATAATTGTGCGTAACACATAACGTCATAATCAATTAAATATTAGACTTTATATAAAAAACTATAAATTCGGCCATTTTTTATGCTTAAATATTAATTAAAAACTTTAACAAAATGAGTAAATCAGATTAGGTAAATACGCAATTATACCTAGTAACACTCGTGTAGTATTATCAAAATTAAGTAATAAAGTAAAGAAGAAGTAAGATGTACGTCTTTTCTTAGTTAACCGATGTCCAATAATCTCTTCTGTTCTTGTAAATTCTTGAGTATGTCGTCGCGTTATTAATTTTTTGGTAAACGTTTTAGTTATTGATGTTTTCCTTTTCAATATTGGTTTACTTTTAGGGTTTGATACTGTATTTTGTCTTTGCATGTCATAACCATATTCAGTATCATCACTAAAAACTTCTTCACATGGTTGGTAGTCCTTATCCTTAACAGAGTCATCACTGTCATAATCTAATATTTCTGATATAATGCAGTGAAAAGAAGATGGTATCGGGGAAGGAGGGGGCATCGATTCATGGCAGTATATGGAATGTGTTTCACGCTGTTGAGTTAATGTTTCTATTGTAAGCTTCAGAGTTTCTTCTGGTTGGCTATAATTATATGTGATTTGTGTTTCATTGAATTTTTGAAACACTTTTGATGTCATCGAGTAAGATTCTTGGTAGAGAAGATTAACTAAATCGTTATTGTTCATGCGGGGGTACTTTGATTCTTTTTGGCTAATATTAGAGCAAGTGGAAATGCGTATAGATGGCATGCTGTTAGTGTAAAGGCGTTGTGCAGTTGGAAATTCCTGGTCCACCAACACACTATTCATCATAGTTTGGATCCTTGATGATACACCGGAACGTCTAAAATACAATGAAATATAATCAGTTAACTAATGAACCAATTATACGACACGTCTCTTGCGCACTATTAGGTATAAAACAATCAGCAATCGAAACAGATACCTACAACAACAATTACGATGAACTTAGAAACAGTAGGTACTTTAAAACCCTCTTGCAATAGGTAGGTACATAATGAAAACTAGCAGCACGCGTTTTACCTGTGCAGGTATTGCGGAATACAGAAAAATATATGGTAACAAAAACAGGCATTTATAAAGTTAGATAAATTAAAAACAATTCATTCGTTTTTGCTTAAAAGATTTACAAACATCCAAACATACTTTCGTATTTATAATAATATTACAAATAACTATTTATTACAATAAATGAAATAATAATGTCAGCTTACCTTTGCATATTTTGCGCCATTCTCGTAATTGTGGCGCCAAAAATCAAGAGACGCGCCACACGTCGGTCCGCTAACGAGCACCCGAAGTGAAAAGGCAGGAATTATAGCCTGAGCTGGTCAAACGCAAACGCAAATCACGAGCGTTTAACTGCTTTTTAGTCTAGTATTGTCGTTTAGCTGCTCTCTAGCGATTGATATTTAGCTAATACTAATTTCAATACATAACTTAAAAGCCGCTATTGGCGTATAACTGCTTTATAGTTAAGGCACGATGTTCAGATGGTTATTTGTGACACAATACATGAAGGTAGTTAAAGACGCTTAGCTGCTTTTTAGTCAAGCATGACTAGATAACGTACTTTTAGTTAAGTAAATTTAGAAAAAAATGATACATCAATTTGCCGTTAAAGTATGTTGACGTCTTTCTAGAGAAGTATTGTGGCTTAGCCGCTTTTTAATTAAGGGAGTAACGAAATTTATGTGGTTTAACTGCTCAGCAATGTTTTGTATCTCTAAAACTATAAATCATAGAAAAATGATTCTTACACCAAAAGATAGAGCATCGAAAGTTGTATAAGACTACATTACAAAGTGAAAAACGACCAACTGTGGCTTAACGGCCTTTTAGTTAGTGGACGGCAGAATTTAAAAACTAACAAAGACTTATAATATCTATAATAATAATTATGTACAAGGGAAAATTATCAAAGGGCATCAAAAAATTCGTCCGCATCGCTGTCAACAGGAAAAGTGCCCAAAAGGCTGGCAGCATTACCACGTTGTATGGCAATGCTGATTCTTTGCCCAAAAAATAGGCCAGCCCTCTGGTCACGTGAAGAGTCGACCAAGCGTTTGGCGATGTCTTGAAAAACCAAGTGGGCACTCGGACCCCATGGCCCTAGGGTTTCAACCCCAAACGGCTCGAACAAATACGTCCCGATAAGATTGGAGTATTTGCGCCGTTTGAGGTTTTCTACACCTGCAGCAGCAGCTCCAGCACAGCCCGCCGTGCTGGGAAGATGGGATGGCGCAAGGGTGTCGACACACGTTGCATCCCACACCAAAGGCCTACCTACCTTCCAAGGCATTATGATCATTCCGTCTGGTCTCTTCCCATCGTCACGTGCCAAGCCATTGGGTTCTAGAACAGCTGGCACCCCGGCGGTGGCAAGAGCACGAGTGAGTTTAAATAAAAGTGATTTGAATTTGAATTCGAAGGACTGAACTTTATTGTTGAATATTTTTGCTGTTAAAGAGAGATCTGTTTTTAGGAATGCCTTTTATTAAAATACCTGTATGGACACAGCTAAAATAATTTCACATTATGTATACCTACTTAATTGAAATTCGTGTTATTTCAATACCTAATCCTGTAGATAAAAGAATTGGAATACCTATTTCGTAATCGTTAAAGCCATTGTCTATTGACACACAAAATGGCGAAGACAGCCTCTCATTAATACTGCGCCATCAAATATCAAGATCCAACTTATCTTAAAAAGATCAAAACGTAAGCGAAAACATAATACAGAGATAGAAATCTGCCCCAAAATCATAAACAACTTATAACTTAGGTTGAGAAGGATCTGAAAATATTAAATATCGTTTTACTCAAAGACCTTAAGATGTACTTGATCATTTTTTTCCTTAACAAGCAAAAACCTTGATATTATGAAAACCTCTTATATATAGAAGCTTGGCACAATTAACAGACCATCTTATAATTACTTCGCCACGGAACAACAAAGGCTTGATTTTCGCTTTTTGTTCGATTATTGGAATCATGCGAACTAAGCTCTAACCAGCATCGGCTACCTTCTTTGTTCTTATAATCCATAATATCCCAAGTAATATTGCAAATTCAAAAGTGAGTTTGTTCGTTTGTTTATTTATTTGTTTGTTACGCTTTCACGCTAAAACTGCTTAACAGATTTGGAAGAAATTTGCCAAAAGGTTAGACCATGACCTGGAGAAGGACGTAGATATAGGTATACATAGGAAGGACACTGTTCCTCCTGAACAGACGAAGTCGCGGGCAACAGCTTGTAACGTTATAAATGCAAAAGTAACTCTGTCTGTCTAATACCTACGCACAGGTCTTTTTTTTGTAGATGGCAATTCGAAAAAAAAAATGTTTACTATATTAGTTTTAAATATTCCTTTCTACATATTTATTTTTGCTTTACCTACTTCTAAAACGATCGTAATAAAATTTCACAGATAAACCTAGCCTGCTTGGGACCAGAAAAAGATATTGGCTAGTTTTCAACCTGGATATTTGTACAATTCGAGAAAAACTTAAACTTATCTTTTTAAAAGCACCTACTTCTGTGAATGTATGTGAAAACAAAGGTACTTTCTTTCCAAAAAAAATATGATATACACGAAGTTGCGGGCAAAATCTAATGCTGATATATTGTATCAGGTTCTGTTCAAACGCTTGTTTTATTTATAGGTTGGCTTTCTCTCACAACGCGAGATGTATTCCCGGTGGTATCGATACTTTTATTGATACCGCTTGAAAGAAAACATAGCTTGTGCATTGGTGTGGAAGTAGTGACCGAGCTGACCTAGAAACGCTAAAGAAATACACTTTCAGTTACCACGATTCGATTAAATTTTTATTGATGTGACAGTTTTAACGACCGTGTCTCGCGATTTTTCTCTGATATTATTTTTCTATATATATATAGTTGAACATATTATGTTAGTTCTTAGAAACATCCGAGCCTTTCAGAACAAAATAAATAGCAAATAGTTTACTGTCCAGGTAATACAGTGTAGATTTACAAGTTGAGACGACAATGAGTAGATTAAAATATTACCTATAGCTAGGTTACAAAATTATTTACCAGTGAGTCCCAAACTAGATATTTGTATCTATTCGGGGTACGAATTCCAGAGTGGAGACTAGAGTGGTGATTAATTCAGGTGTTGTATAGTAGATCTGGTGTGTTTGTGTATGTGTGATGAGAGAGGAAGAAGAATCTTTAAACCATGACGTAGGCTCTGGCTTTAAGGGCGCACCCTACCTCTATTTACCTATTTTTTTTTTTTTTTAATTACCATTATTTTCACCGAAAAAAGCAATTACCTAAACTTTTCGACGCTTTAGAGCCGCTAGCGCCCCACTCCGTCTCGTTCTCAGTCAGGTCACGAGTAGTTTGGTGCGAGCGGGATAAAATCTGAGGTAGGATGCGCCCTTAAGGATACTTCTTCTCTCAAAGCCTTCCTGTTTTTGAGATCTTGTGCAGACACTAATCACGAGAAGGACTGAAAATGAAGGTCTCATCAAGAAACTTAACAATAAGTGTAATTATGATCTAGTATTTTCAAAATTCTTATCAGGCACTCTTTACCCAATATTGACCTCAAAATCCCATAACCAAGAACCTTCTTAATTTAATAATCCAAACAAACTTGTTTCGGCAAATTAAAATAAACGTTAAAGGGGCACATTTAATTAAGAACCGTAGCGAGTGAGATATTAAAATTCACTTCGAAATTGTGTTAAAGACTGAACGAGATTGATCGAGGAGTGGAAAAACAATGGGGGACTGAACACCGAAGCAATTTAGGCTTTGATTAAAATTTATTTGTTTGCATACTCTATTTTTGTCGCCCTTTGAGATTTCCAATGAGTGCCTAGTTTAAAAAACAATAAAAGGAAGGAATGTTTTAGGAGACCCGGATTTAATTAAAATCATGGTTATGTACCGACACGCCTGGCTTGATAGCTGTTGTTTGAGGATTTTTATTGATGAATGTATTTAACGATTTCGGCACTGTAATGGACTGGACGGAAAAATCCGAGGCGGAGATTCCTTAATATTAATAAGAGCGGAGAATGTAAGGAATTCGTTAATACGTGTAGCAACACACCTATAAGAATAATGAATTATAGGAAAGTAACCGCAGACGTATATATATAATTATTAATTCAACAGCTTAAAAACATCATCTGCCTAGCCTTTTCCCAACTATGTTGGGGTCGGCTTCCAGTCTAACCGGATGCAGCTGAATACCAGTATTTTACATGGACCGACTGCCTATCTGACCTCCACAACCCAGTAACTGTGTAATACAATACCCATTGGTAACACCTGGTTGTCAGACTTTCGGGCTTCTGACGACCCGTAACGACTGTCAAAGATCAACAAATGACAGCCGGGACCAACGGCTTAACGTGCTTTTCGAGGCACGGAGGAGTCTCGGTATGTAAAGATTGTCACCCATCCACGGACCAACCCCGGCAAGCGTAGCTTAACCTAATAGATCGACCCGTGCGGCTGTTATTACGTAGCCACGAGCTCCTCTCAACGGCTTAAAAACAATTGCTATCATTTAGTCTCCTTGATTTGAAAAATAAATCTGCACTCTAATTCCGTCAAACACTTTCAATTGCAATCCGAGGATTTTGAAGGAAATTCCTAATCCATTGCTTCATAGGTTTTAAAAATTCGTCTGCTTATCAACGTAAATAACACAATGAATGTGGCTGAACTGTCAAAATATAAGGCATTGCGATCGATTGCCACGTGTGTGTTGCGTAATTACCCCGCAATTTACTTTAATCATGTCTCTTTTACTCAGCCAAAATGAACACAAACAAAAGACGTAACCAAGTAACAAACAGACATGTAAAATAAAATGATAAAAACCAGTCTTCTTATCTACAAGAACAAAAGTTGGATAAAAAACATAATCTTCAGGCGGTTTACTTGAATAACGGCCACCTAAATAGCTCTAAACATAAAAATTGAAAAAAGAAAAAGTTTTGTACTAACAAAATGTTCGCAATTTCCCACAAATGGTGGTATTCTATATTACGGGCCTCTATAAAAACACTCTAGATTACAAATATTAAAAGCAGTCGTTAACGGATAAAAGCCTTTATGGCTGTTTAAGTAGGGTTCATATTTAAGCGCTGTTTTAGCGTAACATGTAGATGATGAAACTGATAAGTAAAATTGGGAGAAAACGGAGACTTATCACAATTGCGGTAAAATAAAAAGCGTAGGCTTGGAGATCAATCTCTGTCTACCCTGCAATCGGAATGACATGGGGTGATACATCACCAGTTGCACCCTTGTTTACGTAAACAGATTTCCTACATAACATATTCCGGATAAAATGGCGCACGTCTTTGTTCAGCGGAAAAGACGAATTGGAGTTTTATCACGACATATTATTTTAGTGGCATCATACATTTTGTTGAACTTGATTTCTTTATTGGTAGTGTAGTAGAAAATATTCAGAAGTTCTTCGTAGAAACTGTACTGTATTAATAAAAACGCAATTCTCAACGCATGTGAGACAGGTTTTCTATTGCTATTTTTTACTCCATGTATCGGCCAAGTAAAAACTAAACTACTACCTAATACTACTACTTCTACTTAATCCAGACTAATATTATAAATTCGAAAGTGACTCTTTCTGTCTGTCTGTCTTGCCGAGATCCGACGATCCGCGATTTTGCGGACGGACAAGCACGGCAGACGACCACAGACCGCCACGCACCGCGCACCGAGGAACTTCCGATATCTGCGATACCCCGCACGTACACCTTCCCACGGTTCGTCGTCGTGCGGGCTCGTCTGTCGTTTCGCCCGCAATCAAATCAATGATGATGATGAGATGTCAAGTTTGATAAATAACTTACCAAAATCATGACGGTTCATCAGCCAGCAAATACCTGTAAAAACAAAAGAAATTCAGTTTCTGATCGAGTTGGGATATCTACCTTTAGGTACAAGTCCGTCTCAGGCGGATTCCCGGTCACCGTAGGCGCGGGCTTGCGATGAGGACCAGGCAACTTATAGGCAATTGAACTGGTTTTAGTCAGTAAGAGTCTGACACGCCCTCCCGCTCCGCCGAGAGCGGCAGAAGTTATTTGATAATGTCCCAACCAATAAAAAAAAAGTACCAGTCCGTAGCCGAATATGATGTAGATAGCTATTAATATCATAGCTCATAAACTGATAAACAGATTAATTCGCCCTTCCATTCAATAATTCACCAGTAAATAACCGCATGTTATATCAATTAATAACAGTGATTATTAAAATAAATAACTAATCCAATTTCACATCAGATTTAGCTTAATCTCCAATTCAAAATTGTATAAGCGGGTTACAAAATTGATATGATAAGCCTCCTCAAGCTCATTTGAAATCGGAATTATGTGAATTTGGTTCCGGTAGTTTAGTACGATTATAAATAAGTAATTTAGGATTAGGAGATTGGGATAACGTTGTACTCGTATAAGCAAGTTAATAGGTAGAAGCAACAAGGGTTATCGTGTTAACCAGTTACTGGGTTGTTAAGGTCAGAGAGGCAGGCACTCTTTGTAAAAATACTGGTATTCAGCTGCATCCGGTTAGACTGGAAGCTGACTCAACATAGTTAGGAAAAGGCTAGGCAGATGATGATGGGTAGAAGTGACAAGAGAGTTGTAAGATGGTTTTGGTTGTCGCTTGAACATTAAACTACTAACACTTAACTTACTCACAATTTTGCCTTTGTACAGTATTTTTTTACTTGTGCATAAAGTTTTAATAAATAAATAAACTTTAACTTGTATGTTTATTGACACTTTAACGATAGAAGAGATTTTATCACTAAATAAAAATTCAGAAGAACTCGAACTTACCTATTTTTTTTTAATTTAACGACTACCGTTATGTAATTAAATACCACAACTATGGTAAGCAGTCCCACTGCTTACCGCTGGTATAGAAATATCAATTTAATGATTATATCCTAGACACAACAAAACTAACTACTTAGAAATGTCTTATTTTCAGAGACATGACTACAAACAAAGGAATAAAATTAATACCTACACAATTTCTCGGAAACCAGAATAATCAAGATGTGAAAAGGCCTATTATATATGTATAATACCTTCAGAGGGGATTTAGGTCTTTACGGACACTTAGAAAACCGCAAATCATGAAAATATTAAGTTTGAAGTAAATACAGTTAGGCAAATTAATTGTTTATCAAATACTAATCCTATCATAACTAATATTATAAATTCTAAAGTGAGTTTGTTTATAACGCTTTCACGCTAAAACGGCTGAATGGATTTGAATTAAATGTGACAAATGGGTAGACCATGACTTGGAGAAGGACATAAGCTACTTTTCATCGTGGTTCGCAGACAAAATCGCAGGCAACAGCTAGTATTATACAATTTAATAACTACTTAAATGTGTCGTGTTATAGAAATTACAGTGAGCAGTGGTGGCCCAGTGGTAACGGCTACGACTTACGAGTTGTAGGTCGTAGGTTCGAACCCTGCCGGGTGCTTTACTTTGTGTAAATTATTTCATCGCCACTGCTCTCAAACGGTGAAGGAAAACATCGTGAGGAAACCGGCATGTCCTAGAACCAAAAATTCGAAGACATATGACATTTACTAACCCGCATTGGGCCCGCGTGGTGGATTACGGTCCGCTCCCTCTCACAGAGAGGAGGCCTGTGTCCCAGCAATGGGAACATTATAGGCTGATTATGTATAGTAATTACAAGTGTCAAAGAATAAAAGTTGTGATTTGGATAAACGGGCAATTTAAGTACACAGGCGTTTAGGACGACAAAAGCGAACCAACAAAATCCTATTACAAATTCTATTTCAACCTAGCATTTTGGCGCCCCATAACACAAAATGCCTCAGCTACATTTCGGTGCAACACTCATGTACTGTATGCCCATTACTTATGAGACCATTATCCCTTTCCGCTTGGCTAGTCTTTACGACTTTATGAGTCCCGAGATGCTCTTAACGACCGAGGAAGATAAACTGATGTGAATCTTTATGCTGTTTACTCTTATGAGCTGCTCACATAGTACGTAAGTGCATTGATAGTGTGGTTTTATGGATTTTGTATGGATTTGGGTTATTGAGGCTTTCTTTGTGTTATCGTCTTATGCGATTGCTTAAAGGCTTTCCAATAATGTGTAGTGTACTGAGAATAAATGTAGAATAAATAGTGTTTTTTGATTTTCTAGTTTAAAACCAACGCTAGACACCAAACTAGAGGGTCAATTCCCGTAATTTTTAAAGACGTTTGCTTTGTTATTCGCAATCTGCCAAAAATACAATCAATTTCCCAACATTTTGGACAGATTGCGACTTGAATGTGAACGTTTTATGTACGAGAATTGGCCTTTAGATGAACCACAAATTAGAAACAAAGTGTATATTTGGATGTAAACACTATCCTACATTTATTTTATTTTATTACTGCGTATAAATCAATATCGAATAATGTCAATACGTTTCATATATATTTGGATGTAGCAATTAGACATTAGTAGCAAATAGCGAATCATGCTAGTAGGAATTAGTTATGACCTAATTAAAGATAGGAAGGATGCCTAGATACATGTTGTATGGCAACATGTATCTAGGCATCCTTCCTATCTTTAATTAGGTCATAACTAATTCCTTTGACTAAGGGAGGAATGAGGAGGGCTAGTAGGTACCATATTCATCATTTTTTTGTAAAGTAAAGTAAACATTTATTTGCATAGATTGCAGGTACGGAAAATAAGATGTGACAATTATGACTGATCTTTGTACAATCTACCTTATATTAGGCATGCAACATTATTATAACACGTGTGAATTAATATAAAATGAATAGCAATGATGACATGATAGATAAATTAAGATATTTTTTTAATATTGTTTAATTGTGATAAGTAAATGATTTTTCCGGCAGCCTTGCCCAATAAATTACCATTACTTCATTAATTCTCTGTCAATACACATTATTCACCAATAAACACACCATCATACCATTAACAACCACAAAAAGCTTCAATAAAATACTATAATGAGCGTGCATCTTTGAAAATTATCATAATTTTTCCTCAATACCGCTGCTTCGCTATCGGGTCGTATTACCATACTGCTTTGATGTGGAAACGAATCGTTTGTATAAAGTGGAACGTTGTAATGTATAGGGTTCTCTGTTTATGTTTAAAGTATTGCTCATGGATATAGGGTAAAGCAAAATTATTGGTACAGATGAGGTATTGAAAAATAACTCCAAAAAAGTCTGGCGTCTGTCGTTGTCGTCTATGTTGCTGACTGGAAGAGGTTTCATTAAAGCATGATGACCTTTTCTAGTTTTAAATCGAGCCAATACGAAAGACCGTAACGACTGTCAAAGATCCACGAATGACAGCCGGGACCATCTAACGTGCTTTCCGAGGCACGGAGGAGTCTCGGTATGTAAAGAGGATCCCCTATCCATGGACTAACCACGGTCAAAGTCAAAGTCAAATAATTTATTTCAACTAGGCACATTAAAGGCACTTTTGAACGTCAAATACATAGAAATAGAACTGATTCTAGTTGCCCCTTCCAAAAGGTAGTTTTCGTATGGAGAAGAATGGGCAAGAAACTCCACCGTTAGTCTTTAAAAAAAAAAAAAAAAAATGTTTTACAGTATTTGGTATACATCAATTATATAATTACATGTGAAGACGACGCACCGAGAATACAATTACTGTACCACAATAGGTAAAAAAAGAAGAATTAAAAATGAAGCAATGACAAATAAATTAATTAAGTATAATGAAGCAATGACAAATAAATTAATTAAGTATGTGATAGATACATGGTGCTCACATATTTACAAACATTGTAAAAGTATACGATATCACAATATTCCTTCAAACTTACAAGTAACACTAATAAGACAGTGTGTGAGTGTAATAATCATAAAATGTAAAAAATCTATGATATACAAATATTAAATTATACAACTAGATTAGCAACCAGCTTGATTTTGGCCAGACTCGAATTTGTCCTATGGAGCAAGACCAGCATGTTTCCAAGCATTCTTATCTTGGATATAATCCTCTAATTTGTAATATGCTTGTTTACAAAGTGTATTTTTAATATGAGTTTTAAATTTTCTTTCATTTAATTGCAATATATCACTAGGTATTTTGTTATAGCATTTAACGCAGTACCCCATAAAAGATGTTTGTACTTTAGCTAATCTGAAAAATGGTTGATCTATTTTATCTTTATTTCTAGTGTTAAAATTATGTCTATCACTTATTACTTATTACTTATTATTACGGCAAGCGCAGCTTAACCTGATGGGTCGATCCGTGCGGCTGTTATTACTTAGCCACGAACTCCTCTCACAGTCATATTCCACATAATAATAAATAATGAAGTGGTGTTTTCAATTGTTTTGAACCTAATTTATATTTGTTTGTAATTTAATTTTCTGTTGATTTTTTTATTCTGACATTTAAATATTTTTATAATTATTTCATAAGGCTGACATAATTATTTAATTTTATCTTGTACCTACTTACTTTTCATACCCTTTGCATACCCATGTGATGGTTAAACATGGAGAACAAAAAACACTAAACACAAACAAAAAACATCGATGTAAATCTGAGGGCCTAGACAAAGTGACATTCTATCAGCGATATCGGTGATGGAAAAGGCAAATATGTATAGCACTGACATAAGCTATCGAAAAGCTTATGTCAATTCTGTTGAAAGTCGTTGTAGAAATACGAAACGCTTTCGAAGCGATTGTCACTTGTCTAGACCCTCTGTACCTACCCATGTTTGCAAATAAATAAATGATTACTGAATGATTACTGATAATTAAAATCTAAAGCTTCCTACTCTTCTCACCCATATCGCGGTATAAACAGAAACCCAACAATTACAGCGCCGCTTAACATGATAATGCGGAAAATACTCTCCGGAGTATAACAGGTGCATTGTGGAATGCAAGACATTTGCATGTGACAGTTTATGCAGGCTTGTTGCAGGTACTATAAATATGAAGTGGCGTAGGATATCCACACATTCCTACTCATAATATGACAAACATACAAACTTTCACATTTATAATATTATTATAAATGTGAAAGTTTGTATGTTTGTTACTCAGTCACGCAAAAACGGCCGAATGGATTTGGACATAGCCATCTAGAAGTTTTTGAAAGCTACAAACATACTAGCGAAGATTATATTTATTAATATAAGTTTAATAAAACCCCTGAAAACGAAAAAACACTTTTGGCAGTTGAAACTTGAAACTGACTTTTTCGGGGATAACGCTTTTTCGTTACGTGACGATTTCTACCAGTCAAATCCTACCGCAAGTCGCGTTAAAGAACTTCATTCCAATAACAGTTTTCCCAAGGGCTCGGAAAGCTAAAGGTAGTAGACGCAAACCTTCGAACAGGAAACTCGTTACCCGATAACTTGCTTACTTTTTCTTATAAACTTTATTCCGCTCTCCTCTGCAAATCGGAAGTTTGCAAGCTAGGTGGAATGGAAAAAACAAGTGGCCACCTCGAAGACCACGAGCCCCTCCTTTGGTTAAGTCTCATCATCATAATGATGATGAGACATGAGAGTCATGTAAGTGCATTGAATGACTATTTCATGAAATCATGACATTTTGCACTTTCATGAACTTAGAGAGTTGTATTGCTGATTCTAATGTTTATAATTCTATAAACCCATATTTGTTACGGCCGCAAATAATATTAAGATTAACATACAACCTGACACTGACCTGCAAATTGCAAAAAACGTAATAAAATTTTAATTTCGCGGGCTACCCTAGCATCCCCCTTAAGCAAGGCTTGCCGAGATCGGTCCGTGAAAAGGGTGATGCGCGATAAGCCGTTACCACGTTGAAGCCGGGACTTTCATTTGCAGATCTTTGACAGTCGTTACGGGTTCAGAAGCCTGAAAGTCTGTCAACCCGTCTTACCAGGAGTATCGTGTCACCCAGTTACTCGGAATCGGAATTGTGGAGGTCAGATAAGCAGTCCCTACAGATTTTTTTACAAAAATTATTTTTTTTCTATAAAAAACTGCTTACCTACATTTTTAAAAATTGCCGAAAGATACATACGTTTTATAAACACAAACAATTATGTCAAAGATGAGTTTCGTTAACTTTCAAATAGATTTTTTTTACATAAAACCATAACATAAACCACATCAAAATTTTAAGAGAAAGTATCGAAAATCTAAAAATTATAATAACAACAATTGAAACAACAAGACTTCCAACTTGATAAAATAATAATAAAAATAATTTCAATTGCTTCTAAAAGTAATTTCATTGAAAACGAAAAAGTTTCAGAACAATTAGATCTTAATTTAGGTTAAAATAATTGATTACTCGATTCTTACTTAGTTTGATTACTTAGCCACCTTATTAGTTCGTGGCCAAAGGGTTTTTGGATAGGTCGGCAAGGTTAGGTAAAGTTTTCAACGGTCAACATAACAAGACAACGTTCTTTGCATAACAAGACCTCTTCTGTAAAAGTCTGAAAGATACATTTTGACCAGAGAGCTTTTATTTCAAACATTAAGTTTTTTTTTAATTATTGGATGGGCGTGCTCCTAACCACAATCATAGATTTAAGCTCTGTGTTCTAGAAATCAGATAAACAAACACCTCCAGATAATATTATATTAAGTTCCTGTTAACCCCACAAGTTCTGATAAATTTTTAATTAATGTGGTACAGTCACGGACTTTAATTGATGAGCCACCTGGTACTGTTCGTATTTTAGCCGTGTAATGCAAATCGGGTTTATTCGGTTCCCAACACGCAAAGTCATATGTCTTCGTATTAGAAGAAGAAAATTATTTTTCATATCTTTAACGGTTGGCTAACCTGAGAGCAGAACTACAAACTTCACAGCAGTGACTACTCAAAGTCAACCAATTGCAGGTCTAGCAACAGTTGTTTATCGTTGCTAGGTTACTGCTGCATAGTAACGTTAGCGTACGGAGAAATTCTCTGACATCGATATTTCAACTGTCACTGTCTTCAGTTAAGTTTTCAGAATTATTGAGTTAATGAGCTATGATTCAAAGGAGGTCAGTATCAAATAGATTGGATAAACTTAATGCAACATTGTATTTATTTTTATCATTAAGAACTTATTAGTCAACCTCTATGGATAAGACTATTTCCGATTAAAAGTAATTTATTTGTCATCTTGATATTTCAACTGTCACTGTCTTCAGTTATGTTTTCATAATTATCGAGTTAATGAGCTATGATTCAAAGGAGGTCGGTATCAAATAGATTGGATAAACTTAATGCAACATTGTATTTATTTTTATCATTGAGAACTTATTAGTCAACCTCTATGGATATTTCCGATTAAAAGTAATTTATTTGTCATCTTGATATTTCAACTGTCACTGTCTTCAGTTATGTTTTCATAATTATCGAGTTAATGAGCTATGATTCAAAAGAGGTCGGTATCAAATAGATTGGATAAACTTAATGCAACATTGTATTTATTTTTATCATTGAGAACTTATTAGTCAACCTCTATGGATATTTCCGATTAAAAGTAATTTATTTGTCATCTTGTTTACGAGCGTGCGATTTGAGTTCGTGTTTAATCGTGTAATCTCGTGAATGTATGAAACTGCAAAATTGAAAAGTTTGAAGGTGGCTCATCAATTAAAGTCCGTGACTGTACATAGTACCGAATAAAATAGGCTCTGCGTAGTTCCTTGTCCTGATTTAACCCTTTCTTTCCCTTTCCCTTCCCCTTTCTTTTTAATACTTCTAGGCTAGGCAAAGTTATATTAAAAAATAAGCCTTTAATAAAAATACACACGCTCTGAGCGATAAAAAAAATTACACACTCTCCGAGCGATTTAAAAACGCTTTTAAAACGTTTTAAAAACTCTGACGAAACAAAACATGCTTCCATAGAATAACAGTTAAATTATGTTTTGTCGTTTTGGTTAACAAAAGGTTAATGTGAACGGATGCGTGTTATGAGGTTGAAAATAAGGGTGTATCACAAGGTGGGAATTTTTATGGTAGGTTTATGTTGGGTTATGATGACGATAATGTGTTATATTTGTGTTTCATTGAGAGGTTTTAGGAGATCTTTATGTATTATTTAAAGGATGAATATATTTTGTGGCATCGGAATCGTAAAAAAAGCTGTTTTATAAATCGAACAGGGGGCCAAGTCTACTAATTTACAAACGTGTCAGTGGTATCACAATCAAATGATGAGTTTTTGACAGATTATGTATGGCAAATCTGTCAAAAACTCATCATTGTGAGACCACTAACAGTAGTAGACTTGGCCCACTGGACAATGGTAGAAACTGCACGTCCTTCTTTATAAATTGTTTGGAAAGGGACAAGATAACGAGCTTCACTGAGCATGAATGCATAGAGCAATTTGTTAATTCATTGAATATAGGTGTTTACCTACATAAAAGTCACGTCAATATAGAGAATTATGAAAATATTTCTAATTTTCTAATCTGCCTTGCCTTTTCCCAGCTATGTTGGGGTCGGCTTCCAGTCTAACCGGATGCAGCTGAATACCAGTATTTTCCATGGAGCGACTGCCTATCTGACCTTCACAACCCAGTAACTGGGTAATACGATACCCCTTGGCAAGACTGGTTGTCAGACTTTCGGGCTTCTGACGACCCGTAACGACTGTCAAAGATCCACGAATGACAGCCGGGACCAACGGCTTAACGTGCTTTCCGAGACACGGAGGAGTCTCGGTATGTAAAGATGGTCACCCATCCACCAACCAAACCCGGCAAGCGTAGCTTAACCTGATGGATCGACCCGGTGCGGCTGTTATTACTTAGCCAAAATATTTCCACAAATTAAACCAAAATTTTATCACAATGAACTAGTGTCTAGTGTGTGTGTGTGAACTACTGTTGTTAACGATGTACCTAAAATAAACTAGCTAAGTTTATTTTAGGTACATCGTTAACAACAGTAATAATTATTATTGAGTTCATTTCACAAATTATGCAAAATGAACAACGAACTGTTTTCGTAACTAAATTAATTATACCCGTGTTATTTTTTAACCAGTTTAGCGGTGAAAGGGTTATTTT
Organism: Lithophane semibrunnea; assembly: GCA_947363905.1. Lineage (NCBI taxonomy): Eukaryota > Metazoa > Arthropoda > Insecta > Lepidoptera > Noctuidae > Lithophane > Lithophane semibrunnea. The sequence goes on from OX376205.1 coordinate 15,287,412, forward strand.
TATTAGTAAGCTAAATTCTGCGTAGTCCAAATTAAAATATTTACTTACCAATATTTTGTGACGTGTAAACTAAATACCTAAGGGCTGGCGGCCCGACTTAGAAAATTATAGTACGTGGGTTCAACCCGAGACAAGCTACCTACATTGTGTAATTTATATCACCACTGCTCTCATAACCATGAAGAGAAACATCGTGAGGAAACTTGTATGTCCTAGAACCAAATATTCGAAGACATGTAACATCCACCATTCCGCACTGGGCCCGAGTGGTGGATTACGGCCCATTCCGTCTCGCAGAGAAGAGGCCTGTGTCCCAGCAGTGGGAACATAATAGGCGGATTATGTAAACTAAATGTTGCGGGAAAATCCGAAAGTTGCGGGAAAGTCCGATAGGGATACCAGGGCCCTTGGCAACAGGCAACTTAAGTAACACGGGTGGGTTTAGTCAGTAAAAGTATGACACGCCCTCCCGCTCCGCCCAGAGCGGGAGAAGTCAATTGGTGATTTTGACATTTCATTTCATTTCAATTTCATTTCATTTCATTTCATTTCATTTCATTTCATTCCCACCCTCAAAAAAAAAAAGTGTTCTAAATAATTATTTTTTGCTATCTTCTTCTGAACTAAAAGCGAAAAGATATTAATTATGTGCCATCAAATTCATACGGATCACCAATATTAGCACAGATTGTGAGAGGTCCATAACCGGACTAAACTACAATTTCAAAAACCAAGAATCATTATTGTTTATCTGAATAATGATCACGCGTAAGCAATCTTGCAGACACAAAAAAAAACCCAATATATCAAGAATTCAAAGCAAAATACATATATTATACATCGTCTAATATTGCCAAAACTCATAAATATGTATAATAATATTGAGTAGAAAAACACAAATATTTAGAAAGCCTAAAGGGATCCCTGTCGTCTAGTCCTATCAAACAGAATTTCTAGGAACCTTTTTCGTAAAAAATAATGTTCTATTATATCCCTAGAAGATGAATCAAACCTATACATTTTTTTAGGGTGACCACCGTTTGATCTTTTTATGACAAGATATTGACAAAAAAAAAAAACTCCTTAGAAATATTAACAGTCCTTCAACACCGTAAATTTTTCTTACATATAGGTAATTCATGTATTAGATAGGAACTGCACTTAATAAGACAATTAGAGATTAATGTCTTGGGAAATAATGTAACATACTTTCTATCCCCCTAACCGAAAGGCACCGCACGTAGAAGCTCCTGACTGTTTTAACAATAACAAAAATGTAGCATCTAACTGGCACCTATAAAGAAATTCTCCTACACAAACATAGTTAACTCTTAACTAAAAATCCTTGAAGAAAATTTAATAAAATACTAAAGCACGTCGTTCCTTAAGTCCATTGCCAATTAAGCCGTGATGGCGCTGCGACCTGTCGTTACAGACGTTATTACAGTGTCAATCTAATATATTACTAACCTGCAGACCTGCAGTATCACATTAATGTCACGTCTTCGACCAAGCTGTATGTAGAACATCAACGGGGTAATTGCGAAACACACTCGCATTCCCAATCCCCTTCACTTTGACAGTCCAACAATATTCGTTGCGCTATTCACGTTGTCGAGCTGACGAATTTCTCAAACACATGAAGCAATGGATTATGAATTTCCTTCAAAATCCTTCGGATAGCGTAGACGAGCTTATTCGCTACAACAAATTAGTTTATTTGCGATTGAGTAGTAGATAGACATGGTACGCCTACGCTAAAGATTATAGAAGACCAGAAAACAATCAAATTTGCCATAACCAACTCAACTTTGACATCAACCAACTATGTATATGAGTCGCAACACCTACAGATATTTCCGAATTTATTGTTTTCTTGTTGCTATTGTATGAAACACCAACATACTATATCATAAACACAAAATTAACCGAAAAATCCTTTCCCAAAAAATCAGCAACGAAATAAAAACACGATGAGAATAAATTATCGTCGAGACTGTCTCGCACATGTTTTATATCTGGCCATCCTTCCCTCTTAGCATAAGCCCGCGACGTTTTTTTTTCCAAATGACAAACGGTCTGGATCCCTCAGCCATTTGTCGGTGGTCCGTCCTCATTGGACATACAGATACCTTTATTGTTAGCGATTTTTCAAAACAAAATATATTTCGACTCTTATTTCCTATCCCTTCGCAGGATTTATGCATTGGGTTATGCTTTTTGGCGTAACCCTGGTTGGGTTCGATTGAAAAGATTTTGCAAAGGTCCGCAAATGTACGTGTTTTTGTAGGCAGCTGTGAAATCGAATGCGGAAGAATAATGATTGCAATCCCGTATTTTACGCTTTCGATGTATCGAAATATTCACGATTTCAATGGAACGTTTAAACATTATCGTATGTTTCGAATCGTTTTGCTTACCAAATAAGTAAAACGATTGGTTTTTCATCAATAGAGTCCATTTTAGATGAGTAAAGCTAACAAACTAACTATGTACTATTAAACGTGTTTTTGATTGAGAACGCAATGTTTGACGAAGGTGCATAATATATTAGAGTATCATGTTACTGCAGGGGAAATGATCACAATTATCTTTGCCGGAGCGTGTGAATGGCTTGGTTATATGTGATTGACGCCATCACTACCGTCAATCAGTTCCTGTAACGTGCAGCTGACAGGACACGTAGGACATGACATTAAGTGTCCCATTGTATGTATAATGAACAGCACCATTTATTTACAGTCCAAGGCGAAGTTGTCTATGAATCTCCTCCTGAACAGGTTTTGCTTGCATTAGCCAACCTGGATCCTCGATCAGGGTTTATTTAAAGACTTCCAGGTTACCCAAGGCAACTCATATTCAGGTGGAAAATTACAATTATGAACCTAGAAGAAGCTGATCTATCCCATCATGATCATCATCATCATCATTTCAGCCGAAAGACGTCCACTGCTGGACATAGGCCTCCCCCAAGCACAGCCACTTTGGTCGGTTCTATGCTTCTTGCATCCAGCGGATGCAAGATTGATCCTTGATCTATCTACTTAATTAAAATCTTAAATTTCGCCAGACAACGCACTGCCTAAACCGCTGGGTCTCGATTATAACACAAAGGAATTTTACAAAATTTTCTTGTAAAATGTCCATCGCGCGGTAAACTCTAATTTCTCGATGCAGGATTTATGTGACGTCAGGATTTTTGTGTGACGTCAATTCTTTGTAGATGCCGCCACAATTTCATAAGTTTTACACTACATTTCAGCAATTTGATGCCACCATTCAACTAACAAGAACGAGTCAATAAAGCAATTTGCCTCCTGCCACGAACCTAGTCAGTATTATCTGCAAAGCTAGCAAAACATTATCGTGTAGTAAAGCATTTTCACTTGATTGATTCCTTAGATTTTCCGAACTAGTGATTGTTCTTATTCAGAAATCTAAATTCACTTCATTTTTATCTGTGTTATGATTGTGTATATGTAGCTTTGCCTTTACTAGTTGCGCCCCGCAGTTTCACCCGCGTAATTCTCAATCCCGTGGGAATATCGGGAATATAAAAAGTATCCTATCATGGTCAGTCATGGTCTACCCATGTGCCAAATTTTATTTTTTTCAGCGTGAAAGCGTAATAAAAAAACAAAATAACAAACTTTATTTCGTATTTATAATATTAGTTAGAATTAGGATATTTGTTAGGATGTTACTGGCTAATTGTGTAGGGTAAGCAGGGTTAATACCTTACAGTTTTAAAGATCTTTTGGGCAAAGTTCAATCAATCTGCCTGCCTTTTCCCAGCTGTGTAGAGGTCGGCTTTCAGTCTAACCGGATGCAGCAAAATACCTGTATTTTGGCTAAAATTAAATTAAAAAATACTTTATTGTCCAAAAGACAAAAGAGCAAAGTTATAAATTATGTAAAGTTATACTTATTTTTTAATAAAATATTGGCCTACTACTGAGTCACAATGTTGAAGTAATACCATAGTCACAGACGAGTTGCTTCATATTGTTAACGAATACTAGATCATTTTTCATTACGCTCATCATTAAATAGGCAAAACTTTTCAACACATCAATGTTTGCAAATTATTCCCAAAGGCAAATAGCCATTATATTTAAAAGCCAGAGTCCTGACAAAACGCGTTGAACGTTGATAAAATTGCCATCGTATCAAGTCGGCAATCAGTTTAACCTATCAATGAGTTTAAATTCTGCTCGAATAAATAAATATTCATTACGTTCTGTAGCATATGAGATAGATAGAATTTGCTTGAACGAACCCAGAATATTACCTATGAGAAATTCATAGGTCGAAGCCACATAGCTAGGTGCTACGCTCAGTGATGAGAGTTAGTCTGTGGTGTTAGGTGACATACGCATGGTTTTACTAGTCCGTTCACAGTTATATATCTCTGACAGCAGCAATCCAAACACAACCTCATCATAACGAGAATAAAGATCAATGTGATTTTGACAGATTTGTCAGTGGCAGCAATCTAACAGCCTTATTATCACAAGTATTTACAGATCACTTTGATTTTGTCAGTAATCAAAATCAGAAGTGAAGTAACTCAGCGAAAGGACTGTATTGCAATGACCACATTGGCGTTTGATAACGCGCTTTATAACTATTTTCGAGCTTCATTACTCACTAAGCAAAGCTCTAATATGGGTGGGTTCAGCTTTACCATGAGCTTTACGATCAAGCGACACGCGTCTTGCGACAGCAATTTCGAAGATATAAAAGAAAGGAGCTACAGCATGCCACAAGTCAGACGGACACACGAGATGCAAGCACGTATCGCTTGACGCAAGTCGCATCACACGTCGCATCGCTCGAGGCCCTGAACCTCTAGTATTATAACACGTCAGGTTTTATAAAAAAAGTTCGACGAGCTATTTCTTCTTAACCAAGACTTTCCTTCATATTCAGACCAACGTCAAAGCAGGCTATTTAGGGCAAAATTATTCCAGTCCATCCGTGAATTTGATATTTCTCGTCAAAACCTTTGTAGCGTGTGACAAGGGTACTAGATATGAATGTTTGAAGAGTTATGAATATGTATTCTGCCATTGTGTCTCTTGTAATATAGGCTTTCATCTTGTATTTTCCAGGGATCACTTTGAGAGGGTTAGATAAGGATTTGTGTTCAGAATTGATATGTGTTTGGTTTTCTTGCGGTGTTTAAATATGTATAGCTGTACAAGGATCATTTGGCGCGTGGCCAAAATCGGAACTAATCCCGACATCTTAATCCTGCAATAAAATGTCTGCGACAATTTCAGAAATGTTTACCAACAACGCCCCCCTGTCAACGTCTATTGAGCGCCAAAAGATCCTTGTATTACCTACCGTATGTACTGTATCCTACTGTGGTGTAAATACATCCATCGAGTTCAAAAAAAGGTTCGGCTGTATGGAGCCTCCTCTCTGTCTCTCAAACCTGGTGAGACAGTCGTTTTCGAAAGCTCAATGTGTAAATGTGATGCTCTGTTGACGCATATGTCATCCTCGCCTGCCCTACCCTGCAAAATCTGTACTGTGCTGTGCTGCGTCACCTGCGTTTCAGCATTCGCTTAATAGTTTTGTTATGTATCTTTCCTTCTATGAGCTATACCTAAAGCAGTCAATAAAAGTATAAGATCTAGAGACACGACAGTGCCACCGCCAATTCGAGCAATTCCGCTTTCTCCCATGCAATTACTTGTAACCTTATAAGTTTTAACAATGAATACATAGTACACTCAAAATATCTTCACAAAACTGACCAAATGTAGCATTAGTTGTATAAGTATATTTTAGTTTGGCTACGGTTACGCGTTCTTGCTAATTACATTTAATTAAAACGTGTGACGTAAACGTAACGTAAATTCGAACGATTTTTTAAACGAAAATACAGCTGTCGTATAGTTTTTTTGCGACAAGCACAATAAAAGTTATATGACCCATATAGTTTTAAAACTAAGTTAATATGATGTGCAAAACGAGTATTTTCAATTTTAAAATCGTTCCAATTCACGTTGCGTTTACTCCGGGCGTTCGTGCCCAAAGATTTAAGAGAGTAATCACATTTCTCAAAGACACAATTAGTAAGTTAAACGATCCGTTCTTAGAAATAGGAACCCAGTACTTAGCACTGCCATCATCCTCTCCACAAAACAAAATGCTATCGTTTTCAGCTCTCTAGAGAAAACAAAGGGGAAATGAAATCGAATAAAGTTTTCTTCTTAACGATAAGGGGAAATTCTAGTTAGCGAGATTTTGGGGTTAAAGATGTCTGGAACTCGTACCAGTAGTTAGAACTTTGAGGGCACGAGACGGTATTTAAGAGCTGAGTGTAACAGATGCATTAGGCACGCTTGGATTTTCGTTGGAGACTTTTGCTTGGGAGACGTCTCTGTAAGGAAAGTAGTCAGTGTTGGTCGATGGGAAATTAGTTTCTGGATGTAAAGTCAAGCTACTTGTACTACGGCATGACAATTGCCTCTTTTTACTTACAAAGGAGGATTTCTTTAAGTAATTGCTTTCTGACTGCGATATTGTACTGTCTTTGGTCTTAATGTGGCCATTCAATTGTGACCGCCCTGACATCAAGCAATGTACAACATTCTCAAACTTTTTATTTTTATATGTTCAATACGAGGATTTTGGTTAGTTTGTTGTTTGTTTGTTTGCGTGTGTATTTTATGTATTTTTAGGGTTTCGTTCCTGAGTGGCAAACAATCTTTTTTAGCCACCATTTTCATTTGGTCCCAAATTTTACCGTTCTTCAACATCTTTGGACCATGTTATGCTGAGCAGTAGCCCTTGCGGTCACTAGGCCAACGAAGCAGTACGAGATAATAATATGTTCTCACCCGACAAAACTTCAACTACATCGAACAATATCGTTCTAGCAAACAGTTCTGCGGGATATAAACCCATACTTACACAAAAAGCCGCGTTTATGTCTGAAACCATTAACATGGTAACATAAAGCTAACTAGTAACAAAAGGTCGGTTGTTACGCTCTCAGTTAAATAGGGAATTGTAGGGTTCAAGTGGTAATGTTAGGTTTTTATTTCTTTGTTTTTATGTATTGACTTTGACGTTGGCATGCCGGTGTTGTGGGGCCTAAAACGGCCACATTAGCAATTATAAAAAAAAAAAGCTTTATTGACACAAAAATATTTTACAAAAATGATTTTGGTAAACAGTAGGTACAATTCTGCATTTGAACACAATTCGAATGACCACTAACACCTAAACTAGGCCGAGCCTGTATCTTAGGCGTTAGATCTTTCCCGGGTAACTATCTACAGACGTGTACATTTAGATCCAATTGTATATTGTAAACAACTTTTGCTCATTAAACCAATACAATACATAATACTAACTAATATAATAAAATACAGATTAAACTGCGGGTACTCTTACTGCGGGTATAATGTAATAGAAATATTATAACTAATTTGTTGACATATTCATTGTACAATTTTTCCAAATTCCTCTGAAAGCCATTCACTTCCTGATTTTCCAGCTGTCATTTCTTTTTTTTGAAAACAGATGAATTATAAAACAAAGTCCTCCGCCACGCCTGTCTTTCGTCCTGTTCGCGATAAACTCATAAACTACTGCACCGATTTTTATGCTGTTTTCACCAATGGATAGAGTGGTTCTCGAGGAAGGTTTTAGTATATAATAACCGATATCTGCGCTAGCAAAGCCGCGGGCATCAGCTAGTATTATAATAATACCAAGGACAACGACAAAGATCCCAACTGAACTCTGCAAACTAAGGCTCAAAATATTATGTAAAATGAAATTACTTCCTGGCAACCAGTTTCACAAAGACCTATCAGATAAGCTAGATACTGCAGCAGACGTCGATTAGCTGAGCAAAACGTCAATGTAATCGACAGTATAATAATTATGCACTTGACACGATTTTAGACGATCGACATGTTGTTCTTGAGAGCCAATCTTGTGTAATTATGAAATTTATCCATAGACGCTTGAGTGTGGTCGACGGCTTCACTTTCATAATAGATGTCTTGGTAATTGACGTTTATGAGAGAGTATCAGTTTTGTATAGTAACATCCTTTTGCTGTACAGCTAGATTTACCAACGACTTGGCTACTTGATGCGGTCACCTGGACATTTGACTTTTCAAGTTCAAATGTGCGTTCTTTCTAGATTAATCTTGGATATGAATTTGGTGTATGACCAGATGTATGTATATAAACTATTTGAACTGAGACATAACGAGGCAAAAGGAGTAGGAGAGTTTCTGCCGGCCCCATGGGAAGAAGGCGTTAGTTTGGTTCTGCTCTATAAGCCAAGCTCTTTTCATCTAGCAATTTAATGTTGTAAACCTCTATAAATCGTTTGCTTTTTACCCGACTGCCCCAGAAGGAAGGTAATGTTTTCCGAAAATATGTATGTATGTCGCCAATAACCTGAAATATGGTGTAAATTTTGTTTGAAGTCCACCTGCAACATCTTACAAAAAAAAATATCAATGCTTGCTTTTCTCTTTTCAGTTATGTTTTTGCAGTCAGGTTTTTTAATTACTTATTTTGAGCGCGTTCCAACCAGATTTCAACGCCAATAATGTAAGCATATATAATTATTACAAAAGAGAAAACTATTATAATAATTTACTCATTCTGCATTATTCATGCAATTAAACGTGATCGTACAAAGCAGGACGAAACAAAGGTCGGCCATTACGAGGTTCCGTTGGACACAAAATGGCGGACTCAAACGCTTCCGATGTTGGCGCGAATTTAAATACGGATTATTTTATTCATGTTGTCACAGGGTGATACTGGCTTATTGTTTTTTTTAAATTCTGTAATCGGTTTTATACCTGCCGATTTTCAGTTGAATAATGTTTTTATCAGGGGGCCTAGTCATCTTATATAGCAGTATTGTTTTCATCTCTCTCTCTCTCTCTCTCTCTCTATAATAAGAGGTGGTGGTAGGGTATTTGTTTACCTATTATTATGATTTTCGATAGACCACCGCTTTGGCGTTTATTATAACGGTTCACAAATCAAACGATCAGGGGGCTTAAAACAGTCACTTTGGCAGAATCATAATAGGAAAATATTATGAATCATCGTAAAATGTCACAAACTGACAATTCATAAATGATCTGCGTGCGATTCATATGACGAAATAATTCATCTGTTTGACAGTTTTCTATGGAGATTTGTAAAATGGTCCACACATGAAAATTTCCGTCAAATTAGAGGAATTGCTAATGACAGCTGGAAATTCAGGAAATGAATTTGCATAGAGGAATTGCTAATGTGGCCGTTTTGGGCCCGCAGATAAATTCAATTGTGAAAAACACGTTATATTTTTAAAACATAACTCTGAATTACGATAAAGACTGTTTATACAAATGAAGGGATATATTGATATAAAACCCCAGCTGTTTTCCATCTGAATTAATTGCTGCATCAAGCCGATAATTATAGATTTATATTTTGAAGTCGTATAAATGATACATCATTACTGATATTTAACTCTGTTCCGACTTTTATGACTTACTAAAGATGTTTTACATCTGTTTTTTTAAGTTTTAACACTTTGAGGGACACTAAACGCCCATAGCTATAACAATAAAATTCTATTGTGTCCCGTTCAGTGTCCTTGACATTACAGGAGATTCCCTTGTCTGAGATAAAAATGCCAGACAAAAATAAGACCACTGTTTAAGTAACGTTTAAGTATAGTTTAAGATAACTGGTTTAAGTCTATTTTTTTTTCGCTTTCCTTTCTTTTCTACATAAAGGAGTCCTGACTAATGTCATTAGACATGTATGACAAAACGAAACAGTACAAATGTGTCTATTAGTCCTACACGGCATAAATATTAATGTAGCCTTCATAAAACATCACTCAAATCCCCATTATCTCGCAAAAGAAGTCTATATCCGAAGCGTAACATAAAAATGTATAGTCCACGCTGATTCTGCGTGGAATTTTCCATTACGGAATTATTATGTACTAAGAATTTGCATATGTAGGAATATTACTCCGTATACGAAGGTTCTACATCGCTCGTATACACTAACTTTACGGCGGCATCATGGCCTAAAGCTGCGTCTACATTGTGAAATGGACCGGATGCGTGGAAAAACACGAGACAAAAACAATAAAAAAAATCAGTCAATTAATAATAATGTCACGAAGACATCTATTTCGAGGAATTAGGTATTAAAATTGTCAAAAAAGCAATTAATTAGGACTAGAAGTTGAGAAAAATTATAGTAACATGTCCACCAACAAGCGTATCGAGTACCGTGACATTTTAATTTTTGTTCGTTGAAATGTCACAAATGTGAACGCAGGATTATTCAACCTGAATGCCATGAATTCTTAGGATATCTAGATCAGAGAAGGATGCCAATTTTATTAGTATCTTAGCCTTTGTTTACGATGTACTAAATCAATAAAGTAGAATTAGGGCACTGGGTTTAGGTGCTTTTGTTTTATCTAGCTTCTTTTATAGCTCAGATACTTATTGACGGCTTAGAAGATCAATTTTGTAAGCCCTAGCTGGAGGCTTTATTGATTTATTGAGCACCCACAGCAAGCAAGCAGTCGACAACATTTTGAAGGTTGACCTGCGAGATACCAATAATAAAAAATAAAAAAACAGCTTTGTGTTATCGGGTACTGGGTAGGTATTCGATTAGATAATAAATAGTGTCAGCATCACCAATTACATTGCAAGTTGTAGATCACCACGACTGTTATAAAGCATACTCTCGTAATCATACTGCAGTATTCGTTTTTACACGACTGCCCAAAAGGAGTGTAAAGTTTGGGTTTTAATTGAAGATTTTTTATTATTTTTCACAATTTGAAAATGGACGTACTGGGCGTATTTTGATTGCCAACAAAAACACAGCCTAACGATACCTCATACATCAAAATCCATTCAGTCATTTAAAAGTTATGGTGGATTAAAGAAACTCACAATACATACTCGCTTTACTCCGTTCTCAACTCTCCTACTCCTCCTTCTTATCTTGTTTCTCACTTCCAATATCTGTGTTCTTCACACACTAAGACCCTGCGTTCTTCTAGTAATCTTCTCCTACTCTGTCCTTCTCATACTTCTGACTTTGTTCATTCTTCTTTTCATATTCAGTCCATTCTTCTTTGGAATGCGCTTCCTCTTGATATCAGGACGGCCACCAGTCGTTATGCATTTAAGCGGAAATTGCGGAGTTTTTTCTCAAAATAAATAGAGTAGAGTCATGTCATCACCTCTCACCCTTGAATTTGTATTGTATATATATGTCGTGGCGCGAGACGATGGTGTCAACTCACACCTCGTCCAGTTTCTTATCAGCGTGAGACGAAGGCGTCAGTCACACCTCGGCTAACTCTCAACTCGCGCAGAGCTTGTTGATATTAAATTATGAATTATTGTTTCCGATAAGAAAGGCGACGACGTAAACCTAATAACGTCGAACGTTGTCGGGGGTCGGCTTGGTATTACCGTGAGAACGTTTTAAGACGACAAGAGTTTAGCATCAGAGGAGCCTGGATCAGGAAGTCAGTTCCATTCAGACCACGATACTGAGCGCGACCCTCGGACTCGTTGCGCCCTTCTAATTAATTTAGACTTTTCTAGTTAGAGTGCTTATACGCGTTTCCTTTGGCCACGAAATAGACAGATAGTTACATAATGAACAATTTAATTAATAATTGCCCTTGTGACGATGATATATATTATAGTATTTATTATAGTAAATATATGTGTAAGTATATGTATCATAAGTTTATAGCTTATTTATGTACTGTAAACCTGCTTCATCTATAATGCAATATGATATATTATTATTATTTTTTTTTCTCTTAGTTCCTCTCAATTAGAGCACCTGCCATCTAATCTCTTCACCACCCTTGGTTGACTGGTAGAGAATGCCTCAGGCATTAAGTCCGCCTTTGTACCTTTTTTTTTGTGCGAAAAGTTTAAATAAATAAATACATGAACCCTGAGAAACAGTACATATTGAACTTTAAGGTAACTAAAGAGCTTTTTTTTAAATACATATCAAGCCATATAGAGGAAAATTTGCCAGAAAAAATATGATGTTCCCCGGAATACAGCAATTTAAATATATGTAAATATTTGCCTAAATATTTTTCCTTTTCTTAGCAGTTGAGGAAAACAGACTGTAATGATGATTGAAAGACGTTTACACTTTGAGATATTTATCCTCCCAGAAGTTAAAAAAATATAGATATTTAAATATTTATCCATAAATCACAAAACTTTACAAGTCTACAATATTTTTTTTTTATTTTATTGTAGTAAATGAGTAACAAAGTTTACAAATATTATGTAAATTATAGACTTGTCACTGCAATTTACATATTTGTAAGGTTTTTTCGTTACAATTAGAGTTTTTTGGTACAGACACTTGAAAGATTTACAAATTTGTAAATTGCAATTGTAAAGTTTTGTGGTGTAGGTTCTAAATTCCTAATCCATTGCTTTATAGGTTTGAACAATTCGTCTGCTCAACAACGTAAATAAGGCAATGAACGTGGCTGAACTGTCAAAATATTAGGCGATCGATTGCCATTTTATGTGACTACCCCACAAGTCTAATACGTAAGAAGTAACATATTTATGGCATTTATATGTTAAAGTGCAAAATGTCATGACATCTAAGAATCATAAAATCTGAACATCGATCGGCGCCGTCCGACATGACTCATTGGGCTCAAAATATACGAGAACTGTAGCTAAGTAGGAGCTGATTTACTTCTGAGAATATAGTAATGTATATCGTAGGAAATATATCTTCAATTTAATATATTATACCTAACTGAAAACTAGCCTGTATACGGAATGTTTTATCACATATCCTATACTATTTGTATATAGATATTATAAACTTGTTATCACGTTCTCGAAAACGGCTCTAACGATTTCGATGAAAATTGCAATATAGAGGTGGGGCAATTCAAGGGGGCGAAAAATATCGTATTTTGGGAAAAATCATTTTCTCTATTTTTACCCGAGCAGAGATTGGTCGCCCAAATACTGTTATTCCTATACGATATTTTCATACATAAACTGTAACAAACCGACATTTATTTTGTAACTAGCGACCCTCCCCTGCTTCACATGCTTTTTACGACTTGACAAAACATCGGGATTTCTTTTTTATGTGTAAGTTTAATAATAATGTAATAAACACAAACATAATATTCTCGTTTCCGGATGACAGCGATGCGGACGAATACTTCGACGCCTGACGCCCCTTTGTTTTTATATCTATTAGTAAGTCCTTTTAGTTTTAGTTTTTTTTTTTTTTGTTAATTATTAATTCCATAAAAAATAATATTCTTATTTCTTAAGAAATAAGCAGTACCTTTGTAGGTACTCATAATATAATTATGTCGTATCTATATGTATTTTACTGTGTGTTCATAAATAATAAAATAAATAAATAAACATTCCGGAATAAATTTTCTGAATGTTAGTGAAATCCGTATCAAAATCTGTTGAGCAGTTTAAAAGAACAACTCGGTCTCTCGGTTAATTAACTAAATTATCCATTAAAGTTTTACACAAAGAAAAGTACCTAAGAAAGTATACTTTTCTTTACAGGTATTGCATTCCATTATTCAAAGCAACAAAATAAAACAACCTACAAAATACAATACAACACCATAAATCAAGAAACACTAAAAAGTACCACAAAATCTGTACCAGCGCAATATTGCGCAGGAAACAGAAGATATTTTCCTTATAGGTATCCCCTTTATTCCCCCCTTTTAGTGTTCTTAAATTATCCCTTTCCAATCAATAACTTGCCTATTGCCAATAAACGGGAACTAACGAACAACGAGCGAAGACAATAAAAATCTGGGGGGGTCTTATAAAATTGATCGGAACCACCCTCAGACAGGGTTCGTTAGGGTTCCGTAGCAGAAAATTGTTGTAGGTTAATTTTTTTGTCCTGAAGTGTATTTTGTTTTAGAAATGTCCCGATAGGTGTCTTTTTGAATGTCATAAAATTAGGTTTGTTCTAATTAATTAAAGAAGCCACTTACTTGCGGTGATGGAAAACATCACAAAAATATAGTAAGCCTCAAAAAGATGTATACAATAAATCGACCATAACTAATTTAGTTGTCTAACATCTTTGTTTCAAAATATTGTATCTATGTATAGCCACAAAACATAATTATTACACATTGGGAACTTAATTGTAGCTACACATTGATACAGTACCTATTATGGAACACAAATTGTAGACAATCAAATGAATTCTTGTCGATATATACATTTTTTTGAAGCTGGCTGTGCTAAGACATCGAATTTTGTTAGAGCAAGTTGAAGATGTCAACGGCTGACGACGTCGGTGGCTCAGGCGACAGTTTATTTCTTTATTATGATTTCTGTATCATAATAAATTTCTAGAAGACTCTGAATTCAAGAAGATAGCAAAACCCTTGAACAACCGGTACCTATACCTCAAAAACATATAAACACAATAAAAATCTGTACCCACAAAAAACAAAATACAGAACCCTTTCTTCGCCTTGTTTTTTGTCCTTCCTAAATTGGAGCGACGTAAAAAGTGGTATCAGTCAGTTTATAGTGTTTCGATGAGCGACTGCGAGATAAAAAAGACGGCAAAGACAAATGGCAACTTGTTTTCGATGAAAGAAGAACACGGATGGCTGGATACGAGCTAGCTTGACAGGCCGATGCTGGGCATTGAAAAATGGAACACTCGGAATTGGATTTTGGACTCGGTAATTTTTTCCGGCTCGATGTGTATGCGTGAGGATATGAGATAAGATTTTTGGTTCTTGTAACACTGTTGATCTGGTAATCACGTTATCTACCTTAGTTAAATTATGACTGTAAAAAATACATAGTTATAATAATTATTTCAATAACGCTGATGAGAGTAATGTAGGGAGTGGCTTCTTTAGATTGCCAAAACTTCGAAATAATACTACATTCTAATTCAGACGGCTTTATAATTTGCTTTGAATCTCAGTGTAGAATGAACTCACTGGAGTTGCATAACGGAAACTATTCTAACAGAAACATTGCTTATTCGTCCGCTAATAATCCTGAAAGTCAAACCAACTAGATATCTCAAGCAAATGCCCATAAAAATAGATTTCTAGACTAAAAATCTTTTCTAAACTTTGTAGACCTTGAATCCTGCCAACCTCGTGCACGCAAAAAGGCGTCAAATTAGAAAAGAGATATCGACCAGACTATTGGAACCCAATTTAGGAGGAAACGATCTGTCGGAAGAACAATTTGTTGAAAAAGTAATTCCCGATCAACGGGTCGTCTTGACGTCGCTCGTCGAGTGTAATTGCCGAATTGTGTTGTTAGCCCCTGTGGCTGTTCTGTGGTGACTGGTTTTCCTGGCTTTTGATGTATGTAGTTGGAGGTAAAATTTGTATTTGGCCGATTAGAAAATTATTGCTTTTTTAACAAGTAACAACGCGTTTCTAACTAAACTAAGTCAAAAAATAATATACGGTATCATAAATCATTTCATGTGGAATATTAAAATTAAGTAGGTATGTAAAAAAAAGGGTATGTGACACGTCGGATATTGAAATTCTATTTTTTTATTTTTTATTAGCCTGCACTGTCCCACTGCTGAGCAAAGGCCTCCCCCAAATCCTACCAAACATCCTTTTCCAGGGTCACCTCGATCCAACCCTAATTATGAGTTTGGCACGACACTATTCAACAACAATGGCTTTGACACGACACTATTTCATGCTGGTCAATTTATATAAGATCTAATATAAAAAGCTAGCTCCGTACATTAGACTTTTGATCATACCAATCAACGCCCATCTTTTACCAACCATAACGACACAAACCCACTGGACACTGACCATCCAATTTACTTTTTCGACAAAAAAATATCTAATCTACCAACACAATCTCAAATAAAATGAAATAAAGCCAATTTTCACCGAATTTCCAGTTAAAGGGGGAGCAATAAATCTTATAGAGAATTGTCTACGTCGGTAGTTCAGTGTTTCGCCTCGATATCACTTGGGGGTAAACGAGCCAAATAAACTTTGAACATACTGTATTTATAGGGTGTTGTCACCGTTGTTTTAAATTAGGTTGGTGTCGTATTGATTAGTGAGGGATGGCGGCTCGTTGTTTATGTTTTAGTTTAGATTTAGGGCGGCCGTACACGGACTGCTCGAGCAGTTAACGGCTGAGCGACGTACACGGACCGCTCGAGTGGTCGGCGTCGACTGCTCGAGCGGTCGGTTGTTGACTGCTCGAGCTGTCGCTACCAACCGCTCGAGCAGTTGATTTTCTGCCGCAGTCGAGTCATGGATTCTGACGAGGTCGGAGAGCTGTCGACTGCTTTAGCGCAGCCAACGGCTCGAGCAGTCGGTGTATGCCTCGCGACCGCTCACGAGCGGTCGACGGCACGGTGGAATTTCGTCATGCAGTTGACGGCTTGAAGCGGTCGCAACTGCTCGAGCAGTCGTGTTTACGGCAGCCAAAGAATGACTATAGTTCACCGCGCGGTCTCGGATTCAAGCAGTCGGTCTCAACTGCTTGAAGCAGTCCGTGTACGGCTGACCTAAGAAGTACATACTTCATATATAAATATACTTTTTTTCCATGAAGGAGGCAGAAACTACAGATCGCCGCTTGCTCCGATCCCTACACATTCCTTTTGCTTCGTTTACGTTCATACATCTGAGGCCCAAAACAAAGTGACATTCTATCTGCGATAAACAATTTGTAATTTGTTTATGTTTCTTTGACATTTGTATTTGTTATGTAGACAATTCTTGATTTAGTGGGTACTCTTTTTTATGACATGTAATTTAATTATAATTTTGTCTAATTAGAATCAATAATATTGTCAAAAATTTGCATGCCGAATTTAGGCGGAATATGAAGAACTATTTGTGTATGTGCTATAAAATCTGTATATACCGCATTTCAAGCAAATAAATGAATCTATCTATCTATGACGATGATGCCAGAGAGAAAAATGTATAGGACTGACATAAGCTATCGAAAAACTTATGTCAATCTTGTTGAAAGTCGTTCTAGAAATACGAAACGATTTCGAAGCGATTGTCACTTGTCTAGGCCTTCTGGTCATACACGCTCGACGGTTAAGAGGTACCTCTCCTTCATGTTGTAAGAAATAGTAAGGAATAAGCTACGTCTTGTCGAGTTAAGAATAAAATAGTCGTCCGTTTTTAACAATAACTTGAAATATTAATGGCTGCTTCCTGATATAATTTATAATGATGAATCTTTAGGTAGGTAGTTTTATTAAAATGAAAAGTCAGGCGAATTGTTTTGAAACATTTCATTTAAGAAGGCTGGTGCAAACACAACATTTCATTTATGTAGTCAGCGAAGAAACTTGAAAACCTTTGCAGATTCGTGGACTAAAGGACCAAGTACTGTTACTAATGCTGGGAAGGTTATAATTGTCACACTAAACTTCGCGCGCTCTCTCTGGCACACCGCTCGACGTCTGAGCAACAGAGAGCGCGCGAAGTATAGTTCGCGATAACGCGACAATGTAGCCTCAGCATAAGGGCAAGAGCACACTGCGGTGCGGTAAAAATTAAAATACGTGTGGTAACGCACCGCTTTGCAGAGGGAGGCGCACTGTGAATAAACCGCATGCAGTTTTTTCATCATAATGCACTTATATGACATTGAATACACAGATTATGCGTTAAAAAAACGTACCTACAGCAGTGCGCCAGGCCTTAAAGGCAAGCTCTACGTCATAACGTCAATTAGGAATACCTACCTACTTTTATGGCGAATCCATGTATCGGTTACAGATTTTGTTGTCATTTTATTCACACATAATATAATCTGAAGGCATTCTGAAATGGCTTTGGGATATTCTTTTGTGACTCTTCAAAATTGTAACTTACGGTCTGTTTATTAGCATTTAAATTGGTCTCAGAATTTCTTTTACATCAAAAGTTATTTTATATTATTATAACTTTGGCAATACTTTGCAAAGTCAAGTTCGTATGAAAGGCGTAACCGAGTACATTTTATGGCTTCCAATAATATAGCTATAAAACGATACGAGCATTGATTTTTTTGGAGTTATTTCAGTTTAAGACTTTTCGCTGATTTCGTAATAAAAGAAAAAGATATGGGTTTCATTCTTGTTTTTATGTCAAAAGTGGTTTTAAAAAGCGATTCGGTATTATCTTTGTTCATGTGAAAATCGGTTCAGTTGTTGTAAAATGTAGATAAAATAAAAGTAATGACAATTTTTTCGTAACTGGCTATAAAACACAAACTTTGAGACTTGAATTTAACTAGAATTTTTGATGTCTTAAACTGAATACTGTTACTGCTTAATATACCAGGGAATGGTCACGTGTGGAAGAGGTTGCTACCAGAATACAAAGGCCAATAATTCTCGAATTAAAAACCGTTCAAATTAAAATTCGGGTCCACTGAAAATCAGCGCTGTGCTGTGGGTCCCCATAGCACAGCATCATGCTGAGTGGAAGCCTTCTGGACACAGTCATAACGTGCCAGCAGCTGCCGATTATTTCTGTTTTGTACTCGTGATATTAGATCTATTGTGCTTTATTTGTGTGGGGTAGGTACCACAACTAAAAAGTGAAAAATAAAAACTGTTTACAAAAAAAAAAAAACGTCTTCCCAAATTAAAATTATTTTTCCCTTTATAGTGTTTTTTTTTTTGGAAATTTTTTTTTTCTTTGTTTCTTTCAAATTACAACCTCCAACCTCTCAAATTAATTTAGCGGTATTTCGGCAAATTGAGACTGAGATTAGAATGCGAACGTTCTTAAGGAATTGCCTCCGTGCTCTGCAAAAAATACCTACAAAATGAAAACATAATTAAGTGCAGTAATAAGGTGTAGGGATATAATGAACCAAATTATTTACATAAAGCGTCTATACAAAAAAAACACTACATTTCTTCACTCAATCCTCTTTGAACGTGAACGCGATTGATACGATTCTTCTCCGGAAAGCACCAGCGCTTAGTTTAGGTGACCAATAACCGTACCTTCTACTCCTGACAGCCTAATTTAATCTTCATGCCTCCTTTTCAATCAGCCTACCTGTATTTATGGAGTTCGTTTCTCAGTGCGACTTAAAAAAGGTTCGGAGAGAGAAAGTTTTAAGGTTTGGAGGATCGTAGAAGCTTTATACAGGATGTAAGGGTAAACACTCTTGTCATTTAAACCATGGGCAGTTGACTTAAATATAAAAATAAATGCCCGAACACAACAAAAAAAAACGTTATTTTCATTAAAAGATTTTAAAAAGTTTCTATCTGACACCGTGCTTGCTAGAGAAACAGCTGACTGACGAAGGGAGGGGTCGCGTTCGCTGCAGGTCAGGTCACATCCCGTACCCCCCCGCCCGTGTTGAAACGCAAGTTCGTTGCCCTAGGGCAACGAACTTGCGTCTCTTGTGGTAAAATTTAGGTCTAAAAAAATAAAAATAAAAGTTGTAATTTTCCATTGATTTTACGTTCTATAAATGAAACCAAACCTCTGGTTGCAAGGATAACGGTGTTTACCCTAACACCCTGTATTATTACTAGATGCGCCCGCGGTTTCTCCCGCGTAAGTATCAATCCTGTGGAAATATCGGGATAAAAAGTATCCTATGTCCTGTTCCAGGTCATGGTCTATCTATGTGCCAAATTTCATCCAAATCCGTTCAGCCGTTTTAGCGTGAAAGCGTAACAAAAAACTCACTTTCACATTTATAATATTAGTTATGATTAAGATTAGGTTAAACAAGCTTCCGCCAGCGGCTTCGCCCGTGTGATATCTTTATAGATGTAATTATAGCCAATGTTACTCAGTGATAAAATAGCATGCTAATGGTGGAAGAATTGTTAAAATCGGTCCAGTCGTTTTTGAGTTCATTCATTGCAAATAATTATACTTTTAGTGTCGTCGTAAGTCTCTTCGTTTTATAATTTTAGTGTAGATATCAGTATAACCTGATCGATCGACTCGTGCGGATGTTATTACTTCGCCACGAGCCCCTCGGATCGTTCCGAATATTAGCCTCAAAAATAATACAAACTTAATATCATGAAACGCTTCTAGAATATTCTCGTGAAGATTGTGATTGTATGATGAATAAAAAAAACTTTAGACTCTGAATTTAGACACGAATAACCAAACCAAAATAAATAACTAATTACTGTACAAAAATATACATCAATCACTTGAATAAAGATAACAACATTCACCAATCAAATTATTCCCAGGACTTTATTCAAACAGAAAAAAATACTACATCATTTCGTTAGCAAAAATTTACCACAAAAAAACAAGCCAACGGTTTTGTGGAAAAAACCAACGTGTCAACCAATACAAATGGTAAATTGATATTTAAGAAAATTCCCAAAGTCAACAATCTGCGTTACCACAATCGGGTTACCATGGCAACCACCTCCCTTACTCCATTACCATAATTTCATTTCAATGTGAACTTGGTAATTGGCATGTTTCGAGAAGGAGAAAAAATGAGTTTTTTTAAGAGTTTAGTCATGTTCGCCGAGATTGGTTCTAAAAGCATTTTTTTGTTAAATCATCGAAGTTATTAGAAAATAAGGCCTTTGTCCACTATGCTCCTTAGAGTATGCGTGGAGTTTCTTGTCCGTTCTTCTCCATAGGTAGGGGAGACCGAGGGGAGTTGAAACAATTTTGACATTTTAATTCATACACAAAATTCTACAAACACTAATCGTATGAAATTAGTGCCAATCGATAGTTTATTTCTTATACTTTCAAATACCCGTCACAAAGAACGTGTTAGTATGAATTTTGTGGTGAAAAATGAATTTGAATGTAAAAAGTCATTTTGTTTCAACTCCCCTCATACCGAGGTATGTTGAAACAAGGGTCGAGGAGAGTTGAAACAGTTGATATTTGAGTAGAATTAAGGGTTTAAAATAGAAACGACGATACAATTTGAGCGTCAGAGGCACGGACGCGAACTGCGGGGCCCGGCGGGTGGTGGGAAGCGGCTGATTTGAGTCGGTGCCAGCTCGATAACGGTTTTAAATTCCGCGAAATCAGTGCTGTTTCAAATCACCTCTGTGTCAAAACCCCTCGGTCTCCCTTACCTACTACGCTTTGGAATGGGCAACTAGCTTCATATTTCTGACTGACCGATTCCTTGACAATTCAAAAGTGCCTGTAAATGGTTTAATTTAAATAAATGCTTTGAGTTTGAGTTGCATAAGTTCATGGTCATGTATAGGATAGCTGATCTCGCATTGTATAGGATATCCGTACAATGCGAGGCCAGCTTATACTGGAAATGTATAGCTTGATGTGTAGCCGTGTCTACGGAACACCATTGAAATACTAGTGCTGTAACTTTCTGGCTACTCATTCACACTAACATGTTGAATTTGAATAACGTTAAAAAAATCATATAAACATCTTGAAACCAGTTTTTTATTAGAAGGAACTATGGTCAATAAAAATAACCATTCCCAACCACCAACAACGATGTACTCGACTCGATTACAAAAAATATATGTTTTTTTTCCTTGGTCATTATATTGTTCATCATCATCATCATCTGCCTAGCCTTTTCCTAACTATGTTGGGGTCGGCTTCCAGTCTAACCGGATGCAGCTGAATACCAGTATTTTACATGGAGCGACTGCCTATCTGACCTCCACAACCCAGTAACTGGGGAATACGATACCCCTTGGTAAGACTGGTTGTCAGACTTTCGAGCTTCTGACGACCCGTAACGACATTATATTGTTATGTTATGAAAATGAAATTATCCAACTCACGAAAATCTTTTAATTTCGTTTTGAAACCTAAAGAAAATTCTTAAGAAAAAATCTTACCACAACAGGACCAAAAAACTTTGCAAGAAAATAAAGGTCTTTTCCTTACACAATATTCTTTCTCAGGGTACGCAAATTTATAATTTACAAAATCACTTACTTCGGGTGGTAGCCGTGCAAAACACTCCTTTACAATCAAATATGTATGCTATACATGTACAGTCATGAGCACCAATAATTATGTATACGCTGAGCAACTTTTGAAAATGATTTTCTCCTACGGTGTTGACATTTTATGATATTATCATCATAGTATTTTGGAACCCATACTAATATAAATACTATCTCAAAGTTGCAGTCAATATTCCACAATAAAATCGCTTTTGAATTTTGCTACGTGTATACTTATTGGTGTTCATGACTGTACAAGACTTTTTCGTCAAATTCCCCTTTCCGCATTACGACGGATTAAAAAACTTAAGTGCTCTTCAGAATTATTTTATGTAAGGACATGAGAAAGAGCTGTTATTTTCCTTGAAAAAGTGATGTTTTCTCATTTCTGGCAAAATATCCTTTTCTTTTTGTCCGAAAATACCAATTTCTGTTTTTCCTTAGGTGTCTTAAAGACAACTAAGGGATTATGTCAATCCACCGTGTTCAATTGCTACAAGATAGCTGTATGGATTTTATTTTTTACTATCTATTGTATGGCACTCAATATGATGTCACAAGAGATTGACTGCTTCAATTGCACTCTGAGTGAATCACACGGGCCGCATTTTGTAAATTATTGTTGTTCATAATCTATACATATTATAAATTAAGGTCGCTTTCGTGTTTGTCTGTATGGCCGCGTTGTTTTTCTAAACCACGCAACAGATTATGATGAGGTTTTCGCCATTGTTTAGAGAATTTGTTTCAATACTCAATACTCAATATCTTTATTGCTTTACCATAATGTGTACTTAGGTGGTAACTATATAATTTAGATCATTATGGACCCTGTAGGGCACAGCAAAAGGGTAGAAGAGAGGAAGCCCTGTTTTATGAGATCATTAAGTTGTTATTGTGGGAAAAAGATTTATTTACATAATCAAAATCAGGAGATACTTACTAAAATTTCGCTTATCTAATATTTAAGTATTATTTTATCTGCAAAAATGTACATAAATATATTAGATTATTTTTACCTGTACTTCTTATTCTTCGTTATTATAATTATATTTATTCATTTATATAGTTTGTTTTTCTTTGAATAATTTGTTATTGCTATAATATTTATTTATTATTATTGCAATTTTCTTAATTATTATTTTATTATATTATAATATTTATTGATTTTTACCATACCATTAATATATTTTAATCATTAGTACCTATAAATTGTGTGATTAATTCCGGAGGGTTGATGTGTATAATACGTTAATAAAAAATCTCGATGTTTTGTTAAGTTATAAAAACTGTGCGTTGCAGGAGCGGGTTGCCAGTAAATATAACTAAACTATTGTATTAGGTAATCCTGTAATGATAGTTGTGTGTGTTTTAAATAAATAAATAAATAAAATGATTATATTATATGGATTATGTTATTATATGGATGTTCGCACATGAAAAGCTGCCATCCCGATCCGCACCCGACACGCGCCCGACGCAGCCACTTGTATCTATTCATCACAAAATCCACACGGACAAAGTCTCGTAAAATGGTAGTCAGTTATTTTATGCCGAGACCCGGCGATCCGCGATTTTGCGGACGGACACGCACGGCAGACGACCACAGACCGCCACGCACCGCGCACCGAGGAACTTCCGATGTCTGCGATACCCCGCACGTACACCTTCCCACGGTGCGTCGTGCGGGCTCGTCTGTGTCCGTCCGCAATATGGCGCACCGTCGGATCACGGCATTAGGCGACAATCAAAAGCAAGTAATTGCAATTCAATAAAGACTTGTCCTTCACATAACTGTAACTTAAAACAGCAATACTTCCTGTAGAAGGTTACAGCAATATATCACTGGCAATATCTCGTTTTTATGTGAGCAATAATGATCGTATGCATTCGTGGTTCTGTGGGGCATTAATTTTCATTGCCCCGCTGTTGGGACCGTTAATATGAAATACTGGGCGCATTGTTCCCGAGATCGCGTTGTAAAAACGAACTCACTACATTATAGAAATTGTGTTGGGTCTTTTACATGGTGCACTAATGCTTTATTATCAAGTTATTTCTGAGAAGCCAACATTTATAAAAATAACCTTTCGCTGAAACCGAGTTTAAATACACACACATCTGCCTAACACCTTCAGAGAATACAGGCGTTATATTTGTAAAATTTGTAGAAGAATAACATCACGCCGAATTATTTACTTAAAGGGTAGGCAAAAGTTCATAGTAGGTATACGCACATTTCGCCAGTTATGTTTAAAACATAATACGGTATCAACTTATAAAGCCTATTGTCATCATCGAGCACAACATACATTATGAACACAACCAATTACGCGGCACTAGTCACGATTTAAAAAAAAAGTTTTAAAAAAGTACTCCGCACCACTGATTTCGGTTGACATTGGTATGCCAGCCGCTGCCATAGCACGCTCGCTTTGCTCGCTCTGTGCGAATTAGTCACAGTTTTGGTTTTAACGGAATATACCCAATCAGTTTAACTTTTAAAATCAAGTTCGATATTTCATTTGGCAACATGAAAGTGTTGAATAAAAAAAAACGATTTTTGTTCACCCAACAAGCGTTCGGTGACGATGACGCGACTTCCATGATTTTTGTTTACCCTAAAAGTGTTCAAGGGAGCTAAAAAAGTTTTCACTTAAAAAAAAAACTTAACAAAATGCATTCTCTGTGGCTCGAATTCAGCGAAAACCGAAACTAAAGATAAATATTCGAATTAATTGAATCTGTTTATTGATCAGGATTACTTTGGCCATTATAATAAAACACCTCAACATCTGCCTAGCCTTTTCCCATCTATGTCGGGGTCGGCTTCCAGTCTAACCGGATGCAGGTGAATACTAGTTTTTACATAGAGCGACTGCCTATCGGACCTCTACAACCCAATTACTGGGTAATACGATACCTCCTTGGTAAGAATGGGGGTTTCTGACGACCCGTAACACCTGTCAAAGATCTACAAATGACAGCCGGGACCAAGTAACGGCTTAACATGCTTTCCGAGCCACAGAGGGATCTTGGTATGTAAAGATGGTCACCTAGCCACGGACCAACCGCGGCAAGCGTAGCTTAACCTGATCGATCGACTCGTGCGGCTGTTATTAGTTAGCCAGAAGCCGCCTAATAAAACACAAAATAGTTCACATTATTGAATTTCTATACAAACTTAGTTTGGAAATCCTCTGATACCTCTCTCATCCCATAAAATAGCTAGAAGCAAGGTAATATACGGGTCACTATCAAGCAAAAAAGACTGCGACATCGACTCATTCCCCTGGACTTTTATTACTTTGTGCACGTGGGACGTCTACGAGAATTTATCAAGCTGTGAGTAAATTAAAACCATTCTATTCTTCGATGTATACGTGGTCATTAAGTTCCTAATGTAGATACATTGTTCATTTTGTAGGAAATTGGTTTTTCAGGACGTAATAAAACCAGGTAGTTGATTCTCCTTAAAATAGATGCAGTGTCTATAATCTTTCAGTAGGAAGTTATTCAGCATTGAGTTACAGAAAATAATCATCACTTACGTTGAAATAATCAAAGGCCTCGCAATTTGAAGAAAGTAAAATCATTACTGTATTAAATTTCACATCAGTAAAACCATAGTAACTTCATACGAAATCTTTACATCTCTTTGAACTCCTCACCGCCTTGAATGTGTTTCACTCCTTTACATTTCCCCATTAATGATCTCAACAAACAAATTTTATGTTACGAGTCCATTCTCCCTTCCCCTACCTTTTATCATTCCCCTGGCGCGTATGTCATTCCCCTGTGTATTTATCAGCGTACAAAATCCGCTCGCTGCTTCCACTTTTTTATTAGAAAAGTGTAAATAAGTATGTCTGTGTTGTATAATAATATTTGCTTAACATTTTATTTAGTGATTTTTCTACATAAGCTCTTTGCTGGTAGATTGTTTATTTTTGTGATGGCGCTGTTCAAATTATTGCAGGAAAATTGATGTTTATTTAGATTTAATATTTAGGTTGAAATACTTGTTTATGTTATAAAAGATTAAAGATCAGGAAGGATTTAGAACTGATTGGAATTATTTACATTACGTAAATCAGTCCTTCGTATCCACTTCGTAACATAAACATAATCTAGTCCGTCTATGACGATATTCTTGAATCGAAATTTTGCATACGATTTGATGGCTAGTAAATCTACCGAATTGAAAATAATTTTACTATAAGTAGTTTGGGAAATGTCTCATCCACAAAACTCAAAAGAGATTTTTTAAAAGCAATTTTTCCTTTTTCTTTTACCTTTTTGTGTTCCTGACACGAAAAGTATTTTCTCGTAAAAATATTTTTACACATAAATAAAACAGCAAATGTATTTTACTGATAACGTTACTACCTACTCTTAAAGCACTCACTATCTCCACTTATCCCCGGCTCAATTTTCAACAAACCTTTTATTTATTCATTCCAAGAACCCGGAAAAATCCAATCCGACAGACATGTATTAGCGGAGTGGAGCATGTGGGGTGCCACAGAGGCTACCCAGATACCCAGATAATTGTTCTTTCACGCACTTTACCGCAATTCCGGCTCAGACCTCTTTTGGGGAGGATGTGAGGGGGAGGGAGTATCGCCAACGCAATGGGAGACGAACATGCGAAATGCTGAGGTTGGATGTACTGCTTTACACTGTTTGTATCTAGAGATTTTTTTGTTGTGTCAGATTTTTGAGAGTTGAAACTCTCAAAAATGAATAAAGTTTGAATCTCGCACAGTTCAAGTAGGTCTTTCTTTTCTTTTCCTTTTCATGTGGTTAGTGAATATCGGGAGGAGCTCGTGGCTAAGTTATAACAGCCGATCGGGTCGATCCATCAGGTTAAGCTACGCTTGCCGGGGTTGGTCCCTGACCATTTTCACATATCGAGACTCCTCCGTACCTCGGAAAGCACGTTAAGCCGTTGGTCCCGGCTGTCATTTGTGGATTTTTGATAGTCGTTACGAGTCGTCAGAAGCACGAAGTCTGACAACCAGTCTAACCAACGGGTATCGTATTACCCAGTTATTGGGTTGTGGAGGTCAGATAGGCAGTCGCTCCATGTAAAATACTGGTATTCACCTGCATCCGGTTAGACTGGAAGCCGACCCCAACATAGTTGGGAAAAGGCTAGGCAGATTGATTTTTGAGTGAATATCCTGGTATTAGAGATTTTATGCCGCCCATGGGCCTCTGACTTGGCTTCACATGCGGTCGAGAAACATCTCTGAGGCATGCTGGTTTCCTCACGATGTTTACCTTGAGCGTTTTTGATACAAGTGATAATTATACACTACGCACATGAATCTGAAAAGTCAGAGGTGCGTGTCTTGGGTTCAAACTCGAGACCTATGACTTGGCAGTCCGACGGTCACACCACTAGGCTATAACTGCTGCTGCAAGTAGGTATGTTCTACAGATTATACTGTTTAAAACAAGGAGCCATTTTTGAATTTTGAACTTTATTCTTACTACAGTTAAATTCGTAATACAAAATCGACCACCGGCCTAGGTTGTCAGATAAGTACAGTCGAACTAGCTATTTGGTATACAGGCAAAATATATACCAAATAGCTTGTTCAACTGCACTATATAACTTCATACAAATTGGCTCGATGGTTTAAAGCATATCAAAAGAAGAACCTTGTTTTGTAATATAATATTAAGTTTAACGGGTCTCTACTAAGTGTTGAACATTAATTAGTTATGAACCTAATCTACCTAGTTTTAACCATTATTGGTAATAAAATATACTTCAGTTATACCAGGGAATTTGACAACCTGGCCTGAAATCCTTGACAACCTAAGGAAAATTCCCAGATATTCACATTACTTAGTAGAATCTACGTCAACGACCAATTAGAGTAATAAAATAACTTTAATAGAGAATTTGCTATATATTTTTGCACAAAAAACGGGCATTTTAATATTCTAATAGTCTACTTTGGAAGTAGTTAAAATAAATTAATCTAGAAACTAGACGTTATAAGCTCTTGAGACGATCCCGCTTCAAAATGTATGAGTAATATTATAATAAGTAAAGTTTGAATACTCTGGGCCTAAGACGAACGCTCGGAGAAAACGTAATGTAAATTCGATCGAATAAAAACAAAAATACAACTATCCTACATAAGCATAATCAGCCTACAGTTGTCCCCACTGCTTGGCCACAGGTCTCCTCTCTTTGTGAGGGAGATGGTCTATCACGCGGGCCCAGTGCGGGTTGGTAGATGACACAGTCATGTCTTCGATTTTTTGGCTCTAAGACAGGCTGGTTTCCTAACGATGTTTTCCTTCACCATGTTGAGAGCAGTGGTGATGAAATTATTTACTCAAAGTAAAGCGCTTGTATGGGTTTGAACCCATGACCTACAACTGGTAAGTCGGGAACTATGCTATTTTGGTTTAAATTCTCGCGGCACGCACAACATAGGTATATGTGAACGAATTGAAAATACTCGTTTCACACGATATTTAATTAGTTTTAAGACTTTATCTTAAAACTTATTAAATATCGTGTGAAAGGAGTATTTTCAATTCGTTCGAATTTACGAATTTACTTCGCACGTTCGCTTTACGCCCACCCTGGTAAGTAGAAATAGGTACTGGAAAGAAAAACAAGTCTACTTTCAGGAGTTTACTTTAGTTTTTACTTCAAATCCCTAGGTTTTTGTAAAAAGGTATTTAACCGCCTCTTTGGTTTAGTGGATAAGACTACCTGTCTCAGACCCAGAGGTCCCGGGTTCCATTCTCAGCGGGGGCAAAATTTTCTACTCGGTTGGTGGCAGGGCTTGTTCTAAGTCCGCCTGGCTAGCTACCACCATCGTATCTAAGTGTGTCGCCATAACATCAATTGTTGTGTTTCGGCAGTTACAGGTAAGATAGCCAGTTCCTCTGTGGTTGAGGATTCCAGGTGAAGCTCGTTTCCACCTTCGGCCTTATCATCACTTACCATCAGGTGAGAAAAGGGCTTCCTCGAAAAAAAACTCACTTTTAAGAAAAACATCTGCCATCTAGGCCTCAGTTAGTTTAGCTTTTAAAAGTTAGATTAAGCTAAATTATATAAAGCTGATTCCGAATTACACGTTACCTGAATTGTGATTGGTGGATCTAATGCCGTGATCCGACGGTGCGCCACATTGCGGACGGACACAGACGAGCCCGCACGACGCACCGTGGGAAGGTGTACGTGCGGGGTATCGCAGACATCGGAAGCTCTCGGTGCGCGGTGCGTGGCGGTCTGTGCTCGTCTGCCGTGCGTGTCTGTCCGCAAAATCGAGGATCGTCGAATCTCGGCATAAGAAAATAATAAATCCAACCCAATGATAAGAAAATGTTAGTAAACATTTTAATTTAATTTTGTCAACAGATTTAGTTGAATGGGCTCTCAAAATCCATTGGTTAACAGGGTGCTTGTAATAGGATTCCGTCATAATTAGTACACGACAATAGATAAAACACAACACACACGACACAATACCTACAAAGTACTACTAAAATCAACGGGAATATACGTCATTTTACGACAGTTTACACTCCAAGACGCTTATTATACACATTATACACGTCTGCTGTATATTTGACGTGTATATCAGAGAGACACCTCTTTTGTTCTAGCGCCTACCGCAAGCTCCATTGTTCGAGATCGACCGCCATTTTGAAAAATGAAGCATGTATCTTTACTGTATTTTAGATATAATGTACTGAAAGTCGATGGGGAATATTATGTTGCAGTTTGAAGTTAATCGGTTGATTTATTGTCTGTTTTTATCCTTTCTTTGGTATTGTTCGTCGTACCAATCTTACCAAGAGGTATCGTATTACCCAGTTAGTGGGTTGTGGAGGTCAGATAGGCAGTCACTCCATGTAAAATACTGGTATTCAGCTGCATCCGGCTAGACTGGAAGCCGACCCCAACATATTTGAGAAAAGAATAGGCAGATTGATTGGTATTATTGTTCGTCGAGTCGTTGAGCTCCTTACGTTGTGTTGAGCTACACGATTATTGATAAATGCAGGCACTCACTGACTGGACAGGTCCACTCAAATCAGTGTCATAGTTCTTGCCTCAAAAGACCATGTAACTCTAATTTACGTGGTCCTCATAATATGATCTGACCAAGATAATGTCAGACATACACGCAGACATAGGTACCTCATTCAAGATAATATTAACTATATCACGAAATATGGTACGAAAGCAAGTAAAATTATCGGGTACGTATTTATAATTTTCACACTCCAATAATAATAAACTTGAAACTTAATGGTATTGTAACGCAAGATTCTCCCCGATTCAAATTCAAGTTTTCACATCAAACTGTCATTTGAGTACGGCAACGTTTGATTGAGCACGTCTGCCAACCTGCCACGGGATAGGCGTAACTTCCTTTAATAATGAATTATTATAACTGAATAATCAATGCAATAATTTGTGAAGGCTTCTGGTAGCCTGTCACTTTCTAAGCCAGTAGCGGAGCGAACACGGCCTACTGTGACATGGCTCGAGTCACATTTTATCACAGTTTAGTCATATATAATGAATGACTCGAACCATGTCACATGCACAGGCCGTGCTCGCTCCGCAGGTAGTGTTTTAAATATTGGCAATTTAATAAAATTATCTAACGTGTCTGTAACGTCATTATATATACGCAGTTTAATTTATTGTCGTCTCCACCCTGTATATGGATCCATATTATAATGAATTCGAGAATAAAAACCCTCGCGCTTCCAGTCAACAGCGTAAAAACAAGAGTTGTCATCACAAAAAAATAAACATTTTCCATTGATGAAGGTTAAATTTTATGTAAAACATCGACAAAATAAATAGAATATACAGAAACATGCAACACTGTAATGGATAGCAGTTCCCCTGTATGTAAATTGGAGTGACAGGGGAATGATCAATGTATTTTTTTGTGTTGGCAGCATTGAATTGTGAAAATGTTGACGATTGAATCTGGAATATTTTATTTTCGTATATTTTTTTAATTGGACAAGTTAACTGTGGAAATACTGGCGTGGATTTGTGATTATTTTCCACGCTTCGGAAAAATTAACCAATCAAATGTGTTTGTAAATGATTAAAAAAATATTTTGGCTACTTATAAGTAGCCAAAATATTTTTTTAATCATTATTTAGTTTCCACTAATGTGAGCAATATATTGCTCACATTAGTGGAAACTAAATCTGAAGAGAAAATATAATCTCTAAATCAATTAGACTAAATCTGCTGAACAGATTTAGTGTACAGTTTATTTAGAATGCAATAGTATTAAAAAGCAAATAAATTACATACTTACCTACATTATTTTTCCCAAAGAACTCATACAAATACATTATCATTTATTTAACAATTTTTTAAAAACTATATTTCCAAATACATATTATGTAATTGTCATGTAACTATGTATTATAGCAGGTTATACGTCCAATCATAATTCCTTGCTAATAATTTCAGTACACATTTTTGGTTTCATAAAATTACCCTTTTGACTGACAGTTTAATATTACACATAGTTTACCCGGAAAAAATCATAAAACTAAGTAAAATTCCTTTCAAATATAACCCCACAAAAACTACAAAACATAAAAAAATCCATTCACGTTACTTAATAACTATGAAATTCCATTCTTAAATGAGTAGGCCCATAAAAATCCCATGTTATATTAAATTCCATGGCAAAGGGAACGTCTTCCCTTCGGTCCTTTTTTATTCAGGTCCAATAAGGTCCGGGGGCCGGGGGCCCAGGGAAATGGCCATACAAAACATGCCCGAGCTAGCTGGGTTTGATATCGGTGAGATACGGATATCGTATCTTCGATACCAATATTATGTCAATCGAAATTTTTGAAGTGAAAACTTTTTGGGTAAAAAAAATCATGGAACTCGCGTAATCGTCCCGCTTGAAGATATGAATGAATGTTACTTAGTTTTCACTTCTATAGGCAGTCTCCAACGACTGCCCCGCACTACGATCAACAATAGTACTAGATTTCCGATGAGCGCATCAAAAACGGCCGGAAAAATTAGGCCACAAATAATGTTGTGGTCTTATTTTGCAACATAGTTTTTTCAACCATATTGTTTAGAAATTATGATTTATGTTTCCATAAATATTATTGTTCTTATTTTAAAAATTTGTTTAATTTTCAATCGAAGTAGTAAATATATTGCAAACTATAATAAACTTTATGTTTTAGTGGTAAGGTTTATAGTCAAGTTTTAGGCAATCGCCGGCACTTTAGCGATGTATTTTTGTTCCTAATCCTTAATCTGGTGCTATTGTTGATCGAAGGCCCCGCATGTTTTTTTTTTGACATTGGATTTGATTTGATACGATTACGACCTACGATGATTTGATTGAGTTCCCAGTTGCAGTGGCAGGTTTGAATGGAAACGCTGGAAACGCCCTAGAAGGACATATAGTGCCTCATTGGTGATGTTATTTAGAATGGTCAGGTGCGTAGTACTAATACTCAATACTCAATACTCAATTTTTTATTGCATTCCATATGTTACATAGATGGTATAATAAGTAAAAGATCAATATGGACCCTGTCGGGCACAGCAACATTAGGAGAGAGGAAGAGGGCTAAGCAGAAATGTAATATTATTATAAGTGTAAGTAATATATTATTAGGTTAGTGTAAATAGGTATAGTGTATTAGTTATTTAAATTTTATGTATTGAATAAGAATAATTTAGGTAATTATTATGAAATTATTAAGTAGAAGTATTTTCATTATTATAAAATTATGTTTTTATTTATGTATTCATATTTTATATTTGATTTTCTATATTCCATGTTATATATATTTCATTATGTAGGGTATTTATGAGAGAAAATAATTTTATTATGAAATCGATTTATCATCCAAAAACTCCTTTACTGAATAGTATGACTTGGATTCCAAAATTTTTTTACTAGCAACCGGCGCCGTGCGCGTATGACCAGTAATAAAATATGAACGTAAACGAAAAACAAAAGGACTATGTAAGGATCGTAGCAGGTGGCGTTCTGTTGTTTCTACCTACCCCCATAGGAAGAAGGCGTGAATTTATGTATGTATGAGTTCCCAGTTGTAACGCTTCAAAACGGTAATTTAATAGTATTTTTGAGTATGGTCAACTCAACTTAAAACACATTGTAAAAGCGGAAGGTCATTATATTTTTTTGTTTTATTCATAGACTTAATAGCGCTTCGGAAAATGTCTAAATAAATAGGTACTATACAAACTATTCATACCTAACTATATTTTCTTGACATTCACTAACCAATAGTAGCTAAACTCGATCAGAGGGCTAATTTATTCTCTTACTTAAAAAACGTTCACATTCAAGTCGCAATCTGTCAAACTTGTCAAAAATTTTGGTAAATTGACGGTTTTTTTGACAGACGAATGAGATGCGAATGTAAACGTTCGCAAAATTTTGGTAAATTGTCGGTTTTTTTGACAGTTTGCTAATGTGAACGTTTTTAAAATAAGGGAATTCCCCGCTGGAAGTTGTTTTATCATCTTAACACGTCATAGAACAAAACAAGGCCTGTTTGTCGAAGTGACAGTTAGATATTTTCAACCTTAGCGATGTTTTAATTTAGTGGGAATATATTTATCTATATCTATACATATTATAAATTAAAGTCGCTTTTCGTGTTTTTCTGTATGACCACTTTGTTCTTCTAAACCACGTTGCAGGATTCTGATGAGGTTTTCACCATCGTTTAGAGAATTTATTTCGGAAGGTTAATGTGAATAGGTAATCCTTTTTTTTTCTTTTTTAAACTTTGCCCCACACTAAGAATTTCTTCCTGTATCGTGGGTGCGTTTACAAACATAGAAACTTACATACACTAACACCCAGACCCGGAACAACTACTTGCAGATCATACAAATATTTGTTCCGTGCGGGGATCGAACCCGCGACACTTTGCGCAGCAGTCCATCGCTCAGCCACTGCGCCAACCGTGTCGTTAAACTTTATTAAAGTTACACAGTTATAAGTGTTATGACTAAGAAAGCTCGATGTTTTGTCAATTCGTGAAAACCGTGGGAGGCAGGAGCGAGTGGGTTGCTAGTAGTAAATAATACAGTTTTCTTTTACTGGACAATCGACTAAAAGGTCAGAGTACCTATCGCTTGAATAAAAAATGATAAGATATGAGTACGTCTGTAAAAATGTTTTTCTATTCTCTATTTTTTTCATAAATATAATGCTTGATTGAAAATATTTTTGTTATTGGTAATTTTTTATTTTGGCTAACCTTTAAGGCTGATTTTATCAAAGTCAGTTATCTTTTATCCGTGGTATAAAATTGTCGTCTGACAGTTTTTGTATCGAAAAACTGGCAAAAATTCAAAATTTTTTCGCAGGATAAGACTTGTACCTACTCGTTATAAAAGTTTGGTGAAATTCGCCCTTAATTGAAAAATAAAGATACTGGTCGATATTGTCTACTGTGCGTCGTAAAAGGCCAATAAGCTTCGCAATAATAAATTACTTTCAATATCGCTCGCATCTCGGCGTTGAGCCAAAATGACAATTGATTTCAAGTTACGTAATGTGACTGTGGCCACGGTCGTCGCAATGAGTTACCAGCATAATTACTATCACCTAATAAGCGCTATGATTGTATTAGTGGAAATTGCTATTATCACCATGCTTGGCAGAGAGATGGGTTATTTTAAGTCTGTTCTACAATATACAATTTGATTGATATAAGTACTCGAATAGCAAACAAAATTGATGTGGCGAGCATTTGGCGATAAATCTAAATTTAAAAGTGATCGGATCAATTCGATAGACAATCAAATTGTATGGTGCGGATTATTTAAAGAATGCATTCCATACTTTTGACTTAGATGATCCAACATCATAATATGCAATTCATACAATTATGAGGAAGAGAACAGCGTTAATAATGGGTAGGTTGCGTTCGTTGCGTCGTTGGTTGTTCGTACGCGGAGGCTCCAACAGCATCCTAAACACGTTTTTAGACAAAGTAGACAGTCCCTTTATTGGCTTATTCCGATCGGATCCCACAAGGCACTGGGTATGGAAGCACGTGCCAACGTGTGTTGTGCCACGTCAGTTTTAGTTTTTTTTTAATTTGTAAAAGTTTCCTAACATAGTTTTTAAGTCATTGTTACTAACACTATAAGGATTATGTGTACTTGTATGTGTGGTCCGAAATAAAGCATATATTATTATAGTATTATTATCATCCTCCGTTATCACCATTTATTGTGGTCGGTGCAGCATGTTATTTACTTCATTGTACTTCTATTAGCCGGCATCTCAGTGGTCACCCCCTTTCTAGTCATAATCATCTTTCACTGAATACAAATAATTGACTTCTGTAATCCATATGTTGGTTGATGACGAAGCTGGCTCATGCCGAAGTATCAGCCAGTCAGTACGAGGTAGCTGGCCTGACAAGGCAGTGCTCGACACACATTTAAGTATCGCCATTGGTGGAGGCTATTTCAATGCATATAAAATAATTAATACAACAAAACTAGTTTTATGTTCTAGTTTCTAGAGCAATAAAACTCAGGCTTGTCACAAAAATCTTTATTTTCTCTAAAACTATGCTTTAGGTCGGTGTTTCTCAACCTGGGGGTCGCAAAGCTCTATAGGGGAGTTGCAAAAGGTTGGGAAAGCTACTGCAGTAAAAAAATAAAGTTTAAAAATATTTATTAAGAAAATAATCATTTGTATCAAATAAACAAAAAAATCATGGCATCGGCCCTGGTCGTACGTATGCGCGTAAATTGCGTTAGCTATTGGCGACGCGCTCGATGTAAAAAAATGTGTTTTATGTACTTTATTACTTATGTATTTATCCGCACCTTAATTTATAAAAAATAATAAATGTGTTGGATTGAATATATGTCACAAAATAAAATACATAAACCAAAAGCAACGGGTCCCGAAATATTTCTTCATACTAAAGGGGCCGTGTCCTGAAAAAGGTTGAAAAACACTGTTTTCGGTAATAAAACTGTTTTATTTATTAAATTAATTAAGTTAGTGGCTTATTGTAGGTAAAAACTGTTTTATAGTACTTAACGCTTTAAACTTTTTTATTTCAATCCTAACTCTTAATATTATAAATGAGAGAGTGAGTTTGTTTGTAACGCTTTCAGGCTAAAACGGTTGAACATATTTTGGCACATGGGTAGACTATGACCTGGAATAGGATACTTTTTATTCAGATATTCCCACGGGATCGAGACTTACTCGGGTGAAACCGCGGGGCGCAGCTAGTAAATCAATAAATAGACTGTATTGTTGCTTCTTTAAATAAATAAAAAACAGTCTTAGAGACAGTTCCTTGAAAAGTTTTGTGAGGGAAGAAACTACTAACATACTTGTATTCTGACTTGAAACATTTTAATTAAAAAAAAAAATCTACAGGATTTTAAATATCTTAAAAAATAAAAATTTACCGTATTAGTATTTAGTCAGTGTACTAACTGTATCAGCTTTTAGACACAAGGACATTCAATATTAATCTTACATAACATAAAAACACGCCTGTATTCCCCGAAGGGTTAAGCAGAAGCATGCATATAGTACAGTCACGGACTTTAATTGATGAGCCACCTTCAAACTTTTCAATTTTTCAGTTTCATACATTCACGAGATTACACGATTAAACACGAACTCAAATCGCAAGCTCGTAAACAAGATGACAAATAAATTACTTTTAATCGGAAATATCCATAGAGGTTGACTAATAAGTTCTCAATGATAAAAATAAATACAATGTTGCATTAAGTTTATCCAATCTATTTGATACCGACCTCCTTTGAATCATAGCTCATTAACTCGATAATAAAATTATGAAAACATAACTGAAGACAGTGACAGTTGAAATATCAAGATGACAAATAAATTACTTTTAATCGGAAATAGTCTTATCCATAGAGGTTGACTAATAAGTTCTTAATGATAAAAATAAATACAATGTTGCATTAAGTTTATCCAATCTATTTGATACTGCCTCCTTTGAATCATAGCTCATTAAGTCAATAATTCTGAAAACTTAACTGAAGACAGTGACAGTTGAAATATCGATGTCAGAGAATTTCTCCGTACGCTAAAGTTACTATCGCAACAGCAACCTAGCAACAATTGTTTATCGTTGCTAGGTTACTGTTGCTAGACCTGCAATTAATTGGTTGACTTTGAGTAGTCACTGCTGTCAAGTTTGTAGTTCTGCTCTCAGGCAGGTTAGCCAACCGGTAAAGATATGAAATATAATTTTCTTCTTCTAGTACGAAGACATATAACTTTGCGTGTCGGGAACCGAATAAACCCGATTCGCATTACACGGCTAAACTACGAACAGTGCCAGGTGGCTCATCAATTAAAGTCCGTGACTGTACCTACACCCACATTTTGCCAGTAATGTTTAAGTCCCATGTAATAGGGGGCGAGCCTATTGCCATCAACCGGGCACAACCAGACTCCGGGCTGCTACTGAAAAATTCCAAATGGAAAAATCCTATAACAATGCCCGACCCGCGGGAATCGTACCCAGAATGCTCAGCAGTAGAGATAATAAGGTGTTGCCTCTTTAAAAAAATGTCATTGTCACAGACGAAGAAAGGTGGCTTATTAATTTGAACCAAATGCTTACATAATTCGTTTTCCCAAACACAAAGCAACAAAAAAAAACTATGTTGGGGTCGGCTTCCAGTCTAACCGGATGCAGCTGAATACCAGTATTTTACATACATGGAGCGACTGCTTATCTGCCCTCTACAACCCAGTAACTGGGCAATACCATACTCCTTGGTAAGACTGGTTGTCAGATTTTCGGGCTTCTGACGACCCGTAACGACTGTCAAAGATCCACGAATGACAGCCGGGACCCACGGCTTAACGTGCTTTCCGAAGCACGGAGGAGTTTCGGTGTGTAAAGATGGTCACCCATCCACGGACCAACCCCGGCAAGCGTAGCTTTACCTGATGGATCGATGCGCGGCTCTTATTACTTAGCCACGAGCTCCTCTCACACAAAGCAACATACAATATAAAAATTTATTACCCTGATTCAGTTCACTATACTTAAACGATTTTTTAAATGAACCTTCCAACTCCAATTATTCTTTTGAAACCCCTACAATTTAAGCCGCAAAAAGCAATTACGACTACCCTAAATCTCAATATAGAAACATATGAGACCTTTGATATATGAACGTAATAAATATATTACCTAAAAAATCGTTTCGGAATACAGAAAAAAGAAAATCCCCCTGATTTCATAATGTTAGAAAAAGGAAATGCTATGTGCCCGTCGCCCGGTATATTAGAAAAGTTCACAAAATGTACTGCTTCGGCTTCGACCATAGGGTTCGCGCTTCCTGTTTGCAGTTTTAGGGAAACAATTTGAATTTTTCGTGTAATTTGTTTCAAAGAGAGTTCGTTTGCCCTCGTCAGTAATTACTCGGAAAAGTCTTTGTGAAATATTGACTCGATAACTTTTTTTCTTTTTGGTTACAATTTGCTGAGTATCTTTTTCGTGACTTATCTTAATGGACGTCGTCGTCATAATTAATAAGGGTCAATTAGTTAAATTGTAAATGTCGCCTACTACGCAACGTCTGTCTTTCTTTATGCTGATTATGCTTAGATTCTATACGAAGTTATAGACTCTTTTTTTTCCAATTGTACAGTCTTATAGACAAAAAAAACAAATTCTTTTCGTGTCAGCCCTAACCTTAGGTTGGGGCGCACCGAATAAAATTAGTAAGTATTGTTACATTGTTGCCTCTAAATACAAAATATCATTTTGTGTGTTCACAAATAAAAAATGTCCTGAAATAACTGCCAACAAAAACATGTATATAGTCGTAAATACAATTTGTAAAACAACTATTGGCGTTACCAAAAAAGTTTTTGTCGGTTTTCATATTATTTCTTTTTTTATGCCTACCTAAACGTTGTTTTTCGTTTGTTTTCAAATGAACTCGCAGGTAGATTGGCAACAGAGATTGTGTTCATTCCATTTTCAGAGGTAAGCAAGTGTCAAAAGCAAATTGTCATTATTTATACGCTTTTACGAATATTTTGGTTATCGAATTTGGGATTCTGGACAAAATTTTGATCCTATTTGTATAAAAGGCTCCGTTTCGATAAAGGACAAAGTTTTCCGTACAAATATTAGTAACAGTTTTCCAATTTCGTTTGTGTACGAAAAGTCCTTTATTCTGAATTGTTTTTGAACACAACAGAAATATAAACGAAAATGTTACAGTTTCTATACATACAAAAGCTAACTGACGTCTGTCAAGAGTGATTGTCATTTTCTGAAACAATAAGGAAAAACTGAAAGGCATATGTATTATATACATAGCGTGACATTGACGATGTACCAGGAAAATAAAGACAAAAGGAACTACTCTTATGCATGTACTATTAATAAACGTAGTGGTCGATCTACTTCGTAACTAAATATATATTTTATTCTTATTATATAAAAAGTTCATTTTGTAACGACGACGTAGGCACTACATGACAAAATGAACTTTTGATATCTTAAAATTAAAAAATAACAATTAAAAAAATAAAAATTCAATTTAAAACCTCTATTTCTTAGATTTGAAAAAGTTACTATCTTATAATAATATAATAATATAATTAATGTAGGTATATAAAATGTTTTAAAAGAGTAACGGTGGAGTTTTTTGCCATCTCTTCTGCATACGAAACTACCTTTTGGAAGGGGCGACTAGAATCAATTCAGTTTTTGCTGTAAATGACGTTCTAAAGTGCCTTTTCTTTGCCTATTTGAAATAAATTATTTGACTTTGACTTTGACTTACGCAGTCTTTTAGAAACTTACCTAAAAAAAGCATCAGAGTTTGAAATGTCGTAATTGGTGGATCAAACCGCTTGGTGAACGAGTCGAGAGCCCTTCAAAGCAATTTATTGGCGAAGTGTAGTAGGCACTACTGCCAACTTGATCGGCTGTTCACTAAATTGT
This sequence comes from Lithophane semibrunnea, assembly GCA_947363905.1. Lineage (NCBI taxonomy): Eukaryota > Metazoa > Arthropoda > Insecta > Lepidoptera > Noctuidae > Lithophane > Lithophane semibrunnea. The sequence goes on from OX376205.1 coordinate 15,327,457, forward strand.
TCATACATCCAAACTTTGAGTGGTTCAACCTATATAAAGCACGCCAATGCAAACCCTTGTTATTTTCTTTTTACGTTTTCTTTTTGCTTAATTGCATGTTGTCAAACTTGTTATTACCTAGTTAACAAGGGCTGGTTAATAGTCTAGTAATTTAAACATAACGTTATTTAGTTATTAGGAAACTAACAAAAGGTATAATACAAGGTAGATGTGAGTGGAGACGCCGGGAGGAGACGCCCTTTTTTTTTTTTGAGGGCGGGAAATCATCCAATGACTTTTCCCGCTCTGGGCGGAGCGGAAGGGCGTGTCAGACTTTTACTGACTAAAACCCACCCGTGTTCCTTCAGTTGCCTGTTGCCAAGGTCCCGGTATCCCTTTCGGACTTTCAAAAGGTTTGACGTTCAAAAGTACCATATATGTGCCTATTTGAAATAAATTATTTGACTTTGACTTTGACTTTGACTAACCCGCAACCCTGGCAGGGGGAGGAAACGCCCTAGGAGGACATTAGTGTTCTTATTGGTGATGTTCTTCAGAAAGGTCAGGTGCGTAGTACTCGTAACCGGCGTGCGTGTACGACCAGAGGGCTTAAAACGGTCACTTTAGCAAAGTCATGAAAATATTATGAATCATCGTAAAATGTCACAAACTGACAAATTCATAATATGATCCGCGTGTAATTCATATTCAGAAATAATTAATCTGTTTGACAGTTTTCTATGGAGACTCGTAAAATGGTTCACAAATTGTTTTTATGTCTTATTAGAAAAATTGCTAATGATAGCTGGGATTCAGGAAATGAACTGCTTTTAGAGGAAATGCTAATGTGGCCGGTTTAGGCCCCCTGATGTATTAACGTAAACGAAGCAAAATGAATAAGTAAAGAGCGTAGCAGGTGGCGTTCTATGCTCATGGGTAGAAGGCGTAAGTTTATGTAGGTATTTATTTTTTATTATTTATTGGTTTTAAGTTTTTCATTAAATTCTTAGAACACTGAAATTAATCTTCAATGATTATTTCCTTCATTACAAAGAAAAATAACAAACACAAAAACGATCTAACTAAAACTTGAACGATTTCAGACTTTAAAAGATTGAATCTGAAAAGTGGAACCCCTTCCTCAATGTCAAACGATCCACGTAATTTCAGCAAACTGGAAACTCCGTCCAAACAACATCCATTACGTAGTCAGCAGGAATGAACGAGCGGTAATCGCTTGAGAACCTGCAACGGATGCGGCACGTAGCGATGGAATGGTAGTTGCAAGAGTTTCTTAGTCCGGGGGCGGACGTTCGTACCAGCCGCGCGGCGGGCAGATTTTTCACAGTACTTTTAGTTGGGGCTTCACGAATGGCGATTTTAGATAAAGCGATTATATTTTCGCTTCATCAATTTTGTAAGTCGGTTTTCGACGAATGCTAAGTGGAGTTTCAGTTTGTTTCGTGATGGGATTGTTCGCGTTTTCCATTTAAATCAATTGGATTGTCGGAGCTTTGTACATACCTGTTGTTTTGCTATTCAGTTTTAGGACGGCGACTGCAATTCAGAAAATCCTTTGTGATTGAGGTTCGCGAATGACAAAAAGGTTTTTCAGTCAATGGAATAAAACTATCTAAACTTTGCTTCTGTGGCAGCCTTTTTTCTAACCAAAGTGATACACTTTTTGCAAATTGCGTTAGTGGGGGAAAACTCAAATGTGTAAATCTCCTGAATTCTCCTGATACATTCCAAGACCCAACTGTCAGTGGGGAATTACTCACAAGTTGTATATTCAGGTACGAATTAAGACTCTTACATACTGGCGCGATTCGCCGCGCGACGCGACGCCGCCGCATTGTTCCCCGTGAAGTTTTCTCTGAAATTGTTTTGTTAAAATTTGCGCCAGTATGGTCGCCAGTTCAAAGAAAACATGGAATTGTTTTTCAAAGTGAAGTAAAGTTTCAATCAAAACAAACGCCTGTTTTCGTTGAATTGTGATATATGGCTGAGCTTTAATGTATTTTATCAACTATTACGTATTACCCATATTTGAAAATTATTGTCTATATAATTCTATTCTAATTATTTTGTAGGTAATTTTACTAAGACAGTTCTAAAAGTTAAAAGGATGACCTCTATTATAAGAACCTCTTTAAACTGTACTTTGAACTTCGAGACAGGTCATTGTGACGATGGGTAGCCTTAGACTTCGTCCTATTTGGCGAAGATCGCACGATGACACGATGCGTTCTCGTCGTGCGATGAGTTCAAACATACAGATTTCATCAGAGTGTCCTATTTGAACCTCGCAAGTAATCGTGCGAGCACATGAAATGCTTAACAACGATCGTACGATGCGTTTGATCGTGTGATCATGTAATCAAAGCAACAGATCTCTTTTGAGTGTCCTAATCGGTTACCTACGCGATGCCGACGCATCGCTGGATGTCCATCGTGTGATGCCCTCGCGCATCGACATGCGCGAGGGCATCACACGATGGACATCGCGTGATCTATTAGGACACCTGTTAGGTCATCGCACGACCACTTTGATCGTGAGATGAAAAACGCATCGCACCATCGTACGATCGCTCCCAATTAGGACGCCGCCTATGTCCAGCAGTTGACGTCATGTGACGAGGATAAATAATTAGAATTATTGAAAAAAAAATTGAAACCCCACTTTTTCGATGTAACTACCGTCATGTTGATTTTGGTTGTAACCTATGTCAATCGGACAATTATAAAGAATCGATTGACACCTTCATCAAAATCGGATGAGTAATTTAGGCGCTACGGTGGAACATACGTAAATACGAACATCAGTACATAGACGGCTGAAAACTCCCTTCCTTTTGGCTATGCCGTAGTCGTGTAAAAAGAGAGTTCGTTTTAAACAATAACAGTCAGTAATTCAGAAGTCTCCAGTTTCCTAGCCCCCAGGCTACGAGAGATTTCTATCTGTGACGGGTGCAGATGACGTAACACAGCTTTTTGTGACGAAATAAGAAACTGAAGAGACGGTTTTTTAACATTAATATTTTGTTCGTAGTTTTGTTTTAGTGTGCCAATTTCGAGAGGCTGCATGGGAAGTTTCTTTAGCCAGAAACTCACTGAACATAACTGCTAACATGGACTTACGTAATAAAAAACTTTATTTTATGATTTTGCATTGCCGTACCTACTAAATTGAGCCGTCTTGGCGCATATACTTTATCATTATATTGTTTTTTGTTTACATTGTTCTAGGATATAGGATAATGTACCCAGGATTTAGTTATATCTGGATTTAAAAGAGTGCCTATGGAGTTTCTTTCCCGTTCTTCTCTATCTCCATACAGATCTATGTTTTCGAATGGGCAACTAGCTTCAACTTTCTGACCAACTAACGGGCTCCTTGACAGTTCAAAAGTGCTTGTAAATAGTTTAATTGAAATAAATGTTCTATTTTCTAATCTATTAAAGACATGAGAGATCCAAAATGGTGAATATAAAAATCGTCATGTTAGTACTTTTTAGTAAGATAAAATCTTGGAGTTCCGCAAACGATACCTCTCGAAATGATAGGTGTTCTAATGAACATCTTTCATTCACAATCGCTAGGCTAGCACAACTATAAACCTAGTCACATCTAGCCTCTTTTCACCCTTCTTTATTTCTTTCCCTATCTCCGGCACCGAAAAACTGGTTAAAAAAAACAATTTAACCAAAAACCACGCACTTTTTCATGACACAGCTTCGTGAGTTGACAAATATTTGTTTTTTTCCCACATTTACAATTCAAAATGGTAGGTTTATGGTCTTTTTGCTTTGATTTACGTGGCACGATGTTAATATAATGTAATGTAATGTCGTGATTTGGGAAGCACATCCAGTCATCCATATGGCTTGAGTTTACGTTAGGAGTACTTTTGTGTCTGTGCCAAGAGATGTCGTTTGGGATGTTCAAGGTTTTTGTAGGCTTTACTTGGTGGTTTATGTGACTGTGTGACTGATGACTTTGTCGTATCTTGACTGAGTAAACTTGGGTTTTTTTGGTCATATCATTACAGGCACATAAGAAATTTCAACCTCGAAAGAGCTCGTGGCTAAATGATAACCTGCACGGGTCGATCTGTTACCGCGGTTGCCGCGGTTGGTTCGTGGATGGGTGACCATCCATTACAAATCGAGAATTCTCCGTGTCTCGGAAAGCACGTTAAAAGCCGTTGCACGTTGGCTCTGGCTGTCATTCAAAGGTCTTTGACAGTCGTTACGGGAACCCGAAAGTCTGACAACCAGTCTCACCAAGGCAGGGGTATCGTGTTACTCATTTATTGGGTAGTAGAGGTCGCAGATAGGCAGTCGCTCCATGTAAAATACTGGTAATCAGCGGCATCTGGTTAGACTGGGAGCCGATCCCAACATAGTTGGGAAAAGGCTAGCAGATTGATTTTAGATATTTGAAACTCTTCTAAACAAAACTGTTTGGTTATACAAATGTATATGGATTTTATTACTATTCATTGCGGTACCTAGATTCTTTATCATAATTGGCCCAACCTAGACGAAATAATAAACTATTTTCTAATAATGTATTTTCTTAGCGACCAAAGTTTATAATAAACTACCAGCTTGTTTCAAAACTCTTAGCTTTAGGACATTTAAATGTAAATTATTCAATTATCTCTTATGTAAATGCTTAACTTAATTAATGATTTAATGAATGAAAAGTTGACATAAATATTAGGAAATAATGATTTTCATCTCTGTGAGAATATTCTGACAAATAAATAAACGCCCTCTAGTCTTACCGCATGCAGCTGAATACCGTATTTTATATGGAGTGGCTACCTGAGGGGTAATTGAACGTTCGCATTCTAATCTTATTCTTAATTTGTGACATTGATTGTGGCTGAGATGAGATTACGAATTGAATTAGAAGGTTCTTTAAGAGGAATCGCGTTCATGTGGTAATTGACGTCCATTAATGTATCCCTCTGTTTTTTCCTTGGTTAATGATACTAGTACAAATATTTTTTGTACTAGTATCTGCCATGTCCCTATGTTTTGTTTTTTGGCGTAATTAAATAAATAAATTAAAAAATACGTAATTACGCCTTACGAGAATTGACTCGACAATCTAGTATCCAGTCTCTCTAATAAAATACTTAATGTTTCTTTACAGTGTCGGTGTTGATATTACACACACACACACACACACATCCCTTCACCCAATAGAGTTAGAATCATTATCGGATTCATAAGTTGCAAAAAATATTACGACAGTGTTCATTTTCTCGTAAAATAAGATAGGTACTTAGTTATTGTTCGCAGAAACTCCGTTTTTTCGCTTTCAATGAGTGTTTTCGGCTGGTTAGAGTATTATTTCATGAATTTATCGACACATGATATTGTTTTCTGTCTACCCTATTATTTTTTCGTTTCAATCTAAATGGGTCTTCTTGTGACCCAATCTTGGCAGTACCAGTCAATAATGTAGAAGACAAACCAGTTAGGGAAGCTATAAATAAGAGAAAAGATTATTGTAGTCAAGAAAATAGTGCTCTTTCCTAATAATTTAGAAGTTCACTATTGATTTTTACCCGACTACGGCCAAGCAAAAAGGAGGGTTATGATTTTGACCGGTATGTATGTATGTATGTTCATCTGTTCCCTCATAACTTCGAACTACTTATCTTATTTTGACAAATGAGGTATCGTTGGAAACGTCTTGATCGTCCGCTGGTTATAGGTTATAGGCTATGTGACGTCACATTAAATGATTATGGCGCCCTCTAGAGGACTTAAAGTCATGAAATATATTATTTTTTGTAACAAAATAAAATAAAATAAAATAAAAATGCCCTTTATTCCACTACTAACACTTTTTGTAACAAAACAGTATCTAAATATTGAAAGGGCTTAATTAACACTATTCAAAATTAAGAATATATTTTTAGTAACCCAAAAAAATAAAATAAAATAAAAGTTCATTATAAAACTAAAACCCAATTACGACAAAAAGTCAACTTAAAAGGTTTCAACAAGGTCAAGACATCATAGACAGACAAATAAAAAATCCGGAGTCACACGTAATCAGTCGGTGCTGTCTAGATTAATTAGAGAGCACTGTGAGCTACGAATAGAGTTCTTGTCGACCCAAGTGTGTAATAGGCTCGTGGCTAAATAATAACAGGATTGTTCGAAGGTTAAGCAATGCTTGCCGCGGTCGGTACGTGGATGGGTGACCATGCATTACATATCACGACGCGTCCGTGTCTCGGACAGCACATTAAACCCTTTGTCCCGGCAGTTATCCGTAGATATTTGACAGCCGTTCCGGGTAGTCAGAAGCCCAGAACTCTGACAGCCAGTCTTAACAAGGGGTATCGTGTTACCTAGTGACATGGTTATTGTAGGTCAGATAAGCAGTTGCGCCAAGTAAAATACTAGTATTTAGCTTCATCCGGTTAGGCTGGAAGGCGACCCCAACATAGTTGGAAAAAAAAACTAGGCAGATTGATTGTTTATCAGTACTGATAATCGTATTAAGCTTGATCCAGAATACAGATAATAAATAATAACAACATTGTAAGAATTATAGTCAATCACACTACTATTATATTACCAATAAAACCAAATTACGGCTTATTTAGACATTATTTATCGTCAATATTATGGTGATTAGCCCTTTTTACGATACTGAAACCATTAGGGTATTATAAGTGATATCATTACGCCCGATTTCTTGTTGATAAGTGGGTATCTATATATCCACTTATATAACCCACTTGTATATTTAACAAAGCACTCTATAGTGCTTTGTTAAATATACATTAACTGTGAACAATAGGAGGTAGGTAGGATTGTAGTAACTAAGTTTTTTTTTTATAAAAAGTAATTGAGTATGTAGGTACTGAAGTAGACAATTATTTTATGATTGAATAGAAAACTGAAAGGTATTATTATAAATCGTATTTGGAGTGTTTTGTAAATTACAAAGTTGTTATCATTGTATTGTTTGGTTACATAATAGGTACTGTTATTGTGCTCTTGTTCGTGTTACTTACAATTATACAAAACATGTTATTTTTGTTATTCAATGATAATATTGTACATAATTTTAAGTCAAAATGTCTCTATGTATATTTTAGATAATTTCCATTAATTAGATGTACAGCCTTTAGCATAATTCTCACATATTATGGATCTACATACCTTTCTCAGTGTTATACCAACAACTTGGTTAGTTCGAAAGCTGCTTTACCTATTTACCTACCACCAAATGACAGTGGTTACCAGATTCTAAAGCTTCTTAGAGAAAATTAGGTAGGGCCAAATTAATTCGGAATGTAGTGAATTAAGAAGAACATTTTTCATTCACTCATTAAATAAACTTTGTTCAATGATTTAGATTGTATGAATTTAATGGCGCAGGAGATAGCTGTACCAGAAGCGGTCATCGTATTAGTGGTTCAGCAGTTTCAATATCATCAGGATCGTGCCGAAATATTTATTAATGTGTGCAAAAAATTACTTTTTTTTTTCTTTAGCTACTGAGCCGATGTCGTCGCAACAAGACGTGCCATCAGGCTTTGCAGTTGAAAGGACAAAGGCCACCAGTATAGCACTTCGTCGTGATTGTGGTACGACAGCGGCCAAAGAGTAGAATAGTTAAACAAGGGGGCTTCACATCATCTTCTGTCATCAGGAGACAGCCGCCACGCAACCATAGATGCGACGCTCTGCGAGAGTAACTGTCACCAGCCAGTGTCACTCTAATCCAACCGTAAAGAAACTAAATGGCACCACTTTTCGGCCGTCAATTTAATATAATGTAACACTACTACCCGTCCTAATATTACCTAAAAATTGTCATAGTAACAGCCCTGAATGTACCAGGTGCGCTCAAATCCCCAGAATGTTTGTAGTAAACGAATACTGCTCTAGCACGTACCGAAAGATATTAAATTCTCCTCACATGAACCCTAGTATGTAATGTACTGGTATAATAATTTATATAGGTATCCTTAGTAGTATTATTTCCATATGCAATAAGCTTTGTGGATCATAACGCGATGTAGCTGGTGGAATATCATCATGTGATGGTGCGTTTGGATTTAGGAGATTAAACGGAGTGGTATTTATTTTATTTCCTTTATTTCTTAAAGACACCTATAAATTACATTTTTAAATAATAAAATACAAAAATATAAAAACATAGAAAAATAAAAATATTTTTATTATTATTTATTTTATTTATTTATTATGGATCTACAACAAAATATAAACAACACAATACATGACACATAAGTAAGTAGGTGTACACTTATACGAGTAGTAGACCACAGCAAGCCAAATAAAGTTAACAACTATGATAACAAAGTTAAAATATTAGTAATAGTTAAAATGTTTAAAGATATACATGTAAGGATCGTAGCAGGTGGAGTCCGTAGTTTCTGCCTACCCCCATGGCAAGAAAGCATGAGGCTATGTATTATGATTAAAGATAAATTGAATTAAAATACAATATAGAATTTAAGGCTCTTACATACTGGCGCGATTCCTCGCGCGACGCGACGCCGCCGCATTGTTCGCCGTGAAGTTTTCTCTGAAATTGTTTTGTTAAAATTCCCGTCGCGCGGCGATTCGCCCCAGTATATAAGAGCCTTTAATGTACGGGCGAGTAGGTACGAGTAAGCATCTACAATTCTTCAATGAATCAATTCTAGTTGAGCCCAAAAACCTTGCAATGAAAGATCAATGAAAGATAATTTGGTATTAATTTGGCATAATAAATGTTTTGGCATAATATTGTTTACTGAAGTCGTGTTTATTTTGATGTTGTTATTTCGGGATCCATTGAGATTTTATTAATGAGCTCATTATGCGCCGAAATATCGGAACAAACACATGATCATTATTATAATATGTACCTACTGTAAACAAAAATAAACATGGCCTCGAAAGATACAATGGATAGATTTTTATTTTTCGTTTGTTTTTAGGGTACCGTACCTCAAAAGGAAAAAGCGGAACCCTTATAGGATCACTTCGTTGTCGCCGTCTGTCTGTCTGTCAGTCTATTAAGACCCTTTTTCTCAGGAACGCGTGGATGTATCAAGTTGAAATAAATAATTATCACATCGTAGATCTTATGGTCCGTTGGTGTTTAAAAAATCAAGCCTCTAAGTCAACGCAATAAAAAAATACGGCCATTTTTGCGCCATATTTTGATACTCGCAAATAAATTATAACCTACAGGGTACTTCGAATCTAGGACCTAGAATCATGTTTGGCATGAAGCAAGGTCACATGTAAAGGAAAAAGTCCGAATATCCTTAATTTGTAGATATATCACAAAACAAAAAAAAAATCAATTACATGACAAACTTTTACATTTGCAATTGGAGAATTGACCGTGACGTCGATGTATGGGAGAACATGTTTTTCAACTACAATTTTAAGTTTGTTTTTGGAATAAATTCATCCCAGATAAGGAACCCTTCATTGTGCGCGGTCCGACACGCACTTGGCCAGTTTTTTTATGCTACTTACCTACTCCTCTTTGATTACGATCAGTAAAAAAAAGATGAAAGATCGAAACTGTCTTTTTCCGATATCACGCCCCCAACCTAGTAATTACCTATCTGATGAAAGGTATGTGAAGTTTCGAGATTACCGGTGCCCTTGCCTTACGCCTTGGGGCATTATCCCAAAGGAAGTTCTTTCCCCCGTACCCCGTGGCCACAAGCTACATGCCCAAGCGACACGCGTGTTGCGACATAGACTGCGGAGAAAACAAATGAAAAAACGGATTATTCTAATATCTTAATTATTTTTTTAATTTAATTTTGATGTTCTGGACGTGCACATCCTTCTACATTGTTCTCAAAATATTTACCTATAATTTCAACATTAGCTGACCTAACCAATATTTTGATTAAAAAAAAAAGAGTGTGTTGGAGTTTCTTGGTCGTTCCTATCCATAGAACCTACAATGCTTTGGAATGTGCAACTAACTCAATCAATCTGCCTAGCTTTTTCCCAAATATGTTGGGGTCGGCTTCCAGTCTAATGGGATGCAGCTGAATACCAGTATTTTACATGGAGCGACTGCCTATCTGACCTCCACAACCCAGTAACTGGGTAATACGATACCCCTTGGTTGGCATTGGCATTGGGTAATACGATACCCCTACGATAACGCAATGAATGTGCAACTAACTAACTTCATCTTTCTGACTGAATGACTCCTTAACTATTCAAAAGTACCTGGATTTCCAGGTACTTTTGAATAGTTAAGGAGTCATTAGGGTTAATTTAAATAAATGCTTTGAGCATATCGCGGTGGACCGCGAGGTGACTTGCAGAGCGACGAACGGAAACAGGAGACACAGGATGCAAGTCGCGTCACAAGTCGCACTGCTCGAGACCGTGAACTGGGCCTTAGACTCACTCCCCCCTAACTTACTTACATTGGATTGATTGTATTTAAACGATTTTATTCAGTTTCACACCCGTTTGTCGAACAATAGAATCTTATGATTGATTATACGTACACTCCCTGTTATCTGATTGAGTTGTTTTACGCACGTGTCGTTTTGATAATACATAACCACATAATTTGTGTCACATAAGAAGCTAGCTCAACCAAATCTACCATATCATTATCATACCACCAACAAATCCGTAAAAAAGGCCTAACAACGAGATAGCTTTTGATTATACGATTTCGAACATGCGTTTCGAATAACTGGATTTTATTACTCGTCAAATTCAAGCACGCTATTTGAAAAAAATCCTTATGTGTAAAACCATTCCGTGACTGCCAGACTGACTACGCATAAACCGTTGAACATAGGAATACCTAGAATTTTCAAAGAAATTGTGTAGTCAGAGAGTACTGAAGAGCACAAAGGAAGGATTTTTTGAAACACGACCCCTGAACGAAATAAACAGGGGATGAAGTTAGAATACAAGCGAACTCTCAGGCACCTGAAATATCAGTAGGCAAAATACTCAAAATAAATTCAGAAAAGTGTTAATTTCGTTGTAAAGTTTACTTGAAAAAAACATTCAAGCGAATAAAAAACCCCCGATCCGAAATCTGCGGAAGTGTTAAAATAATATCTAAAAACGGTAACTTTTCCGTCGAGCCAATTTTCCTGTTTTCACTGAAACAAAATTCTGTTTGAAACGGTAAATAGTTGGCCCGGTTCCCAATTCGCGTCGCCGCTACCTATGTATGTGACACGCTTTATTTGATCGCGATAATTTCTGTGGCTATTATCACACATCTTTGCGTTGGAATTCAATCGCATTTCCTTCTGGCTTCTCTCTCACCTTTTGTGGGGGCCATTTTCAATTACTTTGGTGCATTTTCTGAGATGATAATGTCATGGTTCTTTTGGGAATACTGACTGAGTTTTCAGCCATTTTATTTATTTAAGGGCGCACCCAATCACAAATTGCTGAGCATGATCCTCTGTTATGCCGAAAATACTGCAGTATTAATTTTTAAATAAATATATGTTAAAGTTGAGGATTGATGCTAGGTCTTATGTGAGGCGGAAACACGATTACATAAAATTTTCTCGATAGAAAAAAAATCCAAAGTTACCTCTGCGCAGAATTATGAACCGCTGGTATTCAAAAAATGCTTCAAATTAGATCATGAAACTTTGCATGATAACTGAATTATAAAGCAGGTCTTATGTGTGTCATTTTTTTTAATTACCATTATTTTCAACGTAAAAAGCAATTACCTAAATTTTTCGACGCTTTAGAGCCGCTAGCGCCCCACTCCGTTTCGTTCTCACTCAGGTCGCGAGTAGAATGGTGCGAACGGGATAAAATCTGAGGTAAGGTGCGCCCTTAAATATGCACTTTATTATAAATCACAAAAGTACATTTAAAAAAAATCAAACACTACGAAATAATACAATTGACAATTGCCATTTTATGACTTGCCCCTCAGACCAATTGGTTTGAGACTTGCTCTTAATGTTTTTTTGTCATGTCGGGAAACTGCCGAAAAGCGAAATGGTGTTCAACCATGGGTGGACGAACTTAGATGACTAAGACTGGAGAAGGAAAGCTTCCATTTAAAAGAAATGTATTCTTACATAAAAATATAGACCATGGCAGGGTTAAGCAAGGTATATTTATTTTTTTATAAACTGATTTTTTTCATTCAAAGAAATGAAACAAAATCTCGCACACTTAAATACTCTTGTATTTGTAATAATATAGTTAACACAAAATAAACACAGTATTGAATTAGTCATGCCCAGTACATTGGCATGCAGTCCACTGTGAAAACAGGTTAATTTGGTGAGCATTGGCGAGGGACACACTGTCAGTATAATTCTAATAACTTGGCAATACCTATCGAAACAACACGCAAGAGCATTCGTTTTAGACAACATTCACATGACATTACACTGCACTTTCTTTTTTGCACAACACACCCACATACATTTTGAATGTCATAAAATTTTATTTTAGCTTGTATGAGCTATTTTAAGGTAACCAATTTTAATTAAATCTTTTCGTTTCTTATAGAAGCATATTATGACACTCGTGGGCTGTGTTGTCATTAGACATAATCCTGAGCTCAGCCCTTTGAGCATTATAAGCATGGTTCAATATGTTTTTTTTTCAAATTTTAAGGAGTTCTCTGTTCTAATACCAATAAAAGCATTTGCCTTTCTTTCCTTCTTTCTTTATGACGAGAATCGTTGCGATCATAACGTCGTGTCATGTTAGAAACTCTATGATTCAATTGTGTCGATCGTTTAAATTGAAATATATTAAACGGCATTAGCGTGCAGGTTTTTTACCATTTAGAATGTGCATACCATTCAAGTTATTGGAATGAAAATGTTGAGGTGAATGTGTGGCCTTACCAGGCTTGATAATATCCGTAACCAGTACGTCGGAGGAAGCCTGGGCGTGCGCGATATCGCCGACAACATGCGAGAGAGATAGGCTGCGATGGTATGGTCACGTGAAAAAGAGACCACCAGAATACGTACGGAACTTGGCGCTACAGCTTTCCATTCACAGTCCAAGACCCAGAGGCAGGCCCAGAACAAGATGGAAGGCTGTAGTGCTAAAGGACATGAAAGAGTGTCAGACATCCGAAGACGATGTCGAAGATAGAGCGAAGTGGAAGAGTGAGACCAGGAAGGCTGACATCATGTGGGATACATAGCTAGGAAGATAGCGTGCAAGTTTTTTTCAGTTTTCGATTTCTAGCGCTTCAATAGTGTTTGCAGTTCGGTGTTGCCGTGTGAACTAAGCTTGTTCTGTTTAATACCGCGCGCATGTATATTGTTTTATGAAAGAATATTATGACATCATGACGATCTAATGTTTCCACTGTCGAACCGCGACGACAGAATAGTCGTCTTTTTCAAAATGACCTGTCTTGCATATTAAATGTAACTTTCACAGAATACTGCGGCAGGATAAACTTTATTGTCGTTCAAGATAATATTACTGCATGTTTTTATTAAGTTTTATAATATATTTTGTCGTTAAGACCCAGTGGGAACGTTGCCTAATTGTGCCATGACTTGTGTCGGATGCATGGTAACTATCCGAAACGCTTACGCTCCGTTCTATTATACTTTAACATAGCATTACGCCTGTAATCCCCGAATGGTTTGGCAGAGGTGTACCTATAATATGGTTCAAAATGGTTGAGCTGAATGGTGCTGATCCATGCGTCATGTTCGTGAACGGGCGCCGTCAGTTGTGACTGGTCATCTCTTAGCTGCCATGGCTTTTTTTAAATTTTTGAATCGTTTGTATGTTATAATTGCAGACGCGTGCTTTTTACATTGTTCTCACATGTATAATTTCATCATGAATGATGTAACCCATATATTGTAACAATATTTTTATTTAAAAGAGTGTCCGTGGAGTTTCTTGCCCGTTCTTCTCCATAGGTACTACGCTTTGGAATGGGCAACTAGCTTCATATTTCAGACTGACCGACTCCTTGACAATTCAAAAGTGCCTGTAAATGGTTTAATTGAAATAAATGCTTGCTTGATGCTTTGCTTTGAGTTTGAGTTGAATACCCACATTTCACCAGTTATGTTTAAGTCCTATGTAGTAGGGAGCGAGCCGATTGGTATCAACTGGGTACAAATCCAGACTCCAAGCTGCTACTGAGAAATCTCTGACGGAAAAACCAAATAACACTTTTGCATTTTAATCTCAGTTTTCTTTCTCAATGTTTTGTGTTCTCGCATTATTTTTTTCAAAATTCCGTTAAGATAGACTGCCGGTTTTCTTGGCATCCATTATGTTGCTGGCAGTTTTAAGAGACATTAATGATTTTTTAAAAGAGTCACTTCAATATTGACATGTAAGAAAATAAAATTGAATAAAAGATTTCTAAGACAATTTCAGTGGTTTTATCTGAAACAACTGGTCGAATGCCAAGAAAACCTCTAACATAATGGCATTATGGAAAAAAAATTACATTGATAGTCGCTGAGATGAGCCTGTTACTTGAATTTTAACATTTTTTTAAGCAAGAGGCTTAACCTTCGGATGTCTTCTCGAATTCGGGCTGACGACGAAGCATAATAATCACCCTTTAATGTACCCACAGCCCATCCCTCTGTGAGACAGAGCGGGCCGTAATCTACCACGCGGCGCCCAATGCGGGTTGGTGAACCAAGACTAAATATAATTGCGCCTAAATCATATAAATGTTATGAACCCAATTATAATCCAACCTTTGCAAGCTTTGTCATAATTACTTCCTTAATAATTTACTTAATTCCTGCAATTAAGGAAAGAACAAAAGGAAATAAATATGTAGTAAGTTGTAGCGAAAGGAAAGGACCATGGGGGATTTTGTATGGACTCCGTCCCCACCCTCCAACAGTCATAGGATACGTGTCAATATGTTTTTAGGGATCCCGAGAAAGACTTACTGTCTTGCTCCATTGCAAAATCAATGGGGTTTTTTTGTAATAACAAAAAACTTTTCTGTTAGCTAACCTAACCTAAGCTACAATTGCCTATCCTTGCCAAACATAACCTAACCTCACCTCCACCACCACCAATTTGATCTTGGATTTTGAAGGTCAAATGGAACGCCTCAATGATGAACAGCATTTGTGTATTCTTGTGATTGGATAATTTTACAAAAAACTTAAAAAAAAACGGCTAACCTAACCTATTTTTTTTTAAATCCTCATGGATGACCTCTGCCCTGGGGCGGGCGGAGGGGTCTGTCAGACTCTTACTGACTAAAAACCACCCCAGTGTTCCAGCTCACACCTTCGCCGGGGGTCACGGGAACGTAAAAATCTTCCGCAACCCCAGACTGGCCCGCCATTGCGGGATTGACGTCTAAGAGGGGCGCGCGTGGAACACTACGCACCGCCACCTCGGGTCCTGATGTGTAGGGGGCGACAGACGTCCCCGAGTCCGTCGTCACTGGACCCATTTGGGGGGGCTGGAAGAGGGCGTTTACCGCCCTCCGCCGACGCCCGGTGCGCCTGCTGCGGGCCGGGTGAGTGGAAGAGATCTCCCTCTCCCTTTCCGCAGCCACCTTCTGCGAGACGACTGTCTCACGGAAGGAAACCACTGCGTCCCAGGACTCCTCGCTGCCGACCATCGACTCGACTACGGCCGGCAGCGACAAGTCACTGCCTTCTTCTGAGATGAGGGCATGGCGCGGCTCCTCCCAAGCGGCACACTCTGCCAGCGTATGCCGCGCCGTGTCCTCCCGGCAGTCGACGCAGTGGTGACACCGAGCGTCCGGCTCCGTCCGCTGTTTATGCGACACAGGTACTTCCCGAAGCAACCATGCCCCGAGAGCACCTGCGTCACCCGAAACGACAGGGAGCCGTGCCTCCTCCCGAGCCAGCGCTCGAGCACCGGCCGGACCGCCTCGATGATGTCGAGGCCGGCGGTAGGGCGTGAAAGCCTGTCCCGCCATTCCGCCACCAAGACCTCGCGAAGCTGAGACCGATGCAGCTCTATGTGTCGCTGCATCGGTTGCTCACCCCGCACTCTCGCTTCCTCGCGCCACCGATACGATGACGCGAGTACTTTCGCCTCGAGGTTCCAGGGCGGGGATCCGGCCAGTGCACAAGCCGCCTCGTAGGAGATCGTGCGATACCCCCTGATGACTCTGACGGCCATCGCTCTCTGCGGCTTGCGCAGGACTGCGATACTACCGGCCGTCAGGTCAGCCGCCCAGATCGGAGCCCCGTAAAGGGCCATCGATCGCACGATTCCCACGTAGAGCCGCGTTGACAGCGCACAGAAGCTAACCTAACCTAACCTTTTCGGTTAGCTAACCTAACCTAACCTAAACTTTTCGGTTAGCTAACCTAACCTAAGCTATAATTACCTATCCTTACCAAACATAACCTAACCGAACCTAACTTTAAAAAAAGGTATCAGAGAAAAAAAAAATGGTCCCTGATAAAAAGAAAGGTTGTCATGAATGAGAACCATATTTAGGTCGCTATATTCTATGCCTCTTAAGTGCAAACTAAGAAAATATATAAATGTAAAATAATGCTAATATTGAATAAAAAAAGTAATATTCCAGGAAAACCCCACATTTTTGAAAAATGTCGCCATAGTAAAAAAGTATCGAACCCACCAGACGCTTCGAATGACACTAGTCTCAAGCGTGTTGGTGGGTGGGGACGTTTCTTCCCATGGTCCTTTATTATGAAAACCTCCACTAGGTACGCCCACATTTTTTCTTGTTTCTATTACAAAACAAAAATGTTTTAGAATCTTTTCTTATAATGCGAAATTAATTTAAACAGGTAATTCTCTTTTGAGGATCCTTTTAGTTATAATTCTATCATTGGGAGACTTTTAATATAATTTTTGGGAGGGTCACATTTTGTAGGTTCAGCAAAAGGTATTGTAAAAAGTTTGGACATGAAATTATTTAAGTTTTAAGTCTTTGTTTGAGATCATAAAATAAGTTTTGATACATCAATAGTATGTACTTAGAAGTGAATAAAATATATGTAATAAACTTTTTTTAAATAAGCTTTTATTGAACTAAAAATTACTAAATGAAACTTAAATAATTAATATTTTCTTTCTTGAATCTTTAATATTTTCTTAAAAGCTTGAAGGACGTACACGCCTCAAGCTTTTTACTCGCGCCAAAATATTGACATTATCAGTCGCGAGAGGTCTGATAGACCCCAATTTTTGATTACTAATAAACACTGTATTCAAAAATCTGCTCTATTCTACTAAAAATAGCAATAACATCAAGGAAACTTGAATACTATTTTCTTTTCCATTCTCGCACGACAGCCAGGTGCTTATTAACACGTTATGAAGGTGAAAAGTGAATTGTAGTATTTAAAAAATAAACGAACACAAAGGAATCTGTGTAGTATAGTAGTGTAGTATGTACCTAGGTATCTACCATATTGTTTTTAGCGAATTTATTTCAGTCGTGAGGTGTATATTTTTCCTTCAGAATGCCATCTACTCAAAAATATAACGAAACCCAAAATTCAATAGGTAGGCTTCACGATCATAATAATTTTCAATTCGATTTTCCGCCGTCAATCTAAATTTACGTATTTGCTTAGTTATATTTTCCTGTTATATTTACATAATTGATCAAGTCTGACAATCAGTCTAACCAAGGGGTATCATATTACCCAGTTACTGGGTTGTGGAGGTCAGATATGCAGTCGCTCCATGTAAAATACTGGTATTCAGCTGCATCCGGTTAGACTGGAAGCCGACCCCAACATAGTTGGGAAAAGGCTAGGCAGATTGATTAATTTACATAATTGATCATCAATTTGTTTACCTATTTACAACGCAGCAATTCCAAATTGTCAGTAAATAAATCCCCCGTCAAACGAATTTCGACACAGGAGTGTCCTACGAAACCACGATGACGTATCCCCCTTATCCTTCTCAGAACTCAATCAGGCAAGCCTGAAGAAGGGACAACCAACTTAAATAAGGTAAACAGGATTCCGTGTTTCGAAACCTTCCGTTATACTCGAAAGGAATTTTAATTTGGCCTAAATAGCTTTATTTATAAGTAAAGAAATGAGAAATTAAATTATTTACGTAAATAACGCTCGGCTATCTTGATTTTTGGAGGAAATTTTTTGTAAGTATTTTTCCGGGTGAATTAGCGAATTTTAATCTGTGCAAAGAGTTTGCAAATGAAAATAATTATTATAATTATGAAATCTACTATTTTCTTCATCTCAATATCATTACATTGCGGTTCGGCTGTGGAATTCACTTCCGCCTGACATTAGGGACTGCCAAACTGTTGCAGTATTTAAAAGAAGAGTGAAAGAACACTACCTATCCATTTCGTCATAGTTGCCTAGTTATTTTAAATTATATTGTAATTATATATTTTTAAGTGATATTTATTTTAGAAGTATGTATGTAAGTATATTCTCATAATGTATGTTTATATTTAATTTTTGAATTGTTTTTGATTTATGTATTCTCTTCTACTCTTACACACGTTATCTACATCTCTTATCTACTTTCCTATCGCAGGTATGCTGGAAGAGATTTCTTTAGAAATAAGCATTGCCTTTGTACGAATTTTTCTGTTCCTTTCTTCTTTTCTGTATTTATATGTGTGTGCATAAATGGTTAAATAAATAAATAAATACGTCACGCCTGTATTCTCCGAAGGGTTAGGTAGAGTCTTACTATACCTATAATAATCATACCCACATTCCGCCAGTTCTGTTTAAGTCGCATGTACGAGGGGGCGAGTCTATTACCATTAAACCGGGCACAAATCCAGACTCCAGGCCACGAAAAATTCCTGATGAAATAACCCAATAACACTTTTCCCCACCCGAAAATCGAACCCAGGCTGAACAGTACCGGTTGCTACCATTCGAATTTAAATAATTATTAAATAACTTCCTGTCAATATAAATTAACAACGTAAATAGTACATTTATGGTGGTTTCAATAGGTACCAGAAAATAAAATACCTTCTTTGAATAAAAACATCTTTCCTTAACTAATTATATGTTATACCGTTCTTGATTTAGAATTTTCTTTGATCATGTTGTTTTTACTTCGGAAATAAAGTAAGTAATAGGTAGTCAAAAACCTACCGAGATAAAAGAAACATTCCGTAACTACATTTATGAACTTCCTAAATAAAAACATATCTAAGGTACCAGCTAAAAAAATACATACAACATCAAAGAGTCATGAAATATCTTACATTCAATTGAGCTCCAATTTTTGTCACGGAATTTACAGCATCCCTAACTTTTTTACGGGATTTGGGGTGGTTAAATCCGTTTAGGGATCCGCGGTAGTATCAGAAAAACGGCTGTCAATCCGTCGCTGCGTTTGACTCAACGCCTGATTGATTTGTCTTGGACTGACAGCAGAAGAAGTATCTCACAACAAGACTGGTAACTACAACTTTTTTACCCTGAGTATCTTAGCAAGGAAATACTTTTCAGTATAATTTTTGACTTATTTTAAGTTTGTTCTGCGTATTCTTTAGCTGGTTGCCAAATCTTTATATCTTATATTTAAAGAGTTAGTAGCTTTTATTAATCATTTTGCCTACGTAGTTAAAATCGGCCAAGTGCGTGTCGGACCACGGACGATGAAGGGGTCTGTAGTTGGGATGAATTTATCCCAAAGACAAACTTAACATTGTAGTTGAAATACATGTTCTGGCATGTATGGGACATTCCAATTGCGAATGTAAGTTTGTGTACAATACGCACAATATAGAGAGATTTACAATGTTATTTTAAGACCATAGACTTTTCATAGGTTTTCCTGTAATCTATGAGTAGGTAAAGGACATTATCAGTATTTTTTTTTTCAACATTTTAGGCTCAGTATTTTCGGAGATAAGGGAACGGTAAATTTTCATCAATTTTCTTAAATATCTTTAAAATTGTACAAATAAATATATATTTGAGATCCTCCAACAAGCCCTTTCATTTGATATGTCACATGGTACAGTTTACAAAACTTTTTATTTTATTTCCCCCTGAAAAGTTCAAAATTCATTTATTTGCGGTACACGTCCGTGTTTGGGTCACAAAAAATTCATAACTGTGTACCTTTCAACTAAATTGGTGCAGTACTACATTCGAAACAAATTGGCTGTGACAAACGAACAGCCAGCCAGACACACGAGTGATCCTATAAGGGTTCCGTTTTTTCCTTTAGGAGTGCGGAACCCTAAAAAGTACCTAAATCCATGTTTATTTCTTTGCTGGTTACTTTCTATTTTGCTGATTGTACTTATATCAAATACTGTGTGTCAATTATCAAGGACCACAATACATGTAGGTTAGCAGGTGATCAATTTGTGGCTTAGCGGATTATTCGAAGATCAATATTGTGTATGTAATTTATGTTGCTGTATTAAATTGCTAGGTGAATGACCCGGCCTTGTATTTGGATTAAGCCAGTTATAATGAACTGCTGTTAGCGGAGAGAGCTTTCTTAAGAGACAACTCTTCAGTTAAATTACAAGTTATGGTAACCTCACAATACATTTTTGCATAAATTCATCTTTCATACATTTTTGTTTCAATGTTTACTATCCAGAAACCCCTTTGTATTATCTACAATATCACAGTTGAAACCCAAAAAAAATAAAAATCGTATCCAATCCTCCGAACGCCTCTTTCAGTATAACTTCCTCCGCCCAAATTACTCATAAAAAAAATAGGTTACGGACGGAACGCACAAAGCGCGCCGGCTCACACTTGACCTATTTTTTATTTCCATATAAACAACCATGGTAAACAAAATTTACAGTGTGTTACTCTTAGCCATAAAACTAGATGGATAGTCTTCGTTACCTTTCCGGCTATAAAGGTTCCCGCAGACTGGCGCAACTTGTCGCGTGCATGCCACGATATTATCACCACGACATACCTTTCACACAGCACGCCGTGATATCGCGGATGCGACAGGCAGCGCAACGCGCAGCCCGACACCAAAGGAACATTTTGTATGGCGTCGCGTCGAGATACCGCGATACCGAGATACCGCGTCGAGATACCGCGATACCGAGATACCGCGTCGCGACACAAGAGAGTGTACTGTGTCGCGACGTGGCAGTTCGCTCTTGTGTGTAGTGTCGCGTGTGATATATATATGTAATTATTATAAAATGAATACTTGATATAGCTGTAAATGTAATTATTATCTGTTGTTGATTTACTTAATTGTTTTTCTAACAAGCTTATTTTGTGGGTCAAACGCTAATTTGACTCAACTGTTGTGAATCGT
This sequence comes from Lithophane semibrunnea, assembly GCA_947363905.1. Lineage (NCBI taxonomy): Eukaryota > Metazoa > Arthropoda > Insecta > Lepidoptera > Noctuidae > Lithophane > Lithophane semibrunnea. The sequence continues at coordinate 15,348,715 of OX376205.1, forward strand.
ACAGAAGTAGCTGATTTGATATTGTGTTTACCTAAAAATAACACTTATCTTGTAAAATTCATTACAATGTTATTACTGTAAATTATTATGTAATATTTAATTATACTTGTAGCGTATCTAAGATTTTATATGGCTATTTTAATATAATAAGCCGTTTCAACCAAAATATATGATCATCTATGATTTATAAAAAAATGACGGTAGATGTTTGACATAAAGTGACGTTTGTAGGATATAAAAAGGATTGTAAGGACGTTATCGAGTCAGTTGCTCGGTAGATGTCCAGTTGGTCGGTTCTAGTGCCGTTGTAGTTTGGAATTGTCGGCGGTTGTCACGTAAGTAAAGTAATTTGATACTATACCGTAATTATTGCTTTATGTTTATGTTCTTGTATGGTAATAATGTAAATTGCCAACATTGATTATAATGTAAGTTGTATTACGGAATATTGATTATTCCGATAGAAAACTGTAATACTGTTTCCATGGAGTTTCTTGTCCTTCTTCTCCATGAAGACCTAGTTTTGTGAACGGACAACTAGCTTTCTGATTAAATACTGACAAGTCTAATTAAATAAATGAGTTGCCTTGTCTTAGTGCTTTACTTTATGAAATCGTTTCCCTACAAAACATATATTCAACAGTACTTTCATACACGGCAAATAACCAGTAATCATTCTGACACTAAAAGCTTACTAAGTTGGGTAAAACATAGATAAATACATATAGTAATACTTATTATTTATAGTGATTCTAACACGTGCGTTTTCTTAGAAATTGCTCTACGGTTACATATCGCAGAATCGCGTCACGAAACAAGTCGCGCCAGTCTGCAAGAGCCTTAGCACCGGGTCGCGTGCCTGCACTAAATGTATTCTTTCTTTATTTATATTTATGACCTTTTTGGGGTAAATAACGTGTTATATTATAATCCTTACATACTCCTTTTGCTTCGTTAACTTTCATACAAATATGGCGGTTATGAGTACTACGCATCTGACCGTTCTGAAAAACAACACACGGTGCAGTTTGATAATATGGACTAAATCCAATATACTTTTCTAAAAAAGAACCTGGGTGCTGTCTTAGTACGAGTATCGTCAGTAACTCGCTAACTACAAAAATAGCAATGAGGCAAAAAAAACAAAAGAAAAATAATCTAAGCAAAAAATAAATTAATGAACAAAGTTACTGAAACAAAAAACAAAATAATTATGGAAGTAACTACTGCAATCCATCAACCGTCAGCAGACATACAGTCACGCGAATAAAACACGAACAAATTAGATACAGAACCCGACATTATTGTCAGCTTTGTTTTGCACGACTCTTTGGAGACACGACATTTTTTTAGCCAATCATCAATTTAGGTAGAAAGAATAATGTGTCGTGCCTTTTCTTAAAACGAACAAAACGACCTTTATAAGACCACTTTTTTTCCGACTATCTCCGACAAAAATCTTTTCAAGTACGACTCGCATTGATCGTTTGTATTTCCATTTTGGAAAAGCGTTGCTTCTCACTACGTTTTCCTGTTTCGTGTGTTTGACAAACACAAAATCGCATGCACCAACACCGGATTTGGAACAACGCAAATATTTGTTTCGTGCTGAAAGGAGACCTAACCTAGTAGGTACGCAAATTTTATCGTCAAATCGAAACCTAACCAAAGGGCCTAGACAAAGTGACATTCTGTCAGCGGTAACGATGATGGATAAGTCAAAAATGTATCGGATTAACATAATTAAGCTAAGTAGGTACTGAAAATATATTTTTATATAATATATATATTTTTTTACTTTTTTGTAATTTAAATTTAATTTAATTTTTAATATTTTTATGTGGTATTATATTGTTATGATAATTTACAGAAATAATGAATGTTTTCTAGATAATTAATTTTGATTTTTTTATGTTAAATTGTTGATTTAAATGTTTTGTTATATTTATTAATAATTAAATATGTAGAAACTACGATTATTAGAATATTTGTGCTCCGTTGACGTCAAGACATAGTGTTCACTTTTATTAATATTGACATCTGTATTTACCTATGTTCTACAAATAAAAATATTTGAATTTGAAAAGCATAATGGCAATCCTCTTAATTCGTTACTATGTTTAAAAATGTCTTTGTAGGAATACAAAACGTTTTGGAAGCAATTGCTACAACAACTAGTTCAGGCTCTCTGGAAGAAATACAGACGCATTGAAAAACCTACTCCTTTTTGTAGTTGGTTAAAAACCAATACCAATTTACTCTGTTAACGTAAACGGTTCGATTTCGATGAAGTTGGTATAGATTTTTTTTGAGCGCCGTAAAAACACGTCGAATGTGTGAAAAAGATTATTTGACGACGAAGTCGTGAGTAAAGAGCTCAAAGGCCCTAGCACGACCCCACGACGTAACGTAATTTGAAAATACAACTATACTAAAACATTTTGACAAAATTATTTGCGATAAGCAAAAATGTTGTATCACTCATACATATTATTATGAATAAAGCTTTAAAATTTAGTATCTGCGAAACGAGTATTTCCAATTCGAATTCGACCGATATCAACGGTCGAATTTAGGTAACGATTACTCCGCGCATTCGTGCTAGGCCCACGATTTTTTTTAAATGAAAAAAACAGCAACGCAGTTTGCTGACGAGAATAGTTCCTATCACTTCGCCTGACAAACTAACATCGGCATTTTCCACAAGTAAATCGATTGCCAATGCCGCCTGGTTGGTACTCCCAGTAATTGATACTCAAATACCCATTTGTGCTTACACCGCGAAGTAATCTTGAACATAATGCCTATAATGAAATGGAAAATTTGAAGCGAACCAGCTGCTGAAAGGGAGCTGATGCCTTTAAATTTTTGCCTCGTTACGCGAAAAGCTCATTTTGTTTTGTGTAAGAAAATAGGTTTGTACGTATTTTCATTGTGGATTGTAGTAGAGTAAAAGTAGGTATATAAAAGAGATAATAATATCCTAACCATCCATACTTAATATTATAAATTCGAAAGTAACTCTGTCTGTCTGTACGTATGTTACCTTTTCACGCCTAAACCACTGAACGGATTTCGATAAAATTTGGCAAGGAGATAGATGACATCCCGGGGAAGAACATAGGCTACTTTTTATTGACATACCACGCGAGCGAAGCCGCGGGCGAAAGCTAGTAACTAATATTATAAATGTGAAAATGAGTTTGTTTTCTTGTTTGTAACGCTTTCACGCTTAAACGGCTGAACGAATTTTGGATCAAATTTGGCACATCGGTAGACCATGACCTGGCGAAGGACATAGGCTACTTTTAATCCTGGATCACGTCTGGCGAAGTCGCGGGCAACAACTAGTTATTTTTTTTATTTCCAAAAATCAATCTGCAATCTGCCTAGCCTTTTCCCAACTATGTTGGGGTCGGCTTCCAGTCTAACCGGATGCAGCTGAATACCAGTATTTTACATGGAGCGACTGCCTATCTGACCTCCACAACCCAGTAACTGGGTAATACGATACCCCTTGGTAAGACTGGTTGTCAGACTTTCGGGCTTCTGACGAGCCGTAACGACTTTTATATTTCCAAATTAATGATTATAATTATGTATCTATTTCACTTACTACTACTTCTTTTAACTGACTTCAAAAGGTAGGATTTTCCTATTCGAGTGTATTTTCCGCGTGCTACCGTATTGTACGCGCTGTTGCCATAGAAGACTGAGAGAAAAGTAGTAGCTATGCTATGGGTGAAAATAATGTTTTTATTTCAATTATAAGGATCAGAAGGGCAATTCGCATACCTATTTTTAAGAATGTTTGCATTCTAATTTCAATCTCAATCTGTCAATAATACAATCAACTAGGTACACTGATTGTCGCTGAAATGAGATGCGACTTGAATTTAAAAGTTTTATAAGTAAGGGAATTGTTTCTTACAAAAAAAAAATGAGCAATATTCGTTCTGCGATGAACCTAATCAAAAGTACTATAGGTAACTAGATTGTAGCCTAACTCCGCATCCACCAATGAGATGAGAGTACCAAAAGATCTAATTTCCGAGTTTTCTTTGAAACGCCCTCAGTCGCGGCGTGGCGGGTAAAAAAATACGCAAGTGTTTCAAACGACCTAATTACGGAACAAAAGTTTGATATTCAAAGTTCAATTAACATTGGTCGGGTACCTAAATCATTGAAAACAGGATGAATAGCACCGCTTGTTTTTAACGCAGGCGCAGGCAGACTTACAGCTTTGTCTAAATACAATCTTGGTATTTATGAAGAAATGTGGAATAGGTAAGCAAGCTGAAGTGACCGTTGGGGTAGACGTCTGAAACGTAAGGTAGGACGCCGTCAGGCTAGGTGGAGCGACGATCTTCACAGGTAACTGGAAGCAGCACAATGTGAGTTGCCAAGAATCAAGATGGCGTGCGATTAGAGAGGCCTTTGTCCAGTAGTGGACTGCTGTAGGCTGATGATAATGATGATTTATGTAGACACTAGCTGCACCCCGCGGTTTCACCCGCGTAAGTCTTGATCCCGTGGGAATATCGGGATAAAAAGTATCCTATGTGTTAATCCAGGTTATAAACTATCTGTTTGCCAAATTTCATCCAAATCCATTCAGCCGTTTTTGCGTGATTGAGTAACAAATACCCAAACACACAAACTTTCACATTTATAATATTAGTAGGATTCACTGTTGATTCTATAAGAGATAGGCACAAACTATATAAGTTATAATTTGACATTCACAAGTTGCTACGGTCGATAGTGGTAGGAAATTGTTTAGATCGAGAAGTCGCCACTGCAATTTGCAAAGCGACAACTATTTTATATAGAACTTACTTCACTGATAACTACTGGAAAGTTTTGTAGTGACTTGACCTCTAGAGCTCTTCTTCTTGGGACACTCTTGAGATATTGAATCAAATCAAATGTTTATTTGTGCACACTGATTATTCCAAAGTTATTAAGTAAGTATCTCTGTGTCACACAGTAAGTGTCACTCAAAAATCACAAAATTAGAAACATAAAATAGTAGGTATTCTTCTACGTAACAAAAATCTTTAATTTATTCATTCTCTGACTGAACGAACAGCCTAAGCCATTTAGAAGCGTTATATTTTAACGAAAGTGAGCACAAAACAAGAATATTTGATAATACATCCCATTGTAAATAGGGGATGCAAGTTAGTAGGTAATTATTGGCGATAGGATATCCCACTGCTTGTCTAAGCATAATTACCTACTTCAACTTCATGTTTAATAATTTTAGGTTGGCTGTACGTGGTTATAACTGTACTAACATACTCATAAAGCCAGTGAGATTATAACTGGCTTAGCCGTAGTCCCGTAAAAGTGACAATTCGAAAATGGCGAATCAAAAGACCAAACACCAAAAATTTTCATTCGCACCAATACGACGTCCGCAAGCAGCTTCACATATCGAAGCTTAATTCCATATTCTACCCCTGCTCTATTGTAACAGCTCGAATAGCTGGTATCTTGGCTTGAACCCCTCTTTTATCCAAGTTACTTGCCAAATACTGTCGCATTACTGCTAATTCATTAGCACTAGATAGGCCGTGCATGCCTAACTTGACGGATTTAGGCCAAATTGTGCCTAAAAAGGTTTTAGATTCCTGCTCTTTGCACGAATGTTTGAATTTACGTAATGTTTTAGCTGACTTGGTTCTCTATAGTCTAATCTATAGTGTCGATGCACTTGTTTAGTTACGAATACGCTTACAATTCCCAATATACCTACCTACTTGTTTCAGCAGTGGTGGCTCAATGGAAACAGCCGCGACTTACGAGTTTCTAGATAGTAAGTGCGAACCCAGACAGGCATTTTAATGTGTAAATTATTTCCTCACTACAGCTCTCAAAACGGTGAAGGGAAACATCGTGAGCAAGTCAAATCGGCATGTCCTAGAAACCAAAAATCCATGTGACATCTACCGCACTGGGCCCGCGTGGTAGATTACGGCCCACTCCCTCTTACAGAGCGGAGGCCCGTGTCCCAGCAGTGGGAACATTATGAGCTGAGGTAGAGGATGAGGTATGCTTATACTACTTGTTTAGTTCCAAATACGCTTACTTTTATCGATGGCAATATTGTACAATGTGTATTATACTGTTTTACATGATACTCATGTTTGGGTTAGTAAACTTGTTTCAAAAGCGCCTACTAATTGGAAAGTCAAAACTCAAATAATTTAATTAAATTTGACGTAAAACCTTTACGGTAATATTTATTACTAGGTTTTTCCCGCGGCTTCGCCTGCGTGGATGTCGGAAAATATCCCATAGGAGGTATAATCACGTTTATTTCATTCATAATGTACAAGGGGATAACAACGAAACGATGAGATTTAACATTGAATTTTAATAAAGAAAGTTTTGTATGTAAAACTTTCTTTATTAAAATTCAATGTCTAAAAGCCTAAAGTGGTCTCCGAAGGTCGTCAGTATCCATTTTCAGTTCACTATAGCATCTCTGTTAGTACACGTGATACTCGCACAATTTATGTCTCATTTGTTATATTTATTACTAGCTTCCGCCTGCGGCTTCGTCCGCGTGGTATATCGATAAAAAGTAGCCTACTTCCTTCCCCACGATGCCATCTATCTCCCTGCCAAATTTTATCGAAATCAGTTCAGTGGTTTAAGCGTGAAAAGGTAACATACAGACTACAGACAGAGTTACTTTCGAATTTATAATATTAGTATAGATAAAAGTATAGATTGTGAGATACGGTTGTCAATAAATTCCATTTTTTTTATCGAACATCAAACTCCAATTACTAAGCATTATACGTGCCGATTGCCCCAGGTAAAACTAGTTATAATACTTCCTGAAACTATAACTCTGAAATATATTTAAGCAAAAAGATAAGAAGAATAAACCCCTATTTATAATTTGATTAAGAATTACAACATCGAAAAATACATCACTTTCCCACTACTTTGTTATAATTTTATTTCAAGACAGTATCCGAAAATAAACTACTTATAAAAAAAGAAAAATGGCTTTAGCAAACTAATTTGAGAATAGTTAATTATCATAAGATAATTAATGGTCTATACAAAAGAAATTCAGAAAGTTTTTCTACTGAAGGGAATCCGTGATAAATCATACCGATACATTGATTCTGATGAGATTTTGAATATTTATTCAGCCTTCATTTACATTAAGGGATAAGTTTGCTACACTCTCCCTATTTAAAATTAAAATGCCTTTCTAGTATTTAAAAGCTTAGAAAATGTTTTTTTTTAGTAGGCCAATGTTTTCCTCATTATTGGAAGATATCGAAGTATCGATATTTAATAGAAACACTAGATTATATAACCCACACCCTCTCGAATAGAGAAGGCCTGTGCTCCAGCAGTGGGATATTACAAGCTGATTATGCAGTCAAAAATAATGACAGATTAAAACATTAATTTCAATTTTTGTCGAAGACTAAATTTTTTACATTGGGTTCATTTTATTCTACAACAGACCACGCTACCTTATCCATCACCATTATTATCAATCTTATGGCACCATAAAATTGTATTACCAACAGATGAACGTGTAGGAAAAAATTCAATCTAATCAAATGATTAAAAGCGGATTCAAAACAAAATCAATCCCCATATTTCGACTTTTATTAAGACAATTAAAACGAGCATAAAACGGAATGAAAATTTCCTAAAAAAAAACCGGCCAAGTGCGAGTCGCAGGAAGGGTTCCGTACCATTATCTATAAAAACGGCAAAAATATCACGTTTTTTGTGTGGGAGCCCCCTTAAATATTTGTATTATTTTAATTTAATTATATATTTTTAAAGTGAATAAATAATTAAATATTCTGTGAATATTTCAAGCGTCTCTACCTGTTGTCGTTTTCAATATCGAGCAAAAACGAGCAAAAAAATCACGTTTGTTGTATGGGAGCCCCCTTAAATATTTATTTTATTCAGGTTTTTAGTATTTGTTGTATAGCGGCAACAGACATACATCATCTGTGAAAATTTCAACTGTCTAGCTATCACGGTTCATGAGATACAGCCTGGTGACAGACGGACAGACACAGACAGCGGAGCCTTAGTAATAGGGTCCCGTTTTACCCTTTGGGTACGGAACCCTAAAGAAGCAGGATTTCATTCTCTTTTACCTTTAAAACCCAAATAGAAATAAACCGTTAGGTACTATAAGTACCTACCAATTATTTAGCTTACACCTAACAGACCCTAAACACTCCCAAACTTAAAGGCTAGCCCAGTCTCCATCCCAATTGTTTATGTAAAAGCCAGAATAATTATTATCCCCGGGTAAACACAATTATTGCCTATCGTTGGGCCTAAGTTATTATCTAGAAACAGGCCCAATGTAGGCTATATACATATTGTATTGCCTGTGGAAAGGGTAAATTTTTGGCAAGTATGTCTGGGGCAATCGATTGGAGAAAATCATAATAATATCAGCCAGCAGCCTAGTATAATTTTACCACTGTAGGTTTCTTCTCAATCAATCAATCAATCATAGTATAATTTTTCCACTGCAGATTTCTTCTCAGTCAATCAATCAATCATTATTCTTTATTTGCAAACATAGGTTACAGCAGTGTGCAAGATGTTACAGTTGTTTTATTGTAGTTTCTCTAAGTTTTGCCATTTGACATACAAATATACCTACAATGTATTCGAAGGCTTTTACCAATCTCGTAAATTAATTTATAATTACTCAGCAGTATCAAAGTCAATTAAAAAAAAAAAAAAATAGAAATGCAATAATGGTCATGCCAGGTAATGAAAATATTTAACGAAATACAATAATGTCAAACATAAATAATGATAATCTTCATAAACAGAGAAGGCACGACTATTGATCACCACGCTTGCTCAAGACGGTTTGGCGATTTCAGATATAACTGTAAGTATTATAAATAAATTAGTTTACACAAGTAAAAGTGCCCGTCAGGGTTTGAACTTACGACCTACAACTCGTAAGTCGCGGTCGTTACCACTGGGCTACCACTGCGCAAAGTTTACTCAATTCTACTAAACATTTTACTAAATAAACTACCTATTTAAAAGTCTAAATACTTAACGATCACGAAACGAAACCCAATTTCTATATACCCATTAACTATAATAAAATATTTTCGATCCCTTTAGAATTATTTAGACAAGCTCAAACTCAAAGCATTTATTTCGAATAAACCAATTACAGGCACTTTTGAAGTGTCAAGGGGTCAGTCAGTCAGAGAGATGAAGCTAGTTGCCCATTCCAAAGCGTAGTAGGTACCTATGGAGAAGAACGGGCAAGAAACTCTTTTTAAATCAGAATATTGTTACAATACACAAGTACCTATAGAACGCCAAGAATCCAATTTTACGTAAGACGCCTGAAACTTAGCCAAACTTAAGCCGGAACGCGTCTAGACTACCTAATTTAATCCTGAAACCGTAAAGTAACAGGAAAATAATATTAGTATCGAAACCGAAAATAACCCACAAAGTGAATAATACCTACCTACTTCTTACCTAAATTATTCTAAAACCATTATTCGTTACCAAACTCAACATGTTTTTGGAATCGGAACCATTTTCCGAATACAATAACATAAAAAATGAGCCATGGGGAAAATAAAATTATACAGCGGAGACTCACAAATTCGCATACGCCTCCAAAGATCCTAATCCCATTGAAAATCCCATAAAAACGACCATTAATCTGCTAAATGTCGAGGAAAACAGTTATACGCATTAAAGAGAAAAAAGCGAGATTGTAGGTGTCTCCTGCATCATTAATAAGGAGACTACAGAAATTCGATGCTTTTGTGAGCATATCCGTGTAATCTATGAGGACTCGAATTGATTAGTTTTGCTTTGAATGGTGTATGGTAATAGTGAGACATACATTAGCCGGAGCAAATGAGCCGTCGCCGTCAATTTTAGTGAGTGAAACTTGAGGTTTTAATAAGTTATCCGTGTAATAATTTCTTCTGTTTCCAAGATCTACTCCCGCTAAGTAATGATTCCTACCAAATAACTAAAATTACTAATTCATTCAACTCATTCATTTAGAGTTACTTGAATGAATTCGTAATTTTATCGTAAGTTTTAAATATTTAAATCATTTTCGATGCCATACTCGTATTTAATTGTTAGAGCCAATAAGATGGTGACTGACCTCTTTTATATTTCATTTTATTACATAATTAAAAAAGAATATATTTTATAATTTTAAGTATTTTATATCTTCATTTGTTTCTTCTTCTATGAGTCAATCTAATGTATGCTATAGACCAAAATAAATATTGTATAATATTTCAATTTTTGTTTGCTATGTCTAACAAATTTGATAAGGATACACACGGTTGTTCACAATAAATTTCATTATATCCGCCTTGATATAATAAAAGACTGAGGCGCAAAGCTCGGTCAAATCACTGCAAAAAATTTAGATACTAATACCTAGTAATAGTATTCATGAAAGGACCTAGTCGGCAAAGTTCTACCGCCGGCACCGTAAACATTTTTGCCGTCAAGCAACATAGCTCGTTATTCCGGTTTGCGGCAATGCGTCCCGCTAAAATAACAAGTAGATGGCCATGCAATTGTGTCTCTAACGCTAGCAATGCATTGACAAAATCCTGCGGTATTGCCATCCTATCAATCAATCTGCCTAGCCTTTTCCCAACTATGTTGGGGTCGGCTTCCAGTCTAACCGGATGCAGCTTAATACCAGTATTTTACTTATAGCGACTGTCTATCTAACCTCCACAACGCAGTTGCTGGGGAAAACGATACCTCTTGGTAAGACTTTTGGGCTTCTGACAACCAGATGAGTTCTATATTAGAGAGATTATAAGCAAAAACTTTCCGGTGGGTCACCTACATAAAAAATCTACTTACCCCAAATAGATTTATTCCAACTAAGTCTGTCCTTCGCGTAACTTAGACTTGTAATGTATGTATGAATAACTTAGGGTACGTTTATCAATTCATAGCCGTCTAATGAAGCCATCACACATCGTCTCGCGAACGATTAACTTAGATTAGTGATGTCTGCTAATGTCTTATTACTTTATACAATAGAGAGAGTAGAGAGATATCACGGTAAAGATCGTGTTCCATTGGAGCGTAGAGTTTACGTGCAGTAATGGCATGGTGGGTTTTCTTTTACGTAACATGCGCGACGTATCGAAGATTCGATTCCCGCAATGATAAATATTTATGTGGCTTACAGATGGTTTGTGAGAGTTTATTAGAAAACTAGCTGTACCAGGCTCCACTCACTTAAAAGGATATATTCCAAAGTACATAAAATAGGCCAGAATTTATAACAATAAAAAAGAGTTACATAACACCCCTATATTCCCTGAAGGATTAGACAGAGGTGTACCTATAGTACACCCAAATTTCGCCAGTTATGTTTAAGTCCCATGTATTAGGGGGCGAGCCTATTACCATCAACCACATCCAGACTCCGGGCTGCCACTGAGAAATTCTTGAAGGAAAAACCCAATATCAGTTTGTCCGACCTGGGAATCGAACCCAAGACCTCATGCTCAGCTGTAGCGCTTGCGACCAAACCAACGAGATAATCTCTCAATTTCAATTGTCAATGCCCCAAAGAAGACCCAATGTCCAAAGAGTTATCAAGTTAAAAACGCAATAACAGACAAACAGCCAGAATATTCACATCAAAGTCGTATATTTCCGTTAAACTATAAAAAGGCACACAAAAATATCAAGCAAAAATAAGAGTTGACCTTCCAAAAGATAGTTTCGGACGAGCATGAATCTCCGTGCTGCAAAGATTTAGCTACCTACATATTCCCATATTTTTATGTCGATCGCATCTTATCATCCTCTCCTCAACTCAACCGAATCTAAGTATCCAAAAGCAGCCGAATTTCTCAGCGATTGATAAAGGGCCTGCTATAAGCTGTAATCGTAAATCCTAAAGATCAACGAGATAATGCCAACATCGGTATCAAATCCATCGTTAAATATTTACGTATACCTCTGGCTTATACGACTGCCTTAGACCCAATAAATATTGTATTAAGAACATTTTGTGAGCTATTTTTGGCAACATGTAAGTGTAATGTATAGATTTTGTGTAAACCGGAAATGTACAGCAGATGCATAGATGTATAATTACCGTGCGTTTGCACTGGTGAAAAATTACAAAAAAAAACATGTTTAAATCTCTAGTTCCTGTCAAAAATTGTTTGGAACATTGACAGAAGATAGGGAGTTCAACATGTTTTGTCGCAAATGTTTCGCTAGTGCAAACGGTTACAGTAGAGTGCGTATTGCACAAATCGCTTAGTGCGCATTGTAGATACTTATATTGATAAATGCATTACAGATAGGGATGTGCAATTACGTGCCAATCGACAACGAGCTATCGATAAGTTTTGTCGATAAGCTGTGAGTGTGATCGTTATATTGTAGGTTGTATTTAGTCATAATTATATTTATGCATAAATTATTTTATTTATGAAAATCACTCAGTTTTTTAGTTTTACACGAGTATTCTTGTTGTTTATTCTGTTATTTACAAAATTTACATAGAAACTAAGAAAATATAGACATATAAATATAGACTCAATTAAATGAATCATTCAATTCAGTCCAAACCCGTGCCTACTGTTCATAGTTTGTTGCGCGCACTCTATACTTATAATTAAATCTCTATGAACAGATGGATTAAATGACTGTTAATAGAGTGGAGATTTTTAAGAATGCAGGATGGGAAATTCAAATTATGTTTTAACACTTTGAGGGACACTAAACGCCCATAGGCGTAATAATAATAAAATCTCTATTGTGGCTCGTACTGTGTGTCCTTCGTTTTTTTATGGATATCAGTATTGTATTAAAGGTTGGCATTTGTAATAAGATAAAGTTAATTAACTTTTTTAACACATCGATGTAAGAATGGTTAAAATTACAATGGTGTGCAGAGATCATCAAAATCAGTGTTTAAATTATACGAAATATTTGAATAAACAACAATTCCTGAAGTATAAAAAACCACAAATTATTAGCATTTAATTTAATAGTAGGTACATTAAACAATTCGTTATTATCGAAATAATTAACATATAGTTTTCATAGAACCAGTCAAACGGAAAATAACATAAATTACATTTGGCATAATATACTTCAATTTGAACACTAACAATTGAACTGGAATAATTTAATTAAATCTCTAACCTATTAAAATATTTCAATTATTTTAGTATGCCTTCCTTAAACATGATGTTCATTTAAATTATCTATAAGTGTTCTTTTTCGAGGTTAATGATACGTAGAACATTTTAAAATCAACGGTTTCTAAAAACATGTGTGTTGGAATTAATAACATTAATTGTTTAAACGGTTACCCAAATACTTCTTAATAGTTAAACTCCTTTCAATTATACACCGAATACCGTTTGATTACGGCAATAAAACCGTGAGAAATTGCCGATTAAAAGTTATAACGATCGCGAATTTCAGCAGATGAGGCACATACATGATCGTTTTCACACTCGATTTTATCGCTCGAATAATATTTTGTAACCACCTTCGATCAAAACGATTACAGCTGTGAAACAAATTCGTTATTCGAATTTGTAGTTCGAACTGATTAACAATGTTTCGAATAATTTGACGCGATTTTCATTTGTCAACACAAACTGGCGTTTGTTATTTTGATTATAATTTTATATCACTGGCTGTGGTTTTCACTTGTTTTTAAACTGCACATTTAAATCTATTTAATATCTATTAAATACCGCTGAATTAAAATATAGTCGTAAAAAAAACCGGCACGTCAGAAAAATATAGAAAATAAATTTATTATTAAAAAAAACACTCATAACTTACATGATTGTCATCCAATATTTTTTGCACACACACAGACACTCACACACACAACACAAGCACTAAAAATCGATGTTCGGTTTTTTTTGGGCGCGCTTTGGGCGGGCGGCGTGCGTCGCTAGGGCGGGCGGGCACAGACTGCGGCGGAATCGCGTATTGGCGCTAGGATCGCTTAACCGAACTCCCGGGGAACGAAACACGAGTTTTCTTTCAATAATAATACATTTTTGACGCTTGACTGGGTAAATATGGCTTTAGAACGGTGTGGGTTACCAAATCAATTTTCATAGCCTGTAAAGCGAATGAATTTTGTTCGAAATTTTGTTTATTTTTTAATTTATCTGTCTAAGCCACTAGCGCCATCTGTTGTGCGAATTTTGAAGTTTTCAGCGGATATGAATGTCAACCTTTTTCCGCTTGATTAGGTATTTGTGTTTACTCCCAAAGGAAATACAAAACTGGTGATTCTGTTAAAAATAAAAATGAAATATGTACTCTTCTTTGCGCATTCGTTGACAACAATTCGTAATTTTCTATTTTGAGTTTTGTATGTAGATTGTTTTATTCATGAGCTGTGAGCTGACGTCCTCTGCTGAGTTAAGGCATCCCCAAAGGCCGTTTTGTGTTATAAATAAATGAAATCCCACTATTACTATGAGTGTGAACGTTCGTCGAGTTATCTGTTTTCAATCAATTGCTGAAGAGTGGGGCTAGCATGAACACGCGTAAACGTAACGTAAATTCTAATGATTTTAAAATTTAAAATGTTTCGTTTGGCACACAATATTATGTAAGAGTTTATTCTTATCTTAGGGAGACATTATCGCATATAGCATAAATTTTAACCAAAATTATATATGATAGATGTTTGTAGGTCGTAGGTTCGAACACAGACAGGCGGTTTATTTTGTGTAAATTATTTCATCACTACTGCTTTCGAAACGGTAAAGGAAAACATCATGAGGAAACCGGCATGTCCTAGAACCAAAAATTCTAAGACATCTGACATCTATCACATCTACCAACCCGCACTGGGCCCGCGGGGTGGATTACGGCCCACTCCCTATCACCGAGACGAGGCCTGTGTTCCAGCTGTGGGCTGGTATGCTTATGCTTAGTAGTATATTTATTCAAAAATCTTTCGAATTCACGTCACAAGTTTGTGCTAGAATTATGTGCCTCAGAATAATTTATGTAAAGTTCCAAGTGATAAACTGTGTCCATATATTAACACTTTGGATACTTACGCGGCTAGTTCAAAGAAGTAGTTCTCACAATTTGGTACTAGAAACAATATTTGATGTTTATTGGTGGATGTAAACACGAAACACCGACCGATTTCCGATAAACACCTAGCATTTTCTAAGAATTGTTTTACACGGAAGACCCAATAGGTAACAAACGCTTCTGAACTGACTTGACCTATAAATTGAACCGACTTTGTTTCTCCTGGGACATGTCAGGGAAGGACAGGATTTGGTATAACAGAGCCTGTATTCAAAAAATGGGAGACGAATCTTTTTTTTTTTTGAGGGTGGGAAATCATCCAATGACTTCTCCCGCTCTGGGCGGAGCGGAGGGCGTGTCAGACTTTTACTGACTAAAACCCACCCGTGTTCCTTCAGTTGCCTGTTGCCAAGGTCTCGGTATCCCTTTCGGACTAACACGCAACCCTGGCAGGCATCGGTCCTAGCGACCCCGCCAATTGTGCTGACATCTCTTTGAGGCTGATTTCATCGCCATCGAACCGGACCTGGTCCTAATCGGACAGCGAGCTACCCATTGCTCGCCGTCCGCAAGCCCGCGCCTATGGTGGCTGGGAATCCGCCTGGGATTCCCGACGCCCAGGGCATCTCCAACGGCGGCGGTTAGGGGCGTGAGTGCGCAAACTTTTCCTCTCCCTCACGCGTTCCGCCTCCTCCTTCGCGAGCATTACTGCTTCGCAGAAGGAGGTGACTGCTTCCCATGCCCTCTCGCTCCGTACCATGGCCTGGACCAGAGCCGGACGCGAGAGGTCACCGCCGCCAATCGCCTCCAAGAGGACACGGCGGGGCTGTACTTGTCATTGCTCCATTTTTAATTTTTAATTCTTTTTACCTATTGTAATTGTATTCTCGGTGCATCGTCTTCACATGTAATTATATAATTGATGTATACCAAATATTGTAAAACATTTTTTTTAAAGAGTAACGGTGGAGTTTCTTGCCCATTCTTCTCCATACAAAAACTACCTTTTGGAAGGGGCAACTAGAATCAGTTCTATTTCTATGTATTTGACGTTCAAAAGTGCCTTTAATGTGCCTACTTGAAATAAATTATTTGACTTTGACTTTGACTCCGCCCAAGCAGGGCAGACCTCCACCGTATTCTCCACCGTGTCCTCCGGACGATCCACACAGTGGTGACACCCGGGCGTTTCTTCCCGCCTTATCCGAAACAGGAACCTCCCGAAGCAACCGTGTCCGGTGAGGACCTGCGTCAGGCGGAAGGTGAGGACGCCGTGGCGCCTCTCTAGCCACTCCTCAAAGAGGGGACTTATCGCCGCAATTGTGGCGTGCCCAGCACTGGGTT
This sequence comes from Lithophane semibrunnea, assembly GCA_947363905.1. NCBI lineage: Eukaryota > Metazoa > Arthropoda > Insecta > Lepidoptera > Noctuidae > Lithophane > Lithophane semibrunnea. Next base: position 15,365,155 of record OX376205.1, read on the forward strand.
GCGACAATCGCACTCTCCATGCCGCCATGAGATCCTGCCGGAGCTCTGTCCGCTGTGCCGCGGTTTCTCGCGGCAGCGGAGTTACGCCCCGGCGATGGGAGATGAACCTGCAACTCGAATCGTAGCGCGGCAGCCAATTATAATAACCGAACCACTGTCCTGATTCGAGACGCCAATTGCTATCATTATAGGTACTTATAATAAGCATAACAAAAAATAAGCACAACATACCATCAAGCCTGTTAGTCCCGAAGGGTTAGGCAGAACGTGTACCTACCTGTACTACACACTTTTTTCGCCAGTTATGTTTAAGTCTCATGTAATAGGGGAGGAACGTATTGCCTTCAACCGGGCACAAATCCACACTCCGGGCTACTTATGAGAAATTCCTGATGGAAAACTTCAGAATATATTTTAAAAACATTACCGTCTTTCTGCGGCAGTCGGGTTAAGAAAAAAACGTAACTAAAAACAAACAAAAAATTACGTAAATATTTGCTTAGAGTAGCAATATTTAGCTAACAGTCAGTTCTACGTAAAATATTAGCACTCGAGGAATGCACGTAGCAGCGATACATCAAGCCCATGACAGGTGCTTCTTATCTTGCTATGTGTAGAGTATTGCAAATGCGTCTTAAGTGTAGGAATATTCCAATTTCCATTGTAGAATAGTCGAAATATAAAAGAGCCAATCTGAGGTAAAATTACGCCAGAATTCTTCATAGAGGTAGGCAGCGATGTACCAATAACCTCTGCCTTACTCATATTTCACCTGTTATTGTCATAATTTCCGGGGATCGCACCTATGTCTTCACGTTCACAAGTCGGGCTTGCGACCACTTGACTAATGAGGCAACCAATCAATCTGTCTAACCGGATACAGCTGAATACCAGTATTTTACATGTAGCGACTGCCTATCTGACCTCCACAACCCAGTAACTGGGTAATACGATAGCCCTTGGTTAGTCTGGTTGTCAGACTTTCGTGCTTCTGACGACTCGTAACGACTGTCAAAGATCCACAAATGACAGCCGGGACCAACGGCTTAACGTACTTTCCGAGGAGTCTCGATATGTGAAAATGGTCACCCATCCACGGACCAACCCCGGCAAGCGTAGCTTAACCTGATGGATCGACCCGAGCGGCTGTTATTACTTAGCTATGAGCTCCTCTACTGACTAATGAGACAAGCAATACCTAAAAAACTGTTTGTATAAAAAATAGTACCCACCGACATCGGTAACAGGATCCAAGGTGCTAACGATTTTCGAGTCTTCTCAGGTGATGGCCAACTAGTTTCAATTATTTAATTAGAAGAAAAAAAATGAATATTAAAATAACCTCGCCTCGTTGGTGTAGTGGTCGCAAGCGCTACTGCTGAGCATGAGGTCCTGGGTTCGATTCCCGGTTCGGACAAAGTGTTTTTGGGTTTTTTCATCAAGAATTTCGCAGTAGCAGCCCGGAGTCTGGGCTTGTGCCTGGTTGATGGCAATAGGCTCGCCCCTTTTTACATGGGACTGAAACATAAAGGCATTATATACTGGGGCGAATCGTTGCGCGACGCGACTCCGCCGCATTGTTCGCCGTGAAGTTTTCTCAGAAATTGTTTTGTTAAAATTCGCATCGCGCGACGAATCGCGCCGGTAATTAAGAGCCTTCTGGCGAAATGTGGGTGTACTAGGTATAGGTACACTTCTGCCTAACCCTTCGGGGATTACAGGCGCGATGTTAGGTTATGTTAATATTAAAATAATGTTACTTATGTATTTAAAGAACAAAAAAATACTTAATAAAATAATTAGAGAGCCTGCGTAAAATTTTATCATAGTTAAATATAAAGTATTTAACTATGATAATGTTCTACCATAAAATTAAAATGTATTATCATTTTACAAGTTAATCGCTTTTTAATTATTATTTACGTTTCATTCATTTAAGCAGACGCATTCATTTGTTTTTATACTTCGACCTTACTATTACATTAACCTTATCCAAGAGATTTAAAACTAAAGGGTTGCAGCACTGTATATAGCATATCTTATCATCACGCTAAATCAGCGTGATGATAAGATATGCTATATATATTTGAAGGGCACTAGGCAGAAGCCTAGGTATAGCACACCGTCATTCCATCATTTAGAATTAAATCAAATGTATTAGATATAGATTTAAACAATAGACTATAAGTGATATTAGGCATCTACTATTATTAGTAGGCAGTTTTATGTATTTGAAAATTCATAAAAATTAGAAAAAAAAAACCTAATAATTTAATCTGATATTGTAAAGACACACAGTTTAGGTTTTCACAGGTTTAGTTATACATCACGCCTATAATCCCCGAAGGGTTAAGCAAAGGTGTACCTAAAATATAATGGTATCACCCATTACATTATAGCTTATCACCTAAGCACATTATGGAATGCAATAAATTATTGAGTATTGAGTGTAAGCCTATTACCATGAACTAGGCACAAAGTGTAGTTCCGAGGTGTAGTTAAAAACACATAACTTTCTCTCTAATATTACACACGGTGGGTGTCTACATCTCTTTATATATTTGCCTATCGCAGGTGTGCTGGAAGAGATTTCTTTAGAAATAAGCATCACCTTTGTATACACGGCTACACATCAAGCTATACATTTCCAGTATAAGCTGACCTCGCATTGTGCAGCAACCTATACCGTGTGTGTTTGTATTTTTCTGTTCTTTTCTTCTCGTCTGTTTATTATGTGTGTATATGTCGCAGCCTTATCGTATAACACGCCGTATTACAAATAGGCGCGCCCGATTGAAAAACGTCACTGTTTTGAAATGCGGCTACCTTTCGTTCAGCCGGATTTCAATTCGGCTGAAATAAAGTACGCCGCATTGTAATTCGCGTTCGTCAAAGCGGCTTAGTAACGTGGCGCCCACATACAAACGGGCGCATCTTTGATACGCCGCTTTGAAATCTGACACGCGCCGCATGATCATAACTACAAAAATGGCGTCGCAATCGACAACGGTGTCACAACAAAATGAAAATAATATTGAATTTAGAATTTTGTTTTGTCCCCATTTTGTTAAATAAATAAATAAATCAATTTTTAAATTAAAGATAAAAACAAGTTTTAAAAATTAAGATAAAAACTTTCAGAACCTATATTTGCTAGCATAGTATTAAATGAACAGTACATATTCTAACAAATTATTGCATGCTTGTAAGCATTTTAATATAAGAAATGTTAAAAAAAAATTATACTATAAGACTTTTTTATTTTTATAAAAATTTGGAGATTTCAAATATTTTGCCAAATTGAAATCCGGCTGAACGAAAGGTAGCCGCATTTCAAAACAGCGACGGTTTTCAATCGGGCGCGCCTATTTGTAATACGGCGTGTTATACGATAAGGCTGCGACATATACATTGATTAACATATAAATGGTTAAATAAATAACTAACCATGATTCTAATTTTTCACACAATCGATCCCTCGTATCTTTAGTCTTCCCTACTCTTAGAGCCATCCACATTAATAATTAGAATATCTTGAAGATACTTCATGCACCATAAAAAGTTACAATAATCCCGAATATGACAAATGACTACCGAAATTTCGCTCGCCATGATTAAATCTTTTAAATAAACGGTTCTATGATACATACTGCTTAAAAGAATTACAAGCGATGTAGTTAGCGTAGTAGTATGGCGTCCAGTTTTAACTATGACTATGGGATCAAAAAGATCAATGCCCATTCGCGGTCCAAATTTCCACCACTAATGAGACCTATGTTGTCAAATAGTTCATGAAATATACAATAACTTTTATTAAGCCAGGACTAAAATATATTATGGGGCTAAGGAGTTATGACCTTGTAAACATAATATTACTATTCTCACTTTTTTATTTTATTTGATTACTTGCACTGATTATTTTTACCCGAATACGGTGAAGAAAAAAGGAGGGTTATAATATTGATCGGTATGTATGTATGTATGTTCATCTGTTCCTTCCCATCTTCTAAAACACTTAGCACAATTTGACAAATGATGTATCGTTGGAAGCGTCTTGATTGTCCGCTGGTTATATGTGACGTCACATTAAATTAAAAACGGCGCCCTCTAGAAGACATTAAGTCAAGAAAAAAAATTTTTTTATCATACCATTAAATGAAAGGGGCCCATTTCAAAAATATGTATTATAGCCCCAAAAAAATATTAAAGTAGTGAAAACTAAAACCCAACTACGACTAAAAAGATATAACTAAACAAGACACCACAGACAGACAAATTAAAAAAATACACCTCCACATACATTTTTTTAAAACTAAATAATGTTTGTGGTTAAAAAAAAATGTATGTGGAGGTGTATTTTTTTAATTTATTAGTGTTAAATAGTGTATAAAAAAAATATAAAAAATAATTATTTATTAGTGTAAAATAATATATTTTAAAAATATTTTGTTTTTTTTTTTGTTTTTTCCATTTTTTTTTATTTATTGGAGTTAAACAGTATATATTTTTATTCCTATAATATTACTGACATAATATTTTTGAATGTCCTCTGATGGAAAATGTTCACTATTTAGTAGACCATTTACCTACATAGGTCTAAGTTGGTGGTGGAAAGGACATGACCAGTTCCTGCATTTTAATTCGGGAACTTGTGCAGGATTACAATAAATACACTAAGATTTAAAAATAAAGATCTAATTTATCATGGATAAATTATTCCGAATAAAGCCAAGGTTAAAATATCTGAAAAAACAGTATTTTAATTGCTTCCGCTTTTCTTTTGGAGTGCGTTTCATCAATTAATTCATAAGCCGTAGTGTTGGTTCCACTGTGTAGGACGAACATTTGTACGTTACGGCGCCACCTAATAGGGCCGTTGTTAAAGTGCCAACATTACGGCATAGGAACTATAATGATGAAACGCACTCTAATAAGTACTTCCCGATTTTGACGTTCCATTGTATCTATAACCATCCGGTAACCATAATAAGCTATACATAGTATAGGAAAAATAAACTAAGAACGAGTTATTTTCGATCAAGAGAATAAATGACAAGGAATATAATTATAATGCAGTTTTGTTTATAATTAATTTGATTTATTTTTTTAGGTTTTTATTGAAATTTGTGACGATCGAACACCATATTAGGTAAGCACTGTGTATAAAGGACTGTTATTTCTTTGACAATGCATCTGACATTAGTGGCGGGACCAAAGGCATAATATATTAAGGTAGCATTCTTTTACATAAAATACCCAAGTAATCGATTTGAGTCAAAGCATGAAAAATCGATTCACAAAAAATATATTTTTAAATTGATATTTTATTATAGGTACCCTTTTACTGTGTTTGATTAATAATAACATAACATAACATCACGTTACTAATCCCTGAAGGGAGAGGTGTACCTATACACCCTAATTTCGCTAGTAATGTTGTAAGTCCCGTGCAATAGGGGGCGAGCCTATTGCCATCAACCGGGTAAAAATCCGGACTCTACTTGCTACTGAGATATTCCAGATGGACAAACCCAATAACACTTTGTACAGCGCTACAGTGCTTGTGACCACTAGACCAACGAGGCAGTCAAATGATTTCAATTTTAGTATTCAGGAAAAAATAGAGTATCAATGTATCGATCTCAGATCGCCATTCACCACCCCTACTTGCACATCCGATCTTGGCGTCACGTTGTGTTTAATTTTCGTTGTGTACTGTCAATGTTTGTGTTCTATTTCTTACGACCATTGCTAATTCTTTAAGAACTGATATCTTCAAAGTCATTGCGATATAAAAAGGATTCATCTGTTTTGCTCTACGATTCGATTAAATGGATATTATGATGAGGTGCATAAACTGTGGCATATTTCGTAAGGCGGGTTCAAAGGTTTATTATTTCAATGCCAACCTTACCCCTGCAAGCGAGACTTGCCCGGTGGTTGAATAATCAGGTATGTACTTAAACTACATTGGAACAATACTATTTAACAACAAGACAGCAAGTATAAAGTCCGACACAGCGATTCGATTGCGTGTGAGCCAGCAAAACTTAATAAAGCAGCGTGCAGCGTTTATTTGGGAAAAGTGTGGCAACGCAGAGCAGTGGTGGCCCAGTAGTAACGGCCACGACTTACGAGTTGTAGGTCGTAGGTTCAAACCCTGAGAGGCGCTTTACTTTGTGTAAATTATGTCATCGCCACTGCTCTCAAAACGGTGAAGGAAAACATAGTGAGGAAACCGGCATGTCCTAGAACCAAAATTTCGAAAACATATGACATCTAACAACCCGCACTGGGCCCGCGTGGTGGATTATGGCCCACTCCCTCTCACAGAGAGGAGGCCTGTGTCCCAGCAGTGGGAACATTATAGGCTGATTATGTTGTGGCAACGCATCAGCAAAAACCCTGGTGTTGTGGATGTCTATGGGCGGCGGTGATTGCCTAATTCCCGTAACTAAAAACGTTCAAATTCAAGTCGCAGTTTCATCTCAGCGACAATCAATGTCAAAAACTTGTCTTAAACTCGATAACCACAACGCTTAGCGCCATCTCATATCGAAAAGCAGAGTTATTTAGTGAATACTTATCTTTATTTTTCTCAGTTTCCTGATCTTTTAGACTCGTGAAACTATTTTATCTGGAAACTGTAGAATACAACAATTTCAAAAATAAAACAATATTTGCTGCACATTGATTTCGACACTTATGCAGGCGCCCATAGTCCCACTAGTCATGTCATTTAGTCCCATATCGTTTTGGGCATTGTCCTTTAACGACCAGTTGGAACCGTGCACCTAGCTTCTGACGTTTCATAAGTGCTCATGTTAGTAGGTTTATGAGAAACAAAATATTTTAAATTAGAATTAGAACAGTGACCAATTTATTGTTGACATTGTGATAGTATGTCATAATATATGGTAATATACTTGAATGCCTCATTGCTCTAGTGATCGCAAGCGCTACTGGGCATGAGGTCCTGGATTCGATTCCAGGTCGGGCAAAGTGATACTGGGTTTTTAGGAATTTCTCAGTAGCAGCCGGAGTCTGGATTTGTGCCCGGTTGATGGCAATAGGCTCGCCCCCTATTACTTAGGGACTTATACACAACTGCATGGCGAAATATGGGTGAACTATAGGTACAACTCTGCCTAAACCTTCAGGGATATAGGTGTGATGTTCATCCATTTAATTCTCTTTGTGTTCATCTCATCATCTGCCTAGCCTTTTCCCAACCATGTTAGGGTCGGCTTCCAGTCCAACCGGATGCAGCTGAATACCAGTATTTTACATGGAGCGACTGCTTATCTGACCTCCACAACCCAGTAATTGGGTAATATGATACCACTTGGCAAGACTGGTTGTCAGACTTTCGGGCTTCTGACGACCCGTAACGACTGTCAAAGATCCACAAATGACAGAGGAGGAGTCTCGATATGTGAAGATGGTTCCCCATCCACGGACTAACCCCGCCAAGCGTAGCTTAAGCTGAAGGATCGACCCGTGCGGCTGTTATTACTTAGCCACGAGCTCCTAGGAGTACGCAGTAGTAAGTAGTGCGAACGACTCTTTAATTATAACATTTGTTTACGCAATGATTGAACAAAGGCTCTTGGTCTTTCAATACAATGTGTAACCTAAAAATAAACATTAAACAATCGTCACTAACCAAGTTCGGCAAGTATAATTAATGCGCGATAAACTTCCAACGAGCGCGCCTATTAAAAGGACCATTAAAACAAAGGAATTTCCAGATATTTAAGAGACTTTGAGAGATTTCAAGATTACTAGGCTGAATAACGAAACATCTGGAAAAATGATTATATCTACATTTCTGTTGGCGACGAACAATAAACTAGTTTGTAAGACACGCTGATTATCTAATTAAGAAGTACTGATTAAAATAAATAACTTATTTTCATATTAGAAACTAGTAATAAGAATTATTGTACCTGATTAGCATAGGGCTATCTTTATTTCCCTTACCTTGTAAACACATAAGAGCAAGTATATAAGCTCCTTGTACTCATACATATAAACAGCTGACTAGCTTTAAGAAACGTAATAATAAACATATTTTCCTATTAGTAAAATATTCATGTACCCAACTTACCTAGGGCTACCTTTATTTCCTCTTACACACACCATACAAGCGCATAAGGGCTGATATAAAGTAAATAAACACTTTATATAACCGAGAAATCTAACTAGATTCCAAACAGACAAGTCGCAACCTGTTCTAAAAACCGTTAGACATCTACATCACACCACACCATATCCTAGGCACACTGATACAGATAATAGACTCGCCCAGAGGAGCAGGTTTCAACTTGCAACACTCACACATACAAAACATCTACGAGAGTTTACAAAACACAACCATAAGAAATGGCCTCGCCCGGGAGCAGGTTGCAACTTGTCCGCAAGAACAACTTACGCTTGACCGAAATATCAAAACCCAGGCAGCTACTATTGGTCTAGACAACTAAAATAAAATTGACCTATGTCAGACCCACACACAACTTGCGCTATGGTAGAATAATACTTAAGCTCTACAATCAAAATCATAGCTAGTTTTTTAAGTTTTTATGTCTTTTACCTTTATTATGTAATAGTTATAAGTGCGCGGCTCAAAGTGATTATACAGTATTTCCTATTTTATGTGGTGTTTCTAAGTAAATCCCCAACAATTTCAGTGTGAAAGTAATTTTGCCTTTGTAAGGAGATGAGAACCATTTGTCTCGGTGAAATTTTTGATATTTATTTAGGTTTGAATTAGTTTTTGGATAACAGTAATAATGAGTTCTGTTAGGGTAAGCACAGTTTGAAATGATGATCGTAAAATAAGAAATTTTGTAAATTGCTTTGGAAGAACTGTAATACATACTCGTTGATGGTATTGGAGGTGCTCGTGGCTAATGAATAACAGCCGCACGGGTCGAGCCATCATGTTAAGCTTCGCCGGCAAGCGTAGCGACCATACTTACATACCGAGACTCCCCCGTGCCTCGGAAAGCACTTTAAGCGGTGGGTCCCGGCTGTCATTCGTGGGTCCTTGGGGTCGTCAGAAGCCCGAAAGTCGGACAGTCAGATAGGCTATCGCTCCATGTAAAATACTGGTATTAATCTGCATCCAGTTAGACTGCAAGCCGACCCCAACATATTTGGGAAAAGGCAAGGCTGGTTGATTTGGACTCGTAGATGATATTGCTTGAATACTCACACTATCTACAGCATTATAATGACTCAAAATGAAAAAGAAGTCATTTATTCAAACTAGGCTGAGAATCCGCACTTTTCTAACGTCAAAATTACATAAGACAGTCCCCCAAAACGCCCACCCTTCACCACTTCCTAGTGCTTTAGCTGGGAAGAAGAATGTGGCGCAACAAACTCCCCAAAACCACAGCTGTCTGTTTTGTTAGAAAAAAATTGATGCTATACAATAGTATGCAAAATCATTTACATTAGGTAACACACATAAATCAAATTATTAGTCAGCTAGCACACGTCACCAACAAAAAAAAGGAACTACTGCCAATATGGTGGATAGGTTTACGTGGGGTATAAATATTGACCACGTAACCTTAGTCAACATATAAAAAACGAGAAAGGGGGTGGTAGGTACAGTCACGGACTTTAATTGATGAGCCACCTTCAAACTTTTCAATTTTGCAGTTTCATACATTCACGAGATTACACGATTAAACACGAACTCAAAGCGCAAGCTCGTAAACAAGATGACAAATAAATTACTTTTAATCGGAAATATCCATAGAGGTTGACTAATAAGTTCTCAATGATAAATATAAATACAATGTTGCATTAAGTTTATCCAATCTATTTGATACCGACCTCCTTTGAATCATAGCTCAGGTATTAAAATTATTTTGAAAATACGAAAAATAGGTCATATCTCTAATATTACATCTTTTTCAATACATACCTGTATGAAGAACCAACCAACAAAGAAATCATGTTGTTTCCAAAATAATAACACATTAACTTAATTCTTTGATCTCTTGCTAACATCTCATCGACCCACATAGCTTTGTTTCGACCTACGTTTATTTTATCATAAACAAAGATCAAGATTCCCATCTTCATCTCGATAGCTTTGTATCAACAAAGAGACTGTTTCTAAGATACGTGACATGAACATAACATCTTGTTTCCCCGCAGGGTTGGGCAGAGGTGCAGGTACGTATAGTACTACATTTCGCCAGTTAGGTATGTTTAACTCCCATGTAATGAGGGAGCAAGAGGTGCTTGTGGCTACGTAATAACAGACACACGAGTCGATCGATAAGGTTAAGTTAAGCTTGCCGCGGTTGGTCCGTGGATGGATGACCATATTTACATACCAAGACCCCTCCGTGCCTCGGAAAGCACGTTAAATCCATTGGTCCCGGCTGTGAGTGATGTATGTTATATAGGTATTGTATTTGTGTTACTAGCTAACACAGATACAGTACACAACAGACATAAAAAGAATGTTAAGTAAATTAACTCATTGATAGATGTCTCAACTAAACGATGAAGTGGGAAACGTGAGCTAGCGTTGGATTTACAGAGGCAGGAATTTATTGGGGGTCGGCACAACTCACTTGAAAGTAAAAAAAATGAGATGGATTTATTGAAAGTTCCGACAAAAATACAAATAAAATAATATTATATTACAAGCAGAAGTGGGAGGCTTACATTCCTACACATGTAAGAGTCCGTTAAAACCTTAAAAAGACAGCTCTGACTGACATAAAATAACGCTACGTTCAAAAGGTTAAAGCCAAATTATAAATAGCAAACAATATACCGAAATCCTTTCACATCACGCGTTAGACCCACTCAATTTAACCACCCAGGATGAAAGCATGCATCCGACTTGCAAATCCCAAGGAAATCACGTATGAAATCGCGACAAAGCTCGACATGTCGCTCATGTGTCGACAACCTAACGCGTTTGTTTCAAATTACCCTTTTTCCACTCGCTTGCATTTTAACGATTCGTTTGATCCCCTTTAATTTATTAATTAGTGGTGTGTACCGCGTTTTGATTTTCATAATGTTAGGATGTTATATATTGTGTTCTACTGTATAAAATGATGGTTCGTTGGGTGTCAAGGGTATTTTGGTCCCCTGAAAATTAAAGTCAAAGCATGATTTAATTATGGGCGTTTCATAATCGGCCTATAATGTTCTCACTGGTGGGACACAGGCCTCCTCTCTGTGAGAGGGAGCGGGCCATAATCCACCACGCAGGCCCAGTGCGGGTTGGTAGATGTCACATGTCTTCGAATTTTTGGTTCTAGGACATGCCGGTTTCCTCACGATGTTTTCCTTCACCGTTTTGAGAGCAGTGGCGATGAAATAATTTACACAAAGTAAAGCGCCTATCAGGGTTCGAACCTACGACCTACAACTCGTAAGTCGTGGTCGTTACCACTGGGCCACCATTGCTCTCATTATATGGACGTTTAGCGTAGTGGTAAATGGAATGTTAATAATTTCGGAATAAAAGGACGAGAAACATAATGTGACAGGATAAACCGAACTTTAATAGATTCTGACATAAATCAAAAGTAGGTAAAAGTTTTCTAAAAGCATGACATAATTATAAAGTAACAAAAAAAATAGTATTTAGAAATTAGAAAATATGTGGTTCGCCACAGGCGTATATTTATCCTTACTAATATTATAAATGCGAAAGTAACTCTGTCTATCGGTCTGTCGCGCTTTCACGCCAAAACTACTAAACCGATTTAAATGAAATTTGGTACACAGACAGCCTAAAGTCTGAGAAAGGACATTTTATCGACATACCACGCAGGCGAAGCTAGCCTTTTATATAGTCAAAAATGGCCCATTGGTTACAGAAGGGAACTTTACGAGGAGTTTTGCTAAAGGATCAAATACGGAACAAGATGATTGCAGGTTATCTTTGTTCTTTAATTTACTAACAAATAAAAATAAAAATAAAAAATCACATAAACCCACATGGGCACACAATCACATGAAACGTCAGAAGCTAGGTGCACGGTTCCAATGTGCCGTTTCCTATGGAGAAGACCCGGCACGAAACTCCACGGTTTAAAAGTGAATCAAGCAGTCTTTGTTAAAACCGTAAGCTAATGAGACAAACAGCAGAGTGGCTATTTTCCGTAATATATTATAAATGATTTTATTAGTAGGTGTGTACAAACACTTTTACACGTCAATCATATTTTTAATAAAAACTAGATGAGGTCGGCGACTCTGGGAATAAAGGCCGAAACAAACTCAGAGGTCACAGTCTCTTTTAAAGTCCAGACATAATCTTGGTCAGATCATGTGAAGACCATTATAGATTAGTGTCTGAAATTGTATTTTGATGAAAGAACCACACAGATTTAGTGGACCTGTCTAGTCAGTGCACGCATTTGTCAGTAATTCGCAGTTGTCAGTAGTTCAGCTCAAATAATAGTAGTAAGATCAACCTTCACCCGGATATAATTATGTTTAAAAATATATCGCAAATGGGTTGCTTAATTAAAATATATTCATCTAGCTTTAATTAATAAACAGGTGAACGAATTTTTAAAATCGGTCCTGTTGTTTTTGAGTTTATTAATTAAAAACAAAAATATAAATCTTTTCTCTATAAAATATTTCAAGTATTTAACTATTTATAAAATAATTAAGTAATTAAAACGAATAACCATGCTTATAATCACAATAAATAAAAATGCCTCGAAATATTTAACATAATACTGTACTTCATAAATACAAAGCGTTAGTTGAATTTAAATGAATGTTTTAATAAGACTTCTTAGGAGATTAGTTTCGTAACTATGGTACTTATATTTTAAATAGTTTGTACAAAGTTTTGTTTCAGAGACTAACATTATTATAATAACGCGTAATAATTTAATTGAATAAAGATTTGATAGTAAGAAGATTTTTTTTGTTTTGACAGACCCGTTGGTCTGGTGGTCGCAAGCGCGACCTCTGAGTAGTATGACGTGTCAGGTTCGATACCCAGGTCGGGCTAAGAGTTTTCTCGCTGGCAATTTTTTTTAATGTAGTCTGGATTTGTGCCCGTTCGTTCGAGAACAGGTAGGTGAGGTATTTTTGCGAAGCTAATATTTATCAACTTCTTCTCTTCTAGACCGAGTAGGTACTGTACTTTTGTATAAAACAGCTGTTTTTTTTTTTAATTTACCGACGAAGAATGACAACTCTGGTGGGTCAAGAATCATTAGCTAAATTCATAGTAATGGTTTTCGGGTCGAAAGGGATTTTCTCCTACTTTATTATACTTGAGATACTGCTTAATTTATTATACTGTGGCACTGCCGAGATACTGCTTCCTTTTTATACTGTGCTTACAACCTGTATACATTCACATAGCAGACACAAAAACACAACACTTACAGCACTGTATATTCATAAAATTAAACCGATAAGGATCTTACGTAACCTTGTTTTCCTTAATACCAAGCAAAGTATGGAAATTGGAAAATATAAAAAGACGACTTTTACTTCCCTTATCACTTCGACTAAATACGTGCATTGTCAGACTTACATGCAATCGTTGTTTGCTATTTTTAATCTTGACCCTATTACAACTGAATAGGATTTAAAATTGAATGACGAAATCTTCGATACAGTCGGGTCTTATAAACTTCAAGCGTGCTTCACAAAGATAAACCTGCCGTCTGAATGAACTTTAAAGTGATGTAAATAGGGGTGATTATCAAGTGTTTTAGAATTCGTTTGGGTGGCAGCAGTTACCCAAAGTTTCACAATAATGAAGTCGCAAGTTGCAGTATAAGCAATCTGAATGCAACGTTTAGTTAATGATTTACTGAGTAAATTTGTTTATAACAATTAAGTGTTACTACTATAGGATGCCGCAACTCATGTATAGTGGAGTTAGTACAATGTTTGAATACTATTCAAAGTAGGATTATGCTATTTTATAGGGACCAATGCCTGAAGGTGATGATATATACTTGACGGGTAATGATAATGCCTTAATCTTTTCTTTATAAATTAATATTACCCCAGCCATATGTAGGTTACACATCGTACCTACTAATATTCCGGTCAATCCCTCCAAATCTAATTTGCCAGAGTTCGAGTAATAACACGAGTCCTGGAGTGGAAACCGCGTATCGGCAAGCGTAGTGTGGGACGCCCCCCAGCTAGATGGACCGACGACCAGTGTGGCTGGGACAGACTGGATGCCAAAGGCGGAGGACAGGGAGTTGTGGCGCAGCCTATGTCCGGCAGTGGACTGCGATAGGCTGAATTAATAAAAGGTAACTCAAAGGACACCGTGGTATTTTAACCTACAATTTTCTCGAGCAAAATATATACATGAGAATTTCTATATAGAAAAGCCCCTTGTATGTTTTGTAGTGTCTAATTTATTTTTTGTCATGTATTTTTCTGGTGTAAAACAAAGTATAATGATGGCATAGCAAACGTTTTGAAACGAAGTTACTGGAATCACCGTAGAGGTCGGATAAATGTGACACTGGCTGGTGACAGTCACTACAGCAGAGGAAGGAGGAGGTTTTACATTGTTTCTTTTTTTTACTTTACATTGTGTTGTGGGCCCTGTCTGTGCTAAATAAATGTATTTTCCGTCTTTCTTTTCTTTCAGAGCGTCACATCGATGGTTGCGTGACGGCTGTCTTCTGATGAGAGAGTCGTACCACGTTCACGATGAACCGCTATCCCGCACAATCCTGATGCTATTGAAGCTGCTGAACCGCTAATATGATGAGGGCTTCTAATAAACGTTATCCTGCGCCGTTAAATATATTTACAAATAAAACCGAGCGAGCATTACAGTAGTCGCATATGAGGTGTAACATCTGACATCTTGGCTGACAGAACCAACCACTCGGAAAATGGGTTGGTATCATCTGACGGCCAACGTAACACCGCGCGCGCTCATTGGTCAAATCAAATAGCGCGCGCTTCCCCAGCTTCCTGTTAAACACTTCCGTCCCTTCACGAAATCACTCCCACAGATTGCAGGAAAGCGAGGGGAAAGATGTTACACATCAACAAATAAAAGGTTCTCATCATCAGTGCAGTCGGTGAGTTTCGAAATCACTAACTCATACTTTTCAATTTTCAGGCCAACATTTTCATAACCCATTTCATAATTTACCAGAAATAATCCTTACCAATATTATAAATGCTAAAGTAACTCTGTCTGTCTCTCTGTCGCGCTTTCACGCCCGATTCTGAACCGATTTAAATGAAATTTGGTACACAGATAGTCTAAAGCCGAAAAAGGACATAGGACTACTTTTTATCGACATACCACGCGGGCGAAGCCGCGAGCGGAAGCTAATTCATAATCTCAGCAATATTTATTGTTTTGCTCTACCCAACTACTTATAAAACTATATTTCAGCTTACATAATATAGGCATTAAATCTAGCTAGCCATAATAGCTCTTGAAGGCGTTCCTACAGCCAGTTGAGCTCATTCATTTTTCTTTTAATGTAAAACGCTCTTCGCGCCCACGGATCGGTTAAGAAATCTTGCATTTTTATTCGAAATAGTTTAGATTTTATCATAGTACTACAGCTATGATGTTTTGTAAAACTTTTGTAGGCTGTGGATGTAATTGAGTGTTACAATAATTAGTGTTTTTAGTATAAACTTAATAATATACAGGGTGTTAGGGTAAACACAGTTATCCTTGAAAAATCAATGGAAAATTACGACTTCTTTTTGTTTTTTTTTTAAATTCCACTTTACCTCTAGAGTATTTCACCTATGCGCTACGGCAACGAACTTGCGTCTCAACACGGGTGGGGAGGGGGGCGCGGGACGTGATCTGACCGGCCGCGAGTACGACCCCTCCTTCAGTCAATCAGCTGTTTCGCTACGAGCACGGTGTCGGATAGAAACTTTTTAAAAACTTTTAATGAAAATAAAGTTTTTTTTTGTTGTTACTCGGTCATCTATTTTTCAACGTCAGTCAACTACCCATGGTTTGTGTGACAACGGCGTTTACCCTTACACTCTGTATAATGGTAAAGACATGGTGCACATTATGCGATATGCGACTGCGACAGCTCAGCGACTAGATCCAACAACAGGCTGCGACCGAATATTTTCGCATAATATTTTGTTCAAAGGTCCACGTCGAGTTGTGATAAATCACAAACGGGTCATTTTCTTCTCCCTATAAATTTCCAGTACCTACTTCTAATTCCTTACGAATTGGAAAAATAGACGAGTAATGTTGAATTCTTTCGCTTGACGGAACACAATAGAAGATGCATCGCTGCATACTATCTCTGTATAGTTGGAGAGGTACTTCTGAATTTGAATGTATGACTTATATCAGATTTACTATGGGTATCTTATAAAATATGAAGAAATACAATATCTTAACTGATATTATAAATGCGAAAATGAGTTGGTTCGTCGCTAGTTATAAATAAATTAAATTAAATTTTATGTCACTATAACAGTTTTTTACTCAATGCACTTGAAGGTACCTACTAGATTATAGGTATTTATAATATAATTAAAAAAAACAATGTCTGTTTATCCGTCTGTTTGTTCCGGCCAATCTCCGAAACTCGGGCTGGACCGATTTTGACGGGACTTTCATTGGCAGCTGATGTTATAGGGAATAAGGCGTAAGTAGTTCTTTTATTTTGCGAAGCCGCGGGCAGCAGCTTAGATACTTTATGATTTAATTTTTATTTGATTTGATTTTTCATTTATACAGGGTGTAAAATTTTATTCGCTGCTCCCATAACTATTAACACTGTAATTCAAAAATATTGTAAACGCCAATTATCTTTTAAAAGAGTAACCATGGAGTTTCTTGCCGGCTCTTCTCCATAGAAAACGACCAATTGAAACCGTGCACCTAGCTTCTGACGTTTCATAAGTGCCCATGTAGGCTTATGTGAAATAAAATATTTTGATTTTGATTTTGCTGCGGAGTTTTAATGTTTAGCAGTTTCATCTTGAAAAATGAAATTTAATGACGTGTTTTGTGTTGATAATCAGCATCAAATGTCTCTCAAATGAACTACGTCGGTTTTTACTACTAACATAACTTCACGCCAGTAATCCCCGAAGGGTTAGGGAGAGTTGTTGCTATAGTACTCCCACATTTCACCAATAATGGGGTGATGGAGGGGGGGGGGGGGGTTACTACTAACGTTTCGTTTATTAGCAAAGATATTATGCACACCCTGCTTTAAAAGATAGGGCGCCTGCTAACGCTGCATCATGCACTTTTATTAAAATATGTTTTTGAGTATTTTCTCTTCTGATCCGAGGGTAAAAGAGAAATGATTTTACATTATTGCTTATATCGCTATGACAAAAACCGATCAAAGGATTAAGAAAAAACGTGGGCGGTCGGGGGACCCGTCCGAAACCATTTTCCTTACGCGATACTCGCACGCACAAACACACTTGTATAATAATAAAAGAGACAGAGAGAGAGAGAGAGATATATAAAGTCACATAGAGGGGCATAACGCTGAGGAGCTTGTGGCTAAGTAATAGCAGCCGCACGAGTCGATCTAACAGGTTAAGCTACGCTTGCCGGGGTTGGTCCGTGGATGGGTGACCATCTTTACATATCGAGACTCCTCCGTGCCTCGAAAAGCACGTTAAGCCGTTGGTCCCGGCTGTCATTTGTGGATCTTTGACAGTCGTTACGGCTCGTCAGAAGCCCGAAAGTCTGACCAGTCTTGCCAAGGGGTATCGTATTACCCAGTTACTGGGCTGTGGAAGTCAGATAGGCAGTCGCTCCTTTAAAAAATACTGGTTTTCAGCAGCATCCGGTTAGACTGGAAGCCGACCACAACATCGTTGGGAAAAGGCTAGGGCTTAACGCTTTTTTCTTATGTGACGATTTCTACCAGTCAACTCATACAACAAGGCACGTTAAGGAACTTCGTTCAAAAAAAAAAACTGTGTATGTTTGTATAACTGAACCACGTTCTAGCTATTTGCAACGGTAATGCCGTAAAGCCTCAACAATCTTGTTGAGTGTTTACGGCCAGGCCAAGACTTTTGGCTAAGCTTTGCTTTCTAAGTTAACATTAAATGCCAACAAAACCAGATTTCTATGTTTTCACAAAACTGCAGCTTCCTCACCTTCTGCTCTACTAAATATCCAAATACATTCATGCGATCAAAGGCAGTCCTCCAACACCAAATGTCAATGCTGTAATTTACAAAGAACAAAATCTATGAAATATCTTGGAGTAATGATTGACGAAAAACTCACATACAAGGAACATATCACTGCACTCTCAGCTAAAACCAGAAAGTTAATTTATGTCATTAGGGAACTTAGAGATGTTTCTTGCATGAAACTTCTTAAAGCTATTTATATATCTTTGTGTCAATCTATCTTATCGTACTGCATAAGTGTATGGGGTGGCACATCGTCATCACACCTCATGCTGTTGGAAAGAGCGCAGAGATCAGTTCTAAAAGTAATGTTAAAGAAACCTATTAGATTTCCAACAAAAGATCTTTACAAAGAGGCTGATCTACTTAGCGTGCGAGGGCTCTATGCAATGCATGCAATTATCTCCACTCATAAACTAATCATTAATTCGCCAAATTACAAAGACATGCTGAAGCTTAGAGTCTTTAAAATAACTAGTACTAAATGTAAAACTTCATTTGCTAGAAGATCTCAGAAGTTCATGTTTCCATATTTGTACAATAAAATTGTAAATAAATACCAGCTCCAGCATAATACAACTCGTGAAGCCAAAGTCAATATTAAGAAATTAATCACCGGTATGAACTACAATCAGATGGAACAATTGCTACGCACAGTTGCCTAAAGACTAAGTTAAACACTCTCATTAAATTTTATCACACACGACTCACATAACACACATCACACATAATACTTTCTCAAACACTTATTTACACATTTCACACTCAACACATTCACCACACTCGCACTTCAACTTCATGAGAATGATATGCAGATTCAATTTATTTTACTATTGTTAGAGTAATCGTTTTTTGTTTGATAGCCACGATACAGGCTCTGCCTAGTGTGGTTTCACTGTTATTTTTGTAAATTGTAATTTGATCTGCTAATAAAGTTATAAGTTAAGTTGAACTAAGATTCTGTACAAGAGCCTATTCTTTAGGAGGATGGAGAACCTTCCAGGGTTGCGGGAAAGTCCAAAAGGGATACCGGGACCTTGGCAACAGGCAACTGAAGGAACACGGGCGGGTTTTAGTCAGTAAAAGTCTGACACGCCCTTCCGCTCCGCCCAGAGCGGGAGAAGTCATTAGATGATTTCCGATCCCCAAAAACAAAATAAGGAGGGTGGAGAATCCAGGAAGAATATAGGCAGGGAAGATTAAGTTTCTAACGCACAAAATGCCAACAGCAATTCCTCCTAAAATCGACCATTATCATCATCATCTGCCTAGCTTCTCAGTTATGTTGGGGTTGGCTTCCAATCTTCCTAAAATCCATCTGACTAGGTATTAAAACCTATAATGACGCCCATCCATTTTTCATCACACCGCCAGCCCTAGCCCACAGGTATTTCCTAGCAGTCCGACGGATTCTATCTAGCACAACCCTACCACGGGTCGCAGGACTTTCTTTAGGATATTAAGGAAATTAAAATTGTAAGCTCTTGAAATGGAAACCTGTTTTATGACCCAGTTTTTGAAATCTTATTTCAGGTTCTCGTTGAATTTATGAGTTTCTACTTTTCTAGCTTTAAATTCATGCGGTGTAGAATTTTTAATGAATATTTAGTTGTCTTGTGAAAGAAATAGAATATTTTTGGTGAAGATTCTGGTCAGATAAAGATATTTTTTGTTGTTAGGGCACCAAGTTAATCTGAATTTGTTTCGGCCTTTCGTCTCAGAGTAGTCAGATAGGAAACGCCGACCTCATCTAGCTTATTTTTTTTAATATTACTTGTAAAAGTGATTCTGTCCTATTTACAGAATAAACAATTTCAATTCAATATTTTATCCTAATCTCCGGTCTTCCTAATATTATAGGTCGTTGTGATCTTAGGTAACCAATTACAAAAAGAAATAGAGGAGGAACTAGAATAAGGGCGATTTTCACCATTGAAACTGACCACGTTCAGTATATCTAAACCGCGATCAACTGCTGTCAGTAACAAAATTGTTGTGGAATATTGAAACTGACAGTTTTTTAACGCGGATACATGCCTAACTATCAAAATAGAACACAGCAATTTTTTGCAACTCACTTTAGACATTGGCAGAATAGTCGACATCGGCTTTGCGTGCCATTTATTTAAAATAGAATCGACACGTGTTCACCTCTCAACGAGGTATCTTCAGGATAACGATTGACCAGTTGCAAACCAGAACACGAAGTGTTGCCACACCGCGCGCGGAATAGGTTACTAAATATATCTACATCTATTGTATCAGATAAGTACAGATATTTATAGCTGTTGCCAAGCAGCGCTGCTTTGCCTTGTTTTAAAGAGTTTGGATGCCGGTTACCTATGACACTTTCACTTTAAGTTTAGGTTGCCAACGCACCTGCGAAGTCGTTGTTATTGCAGATGTCCAATGGCAGCGTTGACCACTTATCATAAGGTAATAAGGTAGGGTTTGTTTGCCACCCAATAACTTTGAACGAACAGATGACCGTTGGGGTAGACGTGTTCTCAAGTGAAGGCTTTGCTGCTGGGGAGTTCGTTGCGCCACTTCTTCTTCTCAGCAAAAGCACTAGGAAGTGGTGAAGGGTGGGCATTCTGGGGGACTGTCTTATTTAATTTTGACGTTCGAAAAGTCCTGATTCTCAGCCTAGTTTGAATAAATGACTTTTGATTTTGACCGCGAATTGGCAAATCCAAGGTAGGACGCCCTCAAGCTAGGTGGAGTGACGATCTTCGCAAGGTACCTGGTAACAGCTGGATGAGAGTTGCTGAGAATCGAGCTGAATGGAATGGCAGTGGACTGCTGTAGGCTGATGATGAACTTTGTCAATAGTCAATCAGTCAGTCAATATCCCAAAGCGTAAAGCACAATTGTTTCTAAAGCTACTAATACTAATAATACATATTTAATATCAAACATCCTACTCGTCGCTAAATAAACAACATCCAATAAACTTGTTTACTGAACAGAACATCTGGACACATGGAACATAACAAAACTAATATCAATCGAAAATCAATAGTAATGCTTGTACTGGAGAACGGGTTCCCACAGGAAATAAAGCGAGGACACACAGTCTGGTCGGTAGATAGCGAGACATCATCGGGTAATGTGCACCTTGCTTTTGTTGTGGTTTTGCTCGTGCTCGTTTGAGGGATTATAAGAGCGAGGTGGAGTGAGCTTGCTTGATAATGTGGGTTAGACTTTTTACGTATATCTTTTAACACGACCAAACTTTCGTTCTTTATATATTTTTAAGTGATATTTATTTTAGAAGTATTTATGTAATTATATTCTCATAATGTATGTTTATATTTAATTTTTTAATTGTTTTTGATTTATGTATTCTGTTTCTCTTCTACTCTTACACACGTTGTCTACATCTCTTTTATCTACTTTCCTATCGCAGGTATGCTGGAAGAGATTTCTTTAGAAATAAGCATTGCCTTTGTACGATTTTTTCTGTTCCTTTCTTCTTTTCTGTATTTATATGTGTGTGCATAAATGGTTAAATAAATAAATAAATATGCGTATGTTAGGATTGAATTTATGGTGTACCTTACTATCGATTGTCCACGCTTTAACCATGGGGCTATACCTACTATCCCTTTTTATACCTATAGAGGGTGATGATTACACTATTGATTGCATTTTATCCGGCACCCTTATTGCGTAATACACGAATTAACACATTCGAATCGATTCCAAGTCTGTCCGATCGTGTATCGATACGATACCGATTGTGATCGTGTTTTGGACAAATAAATCATCTTTCTTTCTTCCGATTCGTGACCTCGCTACTTGAACAGCGTATGACCGACGCCTCTCTGATTGAGTTCGCAACTTGTCAGGTATTTAAAATAATCATGTTAAAATGCTTGTAAGTACTTGATGCTGTAACAAAAATACGAGTACTCCTACCTAGATACAAGTCTCCCTAAAAAAAACAGAAAAATCACGAAAATGGCAATGAAATTCCACATCTACATTATTGCGAAATATAATTTTGTTCCCGTGTTGGATACATAATAAACGCCAAAATGTATGTTGAACACACGTCAGGCTACGTCACGCGACGTCAGACACATTAGATAATGTCACTCGTCCGCGTCATGTTGACAGCACACATTCGCTAGGTTTGTATTTTATCCGACATTTTTGCTGTCTTTATCTACCTCTAGTTACTTTATTGTAGTAATTACCATGTTTTATTTTCGCCTCTCCCCACACTGTCGACAGCTGGTACAGGTAGGCCTGTAACTTCGGCCTGAAACATTGTTTAATTTTAAATTTTACTTTTAGTTTATAAGCAGCTAATTCTTTCCAATGTTTTTTCTTTAAATGTTAATATGTACACCTATGATTGTATAGGTATACATTGGCAGTAATACCTTTCCTTAATACGAAAAAAATCTGTACATTTATGTTCGCATAGCTCGTCAAAATGTAGGGACCAGCTGATTATTTTTTCGGAATTTCAATGTTGGACGGGACCAAGTGAAAGTTGTTAATAATGATGAGTATATTGACCCCTCAGACCATGCATGGTCTGAGATTGACCCTCAGAGATTTCGTGTATAAATATTGAATATACACAAGAGATACATCTTATACAGTATGCAAGGGTGAACAACGTTGTCACTCAAACCATGGGTAGTTGACTTAAATATAAAAATAAATGACCCAGTAACAACAAAAAAAAAACCTTATTTTCATTAAAAGATTTTAAAAAGTAAACATCCGTCACTGTCCCGATACTCATGGATACGCGCTCAAGAGGGCTGCGAAACAGCTGATGGCCGGTCATGTAACGCCTCGCGCGCCCCGCCCGCCCTCGCCAACCGCCGCCCGCCGTGTTGAAACGCAAGTTCGTTGCCCTTGCGTATCGGGTGAAATATGCTTGTGGAAAAATGTTTTTTTTTTTTTAAGTCGTTTTTTCCATTGATTTGACGTTTTATAAATGAAACCAAACCACTGGTTTCAAGGATAACGGTGTTTACACTAACACTCTGTATAATTATGACTTTAATACAGGTAGGTACTCTAACCTAGCTCTGGAACGGTCTCCTATTTGTTTATGGCAATAAAGTATTTATTTTTTTATTTACTTAGCAGCGTTTTGCTTGCAAGCATTACCCCCTATCCAACCGAATTCGAATAAAAGAAAGATAAATAATAGTTGATTTTTTATATTTCTATCAATCAACTATTTATTATCTATCTTTCTAGAACAATTTGACTTCAGCATCTAGCAATAACCCGAAGCCAAACAATATGATCTTGATCGAAAATTTTAGTACAGAGAATTCTCTATATCTGAGGTAAATCTGACCTTGTCGTTGTCCGAGGTCAGGTCAGGGGGTCGAAACAAAAAGAATTTCATCTTGAGACGATGGTCATTATAGATCGTGGAAAGAGGAGGAGATTTTTGGGATAAGACGTGTGTCGCTTGTGTATGTCCGAATTGGATATAACGAAACAATTTGGACATAAAGAAACAATTTGGACATAAAGAAACAATTTGGACATAAAGAAACAATTTGGACATAAAGAAACAATTTGGACATATGAAGAAACAATTTGGACATAAAGAAACAATTTGGCTAATTGTGCTATTTTGCTTGTTATCATCAATACTTATGGGAGAAAGGATTAATAGTAGAAAGAACACAAGTAAATTTTTTGTGTTTAGATTTTTTCGTTATATTGTAAGAGACTGTTTCTCTGCAAGGAAAATCCCCCAATTCCCTCTAGCCTTTTTATTTTCCCAGTCTACAAAGTTTTTGAAGCAATCTTTTAAAAAGTAATTTTATTTTAACAGACAAGACCAAAGTAATTAGTCATTCATTTCAAAGTTTCTGATCCTGCCTGTTCCCACCACCATTCTGTTGTCGCCTCATCAATAATAAAACCCGTATCACTGTATAAATTTTCGCTACTTTCTTCTCAGATCTTGGTTGAGCATGTATGACGCGCGACGCATCAGAAAGTATTACTTCGTATGAATCATGGATTTCGCTCACGATTCGAGGGTAGGCAGAGTTTTAAGTGATGCCAATTTAGCTGATGATGGAAAGAAATTCTTTGAAAACAGTTAGGGCGAACTCTTAGATTTAGAAGAAATTGGTTTATGTGGCAGTGGCGCAGATGCCTGCCATGTTCACAAAATAACTAAAAGTAAAAAACCAAGTGCGAGTCGGACTCGCGCACGAAGGGTTCCTTACCTTTATCTATAAAAAAGGTAAAAAAAATCACGTTTGTTGTATGGGAGCCCCCTTAAATATTTATTTTATTCTGTTTTTAGTATTTGTTGTTATAGTGGCAACAGAAATACATCATCTGTGAAAATTCCAACTGATCACAGTTCATAAGATACAGCCCAGTGACAGACGGACGGACAGCGGAGCCTTAGTAATAGGGTCCCGTTTTACCATTTGGGTACGGAAATCTAAAAATTGGCATCCATAAAGCTGATTTACATTTTTACCGACTTCAAAAAAGGAGGAGGTACTACGTTCGGTTGATTGTTTTTTTTATGTATGTTCACCGATTACTCCGCCGTTTGTGAACCGATTTTAAAATTCTTTTTTAGTTCAAAAGGGTATACTCCCGAAATGGTCCCATATAAATTTTATTAAGTTTGCTTGCGTAGTTTTTGAGCTAGCTTCAATATTATATATTTTTCCCACAGTCTATGTAGACGATATAATTATTAGACTCCTTCACTGTTATTTACATAGCAGGGAACTTGTGTGGGGTAGGCACCACCACTAAAAAGTGAAAAATAAAAACTTTTTACAAAAAAAAACACTAAAAAGTGAAAAATAACTTTAATTTCGGAAGTCGGTGGCAAAAAACGAAAATTAAATAGCAAAGACACCGACTTCCGAAATTAAAGTTATTTTTCACTTTTTTAGTGTTTTTTTTTGAAGTCGGTTGTTTTTTTTTGTAAAAAGTTTTTTGCATTCGTTGTTAAGTAGTTAGTTAAAAATTCAAGTAGCAAAAGTTGTAATAACAAATCGATTGAGTAAACGTTTCTGAACAAACTACTTAGTAATTCAGTTAAACATTGTATATTTTTCTGCCCAATCTAATCACGCTCGAAATTGAGCCCTCTTACTTTTGGACCAAACCACTAAATTAACTTCTCTATCATAATTATAATCTACAGCCTTACTTCAGCTAGATTAACAAGTTATATAAACCTAGATCAATTTTATACTAGACGCTAAGTAGTTTTAATTTAACTTAGAAACAAAACTAACCTCCCACCCGATCACATTTCGAATTAAGGTCTTAAATAAAATTGGATTGGACTTCTTAAGTCAAAAGATTTGAAAAAGCTTTGTCTGTTTTCCCTTGGGAACTTAATTTGAGTGGTGGGGTGAATGACCTTGGGTTTCACGATTGAGTCTGAGATTCACGTAATTCATAGTCTGTGTTATTTCGATATTATTAGCTGGTACTGGGATATTATTATGAAGTTTTAATGCAATCATTATTTCACTGCGAAAACGGGATGGTGCTAGCGTTCTTGTTTAGCTCCGTCTCTCTCTCATACTGGAAAAATGGTGGCATTAATACTTTATAATACGGCACCTGGTACAGTAAAGGAGCTCTTCGCTAAGTAATAACAGCCGCATGGGTCGATCTATCAGGGTAAGCTATGCTTGCTGGGGTTTGTCCGTGGATGGGTGACCATCTTTACATACCAAAAGTCCTCCGTGCCTCGGAAAGCAAGTTAAGCCGTTGGTCCCGGCTGTCATTCGTAGATCTTTGACAGTCGTTACGGGTCGTCAGAACCCCGAAAGTCTGACAACCAGTCCTACCAAAGTATATTACCCAGTAACTGTCAGATGAAGCCGACCTTAACATAGTTGGGAAAAGGCTAGGCAGATGATGACTAACCTGTCTGTCATCACCGTCATCTTCTTTCGAAGGCATGTGAAGCCAAGTCAGAGGCTCATGGGCGGCTTTAAAACTCTGAATAGTGACTGACCACACGAAAAAGAAGAAAGACCGTCATCTTCCTACTCTCGTCCTGTGTTACTTGGGATCGGTGCCAGTTTTCTCATTACCGTCTGTTTTGGCGCGTTTCATATTAAAATACCATAGACGTAGATACATGTATTTAGTAACCTATTCCGCTTAACTATTCTTCAAGTCATAAAAAACCCTGTATCAAATCGACACGTGTTTCACTTCCCACCGAGGCATCCCCAGGATGACGATTGACCAGTCGCATACCAAAGCACGACGTTTGCCTCACCGAGCGCTGGACGCGATTCATATTTTAAACCCTAGAACTTTTGATCAAGCTTCCATAAATATACATAATAAAATAACGAATCTAATTACAAACGTCTTACCTATTACAAATTACACAGCTGTTGCTAACTTGCTAAACTAAATTTCATTAGCAGCGAGATAATTAAGGTCTAGAAAATTGAACTTGGATCCTGAAAGGACCTAAATACTTTGTGCCGTCGATGAAAAGTAATTAGATGACGCAGTTTAGAAAAACAAAACGCAAAAAATATGGTTGCGTCTCTTGTTAAACGTTTGGTGAGATCAGACGCAGAAACCACTAAAAAAGTATAATTGATAGTGAACTTATTTTGAAATGAAATGAAATGAAATGAAATTGTTTATTCTGTAAATAGGATATTGGAATCACTTTTACACGTCATATTAAAAAGTTGTAAAAATAAGCTAGATGAGGTAGGCGTTTCCTATCTGACTACTCTGAGAAGAAAGGCCGAAACAAACTCAGAGGTCACCGTCTCCTTTAAAGTCCAGACATAATCTTGGTCAGGCCATATGAGGACCATGTAGATAAGAGTCTGAAATGGTCTTTTGAGGAAAGAACCACACAGATTTGAGTGGACCTGTCCAGTCAGTGCAAGCTGTTATGTTCGACAATGAAACACCGAGATTCAAAGCAGACTGGTTTATTGTATAAGTATTTCGACATACCCTCACAACGTGTACTTATTGTAATACCGTACATAACACTGTCCCCTCTTAATCTATAATTATAATTAAGTTATCTTTCTAAAACATGTTAAGTCCTTCCTACAATATAGGTACTTATTATTAAATAATATTAAGTCTTTAACATGTTTGTTAATTAAAGGATACACATACATATGTTATACGCGGGCGAAGACGCTGGCAAATTGTAGTTACGACTAAGAATATTAAAAATGAAACGTACAGACTTATATCTTATGTAATACTTATGCAATCTAAAACGCACAAGTAGGTACGTCACCCCACAAATACTTATTTTGTCTTCTTCTTAAAACAGATTATGAAATGGCTATTGCTTGTTATTTTGTAGACTTTAACTTCTTGGCACAATCTAAGGCAGCCCTCCGGCGTAAACGACTATCAACGATCGGCGTAGACGTAGACGGTGGCGAACTTTTAGCTGCCGTGACTTCTGGTTCGGTAGACTCATCTCTCGGGCGTGTCCCTCTACTCTCGTATGATGTATTAAGTGGGGAGTCTACCGATGAAGTGCTTTGTGTTTGTTCAATGGATGTATTAGGTTCAAGTTCGATTGACTCCATATTCGCAGTAGGACTCGGACCCGTGATAGAACGTCTAGACTTGCTAACTAACGCCTTTTGTCAACAACTGATCAATATGACGTTTATGAAGATGTCCGTCATTGGTTTTAATCGCGTACGTAACCGGCCCCGACCGTCGCACCACTACACCCTCTGCCCATTTTTGTCTAAGTTTCGAATAATCCCGCATGATTACGGCGTCTCCGACGTCGGCGAAACAATTCCTCTCCGATCTAACAAATTCTATTTCAAAATCATATGCTGCTAATTTAACGGCATATCGTTGAATTCTGCTTGCAGCAGTTACAGGTATACCTTTATTGTCCCCCAATATATAACTTAAAGCACGATGATCACTCCTAAGAATAAAACGTCGACCATATAAATACTGGTGATGTTTAGTCACGCCGAATACAATCGCTAAAGCCTCCTTGTCCAACTGCGAATAGTTGGACTCGGCAGAATTTAAGGTCCGCGAGGCACAACAAAGCGGCCGCTCGCCACAGTCATCGTAACGTTGCAACAACACTGCACCCAAGCCGTATGGGCTGCTATCTACTGCCAGTATTAGTTGTAAATTTGGATCATAGTGTGCAAGCACCGGAGAGCTACTTAAGATGTTTTTAATTCTAATAAAAGCATTTTCACATTTATTGTCCCAATTCCATTTAACACTTTTTTTTAACAAATCATATAACGGTTTTAAAACATCACTCATATTTACGCAAAACTTTGAATAAAAGTTTACAAGTCCTAAAAAACTCCTTAACTGCGTAATGTTACAAGGTGATGGAGCAGCTACAATCGCTTTAATTTTTTTATCATCAGTATGTAGGCCTTGTTTATCAATTCTATAACCTAAATATGTCACTGATTCTTTAAAAAATTGACATTTGCCATAATTAATCCGAAGGCCATTTTCCTTCAATCTCTGCAATACAGCCTTTAAATTTGACATATGTGATGATCTACATTTACCACTAATACAAATATCGTCCGCAAACACAGCCGTAAACGGCAAGCCACTCAAAGTTTCTTCCATTATTTTCTGAAAATTTTCGGGTATGCACTTAATACCAAACGGCACACGATTATAAACAAAAGTACCGACGTGAGTGGTGATTGCCGTCATCGGCCTTGAAGCTTTATCGAGTAAACATTGTTGAAAAGCATTTGACAAATCAAGCTTAGTGAATAGTTCACCTCCACCCAATGTTGCGAACAGGTCCTCGATCCGTGGCAGCGGGTAATGAAAGTCTTTCAATCGCGGATTGATTGTCACTTTGTAGTCTCCGCAAATACGGATATCCCCATTTGATTTCACTACAGGCACTATTGGCGTACCATAATCTGATCTGTCAACCTTATATATAACTCCTTCCCCCTGTAACCGATCGAGTTCCCGTTCGACGCGCGCACGCAGAGCCAGAGGCAACGGCCGCGCCTTCACAAACACTGGAGTCGTGTCATTTAGGTGAAGTCGTATTTGCGACTTGAATGTGCCCAGTCCCTCAGCGAAAACTTCAGGATATTCATCCTTGAGTGTTTTTGACAACGAATTCTCATTAGATACATAATGGTGGCTATTTAGTGCATCGAAACTAGTTAATTTTAACTGTTTTATCCATGTGCGCCCCATTAACGGAGGTCCCCCATTAGTAATAACGTATAGTTTTAATGAAAATTGCTTATTGTTATACGTAATTGTTACCATTATATATCCAACTGTTTGAATAAGGTCTCCAGTATAAGATTTAAAAGTTAATATTTTACTAATTATTGGTAACTTATGAAACAACTTATCGTAAAACTTTTTTGATATAGCCGATATCTTACTTCCCGTATCTACCTCAAACTTTAAAAATATACCTTCGATATTCAACTTAATGTAATAGGGACCGTCATCCTCACACTCATTTATACTACTACTATGATTGGTATAACCCATGTTGTAGAAATTACAATCGTTATCATTATCGGAGTCGGTAACAGAATCGTCAAGATAGAACTGACCTTTGTTTGTCTTCTTAGTGGAATTACCATCCTTCTCACTACGAGTGCACACCGATTTTAAATGTCCTTTTTCACCACACTTATCACACGAATAATGCTTGTAACGACACCTGCCCTCCACGTGACCGGCCTTGCCGTATCGCGCGCACGGGCGCCGCTCGGCCGCTGCCGCCGGCGCCGCGCGAGCGCTGCGCGGGCGCACGCCCCCTACTCGGTGCAGGCCGTCGCTCGCGCCGGCGCTGGAGCCTGCGCTCGCGGCCTCCGCAGCCGGTGCGCTCGCCACGCTTGCGTGCCACTCCGCCGCTTCGAGAGCCATCGCCAACTCCACGCCGCGCTTGTAATCCACATTCTTTTCTGCGAATAACCTGGATCGCATCTCCTCACTGTACAGGCCTGACACAAACTGGTCGCGGAGGTTTACCTCCAGTGAGGCACCGAAATTGCAGGTTTTAGCCAGATGTTTCAAACCTTGTAGGTAGGAACGAACGCTTTCACCCTGCTGCGGCTTCCTCTGCCTGAAAATATGCCTTTCGGCTATTTCTGATCTCTCGGGTTCCAAATGATCTTTCACCAGTTTAACGAGCACATCGAAAGTCTTATCCTCTGGCTGATCCGGTGAACATAAATCGCACATTAAGTCGTAACACTCCGAACCAACCAACGTCACTAGCGTAGCCACGTGTAAGTTATTATCGATGTCGTTTAACATTATGAACTGTTTAATTCGACGAACATAGGTGTCCCAATTTTGGGTTCCCACTTGGAAACCTTCGACTTTTCCGATCGGCATGTTAAAACTTTAAACGCACGCGTACAAATGGATAATTAAAAATTTCCTCGTCGCCAATGTTATGTTCGACAATGAAACACCGAGATTCAAAGCAGACTGGTTTATTGTATAAGTATTTCGACATACCCTCACAACGTGTACTTATTGTAATACCGTACATAACACAAGCATTTGTCAGTAATAGTGGAGCTCAACTCAGAACTAAAGGAGCTCAACGACTCGACGAACAATACCAAAGAAAGGACGTTTGGGTAGGTCGCATAAAGTTCTCAAATTGCCAGACCTTCGCTAAAACTAACAGAACGAAAAATAAATATCCACATAGTCCTCACATTCACAATAAAACAATACTTATAAGTAATCATCATGTCATTTTGTATATAATATTCAATAATGTCAATTTGTATATAAAACTGGTAGGTATATTTTTATGGCTTTCCATAATATTCAAAATGTCACAATGCTTAGCAGAGCGAGCAGCTCAATCCCATGCATTTTTGTCTTCTAAATAATCTGTGATTTTATAGTACCCTTTTTTACAAAGTTTGGTTTTAATACAGCTTTTAAATCGTTTAATGGGTAACTTTCGAATGTCAATGGGAAGTTTGTTATAAAAGCATATACATTGACCCATGAACGAGTTGCCTACTCTGTGGAGACGAGTGCGATGTACAGCAAGATTGTGTTTATTCCTGGTATTTAAACTATGAATATCGGACATTTTCTTAAACTTTGATATGTTTTTGTGTACATACAATAGGTTTTCAAATATATATTGTGAGGCTACAGTCAGAATATCTATTTCTTTGAATTTTTCTCGAAGGGAATCTCTTGGACATAGGTTGTAAATGGCTCGAACAGCCCTTTTCTGTAAAACAAAGATAGCATTAATGTCCGCACAGGCTCCCCAGAGAAGAATCCCATAAGACAGAAGACTATGAAAATAACTAAAATAAACAATTCTGGCTGTATCTACGTCAGTTATCTGTCTAATTTTTTTAACGGCATAGGCGGCCGAACTAAGCCTACCTGACAATTTTTCTATGTGTGGGCCCCATTGTAATTTACCGTCAATGGTTATTCCAAGAAAAACTGTCGATTCAACGGGGTCCAACTCTATTCCATTAACTTTAACATTGGTAGATAGCTGCCTGACATTTGGCGTTGAAAATTTAATGAGTTTAGTCTTTTTTTCATTCAAGTGGAGATTATTTACATTAAACCAATGCACAACTTTAGAGAGTGCATCGTTAACTTGTTCAAAATTGACTAACTGGCGTTTGATTTTAAAAATGAGGGATGTGTCATCTGCTAATAATACGATCTTATGATTATCCCTTATGTGGTAAGGCAAGTCATTAATATAAATGAGAAATAAGAAAGGACCTAGAATTGAACCCTGCGGAACGCCCATGGTGACCGAAGATCCTGCAGATCTCTTGCCATTAACATCGACCCTCTGAATTCTGTTGTTCAGATAAGAAGTCAGAAGGTCGAGAGCCTTGTCCCTCATACCATAGTGGTACAGTTTCCTGATGAGAGTATCATGATGTACGCAATCGAAAGCCTTGGACAAGTCGCAGAAAATGCCAAGAGCATCCTGCGACTCCTCCCAGGCCACTTGTGATGTTCTTTAGAAAGATCAGGTGCGTAGTGCTTACTCGCAATATGACCAGCATTGCGATTCTGTAACAGCCGCTCGGGTCGATCCATCAGGTTAAGCTACGCTTGCCGGGGTTGGTCCGTGGATTTTCATGGTCCGTTGGACCATTTTCACATATCGAGACTCCTCGGTGCCTCGGAAAGCACGTTAAGCCGTTGGTCCCGGCTGTCATTTGTGGATCTTTGGCAGTGTCGTCAGAAGCGCGAAAGTCTAACAACCAGTCTAACCAAGGGGTATCGTACTACCCAGTTACTGGGCTGTGGAGGTCAGATAGGCAGTCGCTCCATGAAAAATACTCATATTCAGCTGCATCCGGTTAGACTGGAAGCCGACCCCAACATAGTTGGGAAAAGGCTAGGCAGATTGATTGCGATTCTGTAACCATCTCACCGTTAAAAACTTAGGTGAAGTGAGCGTCTGCCAGGGTTGCGGGAAAGTCCGAAAGGGATACCGGGATCCTTGGCAACAGGCAACTGAAGGAACACGGGTGGGTTTTAGTCAGTAAATGTCTGACACGCCCTCCCGCTCCGCCCAGAGCGGGAGAAGTCATTTGATGATTTCCCACACTAAAAAAAAAGGTGAAGTGAGCGTGGAGCGAGCTGTCATTGTCATCCGATACCTACTGATGCTAAGACAATGACAGTTCACCTCAAGCTCACTTCACACCTAAGTTTTCACGATGAGATTTTTACAGAATAGCACAACTGATGTATGATAGTATACGAATCAAAAGGAGTATGTAAGGATCGTAGCAGGTAACGTTCTGTAGTTTCTGCCTGGGTCCATGGGAAGAAGGCTTGAAGGCTTGGTAGGTATATACATAATTTACTAGAAGATTTACGAGATGAGATTTAATGATGTCTTTTTTGTATATTCTGTTTGAGTCCGAATTTGGTTGCGTTGGGATAATTGATAAAAAGTATAAAAACAATGACTATAATTGATAAAAACAATGATTGACAAAAACAACAAAACTGTAATTGATAAAAACAATGACTATAATTCTATAAACTCTTTATGACTACAAACTCTTTGGATAAAAATCTTTTGGTTTGAAGTTCTCTTCATGGACAGTTTTTGTGCCTACCTTAACGAAGCAGTTTAATTATATGGGAAATTCCGCTTGGTCTTTATTTTGGATTCTTATTCTACATAACGGTGTAGGATAGCCTTTAACAGAAGTATTCATCGTATTAGTGGTTCAGCAGCTTCAATATCATCAGCATTGTGCCGGAATATTAGGTAGCAGTTCGTCTTGCGCGTGGTATGTGGTACGACAGCGGCTCCCCTGCCATCATCTGTCATAAGAAGACAGCCGCCATGCACCCATCGATGCGACGCCCTGCTGGAGTGACTTTCACCAGCCAGTGTCATTCTTATCCGACCTTTTCAGTGATTCCAGTAACAAAACTAGACAACGCTAGTTGGTGCACCGTCATATATTTCCAACTCAATCGTTCAATACATTGTACAGTCCATGGCACAAAATAAAAGATACTCTGTCTATCTATCCAATGCTTTTGAGTTCAACGTTTAAACGCAGTTTGTTTTTATTCGTATTAATAAACAAATTATTGAAATAGTTTGTATTCTACGTCAACATAAAACTTTCATACAGAAGGTTTATTTGAATACACGACATTTGGGATTACCCATCAGCAAAAATCTCAAAGTTCCATACAAACTGTCATCCCCTTTTAAAGCCGTTGGTCCCGGCTGTCATTCGTAGATGTTTGACAGTTGTTATGGGTAGTCAGAAGCCCAAAGTCTGACAACCAGTCTTTCCAAGGTGTATCGTGTTACCCAGTAACTGGGTTATAGAGGTCAGATAAGCAGACGCTTCATTTAAAATATTGGTATTCAGTTGCATCCCGTTAGACTAGAAGCCGACCGCTAACATAGTTGGAAAAAGGCTAGACAGATTGATAGTTACTAAATAACAAAATACATTTGGGTTTTCTGAAAGTTATTACATTGTTCCAAGCAATGCACGTTACGTTACTGCTACGTTTGATACACGCAAACATTTTGTAGAAAATATTAATTGCACATCTACACTATGCATTTTAACAAAGCAAAAGGGGTAAGGATCGTAGTAAATTCTGTAGTTTCTGCCTACCCCCATGGGAAGACGTGAGTATATTGTGTGTACATAGTATAAAACAAAGTCGCTTTCTCTGTCCCTATATCCCTATATATGCTTAAATCTTTAAAACTACGCAACGGATTTTGATGCGTCATCAGCTAGTGTGTATTATAAAGAAAATAAAATTTGTTTATCATACTCTTATTATACTTTGCCTTTGAAAACAATATTGTTCTCATTTGATTTAAAAACATCAAACAAAAAGTTTTCATGCAAATGTTATTATTCATTTCGAAATGGGATTTTGTTTGAGTAGCATTTGATTACCAAACTGCGAACATGAATTTTTACGTACAGGTATTAATTGTATTTGAATTTTATAGCAGCGAAAACGTTTACAGAAAGAGTCTTTTTGACATGAAGGTAATGTTTCTAAAAAATAACATGACATAACATCACGCCTCTATTCCCCAAAAGGTTGGGCAGAGGTAGACTTATAATACACCCACATTTCGCCGTCCCATGTAGCAGAGGGTGAGCCATTAACCGGGCACAAATCCAGACTCCGGGCTGCCACTGAGAAATACCAGATGGAAAAACCTAATGACACTTTGCCTGACTCGGCATTCGAACCCAGGACCTCATGCTCTGCAGTAGCATTTGCCAGTAAACCAACAAGGCAGTCGAAAGATTTACTATGTTCGAACTCCCATTGAATTAAAGTTCTATCAATCAAAAATTTTTTTACAAAAATACCGACTTCCAAAAAAAACACTAAAAGGTGAACTTTAATTTCGAAAGTTGGTGTCTTTGCTTTTCAATTTTGGTTTTTTGCCACAGACTTTCGAAATGAAAGTTATTTTTCACTTTTTAGTTATGGTACCTACCCCACACAAATTCGAATACTAACAAAAAATGCTATGTAAATAACAGTGAAGGAGTAAATTAAAACATCGTTCTAGATAAACTAAGTGGGAAAAATACGTAATATAACTAACTCAAAAACTAACTCAAAAACTAGGCAAGCAAACATACCAAAACCTACCAAATAAAAAAAGAATCATCAAAATCTATTCATAATTGGCGGAATAATCGTAATAAACATACAAAAAAAAAAAACATTCAGATGAATTGAGAACCTCCTCCTTTTTCAAGAAGTCGGTTAAAAACAGCTTACGCAGAAAAGTCAACCTTATAGCTGCTATAGCCAAACAACTACTTACAACAAGAAGACAGATAACTCAAAAACTCCACGACCACTTGGCACAGATTCTCTCAGATTATCTTCAAGCATCAGCATGAAATCTCCAGAAAACTTTAGACAGTTATAGCCAAGTAAAATGAACACAAAGCAATGTAATAAAATTCAATACATGCGTTCAAGGTGCGAAGGAAAAAAATCGAGGCAGAAATACTGGTAAATCATGGAGGATATTAGCCATAAATCAGCGATTATCCTTAGCCTGGGGTAAGGTGAGCTGAACGTCGGGCCACGAAAGATTAGGTAAGTAGGGAAGGGTGATTCTGTATTCGATCGTCGAATTCTTTGGTAGAATTCGACGATCGAATACAGAATCAACCTTCCCTACTTAGCCGTTTCGTTGGATTCTGTTTTTAGACGATAGTCAAAAAATTTGTATTATAATTTCAGGTGTTATTTATGGACAAAGAAAAGTTGACCGATGTATTGAAATCCAGATTCAACCGCCAGGGTTTAAACGTGGACGACATTTAGGGGTTGAACATGGTCGGGGATAGAGATTGTAGGGGTTGAACGTGGACTCAACCGTGGGAAACATAACTCTAGGGTACTAATGAAACCATGTCAAAGAATCAACTGGGACGAAATTTTTTTTTTTCAATTTTTTTTTTCTTTTTCGTTTTTCGTGCAAAATAATTCGATAAAGTTTATTCGGATATTTATGTAAAAAAAAACCGTACATAAAATGTAAAACAAAAAGAAACTGGTTGTACTGGATGCGGACCCCGACATAGTTGGGAAAAGGTTAGACAGATGTTGATGTATTTTTCAGAGGAGGCTAAGGCTAATCTAGCTGGTCGGAAGTTATACCCACGGATCATCATCATCACCATTTCAGCCGGAAGACGTCCACTGCTGGACATAGGCCTCCCCCAAGCACCGCCACTTCGACCGGTTCTGTGCTTCTCGCATCCAGCGAATTCCCGCGAATTCCGCATTAATAATTATTAGTATGGATATTAAGTAGGTCGAGTGCTCGCAAGGTAAGTCGCAGCTGAAATCGGACCTAATCGTAGGTATGTAAGATCAAATTAAGTACAGAATTAATTAATTTAAAAGATTAAATAATAATAAAATATTATTATCAGGGATTAAAGATTGACATAGATAGATTAAGATTGAAATATTATAATAATTTTTATAAATTCTCCCGCTCGCCACCTACCCCCACACAAACATTAACGTTTCGTATGTCGGACGCATACGAATCACATAGAACAACAGATAAGCTTTGTAAATATACGTGTTGACTAGCTCCGTACCTATATAAATGTATATTATAGTCGGAGAGCTGTAAAAACTTTGCCAACGGCCCGCTAACGTCTTTATGGTGATAGGCCTTCCTTTTGTGTTTATTTTCATGGAGATTATGTATAACACTGTTATTTTCTTGTGTGTCAAAGTTATTATATGTGGTGGGAAGCTTTGACCACACTGTAAATAAGACACAGTATTATATATCGGCAGTAACTTTGAAATAATTAATTACCAAGCAGCCGTAGCTGCTTGGTAGATAATTAACCTTCCGCGTCCGTACGTAACTGCCGCGCACTCGCTATTGAATGGAATATTACAACTTTTTTTTCAAAGAAAATCTACATTTTACCACATTGTGAGAGTATTACACCATACGCGCTAGGGCAACAAACAAGACTTACGTTTTAACACGGGCGGGGGGCGCGGGACGTGACCTGACCGGCCGCGAGCGCGACCCTATTGTGTATTGGGCGGCGACCTCAGGCGCATAACCATGAATTTAAAAAACGTTAACTCTACATTTGTAGAGTAGGTTCAGGCTCAAGTAAAATGTATTTAATTTTCTAAGATAAATATTCAATACTCCCAAGGCTTCCCAAGGTACATAAGTCTATCTTATAAAACTGCCACAAAATTGACAGCTTTTCAATCTGTCATCTACAATAGCCTATTATAATTTTACATATTTTTAAACAAGTAAATAAATCCTTTATAAAAATATTTAGATTGACAGTCTTTTAATATACAATAGCCAACCCAATTTAATCCTGACTTTGACACAGAACATCAAAGCAAATGTCTATCTATTCTATTTTGTAGTTATGTTTTATAAATAGGAGTTTCTGTAAAATGACTAGATTTTGTTGCTAAAAAATACGTAGACAAATTGTGCATACCTAATCATCATGTTAGTCTTTCCAAGTCAGTTTTTATGATGGATAAAACACGAGTTTTCTTTTCTCTTTCCTTTTATGTTTTGAAAACACTCACGTCCCACCGCCTTAGAAAGTATTAAGACTGTTCCTAGATCTATGTATAGATCGTGGAATGGAGTTGAGTGCTGTTTTAAGTCTTTAACGCTTGAAACAAAGCAGATACTTTCAAAGCCCCTTTTTTATTCCCACACGTAGACTCAACCGCATTACCGTGGTAACAATTTGACTTTGAGAGCGCCTTTATTTGATATCACTGCCTCGTTGGTCTAGTAGTCGCAAGGGCTACTACTGAGCATGAGGTCGGGGGTTTGATTCCCAGGTCGGGCAATATGTTAATGGGTTTTTCTATCAGGAATTTCTCAGTAGCAGCCCGGAGTCTGTATTTATGGCAATAGGCTGGTCCCATATTATATGGCACTTAAAAATAACTGGCAAAATGTGGGTCTTACTATAGGTATACCTAAGCCTAATCCTTCAGGGATTATAAGTGTGATGTTATATTATATTTATTTTGTATCAGTAATGCGCGATTATCGTAGTTCGAGGTATTACACTACACTAATGCCGCATAGCAGCAAATCTCTTTAAAAGTAATCAGCACCTCATATGTACTGAATATCAACCACACGGAACTTTAAAACCAAGTTGAATGCGTTAATTATTTAACTTTGATTAAGTTGACTGCAAGTTCCTTTGACTTCTCGGTCCGTGTGCAATCGGCTAAATTAACTGGAGGTAGGTAATTATATTTTGAACTGGTAAACTAGGAGTTTGTTGTGGAACCCGGAATCAGATTTTCAATGCGACATGACGTGTATGTTAATTCGAAAGTTTAAATTACTTGTGTTCATGAGTTTATTTTAGTGACTATGTTGCGGCTAAGTTGAACTGTTAAAATGCGGATTGACGAACGAAAAGTTTGGTTTTGCACTATTTTCATAAAATCTCACCTAGCACTAGTGTAATTCGAAGGGTGTTAACTAGCATAATCTGATTGGAATTTGGAACCTAAATTATTATAGAAATTATAAGACCAAGACATCTTTCCGTAGTTAGGTTTAAAGATTCTTTATTTATCCAAAAGAACAGTTTACATTGTTCACTTAGCGAATAAATATAACTAGGGTAAGTGTAGTCCAGTAGCTGATACTTTTGTTGTTTTTTTTTTAATAAAAGTAGATAGGCCTGGTATGGTGTCTCATTTTATGTGCAAGACCTTATTCGTTTTGTGTTGTTATTGATGTACTGCTTAAGTTTAGCTTTAAATATGTTAAATGAGGAAGTGCTCCTGTTATCTGCCGGTAGATTATTATAAAGTTGTACGCTTTCGTATTTTATATTTTTCCTGCCATATTGATTGCGTCCGCAGGGGGTGCGTCTGTATTTGGTTGGGGTTTCTTTGGCTTTATTTGGATGTTTTTATGTTGAAGGATAATTGTGTGTGTAAGGCTTTGGTAAGAATTTTTCTTATGAGAATGCAGGAATTGAATGTGTAAAGTTGATGAGTGCTCATTAGCTTGGTGTGTTTGTATAATTCTGATGTGGGTGTGTGAATTATCACACACCCACATCAGAATTATACTTCTGTTCAACTACGATAATAATTAAACTTCTGTTCAACTACGATTACGTAGTTGAACAGAAGTTTAATTATTTTATTTTGTGATATTTGTAGATCTTTAATCGTAGACTTGGTGGCGCATCCCCAGATTTCGATTAGGTAATTTATGTGTGAGCGAACTAATGAGTTGTCAATATTGAAGCGGATTTTTTTTGGAATGTTATTAATATACCCGCGCATTGATCCCATTAGCGATGTTATTTTAGTTTTTAGGTAATCAATATGTGCTAGCCAAGTCAGTTTATTGTCTAATCTAAGTCCGAGGTATTTTTCACAATTACTTTTAAAGATTTTAGTGTTGTTTATGTGTAAGGCCGGATGATCAAGAATTTTTTTTATTTTTTGCTGAGAATATCATGTACGATGTTTTGGATGCGTTTATGGTAAGTCAATTAGAGCTAAACCAGTTGTATAATATATCTAGGTCTTTTTGAGCGTCAGCTACAATGGTGTTTATGTTATTACCGAAGTAGAAAAGGCAGGTATCATCGGCGTACAAAGTTAATTGTCCAGTTAAGCCTAGGTCTTTGATATTATTTATGTAAATAGCAAATAAGAGGGGGGATAGCAGCGATCCCTGAGGAACACCGAATGCTATAGAAGATGCTCTACTCATAGCGTTTCCTATTTTGACTATTTGTTTCCTATTGTCAAGGTATGAGGAGAGGATATTATACATTTCTCCGGTGATGCCAATGCTTTTTAGCTTTAATAATAGAATTTTATGGGACACCGTATCAAAGGCCTTTTTTAGGTCAATAAAAATACCAAATGCAATGTTTTTTTTGTCAATGTTTGTTTTTATGGTGGTGACTAAGTCGATTGTGGCGCACAAGGTGTTTGATTTGGGTCGGAAACCGAACTGCCGTTCATAAATATAGTTAATGTTGTTTAGGTATTTTCTAGTCTAGTCTAGTGTAGATTACTCGTTCGTAAATTTTTGATAGTACCGGTAACACCGATATGGGTTGATAATACCCGGGATCTGTCTTTGTAAAAAATTACGCTGTTATCCCTAAGGTAATTTTTTCGTATAATCAATATTATTGGATCATTTAATCACTTATAAAGGTTTTTTTTTAAGTTAATTATATGCCAGACTTGTATATAGGGTTGACTTTCGCAATTTTGAGGGTATTTGGGAATTTACTACTTTTGAAACAGTTATTGATACAATTTGTTAGGTTGGCCGCTATTAGGTTTTTTATACATTTAATAGTTTTAGTGATGCCATCAATTCCTGAAAATAATTGATAACTTTGACCCGAGTTGTAGCTACAACTCGGGTCAAAGTTATCAATTATTTTTATGTACTAGTGCAAGGCGTGAGAGTATCTAATTGAATTGTGTTGGGGTTATTGTTAATTGTCGTGTATTTTAAGTTATTGTGGAATTTGTGTGGTATTTGAGTGGCTAGCAGCTTCCCTACAGACGCAAAATAGCTGTTGAGAGATTCGCATACCTCGATAGGGTCGCTAATGGTTTTGCTGTTTACGTATAGCTTAGGTATGTTGCAGGCGGGGATCGTTTTGTTATTGGATAGATAGTTGATAAGGGACCACATCCTCTTTGGATTTGATATACATTTAGAGAATTTGTTGAGAATATTGCCGTTTTTATTTCTTCATAGCGTGTTGCACCTCGTTTCTCTTTGTTATAAAATCTGTTTTGAAGTCGTTATTGTTTGGATTATTTTTAGATTTCCTCCATAGTATATTTCGCTTGTCAATTCCTCTCGTAATTTTTCAGTTGATCCAATCGTCTCTGGGTAGGTTTAGGATTTTTGATTTGTTCTTCGTGTTTGTTTCCACTCTATCCTTTATAAAACTCTCTAGAGCATGGTAGGCGTCGTTTGTTGTTATGTAGTTGGTATTGGAGATGTCTTTGTATAGATTTGTGTAGTCAATGGCTGTGTAGTGATGTATTTTTTAGGTGGACGTTTGTATTTCTTTAGTTCCAGGTATATATGGTTGTGAGGAGCTCGTGGCTAAGTAATAACAGCCGCTCGGGTCGATCCATCAGGTTAAGCTACGCTTGCCGGGGTTGGTCCGTGGATGGGTGACCATTTTCACATATCGAGACTCCTCCGTGCCTCGGAAAGCACGTTAAGCCGTTGGTCCCGGCTGTCATGTGGATCTTTGACAGTCGTTACGAGTCGTCAGAAGCACGAAAGCCTGACAACCAGTCTAACCAAGGGGTATCGTATTACCCAGTTACTGGGTTGTGGAGGTCAGATAGGCAGTCGCTTCATGTAAAATACTGGTATTCAGCTGCATCCGGTTAGACTGGAAGCCGACCCCAACATAGTTGGGAAAAGGCTAGGCAGATGATATATGGTTGTGATCAGATAAGGATGATTTAATGACAGCCATGTGAAAGTTGTCTTTGGAAAGGTTTGAGCAGACATGGGTCTAATATTGTATTGGTGGTATCGGTAGTCCGAGTTGAATATTTTTTGCTTGTTTTGTTTAGTAATTTGTATCCAATTTCTTTGATCATATTTGTATAGGTTATTGTAGTCCGGTCCGGTTTTAATAAGTCGAGGTTGCAGTCGCCAAAAACAATGCATCGTCGTCTTTGTTGGAGTTGTGAAGAATAGTATTCGATGAAGTTTTTGCAATTCGTATCTGGAGGTTTGTAGATAATGCCGACGTTCAGCGCATACTTTTCTAGGAAAATCCAAAGATAATTGTTTCCATCAATGTAGTTTTGTTGAATATCTTGGTGTTCAAGGTCATTGTGGACGAAAATTTGATACCCCTCCGCCACGCCGATCGTTGCGGTAATTTTAATGATGAGTATAATTTGGTATGAGTAGTGATGAGCCTTCGGAGTCAGATTTAATCCATGTTTCGCTCAATAAAATCAAGTGAAGTACGTGGGGTGTGCTTTTTAAGATGCATTGAAGTTCGTCTATTTTTCCCTGTTTTGATAGACTTCGTATGTTGATATACAAGAATTTAAGGGCTTGCGCGTTGGTGTTAAGATGAGAGTAATTATCTATTGCTTGATACGTTGTTATAATTGGGTTTGAACAGGTTATTGCTAAGGTTGCAGTGGATATACGGAGGTACGATATTCACAATTTTAGGTAGTCCTTTAATATATTTTATTATTATGTTAGTTTCTCCATTTTCTTGACGGCGCTGTAGTTCTGTTCTTAAATCGTTCAGGTATTTTTGTTGATTGTGTGTTTGGTCTGAGAACATTTTTATATTTGATTTAGTAAGCTTGTCTTTGTTGCGTAGTATATGTTGAGCTATTTCACGGGATTCCAGGTTTATTTTGATGGGCCTGTTTTTATCGGCATTGTATTTTCCGAGGCGCAGGCATTTGATGATTTTAGGGCACTTATTGTCGCTGTAGAGAGGTTTAAGTATTTTTTGTTTTTAGAGATATTCTTGAACTGCCTTGTTTGTGTCCTCTAGTTCCAAAACTCCCGCTATAATTATATTTTTTGCCGGTTGTGTCGTTCGCGCATTTCGTGAAGTAGTTCTTCTTGTATAAACGTGGATGGAGTTCTACCAATCTATCAACATACAGGGTGAAAAGGGTGAAATTTATATTTACATATATAATAAATAATCCATTTATTTCAGGCGACTCAGGCCCATAGATATAATACCTTAACCTAAACATACATCATTATTTTTATTGTAATAACATTATTGTAATAAATTCATAGATTTAATTCATGGGCATCGTCTTAAGGGTCATTGTACTTATGATTATGAAAAACTTTCACTATGGGACCAAACATGAAATCGCAAAAAAGCTGCTCCCTACATTTATGTTCCATAGCTCGTCAAAATGTACGGGAGAGCTACGTGCGTTTTGCAACGGTAACGATACATTGCGTGTGAGGTAATAAAACAAATCAGGTTTATTGGATTCCCATAACGTTCCTGACATAATTTCATGTACCGGTCGTCTTAGTATGATATACTGATCTCATCCCATCATTTTGCGGAGGGCTGTCACACCCTGTATAGCAGCAATAAATTGAAGAAAAAGGGGGTGATAAAATTCGTTCCAAATAACCAGAATTTTCATATTTAGTTAGGACTAGAAACACGATCAAGCTATTAAGTTGGAACATGAGTACACAAACAGAACTAGATCAAATACTCCGCCACATACCCAAGCAAACCTATTCAGAAATCAACAGCCTAATTCAGAATTAATTAAATGTTAATTGATGTACTTAAACCATCAGTAGGCATTGTAATCTCCTGGGAGGTGTTCTGAGCAAGTATAGGCATAGAATAGGAACAACAGAAACGAAACTCATTGTACCTACTTTTCTTGAGGCATGTGTCGGTGCCGCTGAAATGAATAGCGCTCAATTATAAGTCAAAAGGT
This sequence comes from Lithophane semibrunnea, assembly GCA_947363905.1. Lineage (NCBI taxonomy): Eukaryota > Metazoa > Arthropoda > Insecta > Lepidoptera > Noctuidae > Lithophane > Lithophane semibrunnea. The sequence continues at coordinate 15,408,892 of OX376205.1, forward strand.
AGGTGAGCTGGTTGGAGTAACCAGCGACGGCCGCCATGGCCCACGCATAGTCTGGTCCACCTCAAGGACTGAGTGCGGAAACCAAACCATGGAATATTAAAGTCAAAGTGGTGGTAAAAGGTGGTAGATAAAATTCTTGTGCGATGATACATTTCGCTATATTTTGGCATGCAAATGTTAAAAGTAAGGCTTATTTCAATAAGCAAATCAATCTGCAATGTACACCACACAACTAATTAAAAAAAATATATACAAATGTAAGGTACATTTGGTACTACATCAAAAATAACAGAACAAACTTATATTAAAATCACAGATTTTAATACATTCTAAGTCAACGCATTCTTGTAATGGTACCAAACCAAAGTTGTTAATTTTGCCCAAAATCGAGCGCAGAGCACGTCCTGCACGTAGAGTGAGCCACACGTACGCACGTAGGGTTTACTGCAACGAATTAAAGGCACTGCCAAAGTCAATTTATTGTCATGCACGTGTGGTTGACTATGCGTGCGTCAAAAGACGCCTAAATAAAATAATAGGTCTTTACCTATAAAATTGCCGCTCTGCAGTACTGGCCATTTCAAATCAAAATAATTTTTGTTTGGCTAAGAATTCTAATTTCAAATTAATTTTATTTTAAAAACATAATTCTTTTTTCAAAAGAAGTCATTTGTTTAATGATTAGTGTTACATTTTCATCGCATTTCAATCTTTTTCGTCATCATGGATACGTTAAAAATTCGAGTAATTATGGAATATCAGTACCGTCGTGGCAGCAACGCGGCACAAGCGGCACGCAACATCAACGACGTTTACGGAGCTAACACTACAAACCAACGCACCACCTGTTATTGGTTTGCTCGCTTCCGTTCTGGAAATTTCGACCTGAAAAATTAACCTCGCGGTCGCCCGAAGAATTTGGTCGACAATGACGAATTAAAGGCCATTGTGGAAGCTGATGATAAACAATCTACGGCTGAATTAGCAGCAGCTTTCGACGTTAGCGTCAAAACAATATTGGTCCATTTGCGTCAAATTGGCAAGGTAAAAAAGCTTGACAAATGGGTGCCCCACGAACTCAATGAAGCAGCGCGAAGTACGCGTCGAGGCGTGCCTTGCACTGCTCAACAGACACACAAATGAAGGCATTTTGAACCACATTGTTACCTGCGATGAAAAATGGATTCTGTTTGATAACCGCAAGCGCTCAGCAAGTTGGTTGGATCCTGGTTCAGTACCTAAACAATGCTCTAAACGAAAACTTACCCCTAGAAAAGTGATGGTCACTGTTTGGTGGTCTAGCGCCGGTGTGATTCATCACAGCTTCTTACCAAACGGGGTGAGCATTACTGCAGATGTGTACTGTGAAGTACTGAACACAATGATGTTGAAGCTGGCACATCTCCAACCAGCATTGGTCAATCGCTCGTCTCCGCTGCTCCTGCACGACAACGCGCGACCTCATACTGCACAGCAGACGGTCTCCAAGTTGCAAGAACAGGGGTTGGAAGCTCTCCGTCATCCACCCTACTCACCAGACCTTGCGCCTACAGACTACTACTTTTTCCAGAATTTGGATAACTTCTTGGCGAGAAAAAAATTCAATACCCGAGAGGCAGTACAAAATGCCTTTGAAGAATTTGTTGCCTCCCGTCCAGCTGATTTCTTTAAGAAGGGCATCAATAAACTGCCACTGCGTTGGCAAAGATGCATTGATTGCATGGGTGATTACTTCGATTAATACAAATAAAAAATACATGAAAAAAAATCGTTTAAATTTTTTTATACAAAACGGCAATTTCATAGGTAAAGACCTAATAAATAATAATATCCATCATCCAATATACTAGCTCCAACCCGCGGTTTTACCGGCGTAAGTCTCGATCCCGTGGGAATATTGGGATTGGGGAAAGTATCTATGTCCTATTCCAGGTCATGGTCTACCCCTGTGCCTCGTAGATGTAACAATTTTCCGAATTATAAGACATGGCTGGTTTCCTCACCATGTTTTCTTTGACCGTTTTAAGAACAGTAGTGGTGAAATTATTTGAGTAGGTATACAAAGTAAAGCGCCTAGCTGGGTTCAAACCCACGACCTACAACACGTAAGTACTGCCGCCACTGCTCCACATGTTGAACGTTTCTAAAACCTCAAAATAGTCGCGATTTTGAATGAAGCAGGAGATCCACTTCAGAGGCCTTAGTGCGAGTTTCTTTTAACTATCTTCACTTAACGCATCGAACGCGTTCAGCGCTACGATTGGCCCTTTACTGGTCTTCACTGGTGAAGGGCCAATCGGAGCGCCAAACGCGGTCGCTGCGTAAAGTGAAGATAGTTAAAAGAAACTCGCACTAAGGCCTCTGTACATCCTAACTCTATGGTAACCGTAAACGGCTAGCTATTGTCTCCTGTTTAGTTTATGTATTACTATTATTGTTACTGATGTCAACAAATGTAAAGCTAGCTTAGTACGTCATGTACCCGTTTCCTTAGTCATTTGGAAGGTGTACAAACAGAGGATTACGTTGTCATCTTTAAGATCCGCTGTTTAAGGAATCGTTTTCATCGTGTCGTGTCGTGACGGGCTGTAATATATCAAGTGTCGGAACTGGTTTATATGGTGACTGGACCAGTGTCCTTGGTTGTGTTTGTGTCTGTCGCAGGGAAATGAGGAAACCAGGGATTTCACGAAATCGCTAGGGATACCACGAAATCACGGTAGATGTCGAATAATGTAATGTGAGGTCAGCTTATATTGGAAATGTATAGCTTGATGTGTATTCGTGTGTACCATTCATATATCCTTTCCCAAAGAAATACAATCGCAATAACAATAGCTAACTTTAATCAGACAATCATTCATATCTCCCGTCAGCGCCAAGACCAACCGGTAACTTGATCGCATGCATCCCGGCTATTAAGTAAAGCTGAGCAACAATATCCTCGAGGGAGCGAGCCGTCATGCTGCGCCAGCGCTACTAACAGAACTAACTCGACGACTTGATCTGTCAGTGCCTTGTTACTGTATCAGTAGCGAGGGAAATAGACGGAGTAGTGATCAGGAATTGGAATTTATTCTTGGAATTATTTGTTGACCAACCTAGTACTAGCGCGTCGCATCGCACGACCGACCCGCGCTAGTACTTCGTTTTCGTTTAGCGTTCTATCTGACTTTTTCTTGCTCAGCTCCTAAGGGTCCTGGCGTGATAATAAATAGCCTACAGCCTTCCTCAAGAATTGGGCAATTAAATGCAAAAAAAAAATCAAATCCTTCAGGCAGTTCCAGGGATTAGCGCGTTGAAAAAATTTAAATTTTTTTTTTCTGAAATTGTCCTTCGCGGACGTACTACCGAGTACAAAAAGTATCCTACGTCCTAACTCAGGTTATTGTTTACCTGTGTGCCAAATTTCATCGAAATCAGTTCGGCGGACAGACAGTAAGCATTCGTAGGTACATTTTCCTATAAAAAATGAATAAAATTAGAGTATTTCACCATTGCTGTTGACTCTTCAAAATAATTAAACACTGGGATTGACAGCACGTAATTACCTACTATCCGAAACAAGGAAATATGTCACTCATCCACTGACCTCGACAAGGGTTAGCTATTAGGGTCAGTTCAGATCGCAACGTGAAGCGACGCGACGCTGCGCTTACTTTTCAACAATTATCAAACTTGTCAAGTACGCTGAGATGCGTGGTGCTGCGCAGCTCGTGTACCTTATTATGTAGTACATAAATTCGATATTGTATCGGATCATAAAAAATGCGCGTAGCGTCGCGTGTTGCCATGAACTGACCCTTATTTCCTCCTGTACGCATAATACGCGCTTTGACGTGGAGTTGCGGTCACCGCACCGTATTACCTAAGGGATTAACTACATACATTGGTCTCTCTGGGTGGCCTTTAAGCCTTGTATCCCTTAAAAAACCTTTCACGACAATTTCCCCTAATTAAATTAGTACTTTCACAAATACACCTATTTCACTACACACTGCGACATTTCGTACTTGTTACTTTTACTTAGTTACTTAGTATCCACTTGAGTAAAAGACATTTTTTTAAACAGAATATTGTTTTGACAGATTCATTAGTGTACCAATATGGCTGATACTAGCTTGAAGAATAAATAACGAGATAACGATGAAAAAAGTAAAATAAAGTCTACTTTTTGGGTGCTTGAAAATGTTATTAGGTATACACGGCTAGTCGGCTACACATCAAGCGATACATTTCCAGTTTATGCTGATCTCGCATTGTATAGGATTACCGGACAATGCGAGGTCAGCTTATACTGGAAATGTATAGCTTGATGTGTAGCCGCGTGTAAATAATGGATATATTATTTTTATTACGAGATATTTGTATTTTTTAAGGGCTGTTATGGCCAAAGAAAAGATGGATGAATTGTAAAAAGATGAAAGAGAAGGGAGTGAATGATAGCGTGTTATTTGACAGGGGAGAGTGGAAAAAGAAAACTTGTTGCGCCAACCACAAGTAAATGGGACTTGTCTCATCCATGAGATGATGATGACAGCCCAAAAAGACATGGGTGCCTTCCAAAAAGACATGGAATCACAATGAAATGGCTCAACTTTCAACGAGTCTTTTAATACTTAGTTTTTGTTCTCCTTATCTAATTGAGATGATCTCTTAATGAGTCTGAAGATTTCAGTTTAAAAAAAAATCAAATATCCTAGCAGTCCTATTCTGTAAAAAGAATTGGGAAAACTAAGGGGATGTAGCACGCTGAGAACGAAAGTGACTCAAGTCAAAATTTACGATTTTTGGGAATCGAATAAAATGTTCGACTGATTGAATATTTTCTATACTTTCTCAAATAACTTTTCAATATGAAAACGAAAGTTACGAATTTCTTTTGTATAATATTATTTGGCTTTATAACTTTAAATATACTTATATAAAAATTAAAAAATATTATTTTTTCCATATAAAATAACTTCTGGAAAAATAGTGAAATGAGTCCATGAGTTTAACTCATGCCTAAATAAATGAGTGACCGAATTGGATTTTATGTCACCTAGGTTGTCAATATAAGAAATAAGAAAGTGACCTATACCATAAATTGGTCACTTAATGATTATAAATTGTACGCTAAACTTACGCCCACAAATTGGCACAAAACTGACAAAAACTTTAATCGGTCGCTACGGTACTAAACTTGACACGTTCTGCTACATCCACTTGCGGTGCAGTACTGATTGCGTCCCTTTCACTCTGGTGCGGGGAGTGTGAAGCGCTCAAAAACACAGAGACCGAAAAGCTCTCCATCCCTCCCTGACCATTAATGCTCTGTTTATAAATATAAGTGTGATAAAGTGTACTTTTTTGAGTCATTTTGTATATTTAACTCATTTTACTAAAATTTTGAGATGTGTCCGCAGGGGCTGCAGTGATCGTGTTTTTAACATTTAGTCAATCCAAGTAAAAATGAAAATGGAGAGAGAATGAGGTGATAAATGCGTGATAAGCTTACAGAATATTATAGTACAAAGCTGTAGTAACAAAAGACTACAAACATAAGTCTCAAGGCACACTCACCGCTACTTACTCCAACTTCAATAATTTCCTAACATCGCTTATTTGTGACCCTAACGAGTAACACAAACAAAGCAGGCTGTAAGCAAAAAGTGTGACTACCAAAATAAACGTTTGTTACAAGTTAGACACATCTGGTGCTGTTGGCTTTTAGGCTGAATTTCTACCTCCGAGTACTATTGAAATGGTTATTAGTGTAAGGATGATAATGGAGGGACAAAGTGATAATGAAGTGAGTTTTAAATGACTGAAAATGTTTATGTATAGACCGTACGTGTCGGTGATAACATTTTGACCTTGACCTTGAATATAATGCGAGGCCTGCCTGGTTTTGTTACCACTGATGTGCACCTAAAAGTACTTGTTGTGATCAACATGTTAGCGATATACTCCATGACAACTGAAATTGTGATGAAAAATTTGCTGATTCTTTCGTTCAGCAACTAAAAAAAATGGAGTTGACTGAATTTATGACTAGCTACCGCCAGCAGCTTCGCTCGCGTGATATCTTTATAAATTATAGCCTATGTTACTCAGTGATAATAACATTCTACTGATGACTTTTTTTATCGGCCCAGTACTTTTTGAGTTTATTCATTACAAACAAAAATACAAATATTAAATATAAAGATACTTATTATTTTTTCTATTTTTTATGACTTTTATTTGTAAGTATATTTTAAGTATTCGCTTGCTTTATGTTTCCCGCAAATAATAAAATAAAATAAATAATTATAATATAATGGTTATACACCTATCAACAATAAATACACAACTAACTTTCGTATTTATTTTAATAATTAAATAACTTTTTTCGAACAATCAAGACGAGAACTCATAGTAATATTTAAAGTGACAATCCGCTAGGTCAACATGAATGGAGCGTGATCCTACCCGCGTCACAAGCAGGTGTACTGCTAAATACACAACCACGGCATAAGTATGCTAATGTACATTGAGTTTACAATATTTTGATGAAACTAAACTGTATTTGTTAGTTGGTTAAATACTGGTAAAAGGATTAAAAGGAAATACATGGTCAGTTAGGTAGCTGATAAATTAGGCACTTCACATTTGTATAAATGTCACCGCATGATTATTAAAATCGTTAGTTTTTATAATCGTTCTCGCCGCTCGCGGGATTATAATTGTGAACTGCAACAATATTTTTCGTTGGTTAATTTTATAATCTATCCATGGGAAACCGACAATTGTATCAAACTTGCATGCGACGAACGCACCTTGCGCTATTATACTAAATAGCAAAGTAACTGCGACCAATTGGAGGAAGCGCTCGCCGGCGCCGGCCGCTCCCGCAGCACCGCGGTTGGTCACAGTTTTAGCCTAAACTAACCCATTTGGTCGGGGTGCCCTGGCTTGGTTATTGCGCCCAAATCAGCTACCACCAATAAATCATTAACTAATCAGGAACGGTTCAGAATTTTACGGATGATACAATCGGACAGTATGAACCTTGTCGGTTCGTTCACAATGTGACGTTTTGACATTGATAGATTATAAACTAGGTACCGGAAAGGAATGCGATATAATTATTGTAACGGTTCACAATCTTTTAATAGTTTATTAATCTCGCTAGATAGATTATTAATCATACGGTGACATCATTATTTATACTTTTTATCGATGCATTTGGAGACTATATTGTTATTTATTTTCACTAAAATCCAACATTATTTTTACACCATAGTTAACAAATACTTTTTGAAATACTATAAAACACAAATATAATTTGGTGATAAAAATAATAAAATATAAATATTGAGCAGGTAGCGATAATAATTTGTGGCGCAACAAAAAAATTGTTCGTATCTTAGCCACTACACCACTGGCAAACTGGCAATGTTATCGCCACGCCGCGCCATGTCTGTTACGCGTAACAAAGACAGAATTAATGATCTGTCCTTGTCACACGTACCTGACACAGCGCTCCGTTCAGTGACCTCGGACAAAACACCGAACGGATGACGTACACAGACACGTCGTATAATAATAAGTTAGGGCGCTGTGTTTGTTCGGACTCATGTTACGTGCTGTCGAATGTACGAATTCTGTCCTTGTTCGGCTAGTAACAACCGTACATCTCGTCTTTGTCCCGCGTACTGCCGCGTCCCCTCTGCCCCGCCTTCCACCCGCAAACATGCGCGCTCCCTCAGTGTGCCGAGTAAACCGGCTGATTGCACGTGTCTACGCTGTCGTATTTCTCCACCATTTAGTAAACATGTCGTGGACAAAAGAAACCGTTATCAAATTGATAAAAGAATACCGTAAGCACGACATTTTGTGGAACCAAAGTAATCCAAACCATTTCAATAAAATATTTAAAAGTCACGCCTGGAGAGAGATTGCGCAAGAGATGAATATGCCAGAAGGGACGGTGAAGTCAAAAGTTGAAAATTTTTCGGCTCAGCTACGGCGTGAAAGGTCGAAAATGATAAAAATGAATAAACGAGGTGAAACCAATTTTGATTTTATAGTATTCGTATAATAATGACATTGAAAAATAAACTTTATTGTGAATCACAAACTGAAAATTCATACGAACATCGAGTCAAACATATAATGAACGCTTGCGCCATTTCATAATGTTATATGTGTTTATTATTCAATGTCTGCTGTTTTGCACTGTTTTAAATCGGTATAATAATTATAACACTGGAGAACGCATACGCGCAATATTCCGAACACGGCGGATTGCCGGGCGGTGCGGTAGCTTCTAGGAAAAATAAACAATAGCCTGCTCACCCGGAATGAGAAGTTGGTACCATCGATTTTTGTTTTTATCGATATCGATATTCATTCGGAATTTGGCTTGTATCCATGAATTTAATAAGAAGAAAATATGTATAACTATACTCCACTTGAAATAAGATTAGAAATTTAAATAAACCTTTTTTACAGTCCGTTCAACCGATTTTTTTTGCTTTGATTGCTGATTTGACTTACGTTACCTACATTTTCGTAATGCAAAAGAAAAAATATTTTGATCTTTATGAACATAAAAACGAGGTGAACCGAGACTCGGTGACGTCACAAAAGCAATGCGAGAAAAATACTCGATTGATGCCATGTTTTATGTTGAATCGAATAAAAAAAAAAAATGTAATTTATGAGGTTAGGATTTTGAATTTCAATAAAACATGACTAAATGTTATAAAAAATACTTAAATAACTGAAAGACTATGTAAAGAACTGAATAACCTTCTTTAGGTTATTCAGTTCTTTACATAGGTATGTTTTACGTATTTGAACGCTTTCTATAGAATTTAAAAGCACTGTCAGTCATTTTCATGGAGGGAGCTCCATGAAAATGACTGACAGTGCTTTTTTGCACGCCTTGAAAACGATTTTCGAAGTGCTTTAGAATCGATTTGAAAGTAATTTTTATAAACGTACCAGAACATTTATTTTGTTCTTGTACTTTTACAGAGGGGAAACTGTTCGTAAGGCGTCTCCAGTGTTAGATAATCTAAGGATTTTGTAGACAAATCGCTCCTATCGTCTATAGAATTATTGATTTGTCACATAAAATCTAATACACGTGTTTGGATTTAATTTTATCAAAATCTAGCTTCAAGATGACGACCTTCAGAATAAGAGATTTTTTTTAATGAGTGTTATTTTTATGGTTTTTCGGATGCATAATTATCGAAAATTATGGTATTTAGAGTTTGGCCAACAAAGCTGACTACGAATTATTATCTGTTGAATATATTACTTCACTTATAGGTAACATTACTACACGTCTAATTAATATATAAATATGAAATACTGATGTAAGTATCGCATAATATGTATTGAATAATAAATAGTATCGATTCTGTTTTAGCAGAGTATAGCAAGCTCTTGATTTTTAAAATAACCTCCTTTTTTTCTTGGACAGCTTTCGTTGGTCAGACTCTAGAACACATTGCACAAATCGTAGGAGAAGCTCCTTTACTCGCTTTTGTGTTCTGTTATCCTTTCATTTATTTCATTAATTTGCAGGTCTTCAGTTTACTTCATCTTGGTATGGATTTGAGCATTTGAGATTTCTTCTTAACAGAAAGAAACCCCGCAGGGAGCTTTGCAGCGTAAGTTATTAACCAAAAACACACATACAAAACACATAGGTATTTAAGAGAACCAGAGGGCCTAGACACGTGACAATCGCTTCGAAAGCGTTTCGTATTTCTACAACGACTTTCAACAGAATTGACATAAGCTTTCGATAGCTTATGTCAGTCCTATACATTTTTGCCTTTTCCATCATCGTTATCGCTGATCGAATGTCACTTTGTCTAGGACCTCTCAGCTTAGCATAACTTCAATCTTATGTCGATTTATTGGAGAAAGGAAGGCAATATTAATTTGATCACATAATATCATTCAACGTCATCGAATTTTAACTTTATCAATTTTCATGTTTCATCATATGCCACTATCTTTTTTAGTTATATATTATTTTGTTTAACAATATCGTTGTATTTTTTAGGACACAAATGACAGTAATAATTTGGACACACAAGACCTACTAATTCCCCAAACGTACATTCATCTGTCGGATGAATCGACGTTGAACCTGCCGACAGAGAAGACCACACCTAAAAAAAAAACTGTGGACACAGAGAACCGTCTTATGAATTCAGTGGACACTAACAACCAAATGGAGAACTCAGCGTACAGTATACTTACATCTACGTCCAACACAGTGACGGATGTCTTAGTCAAATCTGAAACATCGTCAGCTACAGATGCAGATCAAATATATGCCAACTTTATAGCCACAAAACTCCGTATGTATTCACAGCAAACAAAAAATGTACTGCAATATAAAATAAGTAATCTTCTATTTCAAGCTGACACTGGTGTTTTTGATGATGACCAGACTTATGACACTCCTGGACAAAAGATTAGAGCCAGCCGCACTGCATCTCGTTGGTCAAGAGCAAGTGAATCTGATTCACCATCATCATCGCTAGAAAATAAACGAAAACGAAGAACTTCCTCAGAGGATCGTACGCTTATCACTTTTAAAACTGAAGATAATACTGACTCAGAAGATCCATTGAATGAATATTATGAGGATTTAATGTAATGTAAGAAAGAGATGAAGATGAATGAGTATAATGTTATGAAAACTAAACAACGTGGTTCCAAAGTATTTTGATTGCTTTACAATAAAAGTTGAATATCTTATTACCTTATTCTTTCAATAACCTGCATTTCTCATGTCCTTCTACTGTCACTGCAGAGCCATCGAGCATAATGCTGATGATGAGCTGATGACGTCCGGCCGATGATGGGCAATCTACTAGAGACCCTGTCCCCAATTTATTTTTTTGATCCACCAGGCATAACTTTTGTCTCATATTTTTCGGCACGGGCTAAAAAAAAACAAACGTTTGTTTCGAGTCTTAAATACAGGGTGTTAGGGTAAACACCGTTATCCTTGAAACCAGTAGTTTGGTGTCATCTAAAGAATGTAAAATCAATGGAAAATTATTTTTTTTTTCTTTTTTAAAAACTACATTTTACCACAAAAGACGCAGACCTGACCGGCCGCGAGCTCGACCCTTCCCTCAGTTATTCAGCTGTTTCGCTAGCGAGCACGGTGTCGGATATAAACTTTTTAAAATCTTTTAATGAAAATAACATTTTTTTTTGTTGTTACTCGGTCATTTGTTTTAATAATTAAGTCAACTACCCATGGTTTGAGTGACAACGGTGTTTATCCTGACAACCTGTATAATATGGGGATTCCTGAAATTTTTTAATTCAGTTTCATTTATCTACTATCATTTTTGTACTACAGTAGTACCATTACATTTCCTTCTTTTCCCTGAAAATCCCAAACTTTTGACGGTCGTCGCTATAGTAAAGCATGATCAGTAAGCTAAAAACTTTTAATAACATATTTTGTCTCAAGTCTGTTGACTAAGTTTTAATTTTAGGGACGCCAGCTCCCATCGTCCGTCCTTAATAACTGCCCGACAAAAATCATAATTATTTTGGCGAATTTTCAATTGCTACCCAGATAAAGTCTCAACTCAAACGTCCACTTATATGTAAGATGGGCATGATTTGAAAAGTTATCAGCGTTTCATTTCGGCAGGATCATCCACTGCGACCCACAGTCACGCTACGCATGGATGCGTGCTTGCAAACAAATGAACCGCACAGATGAGTGTACTATGCCAAATCGAATGCCAAATAATCGAATATCAATTGATCGACCACGATAAATCGAACGTCTAAGTACTCGAACGTTCATAATTTCGATAGAAGGAATTTGCGGCGCATTGAACGCTCGATCAAATAAAAAATTAATATTTTGAACACTCGATGTATTGAGTGCACGATATTATGAACGACACGCGATTTATAGTGGTTGATCAATTGAAATTCGATTATTTGGCATAGTACACCCGCGCAGATACTGTGGCAAATCTTTCCTACAAAGAAGTGGACGTTTAAAGTAAACTGTCGTAACATATTTCGGGGCTTAAAGATCTTGCGTTAGTTCCTTGGCCTTAATAAAATGGAACCAATGTTCGCTGCATATAGGCGATAGGTGAAGTTGTTATCATTTGGACACCGGCCCAACATGGCGGCGACACAATGTAACATCGGGTGCCAAACACGACTATTGTCTTTGCTTCTTACTTAGAAGAGGTTCATACTCACTTTATGTTAGTTTATATCGGCTATCTAATTGCGTAACACATTTTCGTAAACGATTAAAACTAATTTGTTTCATTTTGACAGTTCAACAACATTCATTGCGTTATCTACGTTGTTGAACAGATTTTTTTTTCGAACTAATAAAGCAATGATTAGTAATCTGTTTTAAAACGATTCAGATTATGATTGATCGTATATTACGCAATTAGGGTGCTGGTCTACTGCAAAGATCTGTATAGTTTGCTTGAACATAATATAAAGATAATGTAACTTAGATAAAGATAATGCCAGCCTTTTGGGCACCTTTCCCATTGACAGCGATGCGGACGAATTCTTTGATGCTCAATGAGCCTCTCCCCTTTTATTTTTTCTTTTTAATTTGTTATATTTATTTATTTAAACTTTTCGCACTAAAAAAGGTACAAAGGCGGACTTAATGCCTGAGGCATTCTCTACCAGTCAGCCAAGGGTGGTGAAGAGATTAGATGGCAGGTGCTCTAATTGAGAGGAACAAAGAGAAAAAAAAAATATATATATCATATTGCATTATAGATAAAGCAGTACAGTACATAAATAAGCTATAAACTTATGATACATATACTTACACATATATTTACTACAGGATGTAAGGGTAAACACTCTTGTCATTCAAACCATGGGTAGTAGACTTAAATTTAAAAATAAATGACCGAACACAACAAAAAAAAAACGTTATTTTCATTAAAAGATTTTAAAAAGTTTCTATCTGACACCGTGCTTGCTAGCGAAACAGCTGACTGACTAAGGGAGGGATCGCGCTCGCTGCCGGTCAGGTCGCATCCTGTACCCCTCGCCCGTGTTGAGACGCAAGTTCGTTGCCCTAGCGCATAGGGCAACAAACTTGCGTCTCTTGTGGTAAAATTTAGATCTAAAAAAAATTAAAATAAAGTTGCAATTTTCCATTGATTTTACGTTCTATAAATGAAACCAAACCATTGGTTGCAAGGATAACGGTGTTTACCCTAACACCCAGTATAATAAATACTATAATATATATATATATATATATATATATTATAGTAACACATATATATATATATATATATATATATATATATATATATATATATATATATATATATAACATACAAATTCAAGGGTGAGAGGTGATGACATGACTCTACTCTATTTATTTTGAGAAAAAACTCCGCAATTTCCGCTTAAATGCATAACGACTGGTGGCCGTCCTGATATCAAGAGGAAGCGCATTCCAAAGAAGAATGGACTGAATATGAAAAGAAAAATGAACAAAGTCAGAAGTATGAGAAGGACAGAGTAGGAGAAGATTGTTAGAAGAACGCAGGGTCTTAGTGTGTGAAGAACACAGATATTGGAAGTGAGAAACAAGATAAGAAGGAGGAGTAAGAGAGTTGAGAACGGAGTAAAGCGTGGTCAAAGCACGCAAACTTCTTCTTTGGCGAATGGACATCCATTTGAGCTCAGACCTATAGCTCGACACGTGGTCATATTTCCTAAGGTTGAATATGAACCTGATACAGTTGTTGAGTAGTCTGTCAAGCTTATCCAGCAAAACTGCATTCAAGTCAAAGTAGCAAACGTCACCATAGTCGATGATGGGGAAAATTAAAGTCTGCACAAGCATTGTTTTCGTCTTAGCGGGCAAAAATATATGTAATTGTTTTTTAGTTAATGTAGTATAATTAATGTAACTTAAATACTACCTATCAAATTGCCTGTATTCCTTGATGGGGTTAATTATTAGGTAGTCCAGCCACACTTTGCCAATAAGTGGTAGATATACCTAAGCCTCATGTAATAGACAGGTAGCCATTAAATGGGCTAGTACGAGATTGCGGTCTGTCACCGAGGACTTCTCTATAGAAAATAGTTTGCCCGACACGGGCATGGAACCCAAAACCTGAGGTTCAGCATTACCACAAGCATCCACTACACCAATTAGAATTTGGTCCTATAATATATAAAATGAATATTTTGCCAGAAAGGAGCAAAATTATTCAAAAAAATCAAATCATTCTGTCACAAACTTACTTCTTTAGAGTCAACGTTCTCTCTCGGCGTCCTGTTATGAACTCGACTTTACTTTCATTTCCATAATAAATATACCTCACATGATGTATTGTGAAAGTTTCTAACCTGCAACTCTGTATGGTAATGTAATATTTTGTTGTGTATTTTTATTAAGTTTGGGAAGCGATGACATGTTGACGAAAGTTCATATTTTGTGTTAGAAGTTATTATAACTCTTTTATCTTTGGACTTGTTTGGCGTTCTATTCTAAAGAATGCGTAACCCATTTACTGAGTAATGAAACAAAAGACGAGACGTGTCGTGGGATGCCCAGTGGGAACCAAGTTCCTTTCGCTTGGCGAATGAGAGCAAGACAGCTAGAAGAGTACTTATAACGTGCGATAAGGAAGTCCGTTCCAAGAAAATAAACTTAATATATCACACCTGTATTCACCGAAAGATTGAGCATCGCTGTACCGTTAGTACACCCACATTTGCACATTTGGCCAGTTGTACCAGAGGCGAGCCTATTGCTATCAACCGGACATAAAAACCAGACTCCGGGCTACTACTGAGAAATAAAATAAAGCGACTTGTTTATTCGGATACCGGTGCCATTGAGGTTCACTTCGGATTGCTGATTCTAATGATTATAATTCTGTAAAGCCATATTTTTAACGTTCGCGAATGATATTAATCTACATATACTGACCTATAAATTGCAAAACGCGTAAGAAAATTTGAATTTCGGGGACTAAACTCAAAGTATTTATGTTAAATAAACACTTTATTATTACAGGCAGTTTTGAATTTTCAAAGAGTCGATAAGTCAGAAATATAAAGCTAGTTGCCCATTCCAAAGCGTAGTAGGTACCTATGGAGAAGAACGGGAAAGAAACTCCACGGACACTCTTTTAAATTAAAATATTGTTACAAAATATTGATTACTTCATTCATGTTGAAATATTATACATGTGAGAACAATGTAGAAAGACGTGCACGTTAAAAGCGTTCGTAATAAAAAGATGAAAATAATTCAAAAATTAAAATAAGCCGTGGCAGCTACGACCAGTCCCTACTGACGGTGCCTTTTCACGAACATGACGCATGGATCAGCACCATTCCGCTCAACCATTTTGGAGGGAACGTACCTAACGCAAGTCACCACCACTGAGACATTCTCAGTCGCTTCTTCAGACGATTCGCAGGCACATTCAAGTCAGTGAAAGACGTACCCAATAAATGGTAGCTTTATAGAAGGTACAGGTTATCACTCTAATTAGCTGCTGCACCACACAATATAACCACATACCAAAGCGAACGAATATTAATTTAGTTGTACGATTTAGTTCAAAATGAGCTTGTCTACTAACTAATCCAGTATCAATCGAGCTAATTACCCTCCTTGCGTATTATAACATAACTTGGTATCTATTTAGTTTCTAACTGTTAGATGTACCGACTCCAGACCAAGTGTTGATGGCTAATTTTTTACCTCATAATAATGTTTGAATGAATGAATGAATGAATGAAATGCACCGACCCCAGCGTGGCTTAACCAGACTCGATAAATCGAATGAACCCCAGTATTTGCACTAGCCCCTGAAGCCTCATGGTTCATGGTGCTACAGAGGCCATTGCATATCAAAGAGTAGACCGGGGGGCGCGGGTAATGGTAGGGAAGACCGTGCCCGTCGGGATAGGAAGGATTTGCGAGCCTACGGATATGCATCCTTGAGTAAGCAATGGACTAGTGGAGAGACGGGTAATATTTATATAAGGATGGGCATCTTTTTACGACGTCGCCGCCAGTTGGCTCCGTTCGATCTTCACCGTTGAATCCATTGGCGGAGATATGCGTTCTCGGCTCTTTCCGTTTTCGTTCCTTGCCACTGCAAGCTACAATTTCCTGTTTTCTGTGTCTTCGTCCGAGGACTCGCTGCTGTCCGTTTCAGGTTTCTTGTATATCTCGCTAGCTGCATTCTTGATCTTGTTTCGGTCTTCAGCCGCGTCTTTCCAGAAGTCGATTTCCTTGTCGAAGCACGCCATGTCCTGTTTTAGGTTGTCGATCCATGCGTAAATCGGTCGCCTACTTTCTAGGATTTGGCCTTGTACTGCGTTGCTGCATATAATAGGTGTGGTTTGCCGCGTCTGTGAACATGTGCGAACACGTCCTGTGATTCTTGATGCGTTTAGTTACAGTTTTTCCTTCTAAGATTTCGTGCATTTTCTTTTGTCTTGGTTTATTCATAGCGTGGTTGGTAGCGTGGACTCTCTCTGTCAGGATGGTTTAAGTCAAGCTTCACCGGTGAATCTTTTGGCGGGGATAAACTGCTTTCTTGATTCTTTTCTTCTTAGTTTTCAGCAGCCGTGTTCAGGTCGCGATCGGCCCGATCCTCGTTGTTTATGTCCAGGCCCGTCGCAGTACAAGTTCGACCTGTAGCTCGCCGCAGCTCACCTCAGTTTTATGCGATTGTAAATAATATAGTTCCGAGTTAAAAGCGCACTATTCGGCATAAGTAATTTATAAGACCCCGACCAAAATCCCGACCCACGTTGCCCGAATTCCTCTTTTTTGTTGTTCATAGTTACATCGCCGAAACCCATAACCAACCACTTTCAAAACAAAATCCCGCGCACAAGATGACCTCCTCTGTTACCGTCCGGGTTCTATAGCGGGCAAGCGCCTTTTATGGCTTTCCGCGATAGTACTGTGGCGGGCGCGCATCTTAATAACAAAAGGACTACTCCCGCCTGCAGCGTTCGGCCACTATGTAATAGGTATGGGTCGTTACATGATTTTCGCGAAACGTAACGTAACTAGTGACTTGGATCGCGTCACCTGTTTTGAAAACTAGTGATTTTAGTAGTTTTTCAAATTCTATTCGGTGATTCAACATTTTGATTACCTATATCGAATTATTTACAGTTATTTGCGAAAAGAAAATATAAATGGTTACTTAAGTAATACGTTACATTACGTTACGTTAGCTTTAAGCAAAATTATTTTGAAGAAAGATGTTATTGTGTTCTTGAATCACCATTTATTTGTCTCACTCAGGGAGGCACTGAGGGGCTCGTGGCTAAATGGTAACAGCCCCCGTCGTATGTCGATTTAAGGTTGAGCTATGCTTTCCACGGTCGGCTCGTGGATGGGTAAGTATCCATTACATATCAACACCCCTCTGTGCCTCGGAAAGCATGTTAAGCCGTTGGCCCCGCTGTCATTCGTTGATCTTTAACAGTCGTTACAGGTAGTCCGAAACCCAAAACTCTGAGAACCGCTCTTACCAAGAAGTATCGTGTTATCCAGTAACTGGGTTGTGGAGGTAAGATAGTCAGTCCCTCCATGTAAAATACTGGTATTTATCTGCATGCGGTTAAACTGGAAGCCGACTCCAACATAGTTGTGAAAAGTGGATAGTAGCTAATTTACTAACCTATTTATATACATATATCGATGGTGGAAAGGTAAAATGGCTAAAGCGCCAAAACGTAAAATCTCAGGAATGAATTTTAAATTTTTTTTTTTGCGAAAAAAATTCGTAGAAAATTTTCTAATGGAAATATTTCTGAGTTACTTATATTTTCATCATGAATCATATTTTTTTTCCTGTAATATGTATTATAAATGGTTTCTATAAAACCTTTATTTTAGGAGATAGGTGTCGCTTTAGCAAAAAAAAATCGAAATTAAAAAAGTTCCAGTAAGCAAAAATTGCTAATATCCAACTACTAATGTCAGAATTATAAATATTTAGCAATCTGAAATTTGCTAATGCACTTAATAATATCATAGAGTGAAAAAAAAATAATTCTAACGAGCTGTTCATTTAAAATAAAGTTGCTAACGTTGAACTAAAACTAGCTGAAGAGCGAATAAATTGATGGATGTATCATGGGAATGAGGCGTAACTTCTAAAACTCGTCTTTTTCTTTTATTTTCATTTAAAATATTGATTATTGCTAGTGTACAGTTTTTGTCAATAGATTATTTAGATTATGAGGCGTTAGCATCAATCTGTAACCTCAATCAATGTGTACTATCTACTATTAGGTCCAGAATATTAGCGGGAAGACTAATTAATTAATATTTAGCAAAAAATAAAGGAAATTATTTTATTAGCCAACTGGAATCAAGTAAATTATCGTAGGTAATTAGATAGGTTAAGTAGAGTTACTAATTATCTACTACAATCAAAGAACCATTGTTTATCATGGTTAGTACCACTAAATATTCAATGTAAGTAATTAGTTATAAGTTTAAACAAATAAATCAACATTTAATAGATAATAACTGATCATTTTTAACCCCCGACGGGATAAGAGGGGTGTTATTGGCACTAAGATTCTGAAACTCAAAATAATTCTGTGCTTATTGTGCCATCTTCATGACATCTTCTCACACACAACAAGATCGTGTTACAATTTAACAAAATAGTCCTTAGAACACATACACATTTGAAGGATGATGCCAGGAAATGTATGGAAGCTGGTACCCGCTACAATAAGAATAAATGATACATCATTAGAAAGATATTAATATTGAATAATTCAGTTCAATAATTTCAATCGCCTTTGTCCGATCGTAGTATCCGATTTGTTGACAGGGTAGAAGTTGTGACGCCGTGTTGTAGCTATAGAAATATGGTCTTAGGTGACTGTTCTTAACATCTAGAGTACTTGCTAGCTGTGAAAAATGGCACATTCAGCTAAAAAATCGTTAATTCTTACACCTTATTTTTATGATGGCAATCGATACAGTTTCGAATAAGGATTCAAAGACTCTTTTCGTCTTCAATCACTTTTCCCATAAGTAAGTACCTACATTTCACAGTGATCGATCATTTTACCCCCGATCTTTTACGACGTTTGCTATTAATTATTTTAAATAAGGCGTTCATCATCTATCTAGTCTTTTCCCAACTACGTAAGGATTATCCTTGAATCTAACTGGATGCAGTTTAATACCAGTATTTTACATGTCGCAATTTACTATGTGACCTCTACAATACAGGCACTGGGATACTCCTTGATAAGTTCGACTGTCGGGCTTCTGACTACTCGATACGACTCAAAGTCAAAGTCAAAGTCAAATAATTTATTTCAAATAGGCACATATATGGCACTTTTGAACGTCAAACAAAGAAATAGAATTGATTCTAGTTGCCCCTTCCAAAAGGTAGTTTTCGTATGGAGAAGAATGGGCAAGAAACTCCATCGTTACTCTTTTAAAAATGTTTTACAATATTTTGTATACATTAATTATATAATTATATGTGAAGACGATGCACCTGCAATAAGATTACTGTACTACGAAAGGTAAAAAGAATTATAAATGGAGCAATAATGAATAAATTAATTACCAGATACATGGTGCTCACATATTTACAAAGATTGTAAAAGTATACGATATTACAATAGTCCTAACATTGTTACAAGTAGTACTAATAAGTCAGTGCGTGAGTTTAAGTAATGACAGAGTGTAAAAGTCTATGACATACAAATAATAAATAAAAAAAAAACTAAATTAGCTATCAGTTTGATTTTGTCCAGACACTAAATCGTCCTATGGAGCAAGACCAGCATGTTTCCAAGCATTCTTATCTTGGATATAATCCTCTAATTTGTAATAAGCTTGTTTACAAAGTGTACTTTTTATATGAGTTTTAAATTTTCTTTCATTTAATTGCAATATATCACAAGGTATTTTGTTATAGCATTTAACGCAGTACCCCATAAAAGATGTTTGTACTTTAGCTAATCTGAAAAATGGTTGATCTATTTTATCTTTATTTCTAGTATTAAAATTATGCCTATCACTTATTTTATTAAAAAGATTTAAGTTTTTTCTTACATACATAATATTCTCATAAATGAATTGGCAAGGTACCGTCATGATATTAATCTTTTTAAATAGTTCCCTGAGAGATTCGCGGTGACAAAGATTATAAATGGCTCTGACAGCTCTTTTTTGCAAAATAAAAATGGATTCAATATCAGCAGCCCGACCCCACAGTAAAATGCCATACGACATAATGCTGTGGAAGTAACTGAAATAGACCAAACGCGCGGTTTCTACATCTGTTAACTGTCTTATCTTTCTAACAGCATAAGCGGCCGAGCTTAACCGCCCCGCAAGAGATTTTATATGAGGTCCCCATTGTAATTTCTCGTCTAGCGTGATTCCCAAGAAAACTGTTTGATTAATAAACTCCAGTTTTTCTCCATTCAATATGATGTCACATTCGCTACTTCTAACATTAGGTAATTTAAATCGAATGCATTTGGTTTTTTTTTCATTTAGTACCAAATTATTTACCGTAAACCAATCTTGTACCTGAAGAATAGAGCTATTCACGTCGTCAAGATTTTGTGAACGTCGATTTATTTTAAAAATGCATTTGGTTTTTTTTTCATTTAGTACCAAATTATTTACCGTAAACCAATCTTGTACCTGAAGAATAGAGCTATTCACGTCGTCAAGATTTTGTGAACGTCGATTTATTTTAAAAATCAATGATGTGTCATCTGCAAATAACACCATCTTCGGTTGATTTAGAAGTAATTGGGGTAAATCATTAATATAAACTAAAAAGAGGAATGGACCTAATATCGAGCCTTGAGGAACGCCCATTGCCATTTCAGACCCCAATGAGTTTACGCCGTTTACTTGAACTTGAACTTTTCTTTCTTTCAGATATGATCTTAGTAAATCAAGAGCTGTATTCCTAACCCCATAGTGCTCTAGTTTCAACAGAAGTGTATCATGGTCGACGCAATCGAACGCCTTCGAGAGGTCGCAAAAGATTCCAATGGCATCTTGTGCTTCCTCCCAGGCGTTAAAAATGTTCTTTATTAGGGTGACACCGGCGTCAGTGGTACAACGCCCTTTGGTGAAACCGTACTGATGTTCATGAAAGATGGAATTTTTATTAAAGTGACGTAACATTTGATTGAGCATCAACTTTTCAAACACCTTACTGAGAACTGGCAGAATTGACACAGGCCTATAATTGTTGGGTTCCTTACTATTACCGGATTTAAACAAAGGAACTACTTTACTGTGTTTCATGAGATCCGGAAAGACTCCTTGGTCTACACTGGTGTTAAATATGAAAGCTAAATAGGGCGCAATGGTTTCTATGATAGATCTACAGACTTTTACAGACATTCCCCATAGATCTTCTGTTGATTTAATTTTAAGATCTTTAAAAGCTTTTATAACCGCTTGGGGGTTTGTATGCTGAAACCTAAACTCCAAAGGGCATGCCTTTACATTCTTTCTAAGTAAGGCAGCAGAAAGCGCGGGTGAGGAATTTAGAGCTTCAGTAGTTTTAACTGGAATATTTCCAAAAAAGTTTTCAAATTCCTGAGCTATTTCTACATTTGAGTTGATTGGGCCATGTGCAGTCTCTAAATTAAATTCAGTACTACGCTGTTTTTTCCTACCTGTTTCATTATTTATTATTTGCCAGGTAGTTTTTATTTTGTCATCAGCTGATTTTATTTTATTGCTAATGTAAAGAGCTTTAGCTATTTTGCACACATTTTTAAAAGTTTTAGAATATTTTGCAACATACTGATGAAAGGTTGAATTATTCATATGTTGCTTTAGGCCATAAAGTTCAAAAAGATTTTCCCTGCTTTTACGAATACCTGGAGTAGCCCAATCACTAAATAAGAACTTTGTGTAAATAGTTTTAGTCTTTAGTGGAAAAGTTTCATTAAAGTGTTTGTTTATTAGTGAAAAGAAATCGGCGTAGAACTCATTTGGGTCACATACATTATTAAAACTCTGAACACATAATTTACTGGCCAACGAATTATTTAATTTTTCTAAGTTTTTACATGTAATTGGCCTAAACCTTATTTGAATTTTTTGTAAAGGTATGTAGGCGCAAAAAGTTATTGTTTGTCCACTGTGATCAGATGGCAACTTATTTACAATTTCTTTATGTAAGTAATCACAATTACAAAAAATATTATCTATACAAGTGGCAGAAGAAGCTGTCACTCGGGTTGGTTCAATAAAAACATTTGACAAATCAAATGACCTAAAAAGACTTAATAATCGGACAGTATTCGAGTTATTTTCTAATAAATTAATGTTAAAATCACCACATATGATTATTGACTTACTATTAGTACTAAGTTTCTTTAGCACCTCTTCCATTACAGAATCAAATATAGGTAGATTCTGGTAGCTTGGAGGTCTATATACGCATACTATAACATGCTTATCAAGCTCAACACAGGACAATTCAATGGTGTGTTCAACAGACAGTCCAATGATGTCTTTCCGTTCTTTTGATTTAATAGAATTTTTTACTAATATTAATGAACCGCCATGTATCATACATTTTCGACTGAAATGGCTAACTACACAATAATTTTCATAATTAATTGACTTTACTTGATGGTCTTTTAACCAATGTTCTGTTAAACAAATGACATCAAACTTGGTATTTTCTAAAAACAATTCTATTTCCAGTAATTTGGAAGAGCAACCTTGGATATTTTGATTGAATAATTTTAACATATGTTGCTCCCCCTTTGGTTTCTTATTTTTGTGTATAATATTGCCAGAAGATACCTTTTTATTATTCTCTAATAATAATAATTGTTTATTTGAAGGGGTAACTTCTGTTGTCTTGCTTACTAGTTTAAAACATTATCCGGAGTGACCTCCACAACTACAACTGAAGCGTCCAGAATGCCCGTCGCAGTTCCAGCAGGAAGAGAATACCTTATCTGACTGGTAGTGGCCTCCAAAGATGTTGGTATTATAGGTGGATCCTCCTTCGTACAACATGATGATTTATAATTATTGCTCACTATGCTGTTAGTATAACTAGACAACACAGACTCGTCACTAATACTATCATTTGTTATATTAGCTATAACCCCATTAATATTATATGCTATCAACATAGCAATCAGATGTCTACATTCCCAAGACAGAGATAAAGTTCTCTGAGTTAACTTAAAACCACTAACAAACTTGTTAGTGTCAAAATACAATAATTTGTCACTATGACAACATGTCAATCTGTGAATAGTACTATTCAACTTATAAATATAATTATTGTCATAATCTGATAAAGTATCAGAGTAAGGTAAAGCACACAACATTATTTTTCCTATATTTAATTTTAATAAGATGTCCACACCATCCACTATATCCTTTTTGGTAATACCAGTACTATTACCTAAAAGCAAAACCATTGTAGAATAATTATCTAGGTTTGTGTTTGCAATTCTTTTAATCATTTGTTTGAAACTTATGTTATGATAACTATGATTAGTAAAATTATGGCTAAGGTAATTGAGTAACATTTTTCCAAAGCCAGAACCTAATTCGTCACAGAAAAATATAGATTTATTTTTCTTCTGTGTATTAACACAGGTCTCTGCTGGAAGAGCCAACGCCGGCGGGGGGAAGTCAGGCTGAATCTGAGGAGGTGGTGGTTGGTTGGCACAGCTGCATGAGAGATTATTAGTCAGAGACTCATACCTCTCAGCATTGCACTTCACCAAATCCAGTAGTTCCCCAGCCTCAAGCAAGCGCTCACTTAATTGTTGTTGTGAAGTCTCATATTTCTCAAAAATATCCTTCAGCAAGTGCTCCTTATGTAGTATATCATTATAAAGGAGCTTAGTATCAATGTCATATTTTTCCCTACATTCATCTAACTCGACAGTACAACTATTTAAACTTTTTGAAAGTATGACACGTTCCTTTCTAAGGGAAAGATTTAATTTTAAAAGATTTTGTTTTTTAATAACTTTCTGTGACCGTTTTATTATTTTCTTCAATTTAATATATTTCTTTAATTTATTGTGACTCATAACAATAGGACATAATGGTATGGTATCGTCACCAGTCAAATCTATTGTTATAGCTGGCTCATACACTGATTTTAACTTGCTACCTACCAAATCATTAAATAGGTTATTGGTGTTAGCGACCTGTTCACTGACTTTGACAGACTCTGAGAGAGATAGGGCCTTATGGGATTCACATAATTTCTGTTTAAGTTCTAAAATATGGTTCAAAGCCAGTTCATGGGTGTCACTGCACTCTTGGAATGTTGACACTTGCTGTTGTAGTTGACTGTACTGGTCCGCTAAGTCCATGTGTTCTATGTGTAGCTCAGCCAGCTCATTTTTGAGGGAGGTGTTTTTAGCTATAATGTTCACCACTTCCACTTCACTGTCTTCTCTTTCCTGGAGCAGTTGTTTGCATTCAGCTTGAGAAGCTTCGAGATCCTTCAAGGTAACTCTCAGTTTTGCTTCCATCTCCTTGATTGTAGCTCTGCGGGTCATCATTTTGAGAAATATTGTCAGTCACCTGGAATGTGTGAAGTTATGCAGCTAAATAACAGTGCAAGAAAAGATGTTCTGATATGTGAATAAGAAGGGGGTAGTTGGGGGAAAAAGTAATTAAAGTAATTTGATGAGAAAATATAGCATAAATATAGTTACATTAAGATTTAGTTAATTAGAATGAGATGGGAAAGTTCCACAGAAGAGAAATATTATAGAAAACACTGCTTTACTTAAACTATCTTAAAATATCTTCTAACTAGATATGTAGGTACAAAAATCTTATTTTATGTAAAGAATTTGTGACACATTACAGGATTATTAAGTACAATTTTTGTAGTAGTAGTAGCTCGTAGTGAGCTTATTTTGTATAGTAAATTATGTAGTGTTTATTGTCTGGGCGAATGTTTTCGTCGTCGATTTTGCTTCCACTTGTTGTCAAGCAAAAGGAGACATAAACCGTGCCAGTGTGTGATGGACGTAGCTCACTGTCAAAGATCTACTGTGTTAAATGTTAGTATGTGCCCAAATACATATAACTTAGATAACTTGTTTATCAGTGTGATAGCTCGGGAAATCCAACTCAAACCTCAAACCTAAAAGCTCTTCTACTATTCAAACGAAACAGGTAACAATAACAAATCCCATAAGAGATAGCCGGAGTCAACAAGAAAGACTGAACTATCCTAACCTAACCTGACCGAAAGCGGAGTCCAGAATGCGAATAGCTAAACAGTTGCATAACAGTAAGAAACAAAGTAAAAATAATAGTAAAAAGAGCTATCATGGCTATTGGAGGGGTACCAAAATGGGCATCATCTTTAAAATGGGCATTATCTTTTAAATAACAGAATTTTAACTGCTTTATACTCTTAGTACTCATATACGCGAGCAGCACTTTGCCAACGACAGAAGCAACTGCAGCCGTCTGCCCCGTTGACGTTGCTAGAAATCACTAATATTCTAAGTTACACGCAAGAACAAAGACTTATGATTAGATTTGCAATGCTAACAAAATGTAATATTTACGAAGTAAACTTACTTTAAATTAAGCAAGTTTTTAGTTCTAAAATCAATACCTTCTTACATTAAAGCATGTACTACTGACTAATATACAATTTTAAATAATATTTGGAATCTAAAACAACTCTGAACTATCGTTCTATACGAAAATATTTACGAGCACTATTGCTAAAGCGCCAAAGCGCTAAATAAAACAGAAACGATTTTTGTTAAACTGCCACACAAGTAATAATGTAGTTCAGGTAAAACTACTAATAAGGTATTTATACATGAAATAGAGAAACGCAAAAATGCTTAAACATTGTCAAACATGAATGTACAGTGAGCACAATCACTAAAGCGACATAAACTTCAGAATCATCAAAAAAACGTCGCTTTAAACCATGACTACATGAAACAAGCAACAAAATTTGTACTGCTAAAGCGCCAAAAAAGTGCTCAAATCGACGCGAAAGGTAGACCAATCGACGCAGAAAAAAAAATCCAGTTCAGTGATATATATAACTCAATATCGACCAAAATGGCGCTTTAGCCATTTTACCTTTCCACCGTCGAATATATATTTTTTTTTTAACACTCAATTGAAAATTAATGGATAATTCTAAGTGAAAGAGCGGAGTCTCCTACCACAAGCAATTCTTGCATAAAAAGTGATCTCCTAAATGCACTTTGTACTTAATTGTTTTTTTATTTTATTTTGCGATGTAAAAAAAAGTTTTTGTTTCGGAATTCTTCCTAACAATTGAGATACAATACCATACTCAACAATGTCTTACTCGTACAATATTAGCCTACCCAAAATATTATTCCCCAAGTTATAGGGAAAAACTTTAACAACTGACAACCCTTTTTACACACACATAGATAAAAAGGTGGCTTCACTTTTGCTGTACGGCATGCTCTGTCTTTCCTTTTTTGTTGGTGAGACCATAATATACTTACAGCGTCCTTGCGCACGCGCATATCTACGTGTTATTGATCCTGCAAGTTAATTTTTTTGATAAAGTAGCTGGAGAATTATGGGTGTACTACCACAGTAACTCTTTTTTTAAGAATACAGGGGGCCAAGTCTACTAATTTACAAACGTGTCAGTGGTCTCACAATGATCAGTTTTTGACAGATATGCCGTACGAAATCTGACAAAAACTGATCATTGTGAAACCACTGACACGTTTGTAAATTAGTAGACTTGGCCCCCTGTTGTGATGTTACGAGTATTTTTTGAGTTATTTTTATTTTAAATATTTCAATAAGTCGCCTATCCGCAAGGCAAAGTAAGAATACCTATTATTCCATAAAATAAAACAGACAATACATCAACAGCATCAGGAAGAGAGCCAACTTCGCGCCAGTAGTTTTGGACGCCGACATATTTTAATTATAATATTTTCCACAGGGAGACGCCGGGTGATTTATAACGCAATTTCCCCATTGTTATGAGAATAAAACATAATCTCACCACTTCGTTATTCTAGTTTAGTATGTTAACTGCTATTGAAGGCTTCAAGCCTGTATTATAAGAGCAGAGTTTATGAAATAAGGCGCCGGTGAATTTATTTTGTCGGCCATTTTGTGAATCTTTTGTAGTTTTTTGAGCTTGCAGTTTTTTAGTTGCAGCAGTACAATTATCTCGAACACCGTGATTACCAATTTTTCGGCTTAAATATCACTCGCATGAATCTACCTAATTCTACTTAATATAATAATTAAAAACGTGAACGTTTGTATGTTTGTTACTCAATCATGCAACAACGGCTAAAAAGTTTTGAATTCAACTTGGCACACAGATAGGTTATAACCTGGATTAACACGATACTTTATCCCGGTAAATGCTTAATTGCGGTAATGGCTTATTAAGTCTCTCTGGACCCAATTCTGAAGTCCACGCAGACGAACTCGATGGCAGAAGCAAGTAACGCATATAGGCACTTGTGGAAGTGTTAGCAGAGGTCTAGGTACACACGGCTACACATCAAGCTATACATTTCCAGTATAAGCTGACCTCGCATCGTACGAAAATCTTATACAATACGGGATCAGCATAAACTGGAAATGTATAGCTTGATGTGTAGACGTGTGTACACCCAAATTTCGCCAGTTATAGTCCCATATACTAGGAACATAAATTAATTTCTTAGACAATATGAATCTTACTCAACATAGATACTACCTACAAACTTCTTTAATATCAATTCCAATACCTAACCAATGCAGCTGATTGGTACTGATCCTCAAGCAACTCATACAATGCTTTACATTCTGTTATTGTCGATAGAGCATGATAGCTCCTTGAAAGATGACTCAATTTCTCAGAACTGAGTAATATTCTGAATGTATACACCGTGTGCTATTGATATTCAATACAGGGAGATGAATCTTGTGATTAGCTGCAGAGCATGGTTGTCGGAATTGCCAAACTTCGACGCGTCGCGAGTCAGAGTCAAAATGAAAAGCCGTGTGGTCCGTTCAGAAAGTATCTAATGAATGTGTAAACAAACGCTGTTCAGGTTCACGCATTCAACTGTATTTAAAAGGTTTCAAATAAATTTTCACCACTTTTTCCAACAATTACTTTATTACCACAAAACCGAGTTTATCAGGAGCAGTGGTGGCCCAGTGGTAACGGCCGCGACTTACGAGTTGTAGTTCGTAGGTTCGAACCCCGACAGGCGCTTTACTTTGTGTAAATAATTTCATCACCACTGCTCTCAAAACGGTGAAGGAAAACAACGTGAGGAAACTGGCATGTCTTAGAACCAAAAATTCGAAGACATGTGACATCTACCAACCCGCACTGGGCCCGCATGGTGGATTACGGCCCACTCCCTCTCATAGAGAGGAGGCCTGTGTCCCAGCAGTGGGAACATTATAGGCTGATTATGTTATGTTATGTGAGTTTTTCAGTTGTTTAGCCTAAACACCTTTTCAACACGACATTTATTTATGGAGTTTGACGTAAGACTAGCATTAGACACACGTTAAACAAGTGTCTAAGTTTTTGTAATAATGACCTTTTGTTTGAGCATAATAAAGAGATCCCAAAAAGCGATAAGGACCACATTGGTATGTTTTGTATTTGTAGTGTTAAATTTATTTTTGCTATGTATTTAAGTTTAAATAAATAATTAATTCAATCCTCAATAGTCTGTAGGTAGTGGCTATTCTCAAGTCCCGTACTAAGAAATAAGATTAAAATTAGCATAAGTAGCTTGAAAATTGATTATCCACCACCATCATCCTTCATTCTGTTCGAATGAAAAAAATAGGCTGAAAAATATCTCCAAAAAACTACAGTGCGTTCATTATAACTTGACCCGTGACGCGATTGGTAGTACTGTTCTGTCAGTCATTTTGAACTCTATTATTATTGAAAATAAGCTTGACAAGGAATGTTGCCAACATGATGGCCAGGGACAAGTTATAGTGAACGGTCCGTAGTTTCGAAATAAAGAATGACGTTTTAATGACAAAGCCACGATTAAAATGTCACCGGATTTTTCAAATTAAAATAAATATCACGTTCGTGCCGAACTAAAGTAAATTTTTGAATATTTAAATTGAATTTTATAGTGCGTGTGAGTAAAATAAAAGTCGACTACAGATGAAAAATATTTTCGTTATGCTGGTGACTTTAGGATCGTCGTCAAACTGGTATTATAGACTAGAAACCATAATGGATATTCTGATTTCTTGGAAGGCGGGAAATGAAATTGTTTATTTTTTTTAAAAGGATATTCGGAATCACTTTCACAAGTCAAAATTGGAGTCGA
The DNA here is from genome assembly GCA_947363905.1 of Lithophane semibrunnea. Taxonomy (NCBI): domain Eukaryota; kingdom Metazoa; phylum Arthropoda; class Insecta; order Lepidoptera; family Noctuidae; genus Lithophane; species Lithophane semibrunnea. The sequence goes on from OX376205.1 coordinate 15,438,286, forward strand.
CATTTCCTATCTGGCTACCCCAGAGAAGAAATGGCGAAACAAACTCAGGGTCGCGGGAAAGTCCGAAAGAGATACCGTGGCCTCTGGCAACATACAGGCAACTGAAGAAACGCGGGTTCGTTTTAGCCAGTACAGGCCATAACACAAAAACTTAGACACTTGTTCAACGCGTGTTTAATGTCAGTTTTATGTCAAACTCCATACAGAAATGTCATGTTTAAGCTAAACAATTGATAAACACGGTTTTGTGGTAGGTAATAAGGTATAAGTCTGAGCTAGTAAAGCATGATAGCATGATTCACAGTAACCACTGTACATAAGTTAGGGATTTCAGCTAGATTATCTCCCGCAGATTACTTAAATCCGTCTTTGATCATTGTACATTATTACAACAAAAAAATATCGGATCAAAATCAGAAGATAACAATTTTTTATTAAAACAAATCCAACACGCTGAGAGCTTTTGAAAGTAATGTAAAGTTCATACATTCATAATGTTAAAAGCATACAAAGTAGAAACATATTTATGGGCAATTTTATTTTATTAGTCTTTTACATACAGCATGTATGTTACTTCAAATAAAAAAAAACAGTAAGTACCTTTACTGTAATATTGCAAGTACAGAAATAAAATATACTTTTAGTTCAAAACGTTTGTACAGTGGTACCCAACTGATAAGGCGCGTCGTGAATCATCGTTCACACAGAAAAGAAAGTATAGCCCCGAAGATTAACGAAAGAACTTAAAACTTACAATCAACCTTAGATCAATACCATAAGATTCATAATACACTGCAGCTGTTAGTTCCCATCTCACTCGCAAGTATGGCGGCTGACTAACATGCCACGCGGCGCGCGCTAACATGGCGACAGCTGCCGACCAATAGCGGTACAGGAAAAAAGAAGCGCCGTGCGTGGAGCGTGCCGATTGGTCAATAGCATTTCCCGCGCTTTGAAAATTCATCTTCTGCGCAGGTACATCGGTAAGCCATATCAGTTGGGTACTACTGTAATACTCGTATAAGTAAAATATCTGCGCGTATAAGTGATAAATAAAATGAAATTGCGTATCGCAAATGTGGTTGACATTTTGATTTGATATTTTATATAATGACTCAGATGTAAAAAAGAATTAGACTGTACTGTAACTATTTTCTTAATGTCCCTCGGGAATCATAGCATTTCCGAATCCAAACGAATGCTAATTTCCATGTCCATCAATTATAACATTTATTAGATTTATCGTGTATAATAATTTGAATTCAGAACTAAGTACTTTGTTGTTGTTTTGTTTTGATTACCGTATGAATTATATAGAGCTGTAAAACTATTTTCTTAGAACTATTTCGAGTATTAAGAACTCTATACACTTCCTAGTCGATTGAGAGCGTTCGGTCTGCACCAAGTGCAAAGGGCAACTAATAGAAATCCGCGGAGGTCCGATATACTAGTCGCTTCATGTCAAATACTGGTATTCAGCTGCATCCGCTTAGGCTGGCTAAAATAGTTGTTAACAGGCTAGACAGATTGATTGATTTGTTTTAGTTCAATCAATCTGCCTAGCCTTTTCCCTACGATGTTGGGGTTGGCTTCCAGTTTAACCGGATACAGCTGAATACCAGTATTTTACATGGAGCGACTGCCTATCTGACCTCCACAACCCAGTTACTGGGTAATACGATACAACAGCGAAAAAACAATAAAACAAATGCAATACGGTACTGGGTAATTATGTTTTAGTTGTAATATTTCAATAATTTATGTGCTATTGTTGTACTATATAAGACACGTATCGAAGATAACCTATAATAATTTAAAGTTTGTTGTCAAACTTTTTTTTGGGTACTTATGTGCTACATTTCAACGTACAATACTTGAGTGACAGCGTCACGGTTTGTGTATTGATAGTTGTGTCATTTTAACGTAACTGTGAACGATATATCACTGCAAAGACAGTAAACAGTGACAGGGATAAATGTTGCGCCTGCCAGGGTTGCGGGTTAGTCCGAAAGGGATACCGGGACCTTGGCATCAGGCAACTGAAGGAACACGGGTGGGTTTTAGTCAGTAAAAGTCTGACACGTCCTTCCGCTCCGCCCAGAGCGGGAGAAGTCATTGGATGATTTCCCACCTTCAAAAAAAAAAAAAAGCGATAAATGTAGCGCCGGTATTAACACTTTTATTTTAAATCAAAATAATTTAGAATCACTTTGTTCATTTATCTTTTAATTAAACTTCGTCATTATCTTCGTTTATGTTAGGAATCGTAATTAAATAATCGTCATTCAATGGATCGTCCAAGTCACTATTATCTTCAATTTTTAATGTGATATGTGTTTCCGCTGAGGAAGCTCTTCGTTCTCTTTTATTTTCTGGCGATGAAGGTGGTGAAGATCCATTTGTTCTTGGCTGCCGAGATTCAGTTCGCCTGGCTCTAGTTTTTTGTTGAGAAGAGGCATACGACTGGTCGTTATCAAAACACCCAATGTCAGCTTGAAATAGTAGATTACTTATTTTATATTGCAATACATTTTTTGTTTGCTGAGAATACATTCTGAATTTAGTCGCTATAAAGTTGGCATATATTTGGTCTGCATCTGTAGTGGATGAATCAGTTGCAGGTTTGACTAAGACATCCTTCACTGTATTGGACGTTGATGCAAGTATACTGCACGCTGATTTCATCACTCGGCTGTCAGTGTCCATGTCGGATTTCGTCATTCGATTTTCAGTATGTTTATTTTTCTTTTTATGTGTCAGCACTTTCTGTAGCGGCCGTTTCAAAGTCGATTCGTTTGACAGATTGCTTGTTTGTGGAACTTGCAGATCTTGTGTCCCAGATTTGACTTTTGTGTCCTCCTAAAAGTATTACAATTATTTTAAATAATGATAGATTCAGAGTTGTAAGTAGAACGAACGAAAACGTAGTGAAATACGTACAAATAATAATTGGCTGACATAATTACAGTTACATCAATGATAGGTCCAATAAACTTTAACAAAATTATGATTGGTAAAATAAATGATGAAATATAATCTTTTTCTTCTGTCTATTGACCTTTATTGATGTTATGTAAAGGCTATCTTACTGCAGTATATAAATAGTATGTAGGTATGTATTTTATTGATAACTTACGTTCCTCAGCCGGCTCCGGGTTTTTCTGTTGAGAAGAAATTTCAAATCCTCGTATGCGTACCAAGACGACGAAACTTGGACACCTACTAATTAAAGAAATAAAAGGATCAGTTAAGGCACTAAGTACCACATTTGGTACAAAAGAATAGGAGGGTAGGTAGAGCATTACATTAAATAACGATACTAGGTTATAGAAATTGACTAATTAATTAATAATAATAATAATTTTTTTATATTTTTAAATGTTTTATATATTTTTTTATTCTAATATTTAAAAATATAATTTATATGTGTGAAAAGTGAAATAAAGAAAATAATAATGATGTATCTATGTGACAACCCTAGCTTTGAAGGAATCGACCCTCTTACAAAATCGTATAAGACTTGGTATAGGTAGATTATGAATTAATAATGATAAGAATAATAAACCTTAAAATCAGCGTCTTTAAGTGCAAAATCAGTGTATTGTTTGTTGTCTGGCTCCATGTTCGTATGAATTTGCAATTTAGGTTAGTTATGTCATTTATTAGAAAGTGTATTTTTCCATTTCATTAGAAAATACTTCATTGGATCCTAACGTATACAAAAAATATGTATTAATGTTCTTACCTCGTTTAGACATTTTTATTAATCTGGATTTTTCACGACGTATTTGTCCAGATAGAATTTCAACTTTCGACTTCACCGCCACTACAGACTTATCAAGCTCTTGTGCTATTTCTTTCCAGGCGTTACCTTTGAGTATTTTATTAAAATAGTTTGGATCTTTTGGGTCCCACAATATTTCATGTTTGCGGTATGCTTTTATCAATTTGATAATAGTTTCTTGTGTCCATGACATGTTTATGATACGGAGAAGCAATGTGATAGCGTAGACACGTGCAATGACAACTGTTTTACCCGGCACACTGACGCGAGACTCGCTCGATAGCGTTGAAGTGGGTGCGACAAAGACAGCAGTATCTACGGTTGCTAGCAGCTGGAAAAGGACACCAATATCCGATGGTCTGAATCGTGAGTATCGTGACATTTGTCGGTACGAAAACAGCGTACAAACCGAACTTGGTATTACCTCGCGTTCTTGTGAGTGCGCGGCAAAATGTAAACTACTGTGTCAACTACGCGTGACAATATAGATACTCCATGTTTACCCGACTACGGCGAAAAAAAAAGGAGGGTTATGATTTTGGTATATATGTTATTTATGTATGTATGTATGTATGTTCATCTGTTCCCTCCTATCTTCTAAACCACTCATCACAATTTGACAAATGAGGTATGGTTGGAAGCGTCTTGATTGTCCGCTGGTTATAGGCTATGTGACGTCACATTAAATACACAAAATCCGGAGTCACACGTAATCTGTTTGATTAATTTGTCTGTCTGTGGTGTCTTGTTTATATCTTTTTAGTCGTAGTTGGGTTTTAGTTTTTATTACTTTAATTTTGTCCTTTAGTAGTGTTTGGAATAAAAACAATTTGTATAAAAAAATGAAATAAAACGTAATGTAAGAGGAGAAAGGGAGAAAGCGAACTAGTGGTAAAGTCTTGTGACGTCATCATTCAGTGCCTTATTTTGCAGAGTTTCTTACAAGAAGTGCTACAGTGATTAAATTATAGGTTGAAAAGCTAGTTATATAAGTTAGTATTAATATTGTAAACTTACTTTTGCAGCTACAATGACACAAATAGTGTACAACGATGGAAACCGGCAAATACCAATGTGACTTTTTCAAATTCATTTTGAACCTTCTAAGTCTGTTCATCTTGGATATCACTAAAATACGGTGATGTTAACCTCTTTTATTTGTTCTGTGATGTTACCTTTATACATTTAGTGCCATCTACGGAGACGCACCCCACTGTTCTTCCTAATCGCGATTAGTGTCCGTGGAGTTTCTTGCCCGTTCTTCTCCATAGGAACCTACTACGCTTTGGAATGGGCAACTAGCTTCATCTTTCTGACTGACCGACCCCTTGACTATTCAAAAGTGCCTCTAATTGGTTTATTTGAAATAAATGCTCTGAGTTTGAGTTTGAAAACGTGGCACGTCTTCATGGATGGCACTAATATTTACCTATACATTGTGATGACAGCTATACTTTAAGACTCCTGCAGACAGGCGCGAAGCGACAGCGCGACGCGACTCTACTAGAACTATTTCTATGAAAAAAAAATCATGGAAATTGTTCTAACAGAATCGCGTCGCACTGTCGCGCCGCGCCTGTCTGTGAAGCCTTTCTGTACGTAAAGAATAAAAACATGCCTTTAGAAAAATTATGTAAGTTTAATAAAATGAGTAGGTAAGTGTACTGTATAACTTTGCATTCTACCTAATCTTTTCACAATATTTTATTTATTGGCTTCGCGGAGCCGTGAGTGCAGCTAATTTATTATGAATATTCATATTACAAACATATTTTTAGTACTAAATCAATATGCAAACCATATTGCTAACCATATTTTTATTTAAAAAACTGTATCAGTAACGCCTCGTTGGTCTAGTGGTCGTAAGCGAGCATGCTGAGCATGACATCCTGGGTTCGATTCCCGGGTCGGGAAAAGAGTTTTTGGGTTTTTCCATCTACCAGTAGTAGTAGTAGTAGCCCGTAATCCGGATTTGTGCATGTGCCCTAGGCTCGCCTCCCTGTTACATTTTATTATGGACTGAAACATAACTCGGGAAATTAGGGTAAATCGAACCCAGGACCTCATGATCAGCAGTTTTGCGACTGCGAGAATAACGAGGTAGTCGATAATTATTAATGTCATACAAATTGTGATGCATTTTTCAATGTAGATAACTAGATAGACAGAATATACTTTACTTAGATATCTGCTAGAAATGAACTATCCGGATTGTAAGACACAGGCCCCTAGTGTTTGGGTTTCCAAAATCAAAAGTCATTTATTCAAACTAGGCTGAGAATCAGCACTTTTCGAACGTCAAAGTTAAATTTAAATTACATAAGCCAGTCCCCCAAAACACCCGCTCTTCACCACTTCCTAGTGCTTTAGCTGGGAAGAAGTGGCGCAACAAACTCCCCAGCAACACAGCTGTCTGTTCAGTTACAAAAAATTGATTCTATACAATAGTATAGATATAAAATCATTTACATTACGCAAGACAATAATTATTAACCATAAGTCAGCTAGCACAAGCCAAAATATCTTTAGGTCCCTAGTACTTACCTACTTATAGACATCGTTTTTTTTCTTTTCAAGCAGAAATAACAAGTCAATGTAAACATAAATTAATATCTACATAAAACCCTCCAGGCACAAAGGGCGTGCCGCTTACATAGCTATTTATAGCTGTAACTGAAAGTTGATAAACTAGGACCATCAAAGTAAAATAAATAAAAAGTTAATTAATAATAATAATAACAGAACCAAGATCAGCGGGACAGATACTGCAGTAACTTACACTTTCGGATGAGGTGAGCCTTCAACCCGCTTGCCAAACGATTAACAAGCGAAAAGAGAAGTTCCATTCTTTTACAAACATACCGGCTACGTTATTCCGGCTATCACAGAACCATTTTTGTAACCCAAGCCCGGTATTTCACTCCTAATCGCAAAAGGCTATAAAATAGACTAACGACACAGACAGGTACAGGCCTATAACCAGAAAGTGGTGGATTGGTACCTAGTCTTATTAACATTCGTGTCACGAACGGCAGCACTCGACACTTTTCGCACTCGCCCGCAATAAGTACACTATTCAGTACATTTTAGCTGCTACAAACCTTCCAACATCTTCATTTTTCCATCCATTGACGACTGTGTTACCAGCTCCAACAATAAAGCTAGTACGTACCCAGCAATAGTTAAGGTAATAAGCGAAAGTTTTGCCAATAGGCTCGCCGGTATCGTTTTGGTAAACAGATCACGTTCCTCAGATCCGATGGTAGTACATAGTTACTTGTGTATCAACTTTAGCGGCGAGTTTATTAAAAATCTTCAGTTTGTTTATGGTCTCATGTATTACGTCTTATCGTTTATGGTAAAGAGTTACTGAAACTGACTTAAGAGGGATGCGCTAAGATGGCCCGCGAAATTCAAATTTTCTTACGTTTTCTGCAATTTGCAGGTCAGTATCAGGTTGTATGTTGATCTAAATATGATTTGCCGCCGTACCTATGGATTTACAGAATTATAATCATTAGAATCAGCAAACTACATAATCTTGATTACAAAATTGTACATTTAATTTTTTTTAACGGAGTAGGTATATTATGTTTCATAAAATTTCATTCGTTCTCTTTCCAAAAAAAACATATAAAACCGGCGAGTGCGAAACGGACTCGCGCACGAAGGGTTCCGTACCATTATCTATAAAAACGGCAAAAATATCGCGTTTGTTGTATGGGAGCCCCGCTTAAATATCGCGTTTGTTGTATGGGATCCCCCCTTAAATATCGCGTTTGTTGTATGGGAGCCCCCCTTAAATATTTATTTTATTTTCATTTATTTATTTATTTTTAAAGTGAATATTTAACTAAATATTCTGTGAATATTTCAAGCGTCTACCTGTTGTCGTTTTCAATATCGAGCAAAACCGAGCAAAAAAATCACGTTTGTTGTATTGGAGCCCCCTTAAATATTTATTTTATTCTGGTTTTTAGTATTTGTTGTTATAGCGGCAACAGATATACATCATCTGTGAAAATTTCAACTGTCTAGATATCACGGTTCATGAGATACAGCCTGGTGACAGACGGACGGATAGACAGACAGACAGACAGCGGAGCCTTAGTAGTACCCAAAGGGTAAAACGGGACCCCCGTTTTACCCTTTGGGTACGGAACCCTAAAAATGAAAATTACGGATTGATAACATGCATCTCCTCGTAAAGTAAACTAACTAACAGGTATCGTAATTACCCAGTTACTGGGTTGTGGAGACCAAATAGTCAGTCGCACATGTTCATGCACACAGTTACTGTGGCCACAAACACAATATTAATACCTTTAACTATAACTGGTTGTTGGGCTTTTAGGCTTCTGACCCAAAACGAATGTCAAAAATAACAATAGAATTAAAACCTTTTTATTTACATTCAGCACCCTAATTGCGTAACACACGATCAATCAGAATCAGAATCGGTTTGAAATAAATTTCTAATCCCTTGCTTCATCAGTTCGAAAAAAATCTGCCCAACAACGTAACTTACGAACTTGTGAAGTAATGGATTAAGGAGATTGGGCGTTTCTGCCCTAGAGCCCAATAGCGTTAAGATATATACCAATGGAAAGATCTCATCAAGAATAATATTTTTTATTCTGAAGATTTCTCTTGATCGTCAGTAAGAAAGGAGCTACAGAGCTTTAACTGTGAGTGATTAAATATTATTGTAATTCTGGTATTTCGTCAATTAAATAACTTTTAATGATTCAGTGCCCTGCAAACATCAACTTTGAAGCCTATAAGCGACCATTTTAAAACATTGGTCTCCAATAGATGCCATTTTAGGAACAATGTTTTTAAGATTCGGTCGACCGGACACATCGTTAAGCCTGAAGCGTACCCGTGAGATATATGCCAATAGAAAGATCTCTTCAAGGCTAATATTTTGTGATAGGACGCTTCTCTCGATTGTTAGCACGAAAGGAGCTACAGAGCTCTAAATGTGAGTAATTAAGCATTAGTGAAAGTCAGGTATTTAGACAATGAAATAACTTTAACTAACTTTGAGCCTTGCAAACATGATCTTGCAGACCTATAAACGGATATTTTAAAACGTTGGCCTCCTAGATGCCGTTTTGGGAATAATGTGTTTAAGAATCGATCGACCGTACAAATCGTTAAGCCTGCCGCATCCCCCAATAGAGTTAAGATATATGCCAATGGAAAGATCTCTTCAAAGGAAATATTTCGTGATATGACGTTTCTCTCGATTGTTAGTACGAAAGGACCTACAGAACTCTAAATGTGAGTAATTAAGCATTATTGAAATTCATCACCTATTTAGGTCATAACTCTGTACTGACTAATAATAGGCAAAAGTCGTGTTTGTAGCAAAGATTATCCCTAAAAAGCTCTTTTCAGTGGTATCTTACGGCTATTGGACGCCAAGAATTGCTTAACTTTGGTGCGCAATTTATTACCTATTTAGGTCATTAACTCCGAACTGACTAACAATTGGCAACAGTTATATTAGAAGCAAGGGTTCTCTTCGAAAAGCTCTTTTCATTGGTGTATATCTTATGGCTATTGGGTCAAAAAAAATCCTTAACTTCAATGCCCCAGTAGTAACACTTATTTAGGTCATTAAATCCAAACTGACTAACAATATGCAAAAGTCGTGTTCGTAGCAAAGGGTCTCCTTGGAATTCTCTTTATTAGTGTGTATAATTTATTGGCGTATAACTTATGGCTATTGGGCGAAGAACAATTCTTATCTTCGGTGCCCGAGTGGTCACCTATTTATGCCATTAACTCCGAACTGACTAACAATTGGCAATAGTCATGTTACTATCAAAGGTTCCCCTCAAAAAACTAAAGCCGTTGACGTATATCTTATGGCTATTGGGCCAAGAATATTCCTTAACTTCAATGCCCAAGTATTCACATCTATTTGGGTCATTTACTCCGAACTGACTAACAATTGGCAAAAATCGTGTTAGGAAAGGTTCCCCTTGAAAAGTTCTTTCCATTGGTGTATATCTTATTTTTATTGGGCTTCAGGGCAGACCCCATAAGCAAAAGCCCATTCTCCTTTACATTTATTTCGAAGCGATTCCAATTCTGATTGATCGTGTATCACGCAATTGTGCTGGTTATTTATATAATCCTATAATATTAGCATCATTCAGTTCAATAATATATTACGAAAACATTGGGTTTGATTCCCAGAACATCGGGTAGGATTATGTTTTCTCTGAAATCAAGGTATATTGTAGATATACCTTGATCACAGACATATTTTATGTAGGACTAACGCTGGGGAACGCGCACCTCTTCGTCGCCTCGTTGTTATTACAACGCGCATTTTATGGAACTGGATATATTTTGTCTATGCAATTATTTAAGAAAAAGGCTCTGGATATATTTTTTTGCGAGAAAAAGTTGTATTAAGCTTAGTAACATAGCAATATTGGCACTATTGGTGGCGATCACATGTTGTTTTTTTTTTTAATATTTTATCACTTGTCTTCAGCACTTCTTTTAATTTTTAGTTAAAACGTGGACAATGGTGTGGGTTACATGTTTGTTAAATCTTAGTTTAATTATTTCTCTGTATTTTGTAGCATGTAACTGTTTTTTGTCCCTAATAACGAAATAAATAAAGGTCATCACTCTTTTGACATGTTGCGGCTGGCTCTTCAAATCAACTCAAAAACATGTATATTAAATTAACACTTCGGCCAAATAATATTAAAGCACTAGCAATCGTCACTAACTTAGAAATTTCTAAAAATTGGATTGCCCTTTAGAAAATTCAATTGAAAAATATTTAGACAGATAATTCAATTTCCTAACCGCACCGGCGCCGTCCGTTCGCAAGAGAGCGATTTATCAATAGAAAGGTGCAAACTTATAGACTGGTATCTATTTGTACGAACTGTTATGTTTCTCAAACACTTTAGCTATGTTTTTATCTATCCATCTTTATTATGAAACGATTGGGTAGTAAGGATGGTTACGCTGCAAAAATTCAAAATCATACCCTATTTTTAGGGTTCCGTAGTCAACAAAGAACCCTTATAGTTTCGCCATGTCCAGCTGTCCATCTGTCCGCGGCTTAGCTGAGAGACTGTTGGTACTAGAAAACTGTAATTTGCTATGGTTATACATATTTAAATCACGCCGACAAAGTGGTAAAATAAAATCGCTAAGTAGGCTCCACAAGTTACCGAGTATTAATCAACCAACTTCTATGTCTCCACAAGTGGCCACACCACTTGCAGTTGCAAAAACATGTACCTACTCCCATACATTTTGTAACGGAAAACATGTTTTTCAACTACAAAGTTAAGTTTGTTGGATAAATTCATCCCAAATACGGAACCCTTCACTGTGCGTGTTTCGACATGCACTTGCCGGTTATTAGTTGCACCATAATATTATTGTTTTCTACTGAAAAAAGGTAATATAACCCTTCCTTTTGGCTTTGCCGCAGTCGGGTAAGTAACAACTAAATCATTCGAAAAACAAATTAATGAGTTTATAACTTTTATAAATTACTAGCTGCGCCCCGCGGTGTCACCCGCGTAAGTCTCGATCCCGTGGAATATCGGGATAAAAAGTATCCTATGTCCTATTCCAGGTCATGGTCTACCTTTGTGCCAAATTTCATCTAAATCCGTTCAGCCATTTTAGCGTGAAAGCGTAACAAACAAAAAACTCACTTTCGCATTTATAATAATTTAGTTAGAATTTGCATTCACTGCGCATTTCAATTAACGCGCTGTATCAGTGATGCCATAAAACTACACTGACCGTTTGATACTTTATCGGTCAATGCACTTAAATGTTACGTACTTACTCCTTTCCTGCATCCCAACACAGTGTTGCCATAAATCCTCCCACATCTCCAACATTGTAACATCCTCTAAACACAAGTTTTACGAGCATATTAACTGAATCTCAACACGTAAATCCTCTTACAAGTGAAATTCAACGGCTTGTGGATGCAATTTTGCAAAAATGCAACATGCCTTGTGGCTCTCCTCGCCTTGTGCTTATGCCTCGCCTTGTCACGGCCGAGATACGCGTGGAAAAGCTATGGAATTTTTAAATTTACCCTTTGAGTGAGTTGATTTTGTTATCGTTGGATGTTTTGTGTCGTTATCCATGTAAATTATTGTCAGTTTTAGTCATAGTTTTTTATTCTTGTGACTAACAGTAAATTCGTGGCCGCTTCGCGCGTAATTATGATTAGGGGGTGCGCGGGGCATTCTCAGTGGTAACGCCCATTAAAAGAGCAAGGTGAACGGCGTAATGGCGACCCTACCTCAGCTCAAATTCACTTTTTATCTCGCTCGTACTATACTACTCTTGGCCTGAGTGAGAGCGAGACGGAGTGGGGTGCTGGGGGCTCCAAGCCTCGAATAGTTTAGGGAATTGCTTTTTACTGTGAAAATAATGGTAATAAAAAAAAGACCTGCTTTGCTAAGTTTCATGATCTAATTTGAAGGATTTTTTTAATACGGTTTATAATTTCGGTTTAGAGGTAACTTTGTTTTTTTTTTTCTATCTAGAAAATTCTAAGTACTTAATCGTGTTTTCGTCAAACATAGGACGTACCATCAATCCTCAAGTTTTCAAAATTAATGCTGCAGTGTTTTCAGCATAACGGAGGATCATGCTAAGCAATTTGAGGTTGGGTAGACCCTTAATCAGTTAACTAAGAGTTCCATTAGGTTTAAAAAACTTCGGGCTCTTTTCTTTACAAAAACCTCAACATTTTGCAATTATTATTTCAGTTTATTTTTTTTAAGTAACTTATTTTGAAAACTAATAAGTCAATGTAATAAATCATTAATGAATTTTAAAATCCTAAGTTGCGATTCCAAATATAAAAAAAAACAAAACCAAAGAGTAATTTATAATATTTTTGAGTTTGTTCAAAATCTGTATCTAAAACACAAGTTTGCACAGTTATTTCTGAGAATATACTTAGAGACTTCACAGTACCTATCGCTTTAACTTTATATACAGACTTTTATGTACTGTCGCAGTGAGAGCGGACAGCGATAGCTGCACGTTCTACGACCCATTAGTTAGATTGGGGTAAGTTGCATACTGGGATAACAGACAGTACGAATCAAAGTCTGCAGTTTATTCTGTCCCAACGGTTGATATATGCCAAATAAAATGGCGTAGAAAACAATTTCAGAATTAAAAAAAACTAATTCGGGAATTGAATTTGTTCGGTATTACCCCAGTAACAAATTTGCCCCAAAATCTTGTCTTGATTTGAGCAAGGATGTATTTACTACGAGGTGGGTTATTGTAGTAATAGTCAATGGAAACGGAGGATAATGTCAATCATTTACCGACTGCACATCATAGCCCGCTTACCATTTTGAAATCCCGTCTTACAGGAATCTTTTTTGTAGTCATCCACCACAACTGGGCCAGTCCCTCAATTTATTCGTAGCGAAGAGCCTCTTATCTAGTAAAGTTTAAAAATCAATAAATAAAAATAAAATATCTTTGTTTTCAGACAACTAATTTAGTCCGTCCTTTAGTACAATTGACAGTATGACACTACCTTGATATAATTGACATCATAAATTCTGTTTTGCCTCGCCTTCGCGGACCATTTTCATTTACAAACTACATTAGGTGCGACGGGTCATAATTAAAGCACGATTCATTTTGGCTTCCCTTTCCAAACATGTCAATAACCACACACATATTTTTTAAACAAGATTTTTTTTATTCCACAGCTTGGGCTGGTTATAGCCTGCATCTCAATTAGGGCTAAGTGATGATCAGTCCGAAGGTGAAAGCGAGCTTCACCCGGAATCCTCAACCACAGATGTCTATCTTACCTCTAACTGCCGAAACACAACAATGCTGTTAACATTGTTGCTATGATGACAGACTCAGATAAGACGGTGGTAGCTAGCCAGGCGGATAGGCGGATTTAGAACAAGCTTTACCACCAACCAAACGTATACCACAACCCGCTATCCGCTCTCACTACCACCAAATCCCACATAAAGCAGAGATAATATTTTCAAAGTGAGTGACTAATAGATTTACCCACTTGACGTAAACATAGAAGATCGCTGGAACACAGCTCGGTACATAGCATGTTAAATTTTAAAACACATCGTGGTTTTGTCACACTATTCACAAAGCGTCTGGAAACTTGTATGGCAGAGAGTTTACTTAAATTTTTAAGTTTCTAAGGTACTTTAAGCTTTGAAAGGGGTTGATTTTTAAGATCTTGCCAAGCTAGAGTTAAACATTAAACTTATAGCTTAGCATCATAATCAGCCTATAATGTGCCCACTGTTGGGACACAGGCCTCCTTCGGTGAGCGGGAATGGGCCATCATAATCCAACACGCGGGTCACGGTATGTCTTCGAATTTTTGGTTCTCGATGTTCTTCTTCACCGTTTTGATGAAATAATTTACACAAAGCAAAGCACCTGTTTCGATTCAAACCTATGACTCGTAAGACGCAGCCGTTACTACTGGGCCGCCATTGCTCATTTGTGTTCATGCCATTGAAAGAAAGACAGAAAAATAGATTTATTTGTCACAGAAACACGTGCATACAAAAAGATAACAGTAATCTGCAATATTAAACAAAATAGACCTAAGTAGGTACAAATATGAAATCACGAGTATAAAAATAAATAGTCGGCATCTGCACGTCATGACTGTGACAAGAAGGCTTCCACTCAGCATGATGCTGTGCTATGGGGACCCACAGCACAGCGTTGATTTTAAGTGGTCACCCGACCAACTTGTAAATACATCATTGTATCTTCGGTTGTTGAAGCTTTTGTGCCACGAGGACGTAATACCGGGATACTTAAGAAATAACTTTTCACGCCTAAACCACCGAACGGATTTCGATAAAATTTGGCATGGAGATAGATAGCATCCCAGGGAAGGACATAGGCTACTTTTTATCGACATACCACGCGGGCGAAGCCGCGGGCGGAAGCTAGTGGATTATAAATGGGAAAGTTTGTTTGTTTGTTACCTACGCTTTCACGCTAAAACTGCTGGATTTGGATGAAATTTGGCACATGAGTAGACCATGACCCGGAGAAGGACATAGGCTTTTTATCCGGGTTTGCCGACGAAGACGCGTGTAAGAGATAGTTATATATCATCATCTGCCTAGCCTTTTCCCAACTATATTGGGGTCGGCTTCCAGTCTAACCGGATGCAGCTGAATACCAGTATTTTACATGGAGCGACTGCCTATCGGACCTCCACAACCCAGTAACTGGGTAATACGATACCCCTTAGACTGTTTGTCAGACTTTCGGGCTTCTGACGACCCGTAACGACTGTCAAAGATCCACAAATGACAGCCGGGACCAACGGCTTAACGTGCTGTCCGAGGTACGGAGTAGTCTCGATATGTAAAAATGGTCACCCATCCATGGACTAACCCCGGCAAGTGTAGCTTAACCTGACGAATCGATCCGTGCGGCTGTAATTACTTAGCCACGAGCTCCTCCTACGAGATAGTTATCTATATAATCAACATGTATTGTTTAGTAGGTAATAATAGAGCCACTAAGTGGAATTGCTTGTCCGGAGAGGTATACTGTCCTTTTTGTGCGCCAAGCGGCATTGCAGTGTTCTGGTTTAGAGATGGTCGCCAAGTACCTACTTTTTAAACCGCATAAAAAATTACAACTATGGGTCTGGTGGCGCTCGAATGACGTTGACGCTGCAGGTAAACCATTGTGCAATAGGGAATATGCATGTGATTCAAATATGGGTCAAATATTTTTTTCTATATACTATGTTACTTCAGAATTAAGCCTCCATCAATATTTTTGAATAAAATTTCTTTTTGAGCAAGAAATTAATTTTTAAAAAGTCCCAAAAAACTGTGGGTAATTCAAATACTTGAAAAGCTAAGAGCGGATGTGACGTAACAATCCGGGCTAACAATCAATATGTCAATGTCAAGTCAATCAACAAGTGTCAAGTCAATGTCAAACGCTCATAGAAAAAGGAGTGTTTGACGTTGACTTGACAGTTGCTTGTCTGTTTTCACGAACTGTGACGTCACCACACCAAGCGCGCCAAATGGAGGACGTTTAAATAGCCCGGATCGGTTGGATATTTTTAAACATTTTTTTAACTACTTTAAATTGCTTTTTTGCCGTCGAATTTTTTTTAACTTTTATTTGACGATGTAAACTATCGAATAAAAATATTAAAAAAATACATGCATATTCCCTATTGTTTTGTAAAATGTATTGAATAAACACGATGACGTCGTTAGTTCCGATTTTGGTCAAGCGCCAAATGAGCCGTGCATACAAGCATTTTCACATTCAACTTCAATTTTATAGTTTATTGCAAACACTATAGGTGTTGTCCAACGACCTTAAAAAGTTGGGACAAACTGACCGCGGAAGGCGGAGATCAGGGTGTTGTGACGCAGTCTGTGAGAGGCCTATGTCCAGCAGTGGACTGCGATAGGCTGAGTTAATTGTTTGGGTTGCAGATGATTGGCCTGGCTAAAAATACTAAACAAAAAATGAATCTAAAAATAACGAAATACCCATCAGCATGACAAACAATCCTTCAATAAAAGAATAACTCGTCTCACAAACCTCAATTATTCCTCCAAATCAAACAGATTAAAAAAAAAATGCCGCGAAGCTAATAACGGTTTCCTCAAAGACCTTATCGAAGGCATCGCGATTACTCTGGACAGCTGTAAGTGGTCGGACCCATGTCAAAGTACACGAATACTCCTGGGATGTTGATAATAGGAGGACTTGGCGAGATTGGCAAGATGGCGACGTGACGTTTAGGTCTCGAGTGTGCTATTCGTCTTTTTGTCAGAACGGGGAACCTACTTTCCATTTTATTATGAAAAACTCTTTAATTGTAAGATAGGTTACCCACTTGAAGACACAAACCTTACTATACTGTGTTTATCAGTTATTTAGGCTTACGAACAGTACGTCGATTCTGTAAAATTCAAACAACAACTCGCATCTCACATCGCTATTCACTCTCATTTCGAATTTTGAATCGGGTTCGAGTGCGAAGTGAGCATCGAAGTGACGGGGGAATTAGATACTGAATGCCACTTCCTACGTCATCTCATACTTTATCTGTCAAAATCCACTACATTACTTTTATTCAACAGTTACGTACGAAGCCAACTTGAATATTGCAGTACGGTGTGGAATCCTTCGTACCAAGTCCACATAAGTCGCATTGAAAGGGTTCAAAAGAGACTTGTACGTCATCTAGCGTTTAGGTTTAAAGTAAGAAATTGTAGATCTTACGAACATAGACTAAATCACTTCAAACTCAAATATTTAAAATCTCGCCGCACTATCTCCGACATGTTGTTCCTGTATAAATTATTCAATAATGACATTGACTGTCCAGATCTTCTTAGCAAATTACGCATTAACGTCCCTTCCCGTATTCCTCGCTATCCCGGCCCTTTACTGAAAGCCCCTCAACACAGAACAAATCTAAGTAAACACTCGCCGATTGTTAGGATGACCAATCAATACAACTCACTGTCATGTTCTTCGGACGATATAGATATTTTCTCCAACAGCCTAAGTAAATTTAAGTTGCTGTTACACGCAAAACTTAATATTGAGTAAGTGTTGACCAACTGTTCAACTCCCTACTGTTCAACTCAATATATCTGTGGCCCTAGTGAAAAAGGATCTAAGTCCAAAAATGCAACTTCACAGGAGACGCAAAAAACACTCCGCGCACTTCAAATTGCGTGTTTGCCTCGTGTGACATTTAAACCACTACCAATTGAAATACATGTGATGTTTTTTATAGGTAAACAATTTATGCTCTTTATTATTATGGAGTTATTTTTTATGTAAAGTAATTAGTTTTTAAGATAGTGACTTATACTAACCACAAAATGAATTCCTTGAGGGTGTAAAATAAATTATACCCCTTCTCCCATATGTTAAATGTTAATTCACACAAGTGAAAATGGATACGCATTTGGAATGATTATGTTCATACTAATCCCAATAGTTTCTTTGATTTTTTTTCTTTATGGTGGTGAAAACGGATTTATGTCTAATAATATCACATTACTCACTAAATCATTTTTAAGAACCAGGTGTTGTTGTATTGATAAACACCAACCAAATTAAAACGTGGGTAATTTATTTTAATTTAGATTAAAAAACACAAAATGCATTTTTTTTTTTCGTTTAAAAGAATACAAAAGTACTTGAAACCGACTTTTGAATTTTTTTTGGTGTCAGTTGGACCCTTTTACACAAGGTAACTTCTTTATTTTTAGAGATAGCTTAGATCCGTTTACACCGAACGATAGAGCATTTTTTTCTGATCACTTCTGTATACTTAACTCATTTTCCACAAAATCGGACTTATACCCCTTTTCACTAGGGCCACAGATATATAGTTTATTTTTTATTTTTTATAATTTTAATTCTTGTTATTTTTACTTTAAATTGTATACTTTATTTCCATATTAATAATTGATTGTTTGATATCTTAATGCAAGCTGTGGTCTCCTATAATTGAAGATGCACAAGGATTTGTATCTTTTTATGTTTTATTTTTAGCATGTAAGGTGTAATCTTTGTTGGAGATCCAAATAAATAAATAAATAAAATCCCACGGTCAATTTAGTTTAACTCGCTGACACGCTCGCAAGGGTAGCGTTACGGTTAGTGTATCAACCGAGTTTTTAGAATGCCAAACAAGAAACTGACAGCGGATTCAGATTCGAAGTTTAGAATGAGGTCAGAATCACACCCCAGTTTTGACATTGTGTATGGAGTTGGACGGGCCCCGCTATACAGCAGCCACGGATAAGCTACGCATTAGCTTCGCTTTATACCAAAATCAAAAGTCATTTATTCAAATTAGGCTGAGAATCAGCTTTTTTCGCACGTTAAAATTACACAAGACAGTCCCCCAAAATGTCCGGCCTTCAGCACTTCCTAGTGCTTTTGAAAATGTATGCGGGGACATGCACTGCGACTCACCGCCACGCTTCGCACGAACGCGTGGCTGGTAAACAAAAGAACCGCGCAGATAACGTGACAAACCTCTCCATGCACATCCTTCGTAGTTCCAGTGGACGGCGGTCGACTGAAAATAGTCACGGTTTGAATTGAACTATAGTATCTACTATGGTTATTTATTTATTTTAAGCCAAGCATCTTTCCTGTACGATCTACTGGGAGGGATACCTATGATTGACGATAATACACATGCTCACATTTCACCTCGATCTCAAAAGACATCAGACGAGCAACCTCTTTAGTTCTTCGTCTTTGATTACAACTACATCGCCAACCATGATAGGTTGGCCACTGCATTGACGCCATTTGACTCGCTTTTGGAGCTCGGAGAAAATTCTTGCAACCATCTTTTTGAATTTGAAAAACTGTTACACATAACTTAGAACTCTCTGTAATTTAGATAGCTTCAATGTCAAGGCTTACAACAAAATATCAACTCTTATCTCCTTCATTTCTTTTCTCCCTCTATTTATTCCAACAGTACTAACGTCTCACTTTGCTAAACGAACAAAACTTTACGAAAGCCTCCAATTCTACCTACCTACAAAATAATCAGTGTAACGTCCAAAATGTGCCAGCCTCTTTACACCCGATTTCCTTAAGCGTTCCCAGAAAAAAGGGAGTATTTAAATTTCCCCCCAAAAAGGGAATGAAAGAATTCTTTAATTAAAGACGTTTTTACGCTTGACGTTTTTTCTCCTTTGACCCTAAATCCCTTTTAGACCATTGAGCCTTCAGTTAGATTGGTGGGTTCAATTCATCTTTTAAAGTAACTATTTTGTTTTATGTCTCGAAAGTATTAGCAATTGTTAAGCCTTATGATTATTATTAAACTCTCTACAATTAGTAGGCAGATATCTGTAAATACTAGCTGTATTTACAGATATCTGCCTACTAATTGCTACTAATTGTACCAAGTAACTATGGCCGCATTCTATTTAAAAGCGATCGCCACGCGAATACGCGATGCGTCGCGTGTATATGTCACTTTTGTTCGGTGAAGCTGTACGCGAGGTCGCGCCAACAGAGAGCGCTTTCTGTTTTTCAGAACAAAAAGTAACATATGACCGCTGCGATCACGTATTCGCATATTCGCAAGCAATGAAACAAAGTGCGGACATTGATGATCACGACGCTTGCTTATAGACGGAGTGTTGGTAATTTCGGACTATAAAGTCCTTATTCTTTTCCAACGTGTTATTTTAGGGCATTAACTTATTTGGTATTCGAAACTGGATAGATACCTACATACGAAATTAAGAACAGTCACATTTTTACTACTTGCCAGATTTTAAACTCGTAGCTTTGCGATATGAGACTTAACTATACCCGTTTAAGAGGGATGCACTAAGGTAACCCGCGAAATTCAATTTTTCTTACGTTTTTTGCAATTGCAGGTCAGTGTCAGGTCGTATGTTGATTAAAATATGATTCGCGAACGTAAAAAATATGGCTTTACAGAAATATAATCATTACAATCAGCAATACAAGTCTGTAAGTTGTATTGCTGACTCTAATGTGTAGAAGCTTTTGCCTTACCAACATAAAATAACAAATCACCTGTTTTCCCCAAACTCAAACCAACCCCGACTTCAAAAAAGATAGAGATGCGCCGAATGTACTTTCAGCCGAATGCGAATGTTCGGCCGAATATTCGGTCCAAAATGTACCGAACCGAATATTCGGCCGAATCATTCGGTTTAATTCTGCGTGGTAAACAGGTTTTTATACCGCCGGTACGGCGCTGTGCAAGAGCCGGGCAGCGTTTGCCACCGCCCGCCCCCTCTCTGCCCCGCGCGCAACCCACGGCCTCTCGCGCTAGCACGGCTCGCTCAAAAGATGCATCGCTCTTTCGGTTACATAATGCAGTTCTCACATAATATTGTTTAAAAATTTTCTCGGAACTGCATACTTTGATTGAAGTTTACTATCACATCATACATTAATCGACATTACGTCGATGATTTTGATTTCTGAAAAAAGTTGTTACTCAAAGCAGTGTTCATTTCATAGAAAATTTATTTAGCTTAATTTATCATTAGTAAAAATAAATCAGAAGTTTATTTGATTATAATTTTATTTGAAATTGATTTTTAAAGTTAATCTTTTTTATTTAATCAATAAATAATTGGTACAAGAAGTAGTGTTTCCTTTATTTACAATAAACTATTTACAGTAATTAGTTAACCTTACTGTTTAATAAAATGTACTTTTTTTTTTAATATTAACAGTAATTTAAATATTCGGCAAATCAACCGAATATTCGGCCAAATACGAACAATGAAAAAATATGCCGAACGTACCGAATACGAATATTCGGCCGAACATTCGGCGCATCTCTAAAAAAAGGAGGAGATTCTCATTTCGAGCCGTATTTTCTCTTTAGAACTTTTAAAAGTTTTAGTTGAGATAAAACCACACGTGGCCTAGAGGTAGTACCTAAATAATAGTACCAGAAATAATTTGCTCCAACACAAACAAAACTATCTCAATACCTATATCATAGACTGCAGAGAATAGCACTCGTTCCATGCAAACTGAACGCTTGTCAGCATTATTCAAAAGCGGCCGTATTATGCTAAACGTTGACATTTTTATATTTATTAATGTTAAACCGTTGTTCATGCATTTTTATAGGACTCGGTTAACGTTTGAGAGCTTTAGTATGAAACCATTTTTGAAAAAATACTGCATTAAATTATGCAGCAATAGAAACTTACTTTGATTTTGCATGTCGTTCTTTTAATGGGGTTTTCCGTAAGGAATTTCTTAGTAACAGCCCGGAGTTTGCATGTTGACGGTGAGAAACCCCCGTGCCTCGCAATGTTGGTCCCGCGCCTGATTTCTCCACAGTCGTGTCGGATTGCGTGTCGTCCTATCGGTCTATGAGTGTGAGGGAAGAAAAAGTGCACGTCTACCTAACCCTTCGGGGATTCAGGCGTCATGTTATGTTAAAGGACTTTTAGATAAATTTTAAAGTTGACTTTAACAACAATAGAACATCAAGGTTTAAGAAATATATACCTTATTACAACAAAACTGCCCCGTTGGTCTCGTGTTCGCAAGCGCGACTGCAGAGCGTGGGGTCCTGGGTTCGATTCCCGGGTCGGGCAAAGTGTTATTGGATTTTTCCATTTGGAATTTCGTAGTAACAGCCCGGAGTTTGGAAGTTGGCGGTGTGATATCCCCGTGCCTCGGAAAGCACGTTAAGCCGTTGGTCCTGCGCCTGATCTCTCTCCGGTCGTGTCGGATTGCCGTCCCATCGGACTATGAGAGTGAGGGAAGAAAGAGTGCACTTGTGTCTGCGCAAACACTTGTGCACTATAATATCTCCCGCGCCGAAGGCTAGTCTCCGTTGAGATTGGCCGCCCTGGCCGAAAATACGGTCTGGAGGACTATATATTATATACAACAAAACCATGTTTATCCGTTGTTTAGCCTACACACCTTTTAAACATGACGTTTCTGTATGGAGTTTGACATACAACTGACACTAAACACGCGTTGAACAATTTTCTAAGTTTTTGTGGTAAGACCCTTAGCGTTTAAGGTACGATAATACATTGCGACGTCTCAAAAGTGCCAGGGAGCACACTACACCGTCGGTTCCAGTTGTCATAACAATGCCTGTGTAGCCCTAATCCCGGGTAGTCAGAAACCGGAAAGTTTTGACAGCCGGTTTAAACTTAGGGCATCCATATTGCGCAGTTACTCGGTTGTGAATGTCATAAACGGGAGTCAGCATGGAAGCCGGGTTAAAAATATTTTAGTTTATGATAGTGATAAATTTAGGATGTTAGCCGTAACACCGTACAATATTTAGCAAAAAAACGCTTTATTATAATTTATTTTATTATATTTCGCTAATTAGGTTTGCATTACGACTGTATTTCTCAAAAGGAAAGGAAGGAAAGCCTTTTGCTACTAATATTATAAACGCGAAAGTTTGTAAGTATGGATGGATGTTTGTTACTCTTTCACGTAAAAACTACTGAATGGATTTGGATGTTTGCCAAACAGATAGTTTATAACCTGGATTACCACGTATTAAAAAGTATCCTATTACTTTTTATACCGATATTCCTACGGGATCGAGACTTACGCGGGTGAAACCGCGGGGCGCAGCTAGTACACCCATATAACGCAAATTACTTCTAAGAATTTTTCAAACAAAATTTTCCTTCGAATTTCTTTGGATTATGATGCAAAATGTGTTACGTAATTTGGGTAGGTACTGTGAATTGAACCAGAACCATCTCTGCTATCTCTCTCCAGGCGCAGTCGCAGCCCAAGATTTTGGGGGGTCACCATTGGTGCCGAGGAATATTTTTAGGGAAATGGTTAATTAATAAGTACGTAAATCATTCTGTCTCTCGACAGCTTGAATGATTTTGGGGGGGTCATGACCCTCAGGAGCCCCCCCCCTCGGACCGCGCCTGTCTCTCTCTGCTCAGCATTTCTGTTTGAGACCACTGGACCAATGCTGTAAAATGTATCAGAAAATCAACGTAGGTACCGGTCACAAGTCGAAATCCATTCGGTCCTTCTTTGACAATCTCAGAAACCGTTTTAGATCTCGAAACATCTCGAAACACCAATACTTCCACATCCTTTGATCACAAATCCGATCGCCTTTACAAAGCAGATGCTATTGTGCGCCAAAACGACTAACTTTCAACGTTTGATGCACTGCAATGCATGTTCTTGTAAATGTATTCGTTTGTGAAAGGGGACAGTTGCACCGTCTTAGTGCTAAATATGGCGCTAACCAGCCGTCAAAAAGTTTCGACTACATAATGATTGTAACATAAACAACATACCTAGGCGTACCTACTTCATATTAGACGCCAGTAATGTTTAAATCCTATGTGATAGGGGGCGAGTCTATTACCATGATTGTAATGAAAGTCGAAAATATTTGAATGAACACACACACAACCAACAAAATTTACAAACTGTTGACTTCAACATTCAATCAAGTTTAATTCAGATTGGTGCCATTTTAATACTTATTTGTATTTATGATAAATCAATTTGACAAAAATTCCAATCAAATTAGACTTGATCCAGAGCACCGAGATAAAAGAGGAATATGGCATTTTCTTTTGTCGGTGAAGACTTAGTTAACGTACGTTAGAGTCACCAAAACTATCGGAGAACCGACCCTCGATGAACTTGTGTACCTCGATGAACACTTTTCATGTACTAAATTGAAGCAACGTGATTGTGCACCCCTATTGGACACTCTTTAGTATATTTCTTTAGTTGGACACACTTTAAAGTTGAAAAGAGTCGAGTCCAGTCCAATAATAATCAGTCAACAATCATATATCAATAATCAACAATCATCATCAGAGTTTAGTTCAACTGAATATTTTTTTTAGTTTAATGACCGTATCGTATTACCCAGTTACTGGGTTGTGGAGGTCAGATAGGCAGTCGCTCCATGTAAAATACTGGTATTCAGCTGCATCCGGTTAGACTGGAAGCCGACCTCAACATAGTTGGAAAAAGGCTAGGCAGATGATGATGACCTCGTAATATTTCGTCTTCTTTAATATGAACTAAATCAACTTTACCACAAACGCCAAGAAGAAGCCAAGACCACCTTTCCTCGAACAAAGTCCTTTCATACGAAACGCAATCTCCTTGTAGTTCAAAAATACCCTCAAATTGGATTGCGAAACTACATTAATTTGTCGCCTCTGAAACGTTTATTTATATACCTTGTACTATTCTATACTTACTAGTTGCTCCGTCTTTTAACTTGCTGAGATGAAGGAAATTAAATTTACGTCACCTCGAGCCGGGCCGTCTCAATGCGAAACATTTCGCCATGTAACCACGACCTGACAAATAGCTGCCTCTTACTTTTTTGTGGTACTTCTTGAAGTCGTCTCGAACTCATTCTATGAAGCTATCAGACTGTATAATGTTGTGCGTTGACTCATACAGCATAACCTGCTGAGCAGAATTTAACATTTACGCTCAGCCTAAAGCTCAGCTAAGGAGTGGAACTTTCTGACAAATTGTGTGTTTCCCGACCCGATAAACCATGTATCCTGTGACTTGTGTATTGTGTACTTTAGAGTTTTAAGTCTTAAGCAAATAGGTTACTTTAAGGCAAGCGTGCACCATCATCTATTACATCTCTACTGACCATCGGGCTAGAATGTTAGATCTTGGTCTTCATTTTTGTCTCCAAGATAGGCAAAGAGTCAGAAATACCCTTGGTTTTGCAATTGCTCATCAGCTACTATCCATTTAGTGGGTCATCAGTGTATTTGTCAACTCAGTCAATCTGCCTCGCCTTTTCCCAACAATGTTGGGTTCGGCTTCCACTAGCACCGGAGGCAGCAATAATATAGTATTTTATAAGGCACGACTGCCTATCTGACCTCCATAATCTAGTTACTGGGTAACACGATACCCCTTAGAAACGAACGCCCAATTTACTGGTTGTCTATTGGGCTTTCCGTAACGACTGTCAAAGATCTACGAATGACAGCCGGGACCAACAGCTTAACATGCTTTCCGAGGCACGTTAAATTGGTGTATTTGTCAACTAATGAGGTAAAAAATAATGTAGCTAGGTGCATGCACGTAATTGTCCTATGGTAAGGGTCTCCAGAGCTGTATAATTCAATGCAGTTTATTTCAATGAGACACAGACCGAGCCACGGAGTAACTTGTGCACCCACTGGTTTATTAGCCTCGCGGCTAGCTTTTATTCTAATACGCCTTTTTGTGCACTGTTTACGCAATGCTTAAAAGCTAGTGTGATAAATTATAATTATATTAACTGCCATTCTCATCGCAGTGATGCGGACGAATCGACAACTAAGTGTATAAAGAAGTTTATACAATGTATATATTTTATCATAATAATAAAACTAACCTGTATTATGCCAATACAAAAATAAAAAATAAATATATTTATTTACTTTTTTTATTAAATCCAAACGTGCACTAATAATGTATGTATTTGAAATATTGTTTGCCATATTTCTGTCTTTCACAATACACACACACACACACAGATATTCACAAAATGCTAAGCATTAAATGTTGTGATGTGTGCTACAGGGAGACCTCGCCTCACATGCACGAGGATATGGGTAAAAAACACTACAAGTAACATTGTGACTTTTCAATTCATAATATGCCCCTCTGAGTTTATCTTGGACAGAATTGACAGCAGTGAAGGAAAACAGGGGCCTGTTTATCAAAAGTTACAAGTATACACGTTCACAAGTTACATGTTAATTTTCGGTAAATTCATAGCTCATCTCCACATTCATAACCAGCCTTAATGTTCCCAGTGCTGGGACCCGGGCATCAGGTCATCTCTCTCTTCTGACCACATTTTTGAAAAGAAAATCGAATTTAAAAAATTGATTGCGGTACTAAGCACGACACTTTGTACACTTGTAAGACGGAATAGAGAGTCGCCGGACACTCTCAGGATTTGCTATGATTTTCTAAAAGTTGTAACTTACAAAGAATTTTTTGTCATACAAAATCACGAATAAAAGTGTAAAAATATAACTACTTGTGAACTAAATAATGACACTTGGTAATACAAGGCTTGTAAGTTTTGATAAACAGGGCACAGGACTTACAGTTGATATAAGTTTGAAATCGCCAACCCATCTTCAGCAAGCGTGGTGATCAAGGCCCATGCCTTCTTTGTATGAGAAGAGGCCGTTGCCCTGCTGTGGGACAATATTAGGATAGTATTCTTTTTTATAAATGCACTGAACTGGCCAGCAAGTATTTGAACTCAGTTGAACAACATATAGGTTATTAGGCTGGTATTATTTTTTATAAATGCAATGAACTGGCCAGCATGAATTGGAATTCGTTGTCCTAATCCGTGACCCTACTCCAATCAAAAGTATATCTCAAGGCCTACTATGGGTAATAGACGCGTGAGCAAATACGGGTACTTATGGCTCGGCGAGCGTACTCGCCCGTGTGTCATGCTAAGTACGCGGACTTTAAAACCGCCGAGTAAGTTCGTCGGCGGTCCAACAATGAAATTTTGACCAAGCTTCACGTGTGTCACCGACGGCGAGCCGAGTAAGGTCGCGAACTAAAAAACCACGTACTTTAAGTACGCACGTCTATCACCCACTTAACAGAAACATAAGTAAAGTAATCAACACTCAATTGATTGCACCAGCCCAAGTATACTATGTAGCAACTTGAACAGGATTCAATGAGCTCTTTCGCAGTAACTTGCACTGACTAGATTTATTAGTCTTTTGGTACAAGCGCGAAGTTTTCTATTCAAACGTAGCTCTTGGAGTTTTGTCAAGTTATTGTGAGCCAGTGTTTTCTTTTGTTTGTACTTAGTGTTTGTTGTTATTGTTGTTGTTGTTGGGGGATTGGAGCCAAAAATGGGATTGTGTGTGCTGATAACATAACAAAACTTACGTGTTTTCCTCATTGGGATAGGTAGAAATCACAGAACACCACGTGGAGGGTTCCCAAATACTGCTTTTGCTTTTTCTACGTTAATAAATTAATCTGTTGGACGAAGGCCCAGCGACAACGCTGATGGAAAAGTCAAAATGTATTGGGTGACTACCAAACTGAACTTCGACAAACCGTACTACGGCAAGATTTTATTTTGACAGTACGGAACTCCAACACGTCTTTATTTCGACAATACTTTAGTTCGAAATACCTTTAAGTCCGACACTACTGTACTCCGACAAAACATTTCTTCGACATTACTTAACTACGAAATGATGCGACTTCGACGACATACTTCTACAATAATGCTAGTTCGACATGATTCGTTCTTAAACGCTACCGAAAAGCTGTCAATTATTATTGTTTATCTTTATTTGGTTAGACACACTAGCAGCTTATTAACTGATGCGTGGGTATCAAATAGCTTGGAGATATTTTATCTGTTCATTCTTGAAGCAGTTCAGTGAGGGAGCCGTCTCATTTCCCGGGAGCCTATTCCATGTTGTTACAACTCGGTTAGACAAGAATTAAAGAATTGCATATGAGGCTTTTTCTTTGACGAATTTTCCCATAACTTAAACTTTTATACTCAATCCTGTTGAAAGTCGTTGTAGAAATACGAAACGCTTTGAAAGCGATTGCCACTTGTCCTGTCCTGTGTGGTCCTGTGTTCCAACACATGATGTCAAATTTGCCCAAGAAAAAATATTAACTTTAGTAATTTTACTGGACGGCTACAACAGTGTACTACAAAATACATAAAATGTGATTTTCTCAAATCTGTTTTTGAATAATAGAGCCTGAACATAATAGGAAAAATATTTACCCTTGAAGGTCATCCCTAGTTAAGTGTCCTAGTTTATGGCGAAAAATACTGGAAAAGGTTGTGTATAAGGGATGAAACGTGTTTACAATACCCAATCTAGGGTTGCCCAGAAGAAAATTCGTAAACAAAATTAATAGTTCAAAGAAGATGTAGCGACAATAAATTTAAAAAATATTTTTATGTTGTTTTGGTCATGTTAAGAGGATAAATGAAAGGTGACTAACAAAAGGTATAATACACGGCAGATGTGAGTGGAAGCGCCGGTAGGAGACGCCCTAGGAGGACATTATAGTAACCTTATAGGTGATGTTTCAGAAAGGTCAGGTGCGTAGTACTCGTAACCGACGTGCGTGTACGACCAGAAGTCCATTTTTCGTACTTAAAAAGTTCAAATTAAAATTGCAATCTGTCTTTGTCAAAAATATTGGTAAATTGATTGTATTTTTGACAGATTGCGAATGAGATGCGAATGCGAACGTTTGTAAAAATTACGGAAATTGCCTCAGATGTATGAATGTAAACGAAGCAAAAGTAGGAATATACAACATTATTTTTTGTTTATCCTAAACCCGAAAAGGGGTCATTGTACTCATCATTTTGAACAACTTTTTCTATGGGAACAACCTTGAAATCGCGAAAATCAGCTGTTCCATACATTTGTGTTCACTTAAATCGACAAAATGTATGGAACAGCTGATTTTTTTCCCATAGAAAAAGTTGTTCAAAATGAGGAGTACCTACAATGACCCCTTTTCGGGTTAAGCATAAGCAAAAAATAATGTTGTATAGAAGGCTTCTAACCGGTTGCGTTCTGTAGTTTTTGCCTACCCTCATGGGAAGAAGGCACTAATTTATGTTATGTATTATTAGTTACAAACAACAGTCCTAGATTGAATTTCAAAACACTTTGTCGGCTTCAAAGATATTCTACCGCGGCAGAGTGATAAGACAAGGTTCTCGTGTGGTCAGAGTGACGATACACCGAAATTTCGACCTTAATTTTATTAAGCTAAAATGCACTTTGCTGCGAAATTGGGAAGACATAAACGTTGATAATAAACAAAATTCATTTTACACTTACGTAGTCAATTTTTACGCAACTTTGAACTTTATAATTTGGAGATAAGGTTTGATTGCGTTTTTGACAGGTGTACTTTTATGTTTGTCGGGCTGGTAGTGTATAGTTACACTAATGGAAGAGTTAGGTTAGGTGTCAGAATACCAATGTTTGATCGAAGTAATATTTCAGGAAACAAATTAATGTCAATAACATTTAGTTGTGATATTTGTATTTGATTTTAGGAGATTTATTAATAGAAATAACAAGTTTATGTCATTAGTACGAAAATAGTTTCAAATTAACTACTTCTTTCCATGAGGGTAGGCAGAAATTACTAAAAAACGTCACCTGTCACATTCATTACGTAACCCTTTTGCGTTGTTTAAAAGAAGATGTTATATACCTAGTGGTGAAAATTAAAAACAGTATACTTAGGTAATTGGTCGTGTTCAGGGGGCCTAAAACAGCCACATTAACAATTCCTCTAAAAGCAGTTCATTTCCGGAATTTTCAACTGTCATTAGCAATTCCTATAATTTGACACAAAAGCAATTCATAATGTGTGGACCATTTTACGAATCTCCATACAAAACTGTCAAACAAATGATTCATAATATTGATCTGCGTGCGATTCATATTATTTCGTAATATGAGTCGCACGCGGATCATATTATGAATAATTGTCAGTTTGTGACATTTTACGATGATATTTTCTTATTATTCTGCCAAAGTTCAAACTCAAACTCAAACTCAAACTCAAAGCATTTATTTCAATTAAACCATTTACAGGCACTTTTGAATTGTCAAAGAATCGGTCAGTTAGTCAAAAAGTTGAAGCTAGATGCCCATTCCAAATCGTAGATCTCTATGGAGAAGAACGGGCAAGAAACTCCAAGGACACTCTTTTAAAATTGGATATAGATATTACAAAATCCTGGGTACAGTATTCTTGGTGCTTCTATATGTGAGAACAATGTCAAATGAAAAATAATCAAAAACAATTCAAGATATAAGATTAAAAATAAGCCCTGGCAGATGAGAGATGACCAGTCTCAACTGACAGCGCCCGTTCACGAACATGACACGTGGATCAGCACCATCCAGCTCAACCATTTTGTAGGGAACCGAATGATCCAACACACGCGCCACCATCAGCGAGACATTTAAGTGAGTATGACATACTCTCATCAGCCATGCTCTTTCAAGTCAATATAAAACATGATACCATATTAAACGGCTTCATGGTACTCACATTTACAAAATTGAAAAAATGCTTCTAATTTATACAAAACTATAATTTGCAATGTACATGAAAGATTAAAATAATAGAATTTAAAGAAAAAAATAAACTTAAGTTTGTACAGTCAGAAAAAAAAAAAAAGGGGGAAGCAACTCTTCCAAATGTTAAAATTTTTAACTAGTGAGCCCTAGTGCCTGTGGAGCAGGACCAGCATAAAGCCAAGCATTTTTATCTACGATATAATCATCCAACTTATAATATGCCTGTCTACATAGTGTGCGTTTAATGCATGTTTTAAATTTCTTCTCATTTAGTTGAAGAATACTGAGTGGTATTTTATTATAACATTTTACACAGTACCCCATAAAAGAAGTATGTACTTTAGACAATCTGAAACGTGGTTGATCTAATTTGTTCCTATTTCTAGTGTTAAAGTTATGCCTGTCACTTATCTTACTAAAAAGATGTAGATTTTTCCGAACATACATAATGTTTTCATATATGTACTGACAAGGAACCGTCATGATGTTAATTTTTTTAAACAGTTCCCTTAGAGATTCGCGTTTGTGGAGGTTGTATATGGCTCGGACAGCCCTCTTTTGCAAAATAAAGATAGAATCAATATCTGCAGCCCGTCCCCACAGCAAAATACCGTAAGACATGATGCTATGAAAGTAACTAAAATAGACCAGTCTCGCGGTATCCACGTCTGTTAGTTGGCGGATTTTCCAAACAGCGTAAGCGGCTGAACTTAGTCGCCCTGCAAGTGATGTTATGTGAGGACCCCACTGTAGTTTTGAATCAAGCGTGATCCCCAGGAAAACTGTCTTTTCGACGAATTCTAGTATCTCCTCGTTCAGTACAACATGACATTCACTACTTCTTACATTCGGTAACGTGAATCTTATGCATTTAGTTTTCTTCTCATTTAATACCAAATTATTTATAGTAAACCAATTATGGACCTTGAACATAGCGTTATTTACGTCGTCAAGCTCCCGTGCATGTCTATTTACTTTAAAAATCAGTGATGTGTCATCAGCAAATAACACCATTTGTGGTCGATTTTTCAGTAGTTGAGGTAAATCATTTATATATACTAAGAAGAGGAATGGACCCAATATCGAGCCCTGTGGTACACCCATTCTAACTTTTAAACCCAATGAGTTCACACCGTTTATTTGAACTTCCTGCATTCTATCATTCAAATATGATTTTACTAAGCTAAGCGCAAGTTTACCCAGTCCGTAATGCTCAAGTTTTAAGAGCAGCGTTTCGTGATTCACGCAATCAAAAGCCTTAGATAGGTCGCAAAAGATGCCTATTGCATCTTGTGCCTCTTCCCATGCCTTAAAGATGTGTTTCAACAAGGTGACACCGGCGTCAGTTGTGCAACGTCCTTTGGTGAAACCATACTGTTGATCGTGTAGGATGTTATTACGATTAAAATGATTGAGCATTTGATTTAACATTACTTTTTCAAACACCTTGCTGAAAACCGGCAAAACTGATACGGGTCTATAATTATTAGTGTCTTTGCTGTCCCCGGATTTAAAAAGTGGAATAACTTTACTGTACTTCATTAAATCTGGGAATACCCCTTGATCCACACACAAATTAAATATTAAAGCTAAGTAGGGTGCAATTGTCTCAATAATGGATTGACAAACTTTAGTAGACATGCCCCACAGATCTTCGGTAATTTTGATCTTGAGTTGCTTAAAAGCTTTTACAACGACCACAGGGTTTATATGTTTAAATTTAAATTCCACAGGACAGGCTGAAACATTCGCTCTTAATAAATCAATAGCAAGTGAGGGCGAGGAATTTAAAGTTTCCGTAGTTTTAATTGGAATATTGGTAAAAAAAGTTGCAAATTCCTGAGCAACATCGATGTTAGCGCTAATGAGACCGCGGGAAGTGTCCAGTGTGTAATCGGTATTATGCCTTTTGCTCTTATTAGTTTCATTGTTAATAATTTTCCAAACTGTCTTTATTTTATTGTCTGCTGACTTAACCTTGTTGCTAATGAAAAAAGCTTTAGCTGCTTTGCACACTATTTTAAAAGTTTTAGAGTAAGTAGCAACATATTTATTAAAAGTTTCCGTGTTAATATAAGGCTTAAGGCCATACAGTTCAAATAATCTTTCCCTACTTTTCCTGATGCCTTTAGTTGCCCAGTCACTGAATAAAAACTTAGGGCAAATAGTTTTCGTTTTTTTCTTAAAAGAGTTATTAAACTCTGTTTGCACTAATGAAAAGAATTCTTTATACAAAATATTACCATTGTTTATATTTAGACCCTGAGTACTTAATTTACTAATTAAAGTGCTATTAAACCTATTTAAATTACCCGATGTTATCGGTCTAGTTTGTATCTGCACTTTTTGAAGTGGTGTGTTGGACTCAAAATTAACGGTTTGACCGCTGTGATCAGAAGGGAGATAATTTACAATGGCTTTATCTAAATAGTTGCAGCTACAAAAAACATTATCAATACATGTAGCAGTAGTCGTAGTAATTCGCGTTGGTTCCAAAAACACATTTGACAGATTGAATGATTTGAAGAGACTTAATAATCTACTGCTATTTGAATTATTTTCCAAAATATTAAT
Organism: Lithophane semibrunnea; assembly: GCA_947363905.1. Taxonomy (NCBI): domain Eukaryota; kingdom Metazoa; phylum Arthropoda; class Insecta; order Lepidoptera; family Noctuidae; genus Lithophane; species Lithophane semibrunnea. The sequence continues at coordinate 15,471,361 of OX376205.1, forward strand.
ATTAAAGTCACCACAAATGATTACTGATTTATTACCCGTTGCAAGTTTTGCCAAAACATCTTCCATTATTGACTCAAATATAGAGTAGTTTTGATAATTAGGAGGTCGGTATACGCACACTATATAATGCTTATCTAGCTCAACACAGGACAGTTCAATGCTATGTTCCACCGATAGTTCAACTATGTCTTTACGAGTCTTAGATTTTATACAATTTTTAATTAAGATTAGTGAACCTCCACGCAGCATGGATTTTCGGTTAAAACAACTGCCCACCCTATAATTCTCAAAATTAATTAGCATTTCATAATCTTTCAACCAGTGTTCAGTTATGCAGATAATATCAAACATTGTTTTTTCTAAAAACAATTCAATTTCTAATTGTTTGGAAGAAAAACCCTGAATATTTTGATGAAACAATTTCAAGGTATTCTGCTTAGCCCCTTTTTTGCAATTAACTAATTGAATGCTAGAAGATACCATGTTGATGGTGAGATTAACTACATTGTTACTCGTACCTTCTGTTGTCTTACTGACTAGTTTAAAATATTATTAGTATTATTACTAATTTTTGTGGTGCTAATTACATAAGACTTCGACATACTACTTATGTCTGAGTTTATATTAAAAGCTAATAGCCATGCTATTTGACGTCTAAAACTAATAGGCAGATACGCAGTATCCCTAGTCGATTTTAATTTCTCAACAAAAGTGTTGGTGTCAAAAAATATAAGTTTGTCACTAAAGTGATTCGTTAGTAAATGCATATGGTTATTTAGCATATGTATATAATGATTTTGCCTACTTGACAAGTGCTCGAAGTATGGAAAAGCACACAATATTATTTTCTTACAATTAATCTTCAAAATTTCAGTGACACTGTCAGTGATGTCATCTATTTTTACATTAGTACTATTGCCCACAAATACAGAGATGATGGCTTTCGGATCATATTTATTCCCAGTTATTGATGACATTATCTCTTCGTAAGATTTTCCAGGCATACAATAATTAACAGCAGATTGACTCAAGTTGTTACTTAATAATTTACCTAACCCTCTCCCTAAACTATCTGAAAACATAACAGAACAATAACAAACTTTACTAGAACAAGCCTCTGTCTGTGCTACTTGAGATGAAGCTTGCACCACATGTGGTGTATCTTGATCGAGGATACAGTCCCGAGATCCCTCAGACTGGGACGGGTCCTCCGTTAGCTCTGGTTGAAGAGCCTCAAGGCTGGATTCCCTTTCACAAGAACATTGAGTGGTGCTGAGAGTCATAGGGACCACTCTGTCTGCCTCATCATTACACATTTCTACTAACTCGTTTGCAGCAAGGATGTGTTCCTTTATTTGTTTTTGAGAGCTCACATACTTAATATAAAGTGAATGTAGTGACTCTTCAAGGACCTCAATTTCACACTGTAATTGTTGGGTATCAATTTGATAAATGTTTTTACTGTCTTCTAATTTAATCTGATAGTTTTTTAATTTATTTATTAGAAAAACACGCTCTTTCCTTAGTTTAATATTGTTGGAATTGTGTCTTTGTTGTTTCCTGAATTTATTGCATTTATTTATGATTTTATTTAGTTTTGCATATTTTTTTATTTTATTTTGACTTACTTTATAACAACTATTATTATGTTTCAATAAAGAATCATCAGTAAGGTCTATTGTTACTAAAGAATGAGGGTTGCAATTAGTTTTAAATAATTCACCATATAAGTGATTAGTTTCCTTAGCCCGAGTACAATCTTTTTGTTTTTGTAACTTAGAAATTTGTACATTTGCATGAATTAGTTCTTCTTCTAGGTCCCTAACCTTACACAAAGCCTCCTCATATAAGTTACTGCAGTTACTAAAACCATCCGTGACCAGCCGCAGTTTGTCCCGTTCATCACTAACATCCAGGTATTGTTGGTGTAGGTTTACTAGCTCCTGCTTTAAGCTTGTATTTTTGTAAACGACCTTCTCGACTTCCTTCTCACTATCATCTATTTCTTGTAACAGCTGTTCACATTTACTGTTTGAAGCCTTAAGATCTTGAATGGTCGTTCTCAACTTAAGCTCTAACTCCTGAGCAGCAGCCTTACGGGTCATTACAGGCATGGTTTCAGGAATTAGTACTGAAAGTAGAATTAAAGGAACGGTGAGAACTAATTAAGACAGACAAACAAACAAAAAAAAAAAAAAAACAAAAAAAAGGAAAGCTAGAAAATGAAAAGAAAAAAGAAAATGGGAGAAATCAGTGTTGCTTCATAGAGAAATGAGGTAGGCTGTTGAATCTAATTGAAAAGCAACTAAAATAATTTGATCAAGTACAATATTACATTGATTCTATTGTCTTATAATTTAACTTTTGCATATGTGGGTAGGATGCACAGATAAGAAAAGAAAAAAAAAAAAAAAAATCTAGTATTGCATAAAGATTACAATTAAAATGTACATAGTTAATGTTGTTGTTGATGTGTACAATATAACAATTATAATAGAATTAAGTACAGTATTTTGATATTTCGCAATAGGTACTAAGTTTCGTTAGCTTTAAACAAAGTGACTTAGACCCAGTGCAGGGTGCCAAATCAACCAGTAAATGTGTTAATAGGACTCAATTAATATTTTACAGGGTCTAAGGGACGATTTTATGCTAGTTATTGATTAAAAGTAAACAATACTCCCCTTTTAAATCCGCAGGTCGATCATCAGCTGTTCTTGGTAGGTAACGGTGGGTAACCAAAAACTATGTTTTTCTTCGTAAATTTGCAGGAAAACAATAATCCTGAGTTTTTATACAGTTACTTTGCATTTAGTTATAATGTTACACCTTAATTACACTTAAAAATTAAATAAAACTAATTTTAAAATACGGAACAAAATTTTGACATGTCACTTGGGCAGTGTTGCCATTCAACACTGAGTTGCCATCCAACAAAGTGGCTGTTTTAAGCCTGCTGAGGATGGGCGAAAGACGACTAACAGAAGTGTGAATGGTGACGCCGCCGGGAGGGGACGCCAGATGAAGACATAAAGTTCTTTACAAGGCAGATGTGAGTGGTGACGCCGCCGGGAGGGGACGCCATATGAAGACATAAAGTTCTTTACAAGGCAGATGTGAGTGGTGACGCCGCCGGGAGGGGACGCCATATGAAGACATAAAGTTCTTTACAAGGCAGATGTGAGTGGTGACGCCGCCGGGAGGGGACGCCATATGAAGACATAAAGTTACCTTACTGGTGATGGTCTTCAGAAAGGTCAGAACATAATGTATGACCAGCACAATTAGGGTGCATAACGCACTATCAATTACATGCCGAGCGGTTCCAAATCCATTGCTTCATAGGTTTGTAAAATTCATCCGCTCAACGACGTAAATAGCGCAGTGAACTGACAAAATGAAACCCATTGCGGTCAATTGTCATTTCAAGCCTTGTGCAGCTAGGTGCGACGCGACTGCGTGAAACAATTTCTAAGAAATTTTCACGGTAAGTATAACAAATCGGTGTCGCATAGCGCCATTCTGCAAGAGTCTTAATGGCAATTTTAGGTTACGTTTTCCGCGCGCGCGCGTTCGACGCGTTAAGGGCCATAGTTTCCTGACTGACCTTGCGCATGTGGGCGGAGCTTAAGTCCCTACTCTAGACACGCGCGGTGGCGCGCTACACTAAAATGTTGATCAAAGAATATGCAGGGGCGCAGACATACGCACGTAGGTCGCCATTTTTGCCTACGATTCTTGTGCCTCATTAATGGTAGATGCAAGGCTGATATTTGTATAGATCGATACTTATGTTTGTGCGTATACGTATATTTAGTGTTTTGAACAGGACAATTATTTTTAGCATATAAGTGGAAGAAAACTTTAAAAAAAAAAAAAAAAACAACTGACTTCACAAAAAACCATAAAAAAGTGAAAAATAACTTTCTTTTTCCTTCCTTCTCTTTCCTACATTACCAGCAAATAAATGATTTATTTCTTTCTTTCTCTTTCTCTTTCTCTTTCTCTTTCTCTTTCTCTTTCTCTTTCTCTTTCTCTTTCTCTTTCTCTTTCTCTTTCTCTTTCTCTTTCTTTCTCTTTCTTTTTCTTTCTTTCTCTTTCTTTCTCTTTCTTCAATTGGGTTTTTCCATCTGAAATTTCTCAGTGGTAGCCCGGAGTCTGGATTTATGGCCGGTCAAACAGGTAATCCAGACATGTAATATAATACATGGAACTTAAAACATAACTGGCGAAATGTGGTTGTACTATAGGTACATCTCTGTCTCACCCTTCGGGGAATAAACGCGTGATTTTTTGTTGATAAATATGTTTAATGAATGACTTATTAAAAACAGAGTAAAATCACGTATACAGCAGATTTATTTCCTTCTTTCTTTCTTTCTCTTTCTTTATCTTTCCTACATTACCAGCAAATAAATGATTTATGACTGTCTCTATCTCTATCTCTTTCTCTTTCTATTTCTCTTTCTCTTTCTCTTTCTCTTTCTCTTTCTCTTTCTCTTTCTCTTTCTCTTTCTCTTTCTCTTTCTCTTTCTCTTTCTCTTTCTCTTTCTCTTTCTCTTTCTCTTTCTCTTTCTCTTTCTCTATCTCTTTCTCTTTCTCTTTCTCTTTCTCTTTCTCTTTCTCTTTCTCTTTCTCTTTCTCTTTCTTTTTCTCTTTCTCTTTCTCTTTCTCTTTCTTTCTTTATCTTTCTTTCTCTTCAAACAGGTAATCCAGACGTAATATAATACATGGAACTTAAGACATAACTGGCGAAATGTGGGTGTACTACAGGTACATCTCTGTCTCACCCTTCGGGGAATAAACGCGTGATGTTTTTTTGATAAATATGTTTGATGAATAACTTATTAAAAACATAGAGTAAAATCACGTATACAGCAGATTTATTTCCTTCTTTCTTTCTTTCTCTTTCTTTCTCTCTCTTTCTTTCTCTCTCTTTCTCTTTCTCTTTCTCTTTCTGTCTTTATCTTTCTTTCTCTTCAAACAGGTAATCCAGACGTAATATAATACATGGAACTTAAAACATAACTAGCGAAATGTGGGTGTACTATAGGTACATCTCTGTCTCACCCTTCGGGGAATAAACGCGTGATGTTTTGTTGATAAATATGTTTGATTAATAACTTATTAAAAACATAGAGTAAAATCACGTATACAGCAGATTTATTTCCTTCTTTCTTTCTTTCGCTTTCTTTCTCTTTCTATCTTTCTCTCTCTTTCTTTCTTTTTCCTTCTCTTTCTTTCTATTTCTTTCTCTTTCTTTCTCTTTCTTCAATTGGGTTTTTCCATCTGAAATTTCTCAGTGGTAGCCCGGAGTCTGGATTTATGGCCGGTCAAACAAGGGCCATAATTTCTTGACTGACCTTGCGCATGTGGGCGGAGCTTAAGTCCCTACTCTAGACACGCGCGGTGGCGCGCTACACTAAAATGTTGATCAAAGAATATGCAGGGGCGCAGACATACGCCCGTAGGTCGCCATTTTTGCCTACGATTCTTGTGCCTCATTAATGGTAGATGCAAGGCTGATATTTGTATAGATCGATACTTATGTTTGTGCGTATACGTATATTTTATGTTTTGAACAGGACATTATTTTTAGCATATATGTGGAAGAAAACTTTTTACAAAAAAAAAACAACCGACTTCACAAAAAACAATAAAAAAGTGAAAAATAACTTCAGTTTCGGAAGTCGGTGTCTTTGCTGGTGTATTTTCATAATTGACGGAGTAATCGCGTAACATACATACCAAAAAAAAAAACATACTGTCGAATTGAGAACCTCCTCCTTTTTGAAGAAGTCGGTTAAAAATATATTTACAATGCATGTGCTCGAAAAGAGCGTTTTCAAGGCAGCCAAATTGTGCGGAAAGAGCCACTTTTTCGCAATGGTGCTTTTTACTTTTCAGTTTTTAGGGTTCCGTAGTCAACAAGGAACCCTTATAGTTTCGCCATATCGGTCCGTCTGTCTCTCCGCGGCTTAGCTCAGAGACTCTTAGTACTGGAAAGCTGTAATTTGGTATGGGTATACAAATAAATCACGCCGACAAAATGGTAAACCAAAATGAAAAAAAAAATTTGTTTACATGGTAAACGATAAATGATTTTATTTCTGTAAGTAGGTTTGTACAAACACTTTTACACGTCAATCACATTTTTAAAACTAGATGAGGTCGGCGTTTCCTATCTGACTCCTCTGAGAAGAAAGGCCGAAACAAACTCAGAGGTCACAGTCTCTTTTAAAGTCCAGACATAATCTTGGTCAGATTATGTGAAGACCATGTAGATTGGTGTCTGAAATGGTCTTTTGAGGAAAGAACCACACAGATTGAGTGGACCTGTCCAGTCAGTGCACGCATTTGTCAGTAATCGTGCAGCTCAACTCCGAATTTAAGGAGCTCAACGATTTGACGAACAATACCAAAGAAAGGACATTTGGTTAGGCCGCATAAATTACTCAAACTGCCAGACTATGATTAATTAAAATTAAGAAAAAATAAATAATAAAAAAGAAAAGAAAAATCCACATAATCTTCACATTCACAATAATTAAAAATAATATAATACAAAGTAAATTAAAGTAAATATAGTATATTAAAGTTTATGGTGTCTATGCCGATAGTGACATTAAAATGTAAATTCGGGATGGCGGCTGAGAAAATTTTGTTTTGTTTTAAGTCGTACGTGAGAAGGAACTTCATTCCTGACGAGGGTCCCCCGACCGCACACGTTGATGTTATTATACCTACTTTCGACATAATGTGATCTAGATTTTCTAGAACAATTCGTAATTATTTAACTTCAAATATGAAAGAATGAATAAACAATCGCTCACCAGATGATTACAATAGTACATTACTATTACTGTCGTAGCCTGCAACTGACGCATTGATGGACGATCGTGAAAATGTGGACCGAGGCACACATAAGTGAGTTCATCAATGCTTGGTTGCGGCCAAGACTTCAATAGTACTTTTCTCAAATATTCGCAGAAATTCAAACAGAGTAAATTATAAATTCCAGAATCAATGTCGGACCATGATAATTTTTCACGCGCCAATATGTTCACTTGTTTATTCTTTTAGGGAAGGTGCGTATTTACGCGACCAGGTTTTTACTTGTAAGTAGGTACTTACGCCGACCTAGTGCCGACCCGAAATACTCGCAAGACTTCAAAGTATTTTGCTCCGTCGACTCTCGACGCGATTCTGATCCTTATTTATATGAAGTTACGGATCAATGTACTGTGCAAGTATTTTTACTTTAAAGGTTTGGAAGTTTTTTTTTTTTTTTGTATACGCAATTCTGCTCCTTATTTATATTACGTTACGAATCAATGTTCTATGCAAGTATTGTTTCTTCCGTACATTACTGTCGCGGCCTGCAACTGGGCTATTGATGGACGATCGTGAAAATGTGGGCCGAGGCAAAACCGAGGCACACATACGTGAGTCCATCAATGCCTGGTTGCGGCCAAGTCTTGTTTAGAACTTTTCTCAATCTCACAATGCGCGGAATTTCAAACTAAGTAAATTAATTATAATTTCCAGAATTAATGACGAACAAGGATAATGTTTCACGCGCCAATATGTTCATTTGTTTCTTATTTATTTTAAACGGGTTATTCCCAAAGTACCCCATTCTTTTGATCTAAAAAGATAAAAATCTCATACATTACTTCCCAAGTTACTCCAAGGAATTTGTATTATTAAAAAATACTTATTATTTTATTCCCATTCTGCTCCATAGGTATCTTGAATTATTCTCAAAGTACTCCACCGATTATTCGTTATCAATCTTCAAACTGCTCCATAAACAGCTCTATTTGAAATTTAAATAAAATCTTTTCTCAAACATGCTTGGAAATTCTAGCATTATTTTGATAAACTTCTTCGAGATAAATCAAAATTGCTGTACTGGTCAAAAACAAGTGACGATGCGGTCAGTGTGTCGTCTTAGGGGAATTATCTGTTGTGTTGTGTTATTTGAAAATGGAACGAACTTTTTACTTCAACGCGCAACGCATCAAAGATTTTTAATCAATGGGACTCACGTTACTCTTTCACAAATGCGATCATGATCCTTATTGGTAAGGTTGCACGGAACAATTTCCTATGAAAGTATTTTTTTACGTTTAGGTTTTGAAGTTTTTTTTTGTAAACGCTATTGTAATCTTTATTTCTATAGAGTTGAGGATCAATGTTCTATGCAAGTATTTTTCTTCCACCAAGTCTTGGTTGGAAGTTGGACGTAACCTTTTTTGCATACGCGATTGTACTCCTTTTTTGTATGACTTTACAGATCTATTTTCAATGCAGAAAGAAAACACTTGAAAGTATTTCGAGGCCTGGTTTTTGGCACTGGTGTCTAAAGGTGGCTTGGCCCTGGTACCTACTCGATTTTACATAATAAAATAAATAATTTGTCTTTTCTTTCAACTGCGTAGTAATTTTATCTTATCATTAATGCACTGTTTTTAGGGTTCCGTACCCAAAGGGTAAAACGGGACCCTATTACTAAGGCTTCGTTGTCTATCGGTCAGTCTGTCGGTCGGTCGGTCGGTCGGTCGGTCTGTCGGTCGGTCGTTCGGTCGGTCTGTCGGTCCATCGGTCGGTCGGTCGCCTACCCTACCCTACACTCCCTACCTACCCACCCTACTTACCTACCTATCCTACCTACCTACCCTACCTACCTACCCTACCTACCTACCCTACCTACCTACCCTACCTACCCTACTTACCCTACTTAGTAAGTAGGGTAGGTAGGGTAGGTAGGTACCTACCCTACCCTACCTACCCTACCTACCTACCTACCCTACCTACCTAGTATGGACCATACCATAGTTGGGAAAAAGATAGGCAGATGATGACCTACATAAAAATCATATAAACAAAAACAGTATGTACGTAGACACCGCAGCACTAATAAAACATCCACGCGTACAAGACTCTCTGCAGCGAGCTAGTCTAGACACGCACACTATTGTAATTTGTTCGTGATTATTTGCACTAACATACACAAACGTACGTAGTCGGTCAATAACCGGCGCGGAGCAGCGAGTGACACAGCCGTCCCGTCTCAATGCTAACGCGCGACTGCCGCGCGCACCCGCGCAGAGCACCTCTGAACCTGTATCACTAAGAGGGGTAATTAAAAAAAAAAAATTGTTTAATTTACATTTCTGCTCAATACAATCTGTAGTACTTCTAACCATCAATTTTTCAGTATAAAAATATTTCTAAACATCAAAGCCGTTTAGACGTAGTAGGGAAATATTAGCCAAAAATTGCATTTTGTTAAATATTTTTTAAGGCAAAAGTATTTGTCATACGAAAAAATTGCTCAATACAAAATATTGTACATGAATCTATGGCAAACATATATTTTTTTCAGATCTTTTAACCAAGCCGTTATTGAGGAGTAGGCTTTTTAAAGTGACCGTGTTACGGTACTAAACGGGACTAAGCGCCTTAAGTCCGGTGGCACCTCAGGGCGCCGCCGGGCACGACACGGAGAAATATTATTTTTGCATAAAATAATCGACTCTACCGATACTGATTTTTTTCCTGCACTGGCAAAATAAAAGATGCTAAAAACCTCGTGCCCAAACGTGTAAAAAATTATATAAACGCGACATTTTTGACATTGTTATTCTGTGTTACAGCAATTAATAGAATGGTGTCCGAATCGTAATCGACTCTAGATGTTATGTGTGTTACGCAAACGAAGCAAAAGGAGTAACTTATTACCTATACAGGGTGTTAGGGTAAACACCGTTGTTATCCTTGCAACCAGTGGTTTGGTTTCATTTTTAGAACGTAAAATCAATGGAAAATTACTCTTTTTTTTTCCTTTTATTTAAACTACATTTTTCATTGCCCTATGTGCGAGGGCAACGAACTTGCGTCTCAACACGGGTGGGGGTGCGGGACGCGAACTGACCGGCCGCGAGCGCGACCACTCCCTCAGTTAGTCAGCTGTTTCGCTAGCGAACACGGTGTCGGATAGAAACTTTTTAAAATCTTCTAATGAAAATAACGTTTTTTTTTTGTTGTTTTCGGTCATTTATTTTTATATTTAAGTCAACTACCCATGGTTTGAATGACAAGACTGTTTACCCTTACAGCCTGTATATTTAGTTAAATAATTAATCCTGTGATTTTCGTGTTACTAAATCTACACAAGGGATAAGCTCTCCCTGGTGCGACTACCACAACAGACGGCCTAAACTGTAATTAATTCACCGTGAAAACTTGTTAAGGGAGCTGTCATTTCACCTGAAGCTAGAGATTGACACTAATGACAGCTCACTTCACCAAAGTTTTGAGAGAGATTTTTACAGAATCGACCGTCTGTCGATCTGACTGTGGATCGATGACAATTTTTATCTTAAATATGAAGAAGGATCACAGTTCCTTTGAGAGGACAATATGCTTGACAAACGAATTACGTGGTTATTATTTTCTATCAAAAGCTTCCAAAACAAAATTCAAATTTAGAATATCTAAGATATAAAATTCCCATTTACAAAAAAAATTCATGTGAAACATGTTATCCATATTTTTTTAAATGAAAAAGCAATCTATTTGAAATTTAAATATTTTTATCGGTTTTTCCCCGGCGGGATAGCGTTCATCAACGAATGTAAAATAAATGGCGATTTATTTTATAAAATTACATTAAGATTTAGTTTGGTACAATTATTTTGAGGTATAACTAATATTTAGACAAATATTTGCATTGATTTTGATTTATCTTTTTGTAAATTAAAATTCCAGTGAAAGTATAATAATTATTGCGAAAATAAAATATGAAATGTTTGATATAGACCTTTAATAAATGCTGTAAAAGTAAATTAAGAAAGTTTATAATGAAATACCGTCCAGTGTTGGAAAGAAGACGTAGTAGTAGTAGTAGGTACATAGTTTTTTTTTAGTTCTAATACTTTTTATTTTATTAGTTTACCTACACTTTAAAACCAATAACAAACACCACTGTTACTATTAGCCTACGTCATCCCATCTTCTGGGCAAACTGGGTAGTAGGTACTTTAGAAGTATCGTCTAGACAGTTCAAACATTTTCGTTGATTACTATTTACATTTCTGTCTAGGCCAAGGTTATAAACATTCTGATGTTCCTAACTTTAAATTAAGAACGACATTATTTAAAAAAAACCGGCCAAGTGCGAGTTGGACTCGCGCACGAAGGGTTCCGTACCATTATCTATAAAAACGTATTTAAGAGAGCCCTTAAATATTTGTTTTATTTTAATTTAATTATTTATTTTAATGTGAATATGTAACGAAATATTCTGTGAAAATTTCAAGCGTCTACCTATTGCCGTTATCAATATCGAGCAAAAACGAGCAAAAAAATCAAGTTTGTTGTATGGCAGCCCCCTTAAATATTTATTTTATTCTGTTTTTTAGTATTGTTGTTATAGCGGCAATAGAAATACATCATCTGTGAAAATTTCAACGGTCTAACTATCACGGTTCATGAGATAAAGCCTGGTGACGGACGGACAGACAAACAGACAGACAGCGGAGCCTTAGTAATAGGGTGCCGTTTTACCCTTTGGGTACGGGAAAACTTTTACATTTTTCAGTTTTGTAGTGTTCTTGCTTCTGACACCCGTAACGACTGTCAAAGATCTACGAATGACAGCCGGGACCAACGTAATGGATGGTCACCCATCCACGAAACGATACATGGCACCGAGCCGTGCGGTTGTTATCATTTAGCCTCGAGCCCCATAACATAATTATGTACATAGCATACATAAACACAAATATTATGTACAAAGTTGTGAACAATTTAGCAATATTTACAAAACCAAGTTAATTAAAATCCATTAGGTAGTCAAAACAGAAATCTAACAACAGCCAGAAATAACACTACTCCAAAAACATGATGAGAAAAGTAATCTCACAGCAAAATCTCATACTTACCTACAATAATTATTTCGAGAGAACAATCTCATACGCTTAAATTTAAAACGACGTAACAGCCGCGCGATTTTTACTCATCAAAATAATACGCATTCGACAACCTCCTATGTTGACCTGAGAGATGCAGCTAAAAAAACCCTTTTACAGGCCTTCAATGAAGAAATAAGAAATATAAATAAATACAACATTTAAATACAAATTATGGAATTAGTGAATAAAGGACGGATTTAAAGCGAGGACCATAGGTGAATCACGAGCAAGTGAAGGATTCTAACGACTGAATCACGACCGTAGGGAGTGATTCATGATGATTGAACACTTGAATCACTCGCTATGCTCGTGATTGAAGTGTTAGAATCCTGAACGACGCAAGTGATTCATGCTGCCGCGCTTGCGATAAGTACAGTAAGTACGTTTTGCATAGTTTCGAGTAAACGGCGGGCAAAGGTTTCGTCACATTTTTACCTTTTCTGACTTGTTCTATGAACTTATATAAATTCTGAGTTTTGAAATATGTAGCCCAAGTAAAGTATTATTTTATTAAGTAATCATTAAATATGTATTTATATTACAATACTTTTAAATAACAAAAACTATTTTATATCTAGTATGAGTTCATTAACTTTAGCATCAATTGCTTATTATAACCGCAGTAAGTATGAAGTTACTGCATTTATGGGTAGTAATTTATACAAATTTTAGGTTGAACTTGGGAATTAAAATTAACAAACTAAATTGTAGCAATTAACTGTTTATTAATCTATTTTTGCTTGTAAGTAGTTCACAATCAGCAACACTCCATGCTAGATTTATAATAATTGCAATCACAGTCTGAGATCAAATCTAAGTGACTATAAACTACTTTTGCGATCACTTTATTTGGAGCATCTAACATATTTTCTTAAAATATTTTCTTAAAATAAGATAAAACAGGCTAGTTTTGCCATTTTTGCAGTTAAATGTAACTTAAAGATTACAAAATAAGTGTGAACTATTTTAAGCCTGTAGGCAAAAATAATTTTGGGCACGCCACAATTGAGGCGATAAGTCCTCTTTGAGGAGTGGCTAGAGAGGCGCCACGGCGTTCTCACCTTACGCCTGACGCCTGACTCACCGGACACGGTTGCTTCGGGAGGTTCCTGTTTCGGATAAGGTGGGAGGAAATGCCCGGGTGTCTACATTGTGTGGATCGCCCGGAGGACACGGTGTAGCATACGGTCGAGGTCTGCCCTGCTTGGACGGAGCACCGCCGTGTCCTCGTGGAGTCTATTCGCGGCGATGACATCTCGCGCCCAGCCCTAGTCCAGGCCACCATAGGCGCGAGCCTGCGGACGGCGACCAATGGGTAGCTCGCCGTCCGACAAGGACCAGGCCCGGGTCCACGGCACGTTGTGTTCCACGCGCGCCTCAAAGAGATGTCAGCACAATAGACGAGGTTCGCTAGGACCGATGCCTGGCAGGGTTGCGGGAAAGTCGGAAAGGCATACCGGGACCTTGGCAGCAGGCAACTGAAGGAGCACGGGTAGGTTTTAGTCAGTAAAAGTCTGACACGCTCTCCCGCTCCGCCCAAAGCGGGAGAAGTCATTTGATAATTTCCCAGCGTCAAAAAAAAAGGCAAACATAATTCATAGTCTTATTAATTTCATATAAATCTTAATCTTGGCATCTTTTCTGGTGGCCATAATCTGAAAATAAAGATAGGTATATTAGGTATTCCATCGTTTTTTATAAAATTCTATTTGATACAAAATACTTACGTAGTTTATGGCGCCAAAAACGGAACGCGTCGCGAACACACGTCGACGCGTGATCCTCTAAGCTGGTTACTGCGCTGGCACTGTCACTGTCACAGCAGACGACACTTCACTGACCGCACCGCGCGTGCGACTCAAACAACTACCGCGCCCTTCCGCCCCTTCCTCGCCCCTCTACGGAACTACGAACTACGACAACCTATCTACTTCATTACAACTTATTTTACGATCGCAACTTGTCGAATTACTGCCGTATAAATAAAATTATCTCAATTTCTCAAAGTAAATAAACTTTGCTTATTATTACAGCAGTATTTGGAGTTGCTGTTAATAAATCTAAATAATTAATGCTGAAATTGAATAGATTTGGCTTTATTTTAACAGCAATATAATGTAGTTACTGCCAGTATACTAATTCATTAATTCTGCAATTTAATGAACTTCGCTTATTATAACCGCAGTATGTGTAGTTACTGTTGATATTGCTAAGTAATCAAAGCTGAAATAAAAACAGTAATCGCTTATTATAACCGCAGTATGTGTAGTTAATGTTGATATACTAAGTAATCAAAGCTGAAATAAAAACAGTCATCGCTTTTTATAACCGCAGTATGTGTAGTTACTTTTGATATGCTAAGTAATCAAAGCTGAAATAAAAACAGACTTCGCTTATTATAACCGCAGTATGTGTAGTTACTTTTGATATGCTAAGTAATCAAAGCTGAAATAAAAACAGACTTCGCTTATTATAACCGCAGTATGTGTAGTTACTGCTCATATCATTAGCAGAAGTAAAACATGAATGATGATCCGCACTTAAAAATTCGCCGTAAGTATGGTTACTGCTGTTATGCTAAGGAAAGCTTATCATAAAAATCAACTTACTGCGGATATACTTATTGACAAATAAAGGTTCCCGTTAAGATATTGAACTGGTTGTCAGATGAAATTGTAGAGCTCATTGCGCTGATTCCCAATCTATATTTAACTCAATTTTGACAAAATTGCACTTACTGCACTTATCGCAAGCGCGGCAGCATGGACCTCGATATACATCCGTTTTATTCAAAAGTTGCATACTATGCTTTATACCATGACTACGAGAAAAAGAACTTCAAGTATGTTGTTATGTCAATTTTATGCCTTGGTTTTATAGTACCTACACCGTAGCATAGAATACATACTCCATAATGTCGATGACTTCTTTTTCTTCGACAACTCATTAAAATAAGTTAGGAAAACAGACTCTGAAAATGTGCTCAGCTTGATTTTCATTTTTCCTTTTGCTCAAACAAACAAACAAACTCACACACAAACTCATCGTAGGCTTTGATGTAAACCAGCCGTGATTTGTTGGGTAGCAAGCTTTCTACTATATCGGCCGCCCTCTGTTTCATAAACTCAGGTGTTAACACATCTTCATCACTTGAATACATTTTCAATCGATTTATTAAGTCACACTAAACTTTTTGTTCGTACAACTTACAATATTTAAAATAGCGTCAATTTACTAATGACAGCAAAGAACACAAAATAGTTTTTATTCTAATGCTAAACTCCTGTTCGAAAATCAAATGGGAGTTTGTATAGCATTGAGATGGAGTTCGAATATATTGGTGTGTTTTAAATTCAAAGACCAAAACAGTGATTAAAAGTGCTTTTTATTCACTTTTTTCCGTGAATAAAATAAGCATTTTAGAGGGGGAATGGTATAATAGTATATTATGCAATTAGTGAATAAAGGACGGATTTAAAGCGAGGGCCATAGGTGAATCACGAGCAAGTGAAGGATTCTAACGACTGAATCACGACCGTAGGGAGTGATTCAAGTGTTAGAATCCTGAACGACGCGAGCGATTTATGGCCCTCGATATAAATCCGTTTTATTCAAGAGTTGCATCCTATACTTTATACCATAACTTCGAGAAAAGAATATGCAACTTCGAGTATGTTGTTATGTCAATTTTATGCCTTGTTTTTATAGTACCTACACCGTAGCATACATACATACTCCATAAGGTCGATGACTTCTTTTTCTTCGACAACTCATTAAAATGAGTTAGGAAAACAGACTCTGAAAATGTGGTCAGCTTGATTTTCATTTTTCCATTTACTCAAACAAACAAACTCACACTCAAACTCATCGTAGGCTTTGATGTAAACCAGCCGTGATTTGTTGGTTAGCAAGCTTTCTACTATATCGGCCTTTCTACTATTTCATAAACTCAGGTGTTAACACATTTTCATCAATTGAAAACATTTTCAATCGATTTATTATTAAGTAAACCCTAAACTTTTTGTTCGTACAACTTACAATATTTAAATAAAATAGCGCCCATTTAATAATGACAGCAAAGAACACAAAACAGTTTTAATTCTAATGCTAAACTCCTGTTCGAAAATCAAATCAAATAGGAGTTTGTATATCATTGAGATGGAGTTCGAACAAATTGGTGTTCTAAATTCAAACCCCAAAACAGTGATTAAAAGTGCTTTTTATTCACTGTTTTCAGAGAATAAAATAAGCTTTTTAGAGGGGGCATGGTATAAAAGCTATTATAATGTGAACGAATACTTGAATGAAAACCTATAACAATAAATAATAATTATTATCTTTTATATTGTAATGTAATTCAAGTTACCAATGTATAATGTATAATTAATATTAGTTAGGATTCCATTTGTTAACCAATGTATAATTTAATTTAATTTTAATTGACTTAGATTTTTAATTTAAAGTAGGTAATAGTATCTATGAATGTAACAATTTTTGCTGTGCCCTGACAGGGTCTACAACGGCTCCTAGCTCTAAGTTAACATCTTGTTTTACCCGCCTATATTGCCCGTCTATATTACGCCTTACTCAGTAAGGTTTTGTCTCTGCCTGAGGTCACCCACCTTAATTTTCTCTCCAGGTACCTGAATTATAATAATGTCTCTTAATTCTAAGATCTATGGCTGTAAGTTCAAGGCACAATTTCCAGAACATTCTGATGTATAATGCTGAAACAAACAGTTGAGTCTATGTTTTCGCACGTCGCTGCGTGACGCTTGTGTTGAAAATAATATTAGGTTACGTTACATAGTGAGAATTATATACGAAATTTAATTCTAGTAAACTGAGTAACTTCTTTTTTTGTAACAACACGAACTATATGAAATAACGTTCGTCCTGTTAGTATTTTTACCAGTAGCTCTGTGGACTAATCAATAAGTTTGCGGCCATTTTAATACAGCCCATACCTTTATGCGTTTCATCAAATAGTTCCTTTGCCACACTGTTGGCTCCAATGTTAAATTAAAAAAACGGACCTATTAGGTAGCGCTTTAGCGGTGTAGCGTATTCGTATTCTAGGTCCTACAACGAAGAAGCCAACATTACGGCATAGGAACTATTTTATGAAACGCACTCTACATACAGAACGAACTGCGATGACGTCTCTTGTGTGTCATCTTTATCTTTATATTTGATACTCCTCTCTTTGATCTTTGACGAAAGAGGCTTTCTAAACCACCAACCTACTACTTACTCACTTTCAAAAACTTTGTCAATACATTCGATTTGTCAAAAATGATTGATATGGTTCTGTATCATGGTTTTATCATGATTGACTGAGCTACTAGTCAGTCATGATAAAATACTCACGAAAACTGTTTCCCACACATTGTGACGTCACACCTGACACGTAACGCAACCTAAACATACCTTCTTTAATAATTTACAGGCGGTCCGCAGTTACCTTTATAATGTTGGTTTGTTTAGTAACAACATATTTTATTGTTGTTTTTCAAATGAATTTCAACGTGAACTGTGTTCACCGCTTGTGGGTTTGACTAAACATTTTGCTTGTGAATACGGACTCATTATTTCGTGTTCATGTTTGAAAGACTGTGTTTATTTTGTTTTTGGTGTTGAAAATGTTTGTTTTTGTTTTTATTGTGATTAGAGGTTTTATTGTGATGATTATGAAGACTTTTAAGGTCGAAACACCCTTTTGATGTATTACCTGTCAAAAACTTTTCCATGTGACTTTTTAAATTCTTAAGTACTTTCTGAGTTTATCTTGAACTTTACTGACATCGGCCAAGGAGGATATCGTGAGGAAACCTGGATTTATAGTTAACACTAGCTACTGCCTGCAGCTTGGCCCGCGTGGCTTTTTATAAAACAAAAGTAGCCCAACACATCCGTCAGTGAAAGTCCCGTCAAAATCAGTCCAACCGTTTCGAAGATAAGCCGGCACAAACAGACAGACAGACAAAACGTTTTAAAGAATTTTTGTTATAATAAGCAATTAGTAAAAACCTGTTATTTTTACATTACAAAAATGGACTTTCAATTTTATTTATTTGTATAGATATGTCTGAAATCGCCAACCGGTTTTTATCAAGCGCAGCCTGGCGATCAATGCTCGTGCCTTCTCTATATGAGAAGATGCTTTTACTCTGCAGATCGAGGGACTCAAAATTAATTGTATTTATCAAAATAAAGAAACAAAAAATTCGTTTCAAAATTCAAAAAGCAAATCATATCTTAACATACATTGGGATTTTATAATGAAAACTTTAAAATGAATAAAACGAAATGAAAGAAAAATATAAAGAAGTTAGTCCGAAATTATAATTCGTGAAATTCTTTTGTGATCATGCCAAGAAATGTCAAAGTCAAGTTTTTCAATAAAGAAGTGAATTCTAAAGAAAGTAAAGAATTGAAGCTAACTTATAAAATTTTCTTTATCTTTTTACCTACTTGTTTGCAACTTGAAAATAAATAAATAATTGGTATTAAAGTTGATTATCACCTTACTTGGTTTTTTTTAAAACAAAAATATTTATATTTAAGAAAAAAAATCCAAGTAAGAAGGAAGACGGTAGGCCTACCACAAGGTGGACTGATGACCTTGTGAAGGCCGCAAGACATCCACTGGATGCGGGAAGCACAGAATGGGTCGAAGTGGCGTTGCTAGGGGAGGCCTATGTCCAGCGGTGGACGTCATTCGGCTGTAATAATGATGATGATGGAGAGTCTAGTGAATGACGATAAATAAACTTTATTTGTGGTCGTTGCAGCAAGTCTTCTTCCATAGATCTCTATCAACTGTCATCTAAGTATTCTCCTCTTGCCGTCCAAAATTATTGTTCACACAATCCTTTATCATTTCTTTGATCTTTCTCTACTCTTTTATCCATTCCTCCGCATCACATGTTTATACAGGGTGTTAGGGTAAACACCGTTATCCTTGAAACCAGTGGTTTGGTGTCATTTATAGAACGTAAAATCAATGAAACATTACATTTTTTTTAATTACTTTTTACCACTAGAGTATTTCACCCTTACACCTATGCGCTAGGGCAACGAACTTGCATCTCAACACGGGTGGGGAGCGCGGGACGTGACGTGACCTAACCGGCCGCGAAGTCAAAGTCAAAGTCAAGTCAAGTTTTTTAAAATCTTTTAGTGAAAATAACGACCGTTCTTTTTTTTGTTGTTACTCGGTCATTTATTTTTATGTTTAAGTCAACTACCCATGGTTAGAGTTACAACCGTGTTTACCCTTGTACCCAGTATACTTTCAAAATTCCTCTTCTTCCTATTCAATTTCTTCACACTACGCAAACTTCTCCAAATTCATACCCAAAACCTCGTTTACCACACTCCCCACCATTATTTTAATTAATGTCCATAAATCTAAAACATTAAATAAAACATGTTGATACTGAATCGTCGAGAGTTTGAAACGCAGCACGTTTATGACACTGCACTTTATACCTTTTATGTTTCTAAACAATTACGCTAAAATTGTCCCGTTTGGTTGCTAGGGCTGCTGCTGTTGCAAGAAAAAAACACAAATAGATTTCTTCACCTTCATTATGATACTTGACTACACTGAATATTAGCTACATAATTGTGCACAAGAGCTTCTTAACTAAACAGACAGCTGTGACAGTTCTGCTGGGGAGTTTGTTGCGCCACTTCTTCTTCCCAACTAAAGCACTAGGAAGTTGTGCAGGGTGGGCGTTTTGGGGGCTGTCTTATGTTTTTTTTAAGTTAAAAAGTGCTGATTCTCTGCCTAGTTTGAATAAATGACTTTTGATTTTGATTTTCTACCTCCAGTTCATTTATTACATCAGTTTTTATCAGTACCTAATGCTAAGAATCCAATTGCTTTAATTGTATGTTTACTTTTATGGCCTACAAACAACCATGATTGCTCTACCTCTCTCTCTAATTCTGCTCTGTATCAAAAAAAAACTTCTTAAATTGCGTTTTCCGTGGCACCCCTGAAATTCAATTTGCGCACAAAGTAGTGTTCGTATTTAGTGTGGGACAAAATAATGCACTTTTGGGGCACGACGCGGCGCTGGCACCCGGGTAACGAATAGCGTACCGTGTTAATAATATTGAGGTTCCAGTCTCAGGGGAACAGCAGAGATTAAATTGCAGCCGTATTTTGCATAACCTTTTCAAAATATTCGATTTTGTTTTAAGTTTTCTCTCAATTTTCTTTTCCTTTGTGATAACTAAAAATGACAAAGACATCGCAGTTTCTAGATACAATTATTATCGACTAGTTGCGCCACGTGGTTTCAGCCGCGTAAGTCCTGATCCCGTCGGAATATCGGGATAAAAAGTATAGGTCCGTTCAGCCGTTTTAGCATGAAAGCGAAACAAACAAATAAACAAACTCACTTTCACATTTATTATATTAGTTAAGATAGGAAGTAAGGATTAGAATTAAATAAGTAGGTATCCCACAATGTTTTTTCAGTGCCCTTGGCGGGCAAGAGAAACTGAAAAAAAAAATTGCCTTTGCCTTCAAAATTACCTTTCCAAAATCTTAGACAGGACACATAATGCAATAATATGTGTGAAGTAAGTATGTAGTTTGTTGCTTCACACATTGCAACTAATATTTCAACAAAATTACTTAAGTGCCGTTACAACTTCCAGAATGTTTCATTGTTATGCCAACAAGGAAAATTCAAAATGGCGCTACACGTCATGATGTCTTTAATTTCAGTCCGTTGTTCATTAGACTTTTTTCACAATTCCTCTCGCTTATTAAACCTTTGTCTTAAAATTGCTGTGACAATTTACGACTGTACCGAATGTAATAACTATCGGACGCCATACAATAAATTGTGTGCACCTCTATTAGTGAGCTGCCCGCAGCCTCCCTCGGGCGCCGCTACAGCAGATTACGGGATTATATCAAAGAGATGCACAGCTTACATGGAGATTAAGATATTCCCAGGGATAGTTTCCAAGTGGCTATCATTTTAGAAGGACATTCGATTGTAGGTTACGTAATTGTGGCGGCATCTACATCGCCACGTGCAAACTACGCATCAAAAACTTGACGTCACATAAAATCCTGCATCGCGCAAGCATAGTCTACCGCGCGATCAACATTGTATATAATTTTCCGACATCAATCGTTGGGTAGTTGCCCGCCAGAAACGACACACGTCTGGTCGGAGGATCCTCCCTTTTCTATAGACGATGAGTGAATTTTACACCTTGTTCCTTAAATAATAATTATGTAAATCAAGGCTGCGTTCACATTAAACGTATTGTCAACGAGTCTTGCCATACATATTTAACTTTTCGTTCACAACGAACCTATAATGCGCTATTACGAACTAATACGCGAACCTATTAGTGAGCCTCACACACCATCAATGGTTGACTTTACCTTTGGTGTAAATGTGGCCTAATAAAATATAATTTAATCACAGCTATTTCATTAGGTCAACAAAAAAAAAATACATTCAGGTAGGTAGGTAGGCAGAAACCATGGGAGGCTACGAGTTGCGATCTTGGGATACATGCGGGCTGGCTATGACAGACCAAATATGTAATAACGTACCAAATATTGTGAGGTCTTAGACACTGGTTTACTATGTGCTAAAACATAATCGTGGTCGCTCACAATGGGCCTTATTAGAAGGCTGAAAGTCACCCAAAGGGAAATAGAGAGGGCTATGCTTGGAGTTTCCCTACGTGATCGAATCAGAAATGAAGATCTCTTCATTTCTACCTTGGTTCTAACCTAAGTAACCGACATAGCCCGAAGAATTGCCAAACTTAGGTGGCAGTGGACAGGGCACATTGCTCGCAGAACAGATGGCCGATGGGGCCGAAACTGCGGCGATCGCGTACCTAATGGAAGAAATATCAAGGTGGACCGATGATCTTGTGAAGGCCGCAGGAATCCGCTGGATGCGGGAAGCACAGAACCAGTCCAAGTGGCGATGCCCGGGGAGGCCTATGTCCAGCAGTGGGCATCTTTTGGCTGAAATGATGAAAATATGGAACCTGGACTTGATCATCCGCAGTCCTCAAAACGTAGGTGGTCGCAGTTCCTTATTGAGTGTACTTTGAAAGGAGACCTTGACTCTGCCATAAAAGTTGTGCAGACTGATTTACTTCAGTATAATCCTATTCATTCCACCTTAACCTTCGTTACGAAGGTCATCCGTTTGTAAAGCAATAACCTATAAATATTTACGGCAACAGCGACACATCCGACCATTACTCGTGGTCTGTGGCTCCCGAGGGCGTGTTTGTGAAAAAATTGCGTGCCATTCTGGAGAGCGGCCATTTAATAATTACTGGCATACGTATGTAGGTAATTGAGACAACAAAGTGATAATTTTGTAAGTATAAATATCTTTTACCTTCTGATGTCTGGTTTCCGAGGTCTTCCCTCGATAAACTGTCAACAGTTATTAGTTGGACTAAGTTATCAACTTAAGCAAAGTTCTAAATAAACTCCGGTTAAAAACCACAGTTTGGAAGCGTCTTTGTGAATGTGCACCAGTGCCGTGAAAACTATGATATATACAATAACCATAGCTGATGCTCGCGGCTTTGCCGGAGGAATTGTCGGTTATTATATTAGTCCTCGAGAACCACTCTATCCATTGGTGAAAACAGCATGAAGATCGGTGCAGTAGTTTTTGAGTTTATCGCGAACAGGCAGACAGACAGACGCGGGCGAGGACTTTGTTTTATAATATGTACTGATAATGTCATGGGTTTCCACCACTGCTGAGCAAACGCCTCTTTGTCCTTTTTACATTTGTCTACGTGTGTCTTTTAACTTCCTTTTTTTTTAAATTAGCTGAAAAGAAATGAGTTCAGTTATTCAGAAGATGACGGCAGAAAAAATTGTGTTAGCACTTATAAAAGTCGAACGTGATATTTTGACGTTACGTTACGTGGTATTTGAGTTATATTTGTAGTAAACCCACAAAAAAAGATTCAACCGTCCACCGATATAGAAATATGCTGTCATAAACAATTTTATGACCACCTCTATCAAACACGGCTAGCCAGCGATTCTTTAGAAATCATTTAGGAATCTCTTCATCACAAAACATGGCAGCGCTTCCTTCTGAGCCACTTTTTATGAGATAAACTGGTAACGACAGACGCGCATTGAATTCTTTAACATTTGTTCCGCGGATGGAACTAAAGGAGATTTTCGTTGTGGTGATAAAATGTTTAGGAAATGATTGTAAATTGAACTGACTGAACGCGCTATAAAATTAGGCCATGAACGAACTGTTGTCAAATTGTCAGTGTGTCGTTAGCAAAAACTAGGTTTGGTAAATAATTATCAGGTATCAATCATACCTACAGTTACTTACTGTTAGGTGTCATTCCATTACTGGGCAAAGACCTCTCCCCATGACATCCATTTTACGACTCTTGAATGTTTTTGAAAAATGAAACGTCCCTCGCAACCATATTCTTACAACGTTAACGAGCTATTCTATCAGAAACTTAAGTATCCGTCGGCAAACGATTAGATTTGATAGTTGATTGTCTATCAAAAGTTCGATCACTTGGTCTGACCTATAAGACCTTTTAGCAGCTGAAGGTATATTGAAATAAGCGGTATTAACGTTCCATGCATCAAATAAAATTACTTTTTGGATATAAAATAAATTCCATCAGTTAATTAACAAGACAAATGAAAGAATAAAAGTTTTCTTTTCATTCTGTCAATTTCTTATTCGACGAAACCCAAATAAAAACTACACTAACTTTTCTAACAAAAGCTAGAGAAAGAAACAGTCATCTCTGGAATTTCACAGAAAATATTCGCGACTGTACAAAATATATGATTGTGTCAATGGAAACACCATTAAGGTGATTAAACCAAACATCGATAGACACATCAAATAGAATGCGGTGTGCGCCGAGGCGAGTATCGGGTGTCGGATGACGTCACTGCTATGAACCTGGGGGATTTATGGTCAATGCTCGTTTACGTAGAGTATTTTTGTATAAGTTGTTTTTGAAGTGAAAACTTCTCTAAGCGCGTTGAGTGATTTTCGGTGGAAAACATCGTGAGGAAACCAGCATGTCTAAACACCAAAAATTCGAAGATATGTGACATCTACCAACCCGCACTGGGCCCGCGTGGTAGATTACAGCCTATCCCTCTCGAAGAGAGGAAGCCTGTGTCCCAGCAGTGGGAAACATTCTAGGCTGATTATGCATATGCTTTATGAAAGCTAAATCAAAACACCCCGTTTATCCGTACCAGCTTGTGTTTTAAGGGGTTTAGGTTAACAAGCCTGTACTGTAATTAAAACTTAGTCCCGGACTTTAGTGGCTTCCGTTACGAAAATAACATGATAACCTACATATTTTGATATGTACACTGTACAGACAGGAAAACAGTTTAGTTTAAAGGCGAAGTACATAACACGTTGTAAAAGACTTTGCCTTGGGCAGACAATTATTAATTATACGTATCATCTTTGTCACACACCGAGGAGCTCGTGGTCAGTAATAACAGCCGCACGGGTCGATCCATCTTAATCCATCAGTTAAGCTACGGTTGCCGGGGTTGGTCCATGGATGGACCATCTTTACATAAAGAGACTCCTCCGTGTCATTTGTGGATCTTTGACAGACGTTACGAGTCGTCAGAAGTCTGACCACCAGTCTTGGCGTCGTAATCGTATTACCCAGTTACTGGGTTGTGGAGGTCAGATAGGCAGTCGCTCCATGTAAAATACTGGTATTCAGCTGCATCCGGTTAGACTGGAAGCCGACCCCAACATATTTGGGAAAAGGCTAGGCAGATTTATGGACAATGTACCGCAAGTGAACGCATGACACGATACGTTTTTGGTTTGATCGCTTCTGTTCTGGAAATTTGACCTCAACAATGAGCCCCGTGGCCGACCGGAGACGAAATTCGATAACGATGAATTGAAAGCCTTATTGGAAACAGATTCATCTCAAACTACGTCGGAACTTGCAGCAGCCTTCAACGTAGGTGATAAATCGATACTCATTCATTTACGTCAAATTGTAAAGATAAAAAAAACTCGACAAGTAATTTTTTTAATTTATTTTTTCTATGTAAAACGGAAATTTCATAGGTAAGGACCTAATATATAATGCAGTAGCAGGGTACTTACACAGCGACAATTGGCAAAAACTTGACTATTCAGCACAACACGTTCGTAGTTAGCTACCTGCATACTTATCACTTCTGTCGATTGTACTTTGTATATACTTCACTTGAACATAGTAAGTACCGTTTGCTGTACACAGTCAAATTACTCAAGAACGTGATCGTGTAACGTAAACACGTTTCTGTAAGTTTGTTTTGTTACTCATGAGCGTTTACGTAACAAAAAAAGTTAAGTTACTTATGAAGCCTGTAAAAAAGTAAGGATAAACGCTTCTTATATCTTATCTAAACTAATATTATAAAGAGACTGCCTCGTTGGTCTAGTGGTCCCCCTCTAGTAGCGCCCCTGCTGAGCATGAGGTCTTGGGTTGGACTCCCGGGTCGGGCAAAGTGTTATTGGGTTTTTCCATCTGGAATTTCGCAAAAAATGTCTTCCTTCGACGTCCAGAAACATCGCATCGATAGTGGCTGACAAGACCCAAACCTCCAGGATGTATTGCTAATCACAGCACAAAGCCGTGTGTATCTGTTTTTATTAGTACCTAGCTATTGTGATAACCTCACTGTCTAGCATACCCAACTCACTACACTAGATCCTTACTAATATTATAAATGCGAAAGTAACTCTGTTTGTCTGTCGGTCTGTCTGTCTGTCGCGCTTTCACGCCAATACTTCTGAACCGATTTAAATGATATTTGGTACACAGATAGTCTAGAGCGTGAGAAAGGACAAAGGCTACTTTTTATCGACATACCACGCGGGCGAAGCCGCGGGCGGAAGCTAATTTACTATAAACAGTAGACTAACGGGTTCTTGCAGAGAGCATTCAATAAGTATTGGGTGTCTTGTCAAAGTCATTTTTTTTTCTTCTGGTTGGTATCCACTAATATTAGACAAAGACAAAGAAATTTATTCGTAGGATATGGTATGTACAAAGATGGATGATACGGTTATTTTCCGAACACATCCGCCGCTTAAAGCGGCTTAAGAATATTTACAATAGGTTGATATGTAATAAATTATATATCATCTGCCTTGCCTTTTCCCAACTATGTTGGGGTCGGCTTCCAGTCTAACCGGATGCAGCTGAATACCAGTATTTTACATGGAGCGACTGCCTATCTGACCTCCACAACCCAGTAACTCGGTAATACGGTACCCCTTGGTAAGACTGGTTGTCAGACTTTCGAGCTTCTGACGACCCGTAACCGACTGTCAAAGATCCACAAATGACAGCCGGGACCAACGGCTTAACGTGCTATCCGAGGCACGGAGGAGTCTCGGTATGTAAAGATGGTCACCCATCCACGGACCAACCCCGGCAAGCATAGTTTAACCTGATGGATCGACCCGTGTGGCTGTTATTACTTAGTCACGAGCTCTTCCTGTAATATATTATACATTTATGCCATTTTTGCACAAAACATTTTGTCAACATCTAAAAACGAACTCATTTACTAAAAAAAAAATAGGTATCTAATGTGAAAGTTCGAATGTTTATGAGCATTCAAATAAAACCCCGGATTGTCAGTTAACATTTTCCGGCACACGAGTCGCCCATAGACACGTCTTAACCATAAAACT
The DNA here is from genome assembly GCA_947363905.1 of Lithophane semibrunnea. Classification (NCBI taxonomy): domain Eukaryota; kingdom Metazoa; phylum Arthropoda; class Insecta; order Lepidoptera; family Noctuidae; genus Lithophane; species Lithophane semibrunnea. The sequence goes on from OX376205.1 coordinate 15,498,095, forward strand.
TCTATTGTGACTCGTTCAGTGTCACGGAAAGTGTTAAGTTCCATGTAAGGGGTAACCTTATTGCCATCACCACCGAATATCACTTTTCTCGACCGGGGCATATCATTGACAAACTGACAAATCGCCAATATTACAAAAAAAAAACTTCTATTGCTATATTAAAAACAGCACCAGTCGTGAATATGTGTATTTTTTTTCATTTCTGACCGTTATTGTCAGCTTCTCAGCAGCCGCCCATAAGATCAACAAGGTAGTATAAACTATACAGTATATTTCTTTGAACATATAGAGAAATATTACTAAAACTTATTCTCTTCCGGCGATATGGCACATAAACAGGTTAAAAGCGAAGCCACAAACTACTACCACACCTAACTTTAGCACTAAAGCGCAACTAAGCGGTTTAGCAAATTCCTTAACTTCGTAGGAACACATTTGGAAAAAATATTTACCAGTGAAAGATGTTTTTATGCAGGATTTTTTTGTAATATTAGTAGGTACTGTGAATTGGCGTGTTCATAATGCAGGTTATTTGAATGATTGTCTCTCTGTATTTAATTTTAGTTGTGTTAATGTTATTTAGTTTGCACTCTATTGAGTTTTATGTTTTTCATCCATCCATTACCAGCCTCCCTGTGAAAATCTTCGTTTCAATAGACATGCGACACGAAAAGATGAACATAACCAGTTTCATCAAAATTTGGTCGAAATTAATCACACAATGGTGCCGATTCTGTTGTTTACAAACTAAACTTTTAAGTTCAGTGCATCTTTTTCTTTCTATTTCATTAAGAAAAGGACAGAAGATAAATTTTAGTTTAGTCCTGTCAAATTAATCAGTGCCTGACGTAAATTGACGTAATTTTAGTAGTTTTTAAATTACGTCTAAACTTGTATGGGCGCTGATTAATTTGACAGGACTAAACTAAAATTTATCTTCTGTCCTTTTCATAATGAAATAGAAAGAAAAATATGCACTGAACTTAAATTTAGTTTAGTTTGTGAACAACAGCATCGGAACCAATTACGACCTAACCAACAGTTCCAGCCAAACGTTAAATGTACCATGAATTTCCCTCAAAATCTACAAATCAATTGAAACGAGAATTTCTGACGACTCACTATCAGTCACTATTCTAATGATTCATCATGATTAATTTCTGCAACTCCTCAAATGATTATAGTCTATATTAATGATCGCTTTAAGTGTTCACTTTGCTGCTTAAATTCCTATTTTACCCAAACGTGATAGGGTAGGTTTTTGAGTGGGTACTTCCAACCCTGTAGGCGATTCATTTGTAACTATTTGCTCACCGCAATGAGAAACATTAATACGCTGTAATAGTTCTGTGCTGACGAAGACTTTGTACTAGACTTTGAAAACGGTTACGCGCACATTAATTGGTTGAAAGGTTTTTTCTTCTACTTGACTTTTTTTAATGAATACTTAAACTCCAGGTTCAAACCTGGAAAAATTATTCGAGAGTGACTTTTGTGTTACCAAATCTTGTTGTTTTTTTTAATACTGGAAATCTAAAACTTACTAAACAAAGATTATTAGGCTGCGTTTCCACCAGAGATGTGCGATGGAAATGTGTCGTGCGAGGATGTCTAGCTGTGCTGTGAAAATATGTGGGAGTTTTGCAACAAAGCTGTGCGATGAAAATGTGCCTACGAGAATGTGTAGCGGAGCTGTGAAAATGCGCATTAATGTGTGGTGCGAGGATGGATGGACTGGCTGGTACAGTATGCGCAAACCTCGCAACACATCCTTCTCAACACACATTCCTCGCAACACATCCCTCGCACACATCCCTCGTACACATCCCTCGCACACATCCTTCGCTTGTTTTGTATGCGCAAAAATCTAGCTCCGCTGAGCCGTTTCCACCAGAGCTGTACTGACCGAGGCGAGGTAAATGAAGCGATTCTATTGGTTCTTTACAAACACATCCCTCGCTACGCATCCTCGCACATCTCTGGTGGAAACGCAGCGCCTTACTCTTGCCATTTTCTATGTTTTCCATCGTTTCCTAGCTACGGCGTAGCCTATTCCAAGCTACGTCGTAACGCTACGTATGCGCGCGTAGGCATCAGCGTTGCTGCTACAAAATTGAAAAATATTAGTTCATGTTTCTGTCTTTGGTGTTTTCAAGCCTAAACTACTTGAGGAATACTGAAAAAATTTTGTTCAGCATCTTGAAAAATGATAAAATAGAGTTTTTCGTCACGGAAAATTACAACTTGTGTGTACGCTCGGTATAACCTTCACTTATTTAAGAAAATACAGAATAATAAAACTTTAATTTAGCTGAAGCCAAGTCAGAGGCCCATGGGTGGCTTTAAAACTCTGACGCCAGGTTAGTGACTAACCACACGAAAACAAGAATTTAACTGATCCTTAGAACTTCGCCAATGAAACCTGCAGTTATTTTAACCGGTAAACAGTCACGTAGTAAGTACAGTATGTTACCGATATGTATGCAGCGTTTAGGCCGGTCAAATTGCTGGCCATAACTCAGCGGAACAGTGCGGTGGGCTGATATTGTCCGGTGTTGCCAACGCGGTGCAAATATTATTGAGAGAATAAATGGAGTTTTTGAAAACAATGCAGGTCTGTTTGCTGCTCAGTGGTCTCTACGTATATTATGTGTGTCCTTAGAGGGCATTTTACTGGCATCTAAAAATCTTTGTGTAGGTATACTGTGTGCCAAGTTGTATCCAAATCCGTTGAGCCGTTACAGCTTGATTGAGTTACAGTCATACAAAACTAATGGTACTACTAACAATTCTTTCATGTGATGTTATCATAATCCATGTAAAAAAATATGAATCAGTTTCAGTAATGACTTTTCTAATAAGAAATTACAAATAAATAATTAATGTATTTTGCGATTAGAACCGTCTGTGTTTGCAAAACTTCAATTTCATCGGATTGTGGGAAAGGGAAGTGTGTGAAAAATCGATAACAAAATACGACCGTTACGTAGACAGATGTGATGCTTAGAACAATTTAAAAACAGGAAAATGGACAACTATTTCTTATTAATAATGTTATTTTTTTAATGCTTTGTGGAATTGTTTAAAAATTGAATTATGAATTAAAATAAATTTTCAATTTCAAAAGCATTTAATTAATTCTCACCTAGCAACACTGATAGTCATAACTCTAGGCTGTTTCGCGTAATGTCCGTATTATCGGCCGATAAACGTGGTTTAGTGAATGCTGATCGTGTTGGGCTGCAGTATTATGTGTTGTGGTCCAGGATAATCAGGTGTTTGTGGATGGAACGGATTGAATGGATGAAAGTTATCACCTTCATGAATAAGGGTTAATTTTCAAGTCCTGGTTTCATCCCACTGCAAACCAAATTGGCTGTCGTTTTTTAGCAGATGCAGTTTTCGAGGCAGACCTATTTGATGGAATGGCTAAATAAACTCAAAAGCGAGACTATTGGAAGTATACCGAGGAACTTCCGATGTCTGCGATACCCCGCACGTACACCTTCCCACGGTCCATCGTCCGGGCTCGTAGGTGTCCGTCGTATCGCAGACATCGGAAGTTCCTCAGTGCACGGTGCGTGGCGGTCTGTGGTCGTCTGCCGTGCGTGTCCGTCTGTAATATAGCCGATCATCGCATTCCACCATATGATATCTCTGGCCGCAATGGGGCGTTCCAGAAAGTTCACGCAGTGAGCTATTTGAGTGATCCTTCCCTGCGAAAAGAACCTTTTGATTTGCAGTTTCTGCCTACCCCAATAATATTTATAATTTAAAAGAAAACTTGGCATCTGCAAACATGAACGTTTTATCAACATGAAACGTTGACCTCGACCCAAAATGTCATCCGATATGAATTGATCAATTACGGGAGGCATATATTGCATTATTTTGCTTTCATGCATAAATTATTATTATAAATAATAACACTAATTAACTACAGACTGCCTAAATTAATTTATAATTATTTCCGCTATTTGTATCTAATAGTAGTATAATAATCCCATTGTTATATTCCGGATGCTAAAAATAGTAACAAATTGATTAAACTGTTCCAATTGGATTGGAGCAATTGTGTGTTCTTGAGTGGAGACCGCGAATCGGCAAACGTAAGGTAGGACGCCCTCAGGCCAGGTGGAACGACGATCTTCGCAGTGTGGCTGGTAGCAGCTGGATGACAGTTGCCGAGAATCGAGCTGAATGGCGTGCAATTGGAGAGGCCTATGTCCAGCAGTGGACTGCTATAGGCTGATGATGATGAATTGGATTGATTTCATAATAAACGTTTGCCAATTAACAACTAACATGTATATTATGTCAAGTGGTATTTCCAGAATTAACCGCCAACAGTAATGTCTGTTTGTGGACAAAATTGTAATTATGATTTATTTATATTTATCTAACAATACCTACGTAGGAAGTTTTGTAAACGCTGCAAGTATAGTTAAATTTTATGATGTAAACTCTGCATTTCATTTTATAATGGTACACGTTTTCAGGAAATTCTGATTTATTTCGAACAAATCAATCAAACAGACACATTTTCCAATAATTATATTTAAAAAACCGGCCATGTGCGAGTGGGACTCGCGCACGAAGGGTTCCGTACCATTATCTATAAAAACGGCAAAAAAATCACGTTTATTGTATGGGAGCCCCCTTAAATATTTATTTTATTCTGTTTTTTAGTATTTGTTGTTATAGCGGCAACAGAAATACATCATCTGTGAGAATTTCAACTGTCTAACTATCACGGTTCATGAGATACAGCCTGGTGACAGACGGACAGACAGCGGAGTCTTAGTAATAGGGTCCCGTTTTACCATTTGGGTACGGAACCCTAGAAAAACAGTAATCATAATCTGGCTACAGCTGTCACCGCAGACTGCGTCGTGAATTGAACGCTCGAGATACTTATGTTCGTCCGCTCATCCATCATTACCTGAAGGCCAGTCATTTTAGAATTACAATTATTTTGTTACTAGTAAATGTAATGAGTGTGCAATGATGCTAGTTGCATAATTCTAAGGAACTTGGTTTCTTTAAAATATTTGTATGCCAGTCCATGGCGAGATATGTAGATCATAACCATAATATTAAGACCATTATTGTACCATGTTTAAATGCAAATAAATATTCTATTCTATTCTATTCATACCTTCTTAAAAATCGTTCAAATTCAAGTCACAATCATGTCAGCGGCAATCAATATCAACTCAAAAAATTTACTTAGCTTTTTTTGGCAGTCTGACAGTGAGAGTAGAATGCAAACGTTCTCAAATCCAATGACCTAAACTTATGTTACTAACACCCGGTTTCTGATTTGAGAAAAGTAGCAAATCTCAACTGATTTTCTCAAATACATAAGTATGCGCTTTTAAAATGGAATTTCGTTAAACCATAATCAACTGATCATTTACTTGAGTATTCCTGATCAATGCAAACACGTTCCAGTCTTGATTACAGTTAAAAAAATCTCTATTCAGAAACGAAATTCGATTTTAAAAGCGCATACTTATGTATATGAGAATAATCAGTTGAGATTTGCTACTTTTCTCAAATCAGAAACCGGGGGTAAGACCACTTTTGGAATGGACGCCCTTTGATCAGGACAGGTCCACTCAAATCTGTGTGGTTCTTTCCTAAAAAGACCATTTCAGACTCTAATCTACATGGTCCTCATATGGCCTGACCAAGATTATGTCTGGACTTTAAAGGAGACGGTGACCTCTGAGTTTGTTTCGGCCTTTCTTCTCAGAGTAGTCAGATAGGAAACGCCGACCTCATCTAGCTTATTTTTACAACTTCTTAATATGACGTGTAAAAGTGATTCCAATATCCTATTTACAGAATAAACAATTTCATTTCATTTCATTTTATTTCATCTCGACACTCGAACATTCCACTTAACATCAAACCACATTTGTGTTTATTTGTTACGTCTTAAGCCATAACTACTAATCTCTCACAGGACTTTAAAATTTACATAATTATAAGTACGATTTTGAGGCTTGTGGCTAATAAATAACAGCCGCACGGGTCGATCAATCGGGTATCGGGTTAAGCTTAACCCGATACCCGATTGATCGACCCGACGCTTGCCGCGGTTGGTTCGTGGATGGGTGACCATCTTTACATACCAAGGACCCCTCCGTACCTCGGAAAGCACGTTAAGCCGTTGGTCCCAGCTGTCATTTGTAGATCTTTGACAGTGGTTACGGGGCGTCAGAAGCCCGAACGTCTGACTACCAGTCTTACCAAGGGGTATGGTGTTACCCAGTAACTGGGTTGTGGAGGTTAGATAGGCAGTCGCTCCATGTAAAATACTCGTATTCAGCTGCATCCGGTTAGACTGGAAGCCGACCCCAACATAGTTGGGAAAAGGCTAGGCAGATGATGATAATCATAAGTACGTTTATCTTACGAAGTTCCTCTAGCATCAGCATGGGAGTAAAACTACGAACAAAAGCAAGTTTATCATAAACCCCTAGCACATTAATAAACTACCCTCAAAATACCCAAACATCTTTACCGCCCCTAAGCCGCCACGTCCGGTCATGCCGCCGTGAAATATTACGACACTCAAGTCGCGCCATGTACTGTTGTTAACTCTCAGATCGCCTTTGATGAGCAGTCGCTGTTTACCGAGGTTTAAACTGCGTTTAATAGTAATTAAACGAGGTTCCTGGGATTGTGAGACAAGGCAGTTTGTAAGACTGTTGATTTGTTAGGTCATGTTCTGTGCTGTTTATTCGTGTTAATGGATGTTTGAGTCGTTTATTTACAATTTTTATAGTGTAAATTGATTTTTATGAAAATGTTGATGCGCTCTAGTGTCCCAAAAATAAAACTTTGTCGGCAATTATTATGATTGATCTTTTTGATGTCACTTAAACCACAAATAAGTAGGTATGCCAAGTTACAACTTAATCGAATGCTCTGTTAATCTGTGATTTATTACACACAGACTATCCGGGAACACGAACAAAGCTAAAAAAAGTATATTTCAAGTAATCCAAAATATTTGAGCCTTGATATAAACGGTTTGTTGTGTAGGTTAGGCCGTATCTAACCATGGGCACGCCACAATTGCGGCGATAAGTCCCCTCTTTGAGGAGTGGCTAGAGAGGCGCCACGGCGTCCTCAACTTCCGCCTGACGCAGGTCCTCACCGGACACGGTTGCTTCGGGAGGTTCCTGTTTCGTATAAGGCGGGAGGAAACGCCTGGGTGTCACCACTGTGTGGATCACCCAGAGGACACGGTGGAGCATACGGTGGAGGTCTGCCCCGCTTGGGCGGAGCCCCGCCGTGTCCTCTTGGAGGCGATTGGCGGCGGTGACCTCTCGCGTCCGGCTCTGGTCCAGGCCATGGTACGGAGCGAGAGGGCATGGGAAGCAGTCACCTCCTTCTGCGAAGCAGTAATGCTCGCGAAGGAGGAGGCGGAACGCGTGAGGGAGAGGCAAAATTTGCGCCCTCACGCCCCTAACCGCCGCCGCCGCTGGAGACGCCCTGGGCGTCGGGAATCCCAGGCGGATTCCCGGCCACCATAGGCGCGGGCTTGCGGACGGCGAGCAATGGGTAGCTCGCCGTCCGATCAGGACCAGGCCCGGGTCGATGGCGCGTCGTGTTCCACGCGCGCCTCAAAGAGATGTCAGCACAATTGGCGGGGTCCGCTAGGACCGATGCCTACCAGGGTTGCGGGTTAGTCCGAAAGGGATACCGGGACCTTGGCAACAGGCAACTGAAGGAACACGGGTGGGTTTTAGTCAGTAAAAGTCTGACACGCCCTTCCGCTCCACCCAGAGCGGGAGAAGTCATTGGATGATTTCCCACACTCAAAAAAAAAAAAAAAAAAGGCCGTATCTAACCAAAATTATGAGACACAAAACATAATTATTTGTTGAACTAATCAATTTATTTTCTTTCTAAAATAAATGTATTTTCTTTCTAAAATAAATGTATTTTCTTTCTTTCTTTCTTTCTAATAAATAAATCGGAGAAGGGGCCAAAACAGAAGTGGGTGTCTTTCCGACAGATTCAGTTTAGCCTTTTTATTCATGAGCGTTCACGATTCGAAGTCGCGGGTTCAAATGACCAGATAATACCGAAAGGGTCATATGAAAAAAACCATAAATAATAGTAAAATTTGAATCACTGTTCTGTTCACGATTACTTTCATAATTTCATTCAAATCCTTGCGGTAAATGTCAAGAAAAAAACCTCATCTGCAGACCCAAATTCAAGAGATCTAAAATTATTATCTTTTTTTATGACCCGTGGATATTCGATAATACCCTCCATCTTATCGTCCAGCGATCCCATCGTTATGTAATTTCAGCTAAGTCATCTTTACTACCTACTTATCGTTTCAGTTTCAGGGGTCATGAGTTCATGACCAGAGGGCATTGACCCTTCTATGTAGCCAATGAGATTTCACTGAACTACGATTATTCTATGCGTCGTTAACTTCGTAAGAAAAGATAATGGGACAAATTTTATGTTATTTTATTATTTTCTTGATCATTATAATAACATATTTAGATTTTCCTTAATTTTATTTTATAGTTACGAGTGACGTTAATTTTCCGATGTGTGATTGATCAAAATAACAACCAATGCAGTTATTTGTATAAAGATGACAACAGTTTTACCTAAAAACAAGCGGTACCTAAAACAGAACCAGAAGAAGAGCCAGAGCATTATCTTCTTGAAATTTTTGTATGAATAGTAGAAGCAGTGATAGCCTAGTGGTGTCACCGTCGGACTGCCAAGTCATAGGTCTCGAGTACGAACCCAAGACTCGCACCTCTGACTTTTCAGATTCATGTGCGTATTGTATAATTATCACTTACTTTAAAAACGGTGAAGGAAAATATCGTGAGGAAACCGGCATGCCTTAGAGATATTTCTCGACCGCATGTCAAGCCAAGTCAGAGGCCCATGGGCGGCTTTAAAACTCTGACACCGGGTTCGTCACTAACCACACGAAAAGAAGAAGTATGAATATATACAAATACTCCAATCTCATATGGTCTTATATGTTCAAGCCGTTTGGGGTTGAAACCCTAGGGCCATGGGGTTCGAGAGCTCACTAATGCTCGGTTCCTATAAACAAAAACGAATCGTTTTGCTTACCAATGGTAGCATTTTTTATTGCCAAACTGGGCAAATAAATAAATTCGTAAACTAATTTTACCTGTGATATCTACTTCCATATGGGAGGGTCCACTATGCAAAGCTATGAGATTTTTGCTTCATTATTGGTAAAGATACAAGAGTTTTAATTTTAACCAATAACGGTCCGTTAATTATAGGAATCGGCCATTAGTGTATCAAGACATCGCCAAGCGGTTGCTCGACTCTTCACGTGACCAGAGGGCTGGCCTATTTTTCGGCCAAAGAATCAGCATTGCTATACAATGCGCTAACAGTATGTACGAAAGAAAAGAAAGAAAGTAAAATTGTTTATTCTGCACAAATTAAACGCACACATTACGAAATAAAAGAACGTCATTTACTTAGTACCCAAAAGCCTTCCAACCTGTGTTCAGAGACCGATACACATCATAAGTGCTCTGTGTGTAGCTATCTCATGTTTATGGAAGAACCTTCAAGGGCTGATAAGCATGACGATAATTCACGATACTTCTATCAAGAATCGATTTGCCAAACTTGATGATACCATATTTTTATCCTGACATAAAATATTTTATAATTTTATAAAAATACGCCACTTACTTCACGCGAAAAATATTGATTGAGTGTTAAACCTTCAATAAAGACCGTTCATTAATGATAGGCTATCCGACAAAGTGATGAGTTTCCGCACTGTTAAAATGAAATTACCATAAAATCAATATGGCGGCTGCATACAGTGCATACACCGTAATTTGAGGTGCGGACGGACGGTGCAATATATTAGCAATTAGTTGCTCGTTAATTAGTATTGGTAACGTTACTGGTACAGAAATCAAGAATTTGTAGGTTTCTATTTAGAATAATTTTGTGACTCCCTTCATACACAATTCATTATATTTAAAATAAACGGACCAACTGCCGACAGAAGTGAAAACTGGAAATAGCGCCATCTATAACTCAAAGTACAGCACTACGGCGCGAGCATGTCGGTGACGCGAATCCGTAAGTTTATTCCGTAAAAAATCGTTCAACACGACTAAAAAAGTTTTCACTTTAAAAATGATTAGCCAGATCATGATGGACTATTCTACTGCGCCACACGTTTTTTTTTTTCTCCCCGTCACTCGTAATTCTATCATTCACTCCTTTTTCTGCCAAAATTATTCCCCACACAATTTATCCATCATTTCTTTGGTCTTCCTCTCCCTCTCCATCCATCAACATAAAAAATTCATCACTATTTTATTAACATGCGTTTTAATGTCACAAAATACGTCAAAAAAAAATTAACAACACAATTTTTAACTAACCAAAGTTAACTGCTAACGTAAACCTAGTTCTTTTTGTCGCTCCACGTGGCAAACAAGTTAGTCCGAATTTCAGAAATTTTTCACGGACATTTTAACATTGTTTTCAGTAAAAAAACTAAGTGAAACATCCATCCGGGGTTACGAGGCAGCTGCTGAAATATTTCTGCTATAACTTAATTTTCTGGACAAAAGTGTGGCAGTTATTTAAATCCTCACAAAGGATTTAAATGAAAGATATTCGGGTTTGACTTGTTGTAATAAAGTTTTGTAGAATTCTCTAGCATAAACACAATACTTTGCGGCTGATTCCAAGTCATATGTTTTTACGTCAGCGCCGTTCGAGGACTTTACTATTTTGTAAAGGAAAAATCAATGAAAGTACTTACATACTTTAATTGATTTTTCCTTTACAAAAAATATGCCTCAATTTTTTTAATAGATTTATTTTTATTTGACGTTTTGTCAATAGCCCGATAATCTGACAACCAGTGTTACAAAGAAGTATCGTATTATCCAGTAACGGGTTGTGGAAGTCAGATGCAGACGCTCCATGTTAAATATTGGTATACAGCTGCATCCGGTTGGACTGGAAGCCGACCCCAACCAAGTCGGGAAGAGCGGAGGAGTATCGTATTATCCAGTAACGGGTTGTGGAAGTCAGATGCAGACGCTCCATGTTAAATATTGGTATACAGCTGCATCCGGTTGGTCTGGAAGCCGACCCCAACCAAGTCGGGAAGAGCGGAGGCAAATGATAATGATTTAATTTGACGCGTCAAACCTTTTTAACCTATACTATCCATACTTACTAATATTATAAATTCGAAAGTAATTATGTCTGTCTGTATGTTACCTTTTCACGCCTAAACCACTGAACGGATTTCAATAAAATTTGGCAAAGAGATAGATTGCATCTCGAGGAAGGACATAGGTTACTTTTTATCGACATACCATACGGGCGAAGCCGCGGGTGGAAGCTAGTATTTCTATAAGCATATTAATAACACAGATAATTAACTATTTTATCAATGCTACCGTTCTGTCTATGCACTAAATTCCAAACCCCTGTAATAATTTCAGAGGAAAATCAACTGTATCACAATGACAGACAGTAGAGTGATGTCATAAATTTTCCTTTTTGCCAATTCTGGCACGGAACACTAAAAAAGGGTAGCCTCATCTGAACCATATATCGCACAGAGAAATTCAAATGTCAAAACACCACATCGACGCTCGCTACATCTACTATATCCGCTTTATATACGACCTCCATACACCACTTATTTCCGTGAAGCGTAAATCTGAAAACGTACAGAGATACATGAAATAAAAACAACAATACATTGCTTAGTTCTGAACTGAGTTTTGAAACTAATATTTTGCTACTGAAACTCAAAGAGCTAAATAGAAACTAACTTCAAATCGCGGATACTAACCGTCGTGGAAGCAATTTTAAAACACTTTTAGGTATCAGCAATTTAGTCGTTCAAACTCCGTGAATGGGGAAGTTTTCGCTTTATGATGGTCCTTGTTAACACCGAACTGAAATGGAAAAGGTTTTCCTAGAGACATCGCATTCACTGCGAGACTGAACCACAAGGCAAACAATTTATCAACTTGAAAGGACTATGTCTGCCTGATCCGTAGGTTCGATAAATCTTTCTTGGCTCTGCTGCATCTCATAAACTTCTTATTTTCTCTTCTTAGAAAAGGCTTCCCCGCAGGGTTGGACAGAGGTGTACCTATTATTACACCCACATTTCGCCATTCATTTCATTTTACTTAGTCTATCAGTGGGTTTCTTAACCTTTTTCGAATATTGACAACGGTTTTCTTGGAATGCACTTGCAACCCAGAAAAATGTCTCCCACAAGGATCCATTTTACACATTTCACGATGCAGCAGAAATTCCGGTGACAGCGTTCGGAAAAATGTATCACATAGTACTCGGGTATATTTTGCCCAAAATATGTGTTACTCTTCGGTGTAACACGTTCGTCTAAACGTACAGCCATAACACACGATTCAATTCCGTTTGAATCCTATCATAAGCGATTGTGTTTACATTTCGACCTAAAAAGTAATACGCAAATGTTGTGCTTCGTGGTAGCTCCAATTTTAAGCTTGAGCTTTGATTTTATGTTTGAGCGTTCTAGAAATTGAAGTTTTTATGAGAATTACATTTCAGAATACTGGAATGGATAGAAGACAATATTTTGAATGGAATATTTAGTTCTTTTATTGTTTAAAGTTATAAGTAAACTAGTTGCGCTCCGCGGTTTCACCCGAATAAGTCTCGATCCCGTGATAATATCGGGATAAAAAGTATTCTATGACCTATTCCAAGTCATGGTCTACCCCTGTGCCAAATTTTGTCCAAATCCGTTCAGCTGTTTTAGCGTGACAGCGTAACAAACAAATAAACAAACAAACTGAGTGAGTTTGCACCGGTAAACACTGGTATTTAGTTAGAACCAGCTCAGTGATTATTAAATTGCATTGCACACCATCTAAATTAAGTAATATATAGGGTGTAAAAAGACCCATTACATAGCCGTCAACTACGCATTCTGTACACACGGCTACACATCAAGCTATACATTAAGCTGACCTCGTATTGTACGGAAATCCTAAACAATGCCAGATCAGCATAAACTGGAAATGAATAGCTTGACGTGTAGCCGTGTGTACATCAAATTAAGTGACAGTGCACAAAAATAATTGCTTGTAAACGACTTTTATTTTTGGTGTGAAAAATTGCTGTAAAACGGTATTGTGCATACAACGGTTCAGGGTTTGTGGAGGTACTTAGAATTAAGTTACATCATTTAGAACTTGCTTTCTTTAAAAAACGACTGAAAAAGTTGGAACCTTCAGTATCTCCGTAACCAGAAGGTTCCCAGTTATGGTCCAGAACAAAAAAAAATATCACAATGACGGGAATAACAAGTGTCTCTCGGCCACGTTAAGCGTCTTTTTACACCCGTTCTATTGACTGATACAAATTGGAGAAAGTTATAATAGCAAGAGATTGCCAGAGGCAGAATCTAAAAATTGGATACATTTGAAAGTGCCTTCTGTTTAAAGGACCGGTAAAGTATTTTCGAAACCTATTATTCGTAAACAAAATGCCTTCATTCTACACATAGCTTAGCCAAGTACATATAATTCAATTACTAGATACCAAAGCTAGAGACAACTGCCACAACTAGTATATCTCCGCCGCCCAAATAACCGTAAATAAGCCTATACATACCAAAACGCCTAATATCTAGGCGTAGGAATGTTCCCAGGAGTTCCAACGAGTAGTAGGGGACTACTAACAGAACCCACCCTACATTAACACACTCTTATCATGCAAGTGTTCAGGCTAGAACCGACTTCCTTGGCTAAATTACTACAATTATGCTTAATCCGAAGATCATGGAAGAGAGGTCAAGGTCATGTCGCATCTATAGGACCAAATTGGACATAAATAAATTAAGTGCAGGAAGGAAAGTAACATGTTCATTGAGGAAAAACAATGTGCCGTACATTTTTCGTCGACTGTTGTTTCGGAAGGCTGGTAAAAAATATAAAAGTCAAAATCAAAATATCAGTTAACCTACATGGGCACTTATGAAACGTCAGAAGCTAAGTGCACGATTCCAATTGGTCGTTTCCTATGGAGAAGAGGCGGCAAGAAACTCCATGGTTACTCTTTTAAACATAATTGGCTATTACAATATTTTCGAATTACAGTGATATAATTTCGAGAGCTTAGGTAGCGTATAATCTGCTTCTATAATAAACTCATCTGCCAAGCATTCTGTTTAATGGGAGACAAATTTTATGTCAGCTGACGCCAAAAATTATAAATGTTCGAAACACGGAGCGGTCCTAATATTATTATTGAAACGACGGTCACTGTCACCCATCTTCAAACTAACCGTAGCAAGTGCAGCTTAAAGTTGGGGAGTGGGTACGTCACAAGTCCGTTGAAATCTACCGGCCCGTGACGTCATGGCACATTTTAACTCGATGTATTAACGTAATTTTTTAAAGTATTTACGAGTAACTAACTAACGATGTATTTACGTATTAAAGAAAAAAACCGTGTCCAATATTTTCTAATAAACTATATGAGGAACAAAAAAAAGTTTTATCGACATTCCTATTATCTAAATAATAATGTCTTATGTTTAAGTAACACCTCACTTATTTCGATGTTCTGCGGCTAAACCCCGATTTGATAACTCCAAGTCATGTACGCCGTTTATTTTAAAGACCAATGGGGGATCGGATTTGGTTCAACTCAGTAACTGTTATGTCTTATGGGGGCTCGTCGATAAGTTTGATCGAATGTAGTAGGTCAGTGTAATTAGTGGTGGTATTAGAGATTAAGGAACTGTCTTTTGATTTCCTGGTCTATTTATTGGGATATGAATATGTGGACTATGAAGATATTATGATTAGCAATAGAAGTTAATATTATGTCCATAAAAATAGCCGATTTTTTTTCGATAAATTACTATCCAAGCTGCTTCCTGATTGACTTTAAAATTAAGTTGTGTCAGCAACATACCGAAAGCCAAGTTATTTTGTGAATTGAATTGTATGAGACAGCTTCTAATGCTGGTTTTAGAAATCTGGGTCTATAATTTTAAAGTGCGAAATTGAACTACTCGTCAAAGTCAGTCAATATGGTTTTTTCGGAGGAAAATTTAAAGGAATGACGCGAGAGAATTAACACAACATATGGACGGCTTCCTCTTTCCCAAATTGATATATCACGAAAATATACCAAATAATAATAAGAAAAAACGAGATTATATTTAGAAATAAGCATTGCCTTTACAATATCTTTATTTTCTCTCTTCACAAAGGTTCACATAGTTATCATAAATATAATTGTAACAATAACGTTATAACAAAATACATAATATATGTTCCTTTGTGAGAGACTGGCGTCCATACTAGCATACCCTGTGTGACGGATCCCCAGGCTCTCACCTCGAACTAACTGTAATTTACTTCTAATACAATAGGTAATTTGAATACTTAGAAAAATGATTATTGTGGAAGGGAAAAAGGCAGACAATGTAATTAACGCAAAAAAATAAAATCATATATGGTGTAGTGTAATATGAGTGTAGTGTAATGAGTGTGAAGTAAAGTGTCCAGTGAAGTGTGCAGGTGAGGTGAGTAGGTGATGTGTGCAAGTGAAGTGTGTGAGGAGAGGTAGGATGATAGTGTGGGCCTAAATGTGTCGGGTGATACAGTCATGAACTAGAAAATGATATTAAATATTACGAGGGTACCAGAAGTAACTGCTCTGTAGTGTCATAGTCTAATTTTTGCAACCAGGTTGAGACCTTAATCTTGCAATGCATTTGTTAGAGAATAAATTGTCAAACTTTTATTAATTTTGTATTACAAATAGTTTGAAAGAAAACCAAAATGCCGACGGGAGAAAGCGGTGTGGAACTGAGTAGTAGGACAAACTGCGTGTTTACGTCGCCTACCATCAAAAAGACTACGAACATAGGGAAGAGAAGAGTGCCTGCGCAATATGGTATTTAAGATGAACAGTTGCCGTACAGTTAATACTCCAGATCGCTCATAAAGTTCTTTGGTGGGAAATAAGAAAGGCAAGAAATTACTGACCTTTAAGACGGCCCTTTGCGAACGTTCGATCCGGAGCATTGATGTTTTAGTTGCACCACCCCATACCGTTATGCAGTAAGAGATCAACGATTGGCACAACGCAAAATACACTGTTCTCATTACGCCAGTGTCCGCAACATGACGAAGATTTTTGAAAACAAATATTAGTTTCCGGATTCTTGAGGAAAGGCAATTTATGTGTTGATGAAAACTGAGAAGAATGACTCCCAGGTACTTGATAGATTCTGTACGCTGGAGGTGGGGACACAAGCAGTGAGCACTATGGGAAGAAATGCACGAGGATGCATGAGCGGTAATTTTGAAATTATCAAGTGAACAATTAGGTTTTTTGATGTAAAAGGAAATATACTTTGTCTTATCAACATTGAGAGCGAGCTTATTCCTAGCCAGCCATGACAACACTAAATCAAAGCCTGTCTGAGCGTAGGAGTACACTTCGGGCCAGGTATCAGCTTCAAACAAAAGCGCTGTGTCATCGGCGAAAGTAATGATCCTTCCACTGGGCATCTTGAGCTCACAGAGGTCGTTGATGTAAGTCAGAAATAACGGGGAGCCAAGAATGCTACCCTGAGGCACGCCATGTACGACGGGAAGGCACCGCTAGTCCATTCATCCACCCTGACTCTCTGGAATCTGTTGGAGAGGTAGTCAGAAAAAAGCTCAAGCTGTGTATTCCTTACACCAAAGTTCTCCAATTTCTTAAGCAACAGTGGGACGGAGACTGTGTCAAATGCTTTGGCCAGGTCCATGAATATTACAATGACTTTTTTGTTCACATCCAGCTTACCAGAAATAAACTTGGTAAGATCATGAATGGCGTCGCTGGTCGACATGCCAGATCGAAAGCCGTACTGAGAAGGAGATAGCAATGAATTTTTTTCCAGGTAGTCGACCAGGCGATTTTTCATGATCCTTTCCAGAATCTTAGACAAAGCCGGAAGGATGGAAATTGGTCTATAGTTGTTGACACAGCCTCCATCGCCACTTTTAAAGATGGGGCGAATCTCAGCTATTTTCCAGGCATTTGGGAATCTGCCAGAGTCAATGGCGAGGTTGCAGATAAGTAAAATTGGAGACATGAGAACATGCCTATATCTCTTTAAAATACTGGTAGAAATGTCGTCATAGCCAACAGCGCAACTAGACTTCAGACTATGAATTATATTTCCGATCTCATCCAAGTCCGTGGGCAAAAACACCATCGAGTTGGAATGAGGCTGGAGCGGAAGCAACGGGATATTGTTACCAGAATAACAACGGTCAGCAATATTTTTGCCAATGTTAACAAAAAATTCGTTGATTATATTTGTCGAAATAATGGGATCATTAGTATTAATTAACTGTGTGGCTTCGTTTTTAGATTTTTTCGTGTGTGAAATGTCTTTTATTTTCTTCCATAGTTCTTTGTTATTAGTTTTAGCAGCAGTCTTAAGTTCTGATTTGTCATGTTCCCTTTTTATCTTTTTTAAAAGTTCGTTACAAAAATTTCTATATCTTTTATAGGTTGTCAATATGGTTTGGTCGTTAGGGTACTTTTTTGCTTTTTGGTGCAGTTTGTCACGATTCCTCATACATCGCAACAATCCGGTCGTTATCCAGGGCTTGCTAATTTTCTTTCGGTTAGAGGTTCTCAAAAATAAAGTGTTTGATTTTATAATACCATTAATTGTATTAACAAAGTACTGAACAGCAAGATCAACATCCGTCATTGAATACAATTCATGAAAGTTGGCATTTGTAATTTCAGAGTCAATTTTTTCGTAATTTAGGCGTTTAGTTATTCTATTGGTTAAATTATTTTTATGTTTATTTAAATCTAGGATAAGGAAAACAGCATCATGATCAGTGATGGAGGTTTCAGCCACGTAACAAGAAGCAGGGAGTCGAGTTTTTAATATAATATGATCTAAGCATGTTTTATTATGTGTAGGGAAGGTATAAGCCGGCAACATGCCATGGGATGCTAAAAGGTTCAGATAATGAGCGGAATTTGAGTCTGTGTTGGTCTCTGTTATGTCCACATTAAGATCACCTATGAGAATAAAGTTTTTTATATTGGAGGTAGTAGTGAGAAAAAGGTCAAGAGAGGTAAAAAAGTTATTAAGGTTTTTGTAACCAGCAGGTCGGTAAACTGCTAGCATGGCCGTATTTTGATTAATTTTGATCATTAGACAGTTACAATCAGAAATGGTAGGTTCTTCTATGCACACTCCAATGTTATTTTTGCAGTAAACAACAACCCCTTCGTTTTGAGTTAGAATATTATTAGTTTTGTAGTAATTATAACCTTCCAGCGGCGGAATGTAGTGTGCACAAGATAACCAGCATTCCGTCAGCACAATGAAGTCCCAACCTATTTGCGATCTCTGTAATAATGTGAGTAAACCTGGTGTGTTACGCGTAATACTTCTAATATTTTGGTGTATAACTTTCAGGGATAGTTCAGAGTCAGATACAATATTTTGACAATTGTCAATATCGCAGGTGAATGAGCGAGCTTTGTACGTATTTTTCTGTTTCTTTCTTCTTATTACCCGATTACGGCGAAGAAAAAGGAGGGTTATGATTTTGACCTGTATGTATGTTTGTTCATCTGATCCCTCGAATCTTCTAAACCACTCATCACAATTTGACAAATGAAAGGTTTTCGCCTTTATTACTTTTTTTTTTGTATTTGAGTGTGTGCATAGATGGTTACATAAATAAAAAACGATTAATTCATACACTCTATTCTTGCTAATGATAACTAATTCAGCACTACACTTAGCACTAAGATAAACGGTGAAGGAAAACATCGTGAGGAAACCGGCTTGCCTGAGAGAGATTCCTCGGCATGTGAAGCCAAGTCAGAGGCCCTTGGGCGGCTTTAAAACTCTGACACCAGGTTAGTCACTAACCACACAAAAAGAAGAAGTAGACTAAGTGAAAAATTCGTTTACAGCTCAAACCTATAAATCCGCTTCAGTCACTGGCGCATTAACTAATTCGCGTTTATTTGAACGTAATTATCACAATCAACGTCAATTATTGTATAATGAGGTTTACATACTAACGCCGCAGCTACCTTGACATAATCAGGGCGCGCTATTACAAGCGCATTAGTAGATATCCAATAGAGAGCAAGATAAAAACAATCGTGGTTATAATTCTCTAAAAACTAGGAGCTCGTGGCTAATTAATAACAGCCGCATGGGTCGATCCATCAGGTTAAGCTACGCTTGCCGGGGTTGGTCCGTGGATGGGTGACCATCTTTACATACCGACACTACTCCGTGCCTCGGAAAGCACGTTAAGCCGTTGGTCCCGGCTGTCATTTGTGGATCTTTGACAGTCGTTACTGGTCGTAAGAAGCTAGAAAGTCTGACAACCAGTCTTAACAAGGGGTATTACCCAGTTACTAGGTTGTGGAGGTCAGATAGGCAGTCGCTCCATGTAAAATACTGGTATGCAGCTGCATCCGGTAAGACTGTAAGCCGACCCCAACATAGTTGGGAAAAGGCTAGGCAGATGATGAATTCTCTAAAAACATCAACGGCAAACTGATAGGTAGCAGGGCTGGACGTACATTTTTGTATCTGCTTGAGAAGCGTTGGGGAACATAAGGTCAAAAGTGCGAAATGTCAAGTGGGTTGCAAATTGTCAAAAGCGCGAAATGACAAGTGGGTTGCAAATTGTCAAAAGAGCAGAATGTCGAAAACGTAGAAAGTCAAGAAGCATGATGGATTAGACTGGTTGTCAGACTTTTGGGCTTATGACTAGCCATAACAATTGTCAAAGATCTACGAATGACAGCCGGGACCAACGGCTCAATGTACTTTCCGAGGCACGGAATTCATTGCCGAGTATGATTTTAAAATACTTTGAAAAATCGACATAACATTTATTCCGTAGTGTTGAAGAGACTAAAGGAGCTTTTTCGAAAATTACAATCTACATAATAATGATACACCTCAAATTACCTCCACGTATTTCAATAATGGCTTTAAACTGATCCTTGAATAATACATTCATGATCAACACTTTAAGTGCTAGTTTATTAGTAATGGAGAGTGATATTCACGTTAATATGTTACTCTTGGCGTCTGAGCGGATTTGTTGGTGACATTTACAATTAAATCGTATGTCACCGCCCACGGGGGATGTGCCCTTATTAAGCATAAAGAACGAGGGAAAATGTTCTGTGTTTCAATGCTCAATACTCAATTTTTTATTGCATTCCATATGTTACATAGATGGTATAATAAGTAAAAGATCAATATGGACCCTGTCGGGCACAGCAACATTAGGAGAGAGGAAGAGGGCTAAGCAGAAATGTAATATTATTATAAGTGTAAGTAATATATTATTAGGTTAGTGTAAATAGGTATAGTGTATTAGTTATTTTAATTTTATGTATTGAATAAGAATAATCTAGGTAATTATTAAGTAGAAGTATTTTCATTATTATAAAATTATGTTGTTTTTTATGTATTCATATTTATATTTGATTTTCTATATTCCATGTTATATATATTTCATTATGTTTGGTATTTATGAGAGAAAATAATTTTATTTGGGACAGCTTTGAAGATTTGATGGCAATTTTAACGTTTTTGGGCTAGATGCACACATTACAGCTCTGATAGCATGCATATGAGTTGTGGAGGTGAGATAGGCAGTCGCTCACTTCACCTAAGTTTTCACGGTGAGCTGTTTACACAATAGACCGGTAGATTTCTGTACAAGAATTCTATAAATAATAATATTATTGTATAATAAAGCTGAAGAGTTTTTTTGAACGCGCTAATCTCTGGAAATAGCAGTCGGATTTGAAAAATCCTTTTTGTATTTGATGCAAAATTCTTGAAAAAGGTTATGGACAATTTAATATAATGCTTGGACCCTTAGGAGATGAGCAAAATGAACAAACAGTCAGAAAGTAGGCTCAGCGAAATGAAGTAATTTCTAAATAATCTGATTTCCTTTAAATTCAACTATCGATGAAACCGCGGAGCATGGCTCGTATTTAAGTATCAGAATCGAGTTCATTAGTAAGTTCAATAATTCCTTTTGTTCCAAAATTTCCAAATAATGTTCGATAATTAGCGTTCGATGTAAAGTACCAATTAATTCGATGTGTGTACATTTTGAACGTGCACGATACAATGAGTTTTGATTCCTAGCATTTAGTGCAAATTACCGTATGTTTATTTGAGGAGGGGTCGCAAACGCTAAGCATGAATTTCCGGGTCGGGTAAAGTGATACAGGATTTTTACATCTGGAGTTCCTTAGGTTGCAATAGGATCGCCCCCTATTACATGGAACTTAAACATAACTGGCGAAATGTGAATTTACTATTATAGGTGCACCTCTGCCTAACCGTTCAGGGAATACAGGCGTGATTTTATAGAATAGAATAGAATGTATCTAATATATTTATTTTATTGTAAAACATGAATGTATACATCAAATATTATGTGCGAGGTCTTAAAATATCAGTTAGATCTGCGTGTTTTGGCATTTATGGCGTACAAAACAACATAATTTTTGGTTTAGAATAAACCATACAAAACAAAATTTAAGTCTACACAACAAACTATGAGATAAATATCTCAATCAATTACTAATTAAAAAAGGTGAAAAAAAAATTGTTTTTACCGATTTGAGGGTCAAATTGTGTTATATTATTTGAGGTGTTGATTGTACTATTCACACATTGTTTAAACAGGTTGTCAGGACATACTTTTCTAAAAACCTAATGGAAATTAATAACTGTTTAGCGAGATAAGGTTCACTTTCGATTGGCACTGTTATTAGAATAATTAAGACGTGTGTTTACTTCAAAGCTTTATTTTCTACTACTAAACTAGTAAGACATGCTTGCGGTTAAACGATTTACCTAACTATAGATACATGTATAATCCTTCTCAACATACCGCCCACCAAAAGATCTTAAAGTTCTTTTAAAACAAATAAGATGATCAATTAATTCACAGCACATATCAATCAAATACTAGATACAAAATTGTAGATAGTCATTACTATAACAAACTGTAAACTAATGAAATGACATGCTCAGTAAATCAATCCTACTTCAGTACATACAACAATTTAAATTCACGGTATATCTTCAAACATTAAACCTTGGTGTCTACAGGTAGAAGACATAATTTACCAATTGATCGTTTAACTATGTGGTTACCGGTTTTTACACTATACACTCTGCAAACTGCATCTGGGCCAGGGTGTTTATCTACGATGCGTCCAAGTGGCCATTTTCCTGGAACAGCATTGTCAGTCTTTACGAGTACTATCTGACCAATTTCTAAGTTTGGCACTGTCTTCAACCACTTCGGGCGTTGCTGTAGTCTTGCTAAGTACTCATGCTGCCATCGCTGCCAAAAGTCATTCAATAGCTTTTGAGTATGCTGCCATCGAGATAGCTTGCTAGCAGGAACGTCTTTCAAGCTTGGTGAAGGTACAGTGATTGGGGCTTCCCCGATCAGGAAGTGTCCTGGTGTGAGTACCTACATGTCATCCTTGTCTGAATCATCGATGGGGCATAGCGGTCGAGAGTTAAGACAAGCCTCAATTTGGCACAAAAGTGTAGTGAACTCTTCAAACGTCATGTGACTGTTCAAAACTCGTTTGAGGTGATACTTCGTGGACTTTATGCCGGCTTCCCATAAACCACCGAAGTTCGGACTGTATCCCGGAATAAAATGCCACTGTGTACCGTCTTTGGCCAAAGTATCTACTATATCACCTTGGAATTCTAACTTAACTGCGTTCCAGGCTTCGACCAACTCTTTGTTGGCTCCGACAAAGTTTCGGCCCTGGTCACTCCATATGTGATTGCATCTTCCTCGACGTGACACAAATCTTCTGAACGCTCCGATGAAAGCTTCAGATGTTAGGTCGCCAACAAGTTCTAAATGTATGGCCTTAGTTGCCATACATATAAACAATGAAATATAGCCTTTGTTTGTTTTAGCGCCTCTTCCCTTAGACATTAGGATTTGGTACGGGCCAGCAAAGTCGACACCACAGTGCAAGAATGCTCGGGCAGGCGTCACTCGCTCTTTAGGTAAGTCCCCCATGAACTGGTTTCTAATTTCAGCCCGTTGTTTTGCACAGATTAAACATTTGTGTACTTCAGCCTTTACCAAACTTTTTTGTTTCACAATCCAATATTTAGATCTAATGTAATTATACATTAACTGTACACCTCCATGCAAAGTTGTCTTATGTGCATCGGCCACAATCAGTCTTGTCAAACGTGATTTATTATCTAAAATGATGGGGTGTTTTCTATCCTTGTCTATATTGGCGTGTCGAATTCTACCGCCCACCCTGAGGATATGATTTTGATCCAAATAAGGATTGAGTGATTTCAATACACTCCTGTTCTTTACTTTACCCTTGTCTTTCAGGTCTTTCATTTCTTCTTCAAAACATTCTCTTTGTGTTATTTGTATACATTTCTGTAATGATCTTTCTAATTCTTCTGTGTTTAAACTAATCTGTTGTTTTTCCTTTTTCAGGTTCAAGAATTTTCTGCAGTACGTCACTGTTTGCAACAACTCCGCAAGTGTATCACAAACCTCGAAGTGGGTTGACCAATTTTTCTCTTCGACCGATGATTGTTCCGTTATTACATTTACATTTATACCTTTTCTCATTTCTAGGTCGATCGAAGTGCTTATGCTTGTAAATGGTATTTCTTTTTGTTTCAGCCATTCAGGTCCTTCCCACCACAATCTACAATTCTTCAAATCTGACAGCAGCATGCCCCTTGATACGACATCTGCTGGGTTTTCCTTTGATAGGACGTGAAACCACTTGTTCCCAATGTTATCGATTATCGTTACGACTCTGTTCCTCACAAAGGTTTGCCATCTTGTAGGATCTCCCTGCAACCATGATAAAACGATTGTCGAGTCCGTCCACGAAAATATTTGATTAGTAGGAATATGCATAGCTTCGCTTATTTGCTTCAATAATTTTGAAAGGAGTACTGCTCCGCATAGCTCGAGTCGCGGTAGTGACATTGGTTTTACAGGCGCAACTCTGGATTTGGCAGCAATTATGGTCGTTTTGTATTGATGGTCTTCTCCCAGCACCCTTAGGTAAGCAACAGCTCCGTAGGCCTTGTTAGAAGCATCACAGTAACCGTGAACAGAAGCTTTTTTCATGCTATCACTTGTACATTGTAACCATCGCTGCAGTTCAACAACCTTCAAATGTGATAAGCTTTTTCTTATACTAATCCATTCCTTTTCTGTTTCAGAGTCAACTTCGTCATCCCAGGCGCTTCGCTTCAGCCACAAATTTTGGATTAATATTTTTGCAGGTACTATTGCCGGAGCCAGCCATCCCAGCGGATCGAATAGCCGGTGAATGTCAGCCAAAATCTTTCTTTTGGTCACGACTCCAGTCATAAGGGCGTAATCTAGATGATAATGAATTGTGTCTTCGCCCATGTTCCAGGATAAACCTAGTGTTCTGACAGTACCATGCAACTTCATGTCTATTTTAACTTGCTTACTATGCTGTTCAGCTTCAAATTGTTCTAGGAATTTTCCACTATTAGATGCCCACTTTTGCAGCTTGAAACCTCCTCCTTGTAGGATATGGTTAATATCTTTAGCTACTTCTATAGCTTGTTCTACTGTATCCTGTCCAGACATTAGATCATCCATAAAAAAATCATGCTTGATGGTTTCAGCTGCTATAGGATAGTCTTTGGATTCATTTTCAGCTAGTTGTTGCAGCGTTTTGACGGCAAGGTAAGGGGCAGAAGCAGTTCCGAATGTGACTCGGAGCTGACGATAATCCTTGATTGTTTCAGTTGGACGTTGGCGCCAAAGAATACGCTGGTAGTCTGCGTCTTCTTTCGTCACCAACACCTGCCTGTACATTTTTTCTACGTCAGACACAAAACAAATAGGCTTCATTCTCCATCTCATGACTAGATATCTCATGTCCTCCTGTAGCTGAGGTCCTATCAGCAGCTCATCATTAAGAGATATATTATTGCAACCCTTGGACGAAGCATTAAAGACAACTCTAACCTTCGTTGTTTCACTAGTTTCTTTCAGGACTGGATGGTGTGGCAAGTATACTGCTGAATTATCTCTCTCGTTTGTTGGAACTATTTCCATGTGTTTCAGATCAATATACTCCTTCATTACTTTTGTGTATTCCGTCCTCAAATTCGTATCATTCTCAAAGCGTTTTTCGAGTTGCATGTATCTTCTCAAGGCTATATCTCTAGTTTTACCTTCACATGACTTAGGCCTTTCTGTTCTAAATGGTAATTTTACCACAAATCTTCCTTCATTATTTCGCTTGTATGTTTCCTTGTATATTTTCTCACAGTCTTCTTCATCTTTTGTTAGTTTCTTCTTACTGTCATCTTCTATTTCCCAGAAAGATTTCAGCATATTTTCAATGTCAATATGTTGATGCATGACAGTAATATCTTCCGAAGAAGTGTTTTCTTCCACCTTTCCAAAGAGAATCCATCCTAGGCGTGTATCTTGAGCACTTGGAGAGCCTAATGGACCTTTGACCAGACCGCCTTTCAGAATGATGTCATAGATTTGAACACCTAATAAAAGGTCCACTCGCCCTGGTTGATTATAACTTGGGTCTGCCAGGGTGAGGCCTTGTAAATGCGGCCAGTCAGCGATTTTGTGGGTGAAATGTCTTGGTGGCAGATTGGAGGTAATGTTCTTGGGTATGACGTATGCCTTCAGAGATATCTCGAAATCATCTTCACACCGCGATAAAAGATTAAATTCTACAATGTGATTTATGTGTGTCTGTTTACCTCCAACCGTTGTGATTGTTCCTCTAGTTGTTTTGCGTTTTGTCTTTAATCTTTGAGTTGCTCCCTCACTGATAAAACTTTCATGTGAACCTTGGTCAATTAAGGCGCGCAATACTGTCGTTAGTCCATTGTCACCCTTTACATACACTAGTGCTGTTGCCAGCAAAGCTGTGGACTTCTTCGTGATGAAGTGTGATGCTATTGATACGTCTTCTTTTTTAGGTTCATTATTTGGTTCCTTTCCTTCGATATGTACTTGTGGAGTTTGTGAATTGTCTGACTGCTTGTTGTTACCTTTCTGCTGGTGCAAAAGTGAGTGGTGCCGGCGATTGCATCGACGGCAGAATACCGGTACGCGACATTTCCAGGCTGAATGCCCTGGTGCCAGACAGTTGTAGCAAAGGCTATTCTTCCTTACAAACTCGTTTCTCTCCATAGGTTGAAGTTTTATAAAATCTTTACAATGGCATAGGGCGTGCTCTTCCTTGCACATTGTACACGTCTTAGCCGGTGTACTAGCAGAAACATGGCATGACTTATCCTTGATAGTTTTCTCCCTTAAGACAGCTGTAGAACTACCAGGTGTCACCAACTCCAATGTACGGAACTTAGACTCCAAAAATATATAAAATTCTTTCAACGTGGGTAATTTGTTAAACTCCTGAGTGTATGTATGCTCCTCCCAATCCTTATGGGTCTCAGGGTCTAATTTTTGAACCACTAAATATATAATTAGGGGGTCCCAGTTATCAATCGCTAAATCCTGATTTTGTAGACTATTCATACATTCAGCTGTAGTGTCTAGCAAGGACTTTATCTGATTTGCAGTTGGTGTCTTGATCGCCTTTTGTCCGGTAAGTCGTTTCAACAAAGTATTTACTATAACTCGTTTATTCCCGAAGCGATTTTTCAATATATTCCACGCTTGTTCGTAGTTATTTTCCGTAACCTTTATATGTTTCAGCAAGGTTTCAGCTTCACCGGTGATACTTGATTTCAAGTATTGCAACTTCTGTACCAAACTTAGCAACTTATTGTCATGAACTAGTGATATAAACAAATCATGATAAGTGGGCCAATCATCGTAATTGCCATTAAACTCAGGGAGCTGGATTGTCGGTAATTTAACTTGAGTTTGGTTAATCGTAGGTAGGTTACTAAATACTTCTCCTGCTGATGACAATGTAGAAATCATGTCCTTTAAATCTCCTTGTAAACACAAGAACAAGTCTTCAATAACGTAATAATCTTCGTTAACAAAGTACTGGATGTTCGCACGGTGATCTTTCGGTGTACACTTAACAAGTTCGTCATGTGTTATTTTAAAGGACTGCCAATATTCTTCTATACATTGTAATCTTGCTTGGATGTAACCCTTTGTTAATCGTGCCTTAGGACATTTCTTCAAATTAACTTGAGCTTTCTGCATTTTGCCAGCTATTTCTTCTAGAATATTGAATAATTGAGTACTCATTTTCGTAATAAGACACTTTTTATCGGTTGATTATAAGCCAAATTCGCGTAAATATACTGGTTATGACGATGTAATAACTCGTAATTCTTCCAAGTCTTCACTAATGAGCTTGTTATTCACTCTTATCGCTGAGGAATGTTTAAACCTTTTGTACTCGATCGGCCGAACAGTTTTTATAACTTATTAAAAAACACTTAATGAATCCGGTTCGTTTGGACCATATGTTTAGCGAGATAAGGTTCACTTTCGATTGGCACTGTTATTAGAATAATTAAGACGTGTGTTTACTTCAAAGCTTTATTTTCTACTACTAAACTAGTAAGACATGCTTGCGGTTAAACGATTTACCTAACTATAGATACATGTATAATCCTTCTCAACAATAACAATTACTGTGGGACCAACTTACGCTGAAATAAAAATAAAAACACTACTGTTACAAGGTAAGGGAACCTAAATGTATGGAGCAGTAGATTTTCTTTTTATATAACGCTCCAAAATCTCACATTCTAAAAATCTGGAATAGCTCACACCATTTGAGTCGTAGAAAACGAATGCATTGGAAATAAGACTAGTGCACTCACCCGTATTCGTTCGCCCGTCGATTCGCTTGCAGGCGACGACGTCCTAGCACTCTTTTGTTTTCAGATGAAACGGGCTGTGACGTCAAAATACCTGGGTATTATAGGTAGTCGAGTGGAGAATATAAAATGTCTCCAGTTTAAGCTTGATATTTTTAGTTATTTTAATAATTTCAGAAGCGTTCGATCGAATGAAAGTATGTACATTAAATGAAACAGTTACAGCTCAACTTTGTGTAGCCTATTTTTATTCAGCTGCACTACGAAAGCTGAAAAAAAATACTTATTACGCAAATAGTCATGGATGGTTTCAGTGTCATATTAAAAGTAAGAATGAAATTGTCACCGTTGTTTTTTTAATTGTATTATTATGACAATAAAATATTTTTCTCTTATGATTCTGACACTATAAAAGCAAAGAACCCACAAAAAATTAAATACTCGTTTAAGTGAAAATCAATTTAAACATAGGTATTCAGACATTCAATACAAACATCAAACTATTTAGTACCATTAAACGGCGCTAAGAATTAACTGCCCATGGTCAAACAAGGTCGCGTTAACACTTAACCCGTTGCTAATTAACATAAAGATAAAGAGATAATTAAGTTAAAAGGGATGGGATCGCCTGACGGGTGTTTGGGTTATCAGTTACTTGAACAACAGTTTGGGTGATTATCTTGGACCCCTTGAACGGTAGATGGTCATGATATTTTAATTCTAAAACTTGGCACGCACAAAATTCTTGCGAGGTATTTTTGAGGTCTCATAAAATTAAAATTGATAAACCGTTAAAAAGGATTTCTTATAAAAAATTTAAAACTAATCTAGTGTTTGTGTCAGTAGTCAAGAAGAATGTGCGAAATAGACGAACAACCAAGATCTTTCGTCATCATAATCAAGTTAGAATGTTCTCTGGCCTCCTCTCTTTGAGAGGGAGTGCGCTGTTATCCACGACGCGGGCCCAGTGCGGTTGGTAATGTCACATAACTTATTTCAAACGCTTACGCACACACTTAACTCTCCCAACATCAGCTTCTAATAAAACCTGATAATATTAAAAACTTCCCGAAGTACAATTTCGTTCAGTTCGCAAAAATAAACTTTCATTATAACCTGAAGTTCGTACGCCGCCCCGTCAAAAAACTTTGGCAACGAACGCAAAGTATGCGTTACGGCACCAAAGTTGGGCTAAGTATGTAAACGGGCGCTTAGGTTATGTTGTGGGGAAGTTAAAAGAATGTTAACTTTGGAAATATACCGGGAAGGTCATTAGCGGGTTGTTTGATTGAATATTTTAATATTTAAGCTTGTTATTGTGGCAAATGCGGTGCTGATTCGCAAATGATCGGATACTTAGTTCTACATCATCCTTGACACCTCGACAATTCAAAAGTGCCGGGTGAAAACCGGGTGCCGTGCTTGGATATGCTTTCAGTTTGAGTTTGAGTTCATGTCCGGCTTACTTAAATCCTAAGCTAAGCCCTATATGTCGATTCTGTAAAGTTCAAACAAAAACTCGCATCTCACATCGCTATTCACTCTCACTTCGAATTTTGAATCGGGTTCGAGTGCGAAGGGAGCATCGAAGTGACGGGGAATTACCTTAGATACTGAATGCCACTTCTTACGTCATCTCATATTATAATTATAACTGTCAAAATCTCACGGTCAATTTAGTTCAACTCGCTGACACGCTCGCAAGGGTAGCGCTAGTATATCAACCGAGTTTTTAGAATGCCAATCAAGAAACTCACAGCGGATTCAAATTTGAAGTTTAGAATGAGGTCTTACAGAATCACACCCCAGATCCTGTAGATTCTTGGAAGTTACGGACGCTACTCTTAAAGCAATATGTTTTTGGCTGACTGATATAGATTGCCAAAACGAGAAGGAGAAGATTATTTGATTGATTTGTGACCACTGCAACGTGAAAGCATCTTCACTTAGCTACAGTGAAAGGCTCAGGTGGTGGAAGTGTGCTTTAGTCAGCAAGAGTTAGACAGACCCCGTCGAAAACCTCAGGGTTTGGGACATCCATAATAATTTCTTCTAGTTTCTCCAAAATGTTAACAGGCCTACGAACTGATTATGTGAAAATCTGAAAACCCAGTCTTACCAACGGTATCGTATCACCCAGTTACTGGGTTGTGGTAGTCAGATAGGCAGTCGTTCCATGTAAAATACTAGTATTCAGCTGCATCCGGTTAGACTGGAAGCCGACCCCAACACAGTCGGGCAAAGGCTAGACAGATTGATTTTGACTCTAAAAATTCCAATAAAAAGGGGTTACCCCCAAACATAACAATAAAAAAGAAACAAGTTATCCCCGAGTTTTTTGGCAAACATTTGTTTATAAAACTTGCAACAACGTATTCGGGGGCTTTGGGGTAAACAGTCCCCCACAATGAATCAAAACAGGCCAAGTTGCTGTGACATTGATGTATGAAGTTATTTTATTGAAACCGCAGGAGAATAGAATATTGTTTCAGTAACAATAAAATGGCTTATTTACAGCAGCTGGTTAAAAATATAATCAGGGGCTCTATCGATCGGCGTGGTTAAGTTGCGCTTACTGTGTTCAGCCCACGTTTAGGAGAAACTTCTTTCCACATCGAATCACAGTTATAAATTGATTCCTTTTGCTATGAATTGATTCCTTTTGGTTTCTCCAAGTTTCAGAATCAGGCTGAGAATCATCACTTTTTGAACTTCAAAATTATAAAAAAAAACACTAAAAACTTTAATTCCGGAAGTCGGTGTCTTTGCATTTCAAATTTCGGTTTTTGCCACCGACTTCCAAAATTTTTGGTTTTTTTTTGGTACCTTCCCCACATAAATTCGAATACCACTACCTGCTATACATATAACAGTGACGGAGTCACTTAAAACATATTAAGTGGGGAAAAATACGTAATATTGAAGCTAACTAAAAAACTACGCAAGGAAAATTTATAAGGGACCACCTCGGGAGTATACCCACCCTATCGAATTAAAAAAGGAATTTTCAAATCGATTTACAATTGGCGAAAATATCGATGAACACACAAAAAAAACTTACAGACGAACATGGTACCTCCTCCTTTTTGGAAGTCGGTTAAAAAAGACATTCTACAAATCGCCCACCCATCACCGCTTCCTACACCACTTCTCACGCTAAAGTGTTGGTTACTGCATCTGCATGAAGACCAAATCCCGTAATCTTATCGAATTCTCATCTCGGCGGGTTCAGATCCTTCTCACATAAACAATCAATGTTAACCAGCTGATTTTTTTTTCGCGTTTTCGAAGTTGGTCCAATAGTAAAAGTTATTTAGTTCGATGGTCTAACCGTCTTAAAGTTTGTAAAGTTATTTATCTACACCCATGCTATAAATCCTCTCTAAAGTTTCTGAAACGGTTAGCTTATTGCCAACATTAAAACAACCAGTGTCATAGTAACCATAAAATCATCCAAACGGGTGTTATAATGTTATACTGAATTTCATAATGCAACTCATTTCATAAAAAGAACATTGTCATTCACGAGCGTTTCACTAACAAAGCACCGTAATTTTAAAACAAAACACATTCGAATTCGAAAAATTCGAATTCACGTCGTACTGCGCCATTTTTGTTCGATTTTGCTATTGCAAAGAAACTTTTATAGAAGATTCATATCATGGATGTAGATAAAGTCTTGTTTGCAACTGTAAATAATTACGTATTAAAACACTCATGTGATACTATTAACTCACATTCGTGTTTTAATGCCCCCTATTATATAACAGTTACATAAATAACTAGTATGCAACTGTAAATAATTAGGTATTAAAACAAAATACCCCTTATTATATAAAATTTGCATAAATAACAATTTTTTAACACCTTATAGAATGTATTTTTAGGACATCCCCTCAACAAAATTATTGTCAGTATCTATAGCAAAGGCCCTAAACCTAGAAATAGGTTAAAACCCACTAAAAATCTCCCACTTTATACTCTAAATCTCATTCCTTAATTAATGCTTTGTCTACTACAAGTTCGGATTTTATTAACATGACGATTCTAGTTCCTCTCACTTCCAAACTCAACCGTAATTTGTAACATTACAGTTCAAAGTTGCCTGTTTGCAGTCTCCTAAGCCACGGCATACCTTAGGCCGTGAATACACTTTGTCAGTGAGACAAATGTGTCTCATACATATACAGCGATTGTACGGCAAGTTTATGTTGATGAGATGATGTCGTAAAGACGCAGATGCGACGTTGATATTACAATCCTATCTTTGGCGGTTGGTGAGAAAATTTTGTGAATTTACGCGCTTGTAGTTTTTGTCGTTTTTTTAGATATTGACCAGCAAAATACTATAGTCTTTTACTATAGGCATTTTTATTGGTTTTCGTGTTAAATCCATACTTAATATTATAAATTCGAAAGTAACTATGTCTGTCTGTCTGTCTATCTATCTGTCTGTCTGTCTGTCTGTATGTTACTTTTTCACGCCTAAACGACTGAACGGATTTCAATGAAATTTGGCAAGGAGATAGATGGCATCCCGGGGAAGGACATAGAACATACCTTTTATTGACATACCACGCGGGCAAAGCCGCGGCGGAAGCTAGTCTAAAATAAAAACATCAACTTTTTTTTGTAATTTATAAACGGATAAATTAACGTTAAATTTTGTTGTACACTATCTAACTCTAACGGCAACTAATTCATTTATATAATGGGAAAGCTCCAACAAATAATTATATCACATGCGTCTCAAATAAACAACAAGAAAATCAAGTTTTACAACTTTTCAACACAAAGAAGTTCGATACGACAGAACAGCGTAAGTTCAATAGAAACTAACTACGTATAATCTAGACAACCTTCTCTCAAATCCTTTTGAAGGCAGTTCATATACTTTATGATCTGTTCCTACTTCAGACTAGCTACAAAAAGTTACGTTTTTGTCTATATTACGGACTTACTATCCGTGGCTCAATTCTTGCAAAAAGGGGTCTGAAACTGAGTGCATTATGATGGTTTAAATCCATCAAAATTCAATGAAAATTGACCTAAACGCCTAGACAGTACATAAATTTTTATAAGACTCTAAGTGGTGAACTGCAATGCCTGTATGTGCTTATCTATTTCTGGGGGCCAACCACCACCGCTTACAGCAGTATCGTACTTCAATGTAGGAAAGAGATGAAGCTCTGCAGGACGTATAGCTCCAGCTTTCCCCCACGAAGTAAGATTAAAATAATACTGGTGTAAGCGGTGGTGGTAGGCCCCCAGTAAAGGCCTTACGACTTCAAGGCGTGATGGTATTGCCGTTTGAAAATGTGGTTTTTATCATTGTCATGGGTTTCTTGAATAATTCTTTCAGCTTTATTTATAGACACGTATTTACATAAGCTTAAACTTGTACATATAATTATTATTCTTATAAAGTAGGTATTTTAAGTCTGTAAGTTTTTAAATTGGATAATTAAAACTATTAGGTTGTTTATTTTATAATATTTTTTATTTATAAAAAATGATAAAAGCCCCATTTAATACAGTTTTTTTCAACCATTCAAAATTAAGAATTAACCACTCATGCTTGGCTTGTCTCACTGGAGATTCGAAAATCGATCAATAATCAAAATTGTAATATCAACTACCGAACATGTATAAGTAGGTATTCAGTCAGTCAGTCATATATTGCTTCCTGTATAAATTTTCCACATTTTCTTATTCTTATCCCACATCCCGTCTGCGTCTCACTCTTTGCTCACTATTTCATCTTAGCGACAGTTGACGCTGTCTCCGAAATGAAAATTAAATTGCCACATAATTGACGTGAAGTCTTCATTTCAAACACGGGACATGTTTGAACTTGTTCCATTCCAACATTTACTTTTACCTTCGTTATCGTAAAAGCTTTCTTCGTTGATTTGAGATTGTGAGTACGGAATTAAAATTGCAGGTAAATGAAGGGATTATGATTTATTGTTTTCATTTCATGTAATGCTTTTGTCATTATTGTTACAGGATAATGGTATACAATATTTTTTTTTAAATGCTAATCCCGAAAAGAGGTCATTGTACTCATCATTTTGAACAACTTTTTCTATGGAACCAACCTTGAAATCGCGAAAAAAAATCAGCTGTTCCATACATTTGTGTCCCATAGAAAAGGTTGTTCAAAATGATGAGTACAATGACCCCTTTTCGAGTTTAGCATAAACAAAAAATAATGTTGTATAAGGATCGTTGCAGGTGGCGTTCTATGGTTTCTGCCTACCTCCATGGGAAGAAAGCGTGAGTTTATACACATAAACTCACGCTTACACACACACACACGTATGGTATTACAGATAGGATAATGGGGCAAACAGAATATACCTACTCCTATTCGTAATCTTACTTCGGCACTTTAACATCTTCAGGGCATCGACTTCGTTCTTCTCTCTAAGCATTTGAGTGTCATACAACCTTTTTACTAAGTATTGTATCAGAATTGCAACAAATCACGAAAGGTAATTTTTTTTCAAAACTAGCTGCGCCCCTCGGTTTCACCCACGTTAGTCTCGATCCCGTGGGAATATCGGGATAAAAGTATCC
This sequence comes from Lithophane semibrunnea, assembly GCA_947363905.1. Lineage (NCBI taxonomy): Eukaryota > Metazoa > Arthropoda > Insecta > Lepidoptera > Noctuidae > Lithophane > Lithophane semibrunnea. Next base: position 15,532,662 of record OX376205.1, read on the forward strand.
TATGTCCTATTCCGGGTCATGGTCTACGCCTGTGCCAAATTTCATACAAATCCGTTCAGCTGTTTTAGCGTGAAAGCGTAAAAAACAAACAGAAACAAACCACTTTCGTATTTATAATATTAGTTAGAATTGTAATTGTACAATTAAAATTTAAAGTTTATGGTTCAGTGAACTATTATCTTGTGTGAAGCTTCTTATTCAAAATCTTAAATTCACTAACAGACAAGACAACACAGCCTACACCCTGGGTCTAGAAGCATGCAATTTTGCACGACACTTCCATAGAGAACGAAGGAGCACTAAGGATTTTTGAAAATTCCCTCAAAAAGGGTTTTTAAATAGATGATGAAAATATGTATGGAAATAATTTTTGCCGATGGGATATCTCATTGGGCAACTTGTAAATCCAATAGTTTTTTTTCATCTAACCCTAAATACGTCTCAACAGCAATATAATCCCATGAAACACCTTCATCGCCACGCGTTATCACATCGCACGATGCAGAGCGTCTAGCGTGTTGACGAGCAAACTGAAAACTTTAGCAATTTCCTCACAGCCGTCGTTTGTCACGGGCGTCCGTGAGACATGTCGCGCGGGAGTATCATAGTATTACACACATCTGATACTTTCACCTTATTTAGAATAGTGTTTAAACTTACTTTACCCATTTCTTTTATTTATTTTTATTTTTATATATTTTTTTATTTTATTTTTTTTATACTATTAGATATTAATATAATATTTTATTTTTATTTTTTATTATTTTATTTTTTATTACAGTGCGCTGTACCGGTACAGCGTTCTGATAATGGTTTGCCGCACCGATCGACGTCATTACGTCAGCGCCGGCTGTCGCTGAAAACCAGCGCTGGGGCTCTGTTTTGCATAGGGTCGCAGCATAATGCTGAGCGATAGCCGTTTTGCGTGGATGTGACGCATGTTTCCCCCAACCTTTTTTATTTTTAATTTGTTACATTGTTTTTTTGCGTCATATTTACCTGCAAATAAACGTATTTTCTTTCTTCTTCTTCTTCTTTCTTTCTTACTTGTGTAATCAAAAGAAGCTATGTTGCCTGTGGCAACTGAAGAATCTTTTGAAACCACGGCATCAATACAGTCAGTTAGTTGGTGTAAAATCTCTTTTTCCATAACTTCGACCGGACAAAAATGACAATTTAATGTTTGCGTGGACTACATACTAGACTGCTGAGGACTTTTTCTATCTTAAAATTAAATGTTTGTAGGAACGCTTTCATTAAGTAATTGGTAACCTTTGCTCAAATGCTCAGGTAGATACTTGTATGCGTGAGCTGCGACATTTTAGTATTTATAAATGCACCCATTTTATAAAACCATGAAAGTGAAGAGCAGGGGGGCCTAAGTACCACCTCGTATAGCAGTATAATTTTAATATTACTTCAGTGTGGGAAAGAGATGAAATTCTACAGGACGTATAGCTCCACCTCTATCCCCCACTGAACTAAGATTAAAATAATACTGCTGTAAGAGGTGGTGGTAGGCCCCCAGTTCTTATAAGGTGCATTTTAAAAATATACATCCTCGTAAAAGTACAGCCGAAAACAAACCGAAATTCCTACCTCTCTAATTAAACTCCCAATACATTAACATGCCACATCTAAATCCAGATCCCCCTCACCTTTCTCCTCCTTCCCTTTGTATTTCAATAGCCATTAAAAATTAGTTCCAATTCAAACGGCAAGAAAAGAAAAATAAACAAAAGAATGACGAGTAGCTTCAATAAATTAGGGTAGTTTACTGTGACAGGGCGACGTGCGCAGGAGTCGGTGCGTGGCAATGACGGATCGCAGCTGGTAATGACTTTATATGGTTCGGAAATAAGATATGGCTTCATTGGAAACAGTGAGATTGGTTTTGGATGACTACAGCTGCTGTCTTTAAAATAGAAAAATGCACGTCAGTAGTGTTGATATTTTCAAGGCTGATTTGATAATGGTACCTTACCGTTCCAGTAAACTCCACTATAAAACTCGGTAAACTGTTATTTTCATACACATAAGTTATATTTTATAGGTCACATGGGAGCCAGTTTGAAGCACGCGCCGATGCATGCTGCCAGCCAATGATGGATCGCTTCTGGTAATGATTTTATATATGGCGCGGAAATAAAACATTAAATGTATGGGTTCACGGATAAAATGTGGGGGCAGGTTGTGGGAAAATATTTTTAGTACCAACACGTGACGCAGCCGAAAATATGAAAATTCCAATATTTTCATATTGGAATTTTCATATTTTCGGCTACGTCATTATTTAGAAAGATTCTGTGACTTTGAATATAAAAAATGTCGTTGTGTATTTCTTTGATATAATTTTTAAAAATGTAGTATTATTATCGAATTATAATATATCCACTGTGGCAACACTGTCAAAGTACAAATGATTATATATTGTAAGATACTTTTTAATGTAGGTACCTACTTATTGTCATTATGGCAACTGTATGTAATATTTTACTTTGGCAACACTTATAAATAACGGTTAGAAATATTATCGATATTTCTGGGTGGGGCAAAAGTAATTTTAAATGGTAAAGAGTCAGTCGTCGTTTGATTGTAAAATATTACAATTGTGCGGATTAAATGTGTTAGCAAGAAAAGAGTGTTTTTTTTAATAATTTCATCGTGTACTTTTTGTAATGCAATTTGCAAAAAAAAAAATGCAATTTTAAAAATTGCATCGGGTACAGATTGTTGAAACGTAACAAGAAATGTAACACACGTTGCAACAATTCCGCCTAGATGATACATTCTAGGTTACATTGCATAAAGGAAGCCATCCTTTGGTGTTACATCACCATTCTGGTCCCGGCGGCGTAAAGATCGCAAATAAGTGAAGAAAAAATCATTTGTTTGTATGACAGTTCGGTGCAGTGCTAGGTAATGGTTATTCTTAATGGGTCATATTTCGTATAGGTATTATTATCTCGTGTTCCGACACAAAAAAGTACTTACATGTTTTATACCTACTGTAGGTAAAGAAATACCTGAACTCAATTAGGTGTATTGGTTCCATTTACAGCAAAAATATTGAATCAGGTAAACTGAAATAGCTACTGTTTTCATAAAAACATGAATGCAAACCTGTTGGGTGTTGGTATTGCAAAAATATAAAATATCCATTTTATTAACGTTTCAGCATAAAACCATAAACTCGCGGCAACCAGGAAAAATAAAAAATATAATTAAACGAAATTACAATTTCAAACAATAACAGAATAATGCAGAATTTTTTAATCAAGCGAAATGGCTGCGTTTTTTTAAACACTGAACATGCAAACAGGACAATACAGAATTTTTTAACTCGAATGCATTTAAATTGTCGATTTCGGTCTCAAATATAACCCATATTAAAATTGATTCGGGCTTCGTCCGGGATAGCAGTAATCGTAAAAGATAATAATCGCCGATAACAGCGTCCAATATGGCGGACAATATGGCGGCGCGCGAAATAATTGGAGGGAATTGTCACACATAGAGGTCAGCACGAACTATCAGTTTTGATTTCGTAGGGATTATTTCGTTGTTATGTAGGTAGGTATTGTGTTTGTTTTGTATCGTCTCCTTATTTCCGTGTGGTTAGTGACTAACCTGGTGACAGAGTTTTAAAGCCGCCAACTTGCGTCAGCCGACGACTTGGCTTCACACGTGACGTCGCGAATCTATCTCTATATCTCACAGGCATGCTGGTTTCGTCACGATGTTTTCCTTCACCGGTTTTGAAGCATGTGATAATAATATACCATTCAGTCATTATTACAAATTTTTATGACTAAACTGTGATAAAATGTGTGACTCTAGCCTTGTCACAAGGCCGTGCTCGCCCCGCTGTTCGTTAATTGTGACATTGTTTCTAAAGACGTAGCCAGTTCCTCATTTGTGCTGTCACTAAGCATTTATTATTAACAACAAAACAATTATTATTAAACACATTAAAAAAAAAATTAAGTTTATTTTGTCTCGAAAACCTCATCCACATTTGAATAAATGAAACATTAATTTGCTTTAAAAGTAAATTATACCCCAACTATTTATCACAATTGGACGTGAAATCAATTAGATTGATGGTGTTTGTCTAGCCAATATAAAAATGTTCATAGCAATCGATATTTTAGTAATATAAACTTTCATACCAATACCAAGTAAAAAGAACAGAAATGCAACTTCGCACGCAATAAGTGTGGTAACTTTATTAAGGAGTATACTAGATGATGCTAATTATAATAATTAACGTTTCATATCGTCAAGATACTAACAGCATGTTTAAGTATCTTAAACTAGGTTTTAACCGCGGTTTCGCCCGCGCGAATGTCGGGAAATATCCCACAGGCCTGTGCTTCCGGGATTATTAAAAGTACCCTATGTATGAATACATATAAGCTATCTGCGTGCCTTTCATCCAAATACGTATCCGCCAAACTGGAACATGTATCCAGACAAACATACAAACTGACTAAAATTCTAAAAACTATGATTATATTCGATAATATGAAAAGGCATCGAGAACGCATTCTCGTAGACACATTGTTGAACAAATAATAATTTTAGTTGTTATAAAAATAAACTTCTGCAGTTTGATTCACACGTGACATGCCTAAACAAGTTTGCAAGAATTTTTCAAGCACGTTATTTGAATGTTTATGTTTTTTTCAATTATTTTAATTTCCTTTAAATAATTATGTTTTTTGTTTATGTTTGACAAAAAATGTGTAATTTATTATTTGTGTATTGTATTATTTTTGTGTTTTTTGTTATTTTTATGTGTATTTTATTATTTTTATTTCTCTCATAATTTTTATTTCTCTGTCTGGGCGCTAACTGTTATTCTTAGTAATATTATTACCTACTGTGAAAATTAAAATTCCCAAGGTTACCAGATGCGCAATAGCTATTTGACGTACAGCCCACAAAAAAATAAAAAATAACTATTTGTTTCAGCTTCTATTAATACAGTAGGTCTAATAATTCCTTACATACGGCGAGGAAAATCATCATGAAGAAACATGGACATTTTCTGAATTTCTCACGCTTAAAGCACAACTACATAAAGTCCCATTTACCTGTGATATTTTTGCAACGAAGTTCTCTTTCACGGCTTGTAAACTAGTAGAAAATTTAACGCTAAAAGTGTTAATACTTGCGACTGTCTTCTTCTGATTCAAAGAGACAGAAAAAGAGAGAGGGAGAACGCCGCCAGAAAGAAGCAAGAGGAAAGTGATTACAGTGTCATAGGATAAAGTTTTACGTAACGGCTCGAGTACACTCCATGCGAGAGTAAGTGTGAATTTGGTCAAAATAAAAATCCAAGATGACGGCAGCGAAAAGGTTCAAATTTTTCGTCGTGGGTGTCGTTTTCATAGTTTTCGAGGGTATTAAAACCGATACTGAGCGAACATTTTGTTTTTGTTTTAAATCCTATGTGAGAAGGAACATCGTTCCTGACGGTCCCCCGAACCCACACGTTTTTTTGCCTGTAATACATACATAGAACTAAAGGAATATAAAATGACTTTCATCGTTGGTCTTCTAGTGGTCGCAAGCGCTACTTCTAAGCATAGGTCCTATGTGGTCGATTCCTGGGTCGGGCAAAGTCTTAATGGGTTTTTCCATCTATAATTTCTCAGCTTGACCTCTGTTACAGAAAGCGATAAAACTGCCCATTGTATGTTTTGTAGCGTTTAATTTATAAATACCCGCCTGAATCAAACACATAAGTCCACACTTGCACTTCAAGCAAAAACTTTCGGGCAATATTGACACTTTATTTAATATTCAAACGCTCATTATTTGCGCCTGAAACTCACACAAGCAGTGCCGAGTCAATCTGTGTAAGTCAAATTGAAACTGCGTCGCTCAGATGGCGTGTTGATTCTTGTGTTAATTCATTAATAGGGCTATAATATTGGGATTATGCTATACTATTTTATGCGGTAAGGACAAAAAAACCTAGGGCAAAATTCACAGCACGCACTTTGCCTTCGCTTTACTACGTAACCGTTTCATACGAATATGAACGGTAGAAAGAGTTGGAAGACCAATGGCCAGATGGATGGGGGACCGACAGAAGATCGCGGGGTATACCAAAGGCCCTAGACAAAGTGACATTCATCATCAGCGATGATGGAAAAGGCAAAAATGTATAGGACTGACATAAGCTATCGAAAATTTTATGTCAATCCTGTTGAAAGCCGTTGTAGAAATACGAAAGGCTTTAGAAGCGATTGTCACTTGTCTAGACCCTCTAGATGAGACTCGCCGGACCAGGGAAGCATGACACAAAAAGGAGAGGCCGATACTCAGCAACATGATCTAATTTGAAGTATTTTTTTAATACCAGCGGTTTATAGTTCTGTTTAGAGGTAACTTTGGTTTTTTTCTATTGAGAAAATTGTATGTAAGTAATAGTGCTTTCGTCAAACATAGCACCTAGCATCAATCCTCAACATTAACAGATATTTATTTCAAAATTAATGCTGCAGTGTTTTCTGCATAATGGAGGATCATGCTAAGCAATTCGAGGTTGGGTAGGCCCTTAAACATAGCTGACGTAATAAGGTTGTTCTATAATCCTCTGATAGAGAACACAGGCGTTATTTTATATTGTGAATGTATTTTCTAACAATACGTTTAAATCCCTGTAGCTGCCTATTCTGTACGCACTTATTTGCTTCTAGATACATTTTAATTGCTTTACAAATTGTTCATTTAACATTTCAGCTGAAACTGAGTTTAATGAAACAATTGCGCTATCAGGCTGACTAACCTTGAAGTTTTGTTGTAGGTTTGAAAATGATGATGCTTGTGGGAAGCTTGTTCCACACTGTACAGTGACTATGCACAGCAGTGGACGTCTTTCAGCAGAAATGTTTTATTTATTTATTTCACAATATTACTGAATAGAATCCCAAGGCGATGTACAGAGTAAATAACAAACTGTTTGACACACATAACTACATAAGTAGGTTAGGTAAAATACTATTAAAATAAATATGTAGTTAGACACGAGAAATAACAAACATAAAAACTTAAGAATACTCTTGTTCTTACTCTTTGTACGTTTGTGGTCTAAACCCTTCTTTAAAGTGAAAAAGAACTCTATTCTGAATTGGATTCGAATATTCAATCAGATTTGAATGTTATAAAATTAAATTTCAATCACAAATTCGTCCAAAAACGAGTTGATCTAATGTAATCTCTAAAAGATCTGTCTTCGAAATGTTCTCTAGGGTCCATCAATGTCCTGTGGGCATTGAAGGATTGATCGAACGACTATGAAAAACCCGTGTCTCTGCAAAGCTGATTGATATGCCTATAAGATATATCAATCAAGTTTAAAGCTTAAAACCCACGCTGACAAACCTTTTCCCTCGCTTCACATTGTTCGACAATGAAATTAAATTTTATTATGTGAGCGAAAGCGATGGGCTTAAACCATTTCGATGGTATTACTTAAATAAGGGATCAAATGTATGTACTTTACTCTATCTACTTATAGAATCAGGAATCAATAATGTATGATAAAGAATTATTCAATAAACGGTACGTGCTTGGTTTGCCTCCTAAGTTTTAATTATTCCTGAGTATTCTAGGACCAACTGTCTTAGAATACTTAGAATTTTTAGGATATAATTGTAATGAAGCATTTTAATAATTATGACAGTTTATTAACATCACGCCTATGAAGGGTTGGTTATAGTTGTACCTTGTATATTTTACTTTAACTAGTTTTAAAACCATATTTGGCAAAATTTCGGTTATGGAAAAGCTCGGTTAAAAAAGTTGCTCCGTGGAAACACGGACGGATGCTTCAGACAATAAATACAAATATTATGACAAGGAAACTCCATCAACTTACAAACGAGTCCTTGTCCTCACGAATGGCCTATAAAGTGACATCTAAGTTATTGATCAAGATTATTTGCAAACACAGCCACTACATTATTCCTTTCACGAGACAAAATAAAGCGCAGCCATTTTGTATTCAGTGGGACACTCGATGTCATACTTGAGAACTTAATTTTGGGAAAGCAGATCACTTGGATGGAAATGGAGATATCCAAGGTACGAAGAAATTCAATAAGCGATGATAAATGTGTCGCCTTTTAATAAGCTCAAGATATAATTATATTTATATTGTCCCCGGAAATGGGGTTATACACAAAATTAATAGAACATTAAAAGAGGGAGAAACCTTTCGTGCAAAATAAGTGTCCAAATTCAGAGATTCAATTGTTTTGGTGCTCGTCTGAAAATGTATCCTCCTTACTAATAAACGTTGTATAGCGTCTGAAAGAGAGAAATCGCTGTGTAACTATTCACCTGATGTAAAACGTTTATTTAGTAAAAACGCAATAAAACATAGGTAAGGCGTTTTCATTATTTCTAAAGTGACGATATTATCGTAGACGTCAACGTCACGGCATCACGATAACACAGGAAAGTAAAATGTATGGAAATATAATTATGAAGATGCTTTTTTTTCTGTCCACGGTAATGATATAACGTACACGTATTTCCATACGTTTTATGGACGTGGACAGTAATATCGTGACTTTAGAAATTATAAAAATATCAGATAATTATAATTATTACGCATTAGCATTAGCAAACCCCTTATTTGCTAGTAATTAACCATATTTTTACGCCTACAGCATGTAGCATATTATAGCGTGCTAATACGGTCAATTCCTTCAGTATATGAATAATAATACCTATAACTGTCGCTCTGCTGGGCAAAGACCACTTCTTATACAGAGAATGCATGAGAATTGATGTCTGTAGCACACCTCCGCCGCGAAATCATAGCAGCGAAACCGCAGTAGTTTAATTATACTGACTCGCGTCATGTTTCGCTACGCGAATCCGATACGAGTAGCGGATCATGACGCCAGTCAGTACAATTTGAACTACTGCGGTTTCGCCGCAATGGTTTCGCGGCGGAGGTGTGCTACCGGCGTGATCACAAAGCTTGCTGAAGGCAGATTGGCGATTTCAGCCATATATTAATTACCTAGTAGCTTTTCGGGCATCAGCTAGTTCTTAATAAGGAGTTGCATATTGAGACGTTACTGTAGTTTACTGAATTTTGTTTACAAAAGTAACGCCATAAGTACCAAGCAACACTACTTTGTAACAACAGTCTCGGAAGATCCAAAAATACCCCATGTTTTCCCAGAGCTCGTAAATCTTAACTACTCACCAATAAAGCGGACAGACAGACAAATGCTAGCTATATATAAAGTAACAATCTACATTCCCTTGGGAATCTTAAGCGCATACCACATTTTATTGACATATTTTTCGATCGAAATACACTCAGATATTTCTGTAATCCTTCGGGTTTAAACCCGTAAACCGAAATGCGATGGCCAAATTAAACTAATGTTTCAACGCACAGTTGGTTTTACGGAGTTAAATAATTACTTTTAGCATTTTATCGTTTGCAATCTATTAAGATTATAAAAAAAAAAAAACTAATGTTGCTATGAATTTCGTAGATTTAATTAATCTTAGTACCTGCATGTGCATTAATTAATGTTAGTGTCTTAAAATAAATAAATACAGTAGCATTATAATTGCTTTGTTTAGTTAATTAATACAACGCAGTAACAAGTTTACGGTTTGATAAATTCGTCTAGTGCCTAAACTATCTAGTTGTTAAAATTTAGCTGTTTAGTTTGATAATATTATAATGTTTATTTGTTTAAACATGTGTCATACATACAAGAAAATACATGCATGCAAGATGGAAATAACATTATTAGGTGCAATGATGTGACGTGCAAATGTCAAGAAATATTATTAATTAATGAAAACATTTTAACAGCAAGCGCAATAATAATATTGTAATAAAAAAATGTAATAAGTCATCAAAAATCATAGTTATAGTTTTAATAGCTCATTAAACAGTGTCCTTTGGACAGGGCCGACGACGATGCCTTTTTAGAAAGGCAACTGGAAATCTAATGTTTTTATTCAATGTGTGCATTGAATAAAAACATTAGATTTCGAATCAATCTATCTATCACAGTTCAGTGCTGGGCATAGGCCTCTACCAAGTTGCACAAGAACACCAGGTCCTCCGCTTTCCGCATCCAGTCTTTACCACCTTTTTAAAGTCGTCGGCCAATCTAGCTGGCGGATGACTCACACTACGCTTGCCGATACGCGGTCTCCACTCCAAGACTCGTCTGCTCCAACGCAACGGCTATCGGTCCTGCGACAAAAATGGCCGGAACACTGCCACTTCTTATTGCTTACTCCAATTTTATCCGGTTACAATACATTACATTCGTAAATTATTCTATTACTAGCTGCGCCCCGCGGTTTCACCTGCGTAGGTTTCGATCCCGTGGGAATGTCGGGATAAAAATCTTATGTCCTATTTCAGGTCATGGTCTACCCATGTGCCAAATTCCATCCAAATCCGTTCAGCCGTTTTAACGTGAAAGCGTAACAAACAAACTCACTTTCGCATTTATAATATTATTGATACGTAATATAGTTAGGATAGGATAGGATAGTTAGGATTGTAATTATCGCGAATGAGAGGTCTATGTGGCTCATTGTTTTTTTTTTTCTCTTAGTTAGTTTTAATATTATGGGCTGGTTCTTTGAGTACTATAAACGGCCTATCCAAATATATTTTCTTTGGTTTTGCTCGTCGAATCGTTGAGCTCCTTAGGTTGTGAGTTGAGCTGAACGATTACTGACAAATACGTGTACTGGCTGGACAAGACTCAGTTTGGGTGGTGCTTCACAAAAACAACTATAAAGTCAACGCGCTCAGATTAACATGACACTTGGCTTTATGCTGTCCCTTTCACACATCATGCCTATTTCACGTCGCAAGATAGAGATGCTACATGTATACTCAGCCGGGTATCGAATTTGACCGGTGTTAACACAGCGACATCTAGTAGTTGATACATTATACAACACTATTTTTTGTTTAAGCTAAACCCGAAAAGGGGTCATTGTACTCATCATTTTGAACAACTTTTTCTATGGGACCAACCTTGAAATCTTGAATTGAATTTTGAATCTTGAAAATTAATAAGGTCCTTGCGCATGCAACATCGGCGACCTTCATATAGTAGCGCTATGTAATTGATGTCATAGGTGCATCAGCGATTATAGGAATTAATAAGGTCGGCGCGGGTGCAACATCAGCGACCTTCATATAGTAGCGCTATGTAATTAGTGTTTTGCATTGTTATTGTTGTACTTAAACTCGGCAACTTTGTCTTGCCAATACAAGTTAGTAGCTATATCTTTTTTTTTTACTAAAATTTAAAAAAACTACTTGGCTATGTAGGTAGAGCTATACACCTACTATTGAATGCATAAAATATTGAGCAGTAATCATTAAAAAAAGCTATTAATTATCAAAAACATAAATCGTTAATTATCTCAAATGTGGTGTTCAAAAGTCTTTTGGATTGGCACGGCAGCTGTGAAATCTATGTACAAAGTGAAGAAAAGAAATGACACGAACAAACGGGTACTATTACGGAAATTAAAAATTTAATTTAATGGGGTTTTTTTAATAGTGCTGTCCATGGGAATGTGAACATAATGTTCTATTGTGTTATAGCAACTTCAAGGTGCATCCTGACTTTTATTATTATTATTATCAACAAGTAGTTTTATGTTAATTAAGCAGGGGCTCGTGGCTAAATAATAACAGCCGCACGTATCGAACACAGGTTAAACTACGCTTGCCGATGTCAGTCTGTGAATGGGTGACCATCCATTACATATCGAAATGTCTCCGTGACTCGGAAAACACGTTAAACAGTTGGTCCCGGCTGTCAGTCCTGCGTGAAAGTCTGACAACCAGTCCTACCGAGGGGTATCGTATTACCCTATAACTGGGTTGTGGAGGTCAGATATGCAGTCACTCCATGTAAAATATTGGTATCCAGGTGCATCCGGTTAGATTGGAAGCCGATCAACATAATTGGGAAAACGCTAGGCAGATGATGAGTTCTAGGTTAATTAAGGTTAAAGATGACATACATTTTTGACCTTCAGGCTTCAGATAATGATGGATGAGAATGTAAATGAGGAAAAATGTCATCATGTTCAATTTCATCATCATCAAAAATAATTTCATCCAAATCCGTTCAGCCGTTTTAGCTGAAAGCATAACAAAGAAGTAATCAAACAAACTCACTTTCGCATTTATAATAACGCCTCGCACGCTTCTTTGTCCCAAACAATTACTGCCGGGGTAGAAGGCACAGACTGTTTGCCGTGCCTCCGTGTCGTACGGTTGCACGTGCTAAGTCGCCAATTCCTCGCATGCTGGCCGCGCTTAATGATCACTTGGATTCTAACCCAACAGGCGATCTGTTTGCGGATGGATGGACGAAGATTTTATTGTTATGTCAGAAGTAGGTAGAAGATTTTATTGTTATGTCAGAAGTAGTGGTTTTCATGTTCTTATTTTGTATGTGTTATAATTGTCTCTTTTATTTTTATAATTTAGTTACTGTAATTGGTTGCACAAACGTTGTAATTAAATGAATAAATAAATAAATAATAGTTTAGGATTAGTTAGGATATTTTTTTTTAAGACTGTGTAGCATGTAACTCATATAAAGAAGAAAGAGAAATTGTCGAGCAAGGAAGTCAAGGAGTTGATCCTTATGGTCCTCAAAGCAAAGAACTGGGACTAATAACTGTGTCATTGCACACATTAATTGAATAAGGCAAGTCTAAGTACAACGAACTGTATTTTTTTCTATTTTATTTTTTGTTCAATTTTACGGCTATTACATTAAGGTTATATAAGAGTGTTTATGTGACGATGCATTTAAATTGAATGCATTGCGTCCTTCACCCAAAGACTATTCAAATTCAAATTCAAATTCATTTATTTGTAGGAATATGGTACATTATATGGTCTTAGATTAATAAATAGTCTCATCATATTCTGCCACGTAGGGCGTGCAAATATCGGGTACATAAGTAAAATTATTATAAACAAAAATGGAAATATGTAAATGTCAAAGAAAATAAATAAAAAACAGATGTCAAAGTATCATTCAATGTCAAACTATCAAAGAGCGATTACAATTACATTATGATGTCAGAGTATCATTCAAGAAGTCATTTAGATTATAATAACACTTTATACATAGCAACTCTTTAAGTTCCTTTTTAAACCCACTTAAATTTAATCGTTTGATTTGCATTGGGATTTTGTTAAATACTTGCGGGGCTATACAGAATATACTCTTCCATATTAGTGCTGTTTTGGCTCTACGTCCGCGCAACATATCATTCCGCCTGTTACGTTTAACTGTATCTGATAAGTTGGGAAACAAGTGTGAATTCAATTTAACTAATAAGGCGGTTTCATTAATATACATAGACGGCAGTGTTAGAATTTTGTATTTTTTGAAAAATGGTACACAACTGTCCGTTACTTGTAGTCTGAACATGGCTCTGATGGATCGCTTTTGCGCTTAAAAAAGCGGTTTCTCTATTTGTAGAGTTATCCCAGAAAATAATCCCATATCTTAACACAGATGCTACAAGACCATGGTATGCTGTAAGTAATGCAAGTGTGTTAACCGTTGGAGCAAGCTTATACAAGGAATATGATGAACTACTAATTTTCTTGCATAGCGCGTCAATGTGATCCTTCCAATTAAGCTGCCTGTCAATTATCAATTCTAGGAACTTTGCATTATCGAATGTCTATGTTATTTCAACGACCCCCATTCCCTTTAAATAAAAACAAAACAATCCTGCTTGAGAGAAACTGTTATGAATAGGGCTAGGACTTTGCCGGAACCAATTATTTTAATATGGCAAGTCCTCATACATTTATAATATTTTCATAGTTCCAAAATACTTTAAAAACAATAGGTAGTTATTATAATTTTTTACCGAATTCTGTGCTATTGTGATGTACATAATTAATTATTCAAGGCAATTTAGTACAGGTTTTAATTCTGCTTACAACTAATTGTAATAAAATAATTACGATAAGTTGGCATTTCTATAGTATTAACTCAGATTTTAATTGAACATGTCCTGTGTCGCGTAGCTCAGTGTAACAAAATGTTTACAAAGTTTTTATTATTATTTGTTTTGTTTCAAAATTGTGTTGCTGTGATATACAGGCTCAATGGTACGTGCAAATTAGCTATATTGAAATTCGTTTGAGTTTTTTGAAATATTTTTTTATTTTGTTAAGTAACCTAGTACATAGTCCTCCCATACATAGTAAAATTGTAATTTGAAAATATTGTAAAAGCTACTCATGTTAAGGAGTTTATATTGTTACCTAAAAGCCTTTTATGCTGTTAAAGACTATATTGAGGTCAAAAAGGCTTATGTGAATCTTGTTTTCTTTTTCTGTACTTATCAAACCTTTTTAGTTATATTACAATGGCATGAATATTTACTATCTGCCAGTTTGAGTAGGTACTATAAGCGGCCTACCCATATGTCCTTTCTTATTGTCTACCCTGTTATTCACAATAATTGTGAATAATAACCGGATCTCTTTATAATAAATAAGTATTGGTTTTGATTTTGAATAAAACCGACAACCGGTAACAGGTGATAATTCAACAATCCCATTTCCTTCATACATTTCTGCATTATTATCACAGAAATACTAAAACATAATTGTGTTGTACATCTAAGTAATTATGATGTTCGTAGAACTCTCAATCCGTCTACTTTAGCAAATAATTCAATACATATAAAGGGTGTTAGGGTAAACACCTTTAACCTTGAAACCAGTGGTTTGGTTTCATTTATAGCGTAATGTAAAATCAAAAGAAAATTACATATTTTTTTTTAGGACTATCTACATTTTAACACAAGAATATTTCACCCTATGCGCTAGCGGCTAGGGCAACGAACTTGCGTCTCAACACGGGGCGCGGCGCGGGCGCGAAGAACACGCCACGTCCGCGCGTCCCCTTCCCCACTCTTACCTCACTCCAGTCAGTCAGCTGTCTCGCTAGCGAGCGCACGTAACGCCGCGTCGTAGCGCCGCCACTCATTTCTCGCGCGTAAACAATAATAATTGTAGTTTGTGAGTAGTAGTTACACGTAAAAATGTCTTACACGAATGAACAGTTTACTGAAATGGTACGGCTTTACGACATCGCGGGTGATAACCTGAACGAGGAGCGTAGGATGTACGCCGAACTATTGCCTAGACAACGTGTACCAAGCCGTGAAACAATGTTGGCGGCTACACAGAGAATGCGTACCTACGGACAGTTCACCGTGCCCGCGTGCCGGCCCACGCTCAGGGTCGTGGCAACCAGCAGCTGCCGGTTGATCTGCAAGAACGTATCCTGAATTTCTTCGCGGAGTTGTTGTTTGTTGTCGAATCAAATTTACATTAAAATTTAGACTCGTCACGTAACACCTAAGGTAGGTATTTTTGCCTGTCCTAAGCCAGGTATGAAGAATGAAGGGAAAGTTGCATCACAGGTTATGTATGTGTAGTGTTGTGTAGGTAGGTAGCGGGCGGCAACCGGGCGCTTATTCTATGAATTAGCGGACGATGTCGGATAGAAACTTTTTAAATCTTTTAATGAAAATATGGTTTTTTTTTTCTTGTTTCTGGGTCATTTATTTTTATATTTAAGTCAAGTACCCATGGTTTGAGTGACAAGACTGTTTACCCTTACATACTGTATATAAAATATAAATATGTTATTAAGCTACTGTTGTTACATTTGCAGACACGGACTATGCTCGTATGCCTCCTTTGTTCCACCTGGACAACTACGAAGAATGCTTCGATGAACCTGATTCGATGTACTGCTATGCAGAATTTGCTCTGGTCTCGGATGAGCCAAGCGAGGTTTTGACTATGATACAAGTAAGTTTTAGCGCTAGAGTGGTGGTTCTCAGGATATAGGATTTAGGCTTCCGATTCATTGGTGAAACGCACTCGGCTTCTCGCAATCATCTACAGTGATGTAGTCCTCAGTTACTTTTAATTTTAAGATATATTCTAGTTTTTTATGTTTTATTTTGTAATTCCTCTTATTTACAGGAATTTTCGGAAGGAGTTACACACTACAACCACACAGTGCTACGCTACGGTTTTTGCATGAAAAAAACATGCAGTAATTTCTACGAAGTTTCTGGATCGGGTCTGGACCTAAAATCGTCCCTTGAGGCGTGCACCAACGAAACCATTTATAAAAAGTACAAATTAAAAACGAGACTGTCGAATGATGTTGATTGTTCCAAACGCGATAGAGACTTCCCAATAGATAGTGTGGATCTGACTGTAGGAGTGGTCTGCATGGTAATATTGATGGTTAACCTTATCGGAAGCCTTTGTGATTACTATTTAGAAAAGGGAAAAGATCATGGAGGTAGGCTTTCATTTTGTTAAAAGTTTTATTATTTTAATAATTACAGCCCGTAAAAGTGTTCTTCTAAATATGCATCCTATGGTATATTGTAACAATTCTGCTTCACATCATTGTCTACTTTACATCACTCTGTTATTACACCGATACCAGAATACTTTCCTTTTTACAAGCATAATCTTTTAGTTTTAAAACTCACTTACTTTTCAAAGTTCACACAGTTAGTAATCAATTCTATGTTAATTTCATTTATTATACGCACATGCACATAATGTCTGTATCTATTAAATGTATTTTTTACAGGTCTCAGATTTCTGTATTGCTTCTCTATAATTCGGAATTGGGAGAAGCTTGTAAGGTTGCCAGCCAAAGGGCAAGATTCTCGTTTGAAAGCATTGAGAGGAATTCATGGTATCAGGTAAATTATACATTATAATATTATTAATAATAAACAAAACATAATCAGTTTTTTTTTTCACGCTTATAATCTCACGCCTTCTTCCCATGAGGGTTGGCAGAAATTACAAAACACCTGTTTTTTTCACATTTAAATAATATTTTTTTTCTGCTTCAGATCCCTTAGTACGTTCTTTGTCCTGGGAGCTCACTCAGTTTACTCCTCCCTCATATTTAGTGCCAATCCAAAAACTTTTGAAGAAGTAAGTTTAATTTTATTTAATGATTTTAATAATTAACTTTCAAGAAATATACCATTTGTGGTTTCAGTAGTTGTGATACATACCTTATATAATTCCTTATTAAAAAAAAACTGGCCAAGGGCGAATCTATAAAAACGGCAAAAAAATAACGTTTGTTGTATAGGTTCCCTTAAATATTTATTTAATTCTGTTTTTAGTAGATATTTTTTGTTATAGCGGCAATAGAAATACATCATCTCTGTAAATTTTAATTGTATAACTATCACGATTCTCTCTGCTCTTTCACTAAAATACAGCCTGGTGACAGATGGATAGACAGACAGACAGACAGCTGAGTCTTAGTAACAGGGTCCCGTTTTACCCTAACCTAAAAAAACACGCTATTGAACAGCGAAAGATGATGCATACATAGTAATTGAGTATTACTATTTTAATTTCAGTGGTTACATACCTTTTCCATATTTCTAAACGGGACACTGATAATGCAGACATTCTTTATCATCTCGGCCTTTCTACTAGTATATAACTGGCTGATACATTCGGAGAAACATGCACCTTCGTGGAAGATGCTGCCGAAACATGTCATAATGAGATGGTTGAGGTAAGACTATAATAATATAAATCTCACAAGTGCAGTCGAACAAGCTATTTGACAGACCGCTAGTTTGCAATTACTTTTAAATAATGATGTGCTGGAATTGTCAATTTTATAAACTTATCAATACGTACCATCTAGTTGAAAAGCACAATTAACTTTTAACTATTTACAGAACAATTATTATTATTTCATTTAAATGAATTGAATTATTGTTAGCTACCTCAAATGTTTGCCTGTATACCAAATATATCCTCGATCCCATCTATCTGTGGCCTAAAAAAATCAAGTGGAAATTAAACTCATGCTTGTATTGCTAAGAATTAGCGATAGGATTATTTATAGACTTTTGCTTTGTCTGATGCAGATTGACTCCACCGTACGGCCTCGTCATAGCCTTGTCAGCAACTTGGTTTGGGAGACTAGCATCAGGACCTTATTGGAAGGCAAGTTTTTCTAGTAACTCTACTGATATATGATTTGAGCAGTAGTATCATCACCATCGTAAGCTCTTCCTAATTAGATAGATGCTTCACTTCTTTCCATGTTTATATTAAAATCCGCATCTTTCACTCTAAGTGAACAGAAAAGAAATATCACAAATCAAAAATTAATTATAGAATCGATCCAACGATGTTAACTTTCGGCACTTTCACTCGATCACCCTAATGATAAATGAAATGAACTGGGGGCTTAAACAGCCACTTTGGCAGAATCATAATAGGAAAATATTATGAATCGTCGTCAAATGTCACAAACTGACAATTCGTAAAGATCGGCGTGCGATTCATATAACGAAATAATACATTTTGTTTAACAGTTTTCTATGGAGATTCGGAAAATGGTCCACACAATATGAATTGCTTTTGTGTCAAATTAGAGGAATTGCTAATGACAGCTGGAAATTCAGGAAATGAATTACTTTTAGAGGAATTGCTAATGTGGCCGGTTTAGGCCCCCTGAGCAGATTAACGTTCGTTCATATTTTATTCTGTCGATGTCGTGTGAACGAAGATTAAAACAAAAATGAACATTCACTCGAATGAAACATTCACTCAAATGAACACTCGAGTGAACCGTCTCATATCATTTTTACAAAGCATTAGTTATTGTCAATTATTTTATTCAAAACAGAGACGGTAACTGACGTAACTCTGTCCAAATCACGGATTTCTTATCATTACAACAAAACATTAATCCCACTTCATTATCTGGCCCTTATCTCAATTTGTGGTCAGCGCAACATGTCTTTTTTTTCCATACTACTTACGTCATCATCTCCGTAGTCACACTAGATTCCCCCTTTCTAGCCACATCATCTTCCACACATATATCCATCGTGTCTTTGGTCTTCCCTAAGAGCGCTTGTAGACGTCCATTTTTTTGCCGGATTCGCGGTGGTGTATGAATTATAATGGATGTGTGTACATGCACCGGACATCGGTCCGGCGAACAATTTACGCCGGATGCACCACCGCTTCCCCTCGGCGCGACGGACACCGGTCCGGTGTAAGAAAGGGCGGTCATCCACGCCAGTGTATTGGTGCGTGTTGACGCTGCCGGACGTATTTCCTGTTTTCTGTTAATTGAGTGCCGCACTAACGCATATAGACAGCAGTCCATCCATCCGGTAAAAAAAATATGTATACAAGGATAGCCGTTTATTGACGGTCCGTTATTCGGTGAAAAAAACGGACGTCTACAAGCGCTCTAAGGCCCCTTGTTAACGACCATTTTTGTCAACGGGCGCACATCCGTTTCAACGCGAGCACATCCGTCGACGTCAACACACTTCTATGAAATGACGTGGTCTACACTGCGTGTCGGCCCGTCGTCCGTTATAAAAATCCGGACCGTTGTCCGTTGTCGTTAACAAGCAGGCTTAGACCTCTTTTTAACGACAACGGACAACGGTCCGTTTTTTATAACGGAAGACGCGACGGGCCGACGCGCAGTGTTCAATAGGTTAATGTGGGTGTTTGTTAACGCGACGGGCACATACCCGTTGCGCGACGTCGGCGGTCGGGTCGATGCAGTAGACCACGTCATTTCATAGAAGTGTGTTGACGACGACAGACGCGTCGGCCCGTTACCCGTTGACAAAAACTGTCGTTAACAAGAGGCCTTACAGCCATCCACATTCCTACCCAGAACTTTCCTATCGACGTTTTCTCCGTTCATCTTTCCTCTTCTTAGAAATCATTAAATTAGCCCCACATTATAAGAAAGCTCTATTATATCAATAATAGTGTGATAATCAAAACTAATGTTTATCTACAGAAATCGGTATATACTGGAATGAGCGTTTGCCGCAATTACTGGTGGAGCAATATCCTTTACATCAACAATTATATTGAGGGTTTCCATTGTATGCCGCAAGCTTGGTAAATATATAAATCTATTAAACGTATTGAATATTGCCAACTGTGTTAAACGTGAAATTACAAGTACGCTTAATTTTGTTATTGTCCTAAATTGTTAAGCTTCAATTCATTAGTATTTATGCAAACTACACAGTACAGTAGTAGGACGCGACTGTACCCGCGTACATACACAACCCTTGCACTGTCGCTCAGCGTTCTTTTTACGTGACGACAACTATAATTGGCTTCAAAACCATTTTTTTTTCTTTGTACTACCATTATGTGCGTTGGTACAAATATGTACCAAACGTCAATCGGCGACAAGTACCGCTGGTACACAAACGTACCAGGCGTTTCCCGCGGTTTTAAATCTCTATTTCTACTTATAAATAAGGGTTTTTATCGTCTGTGGCAATTTAAGTCTATGGGCAGATAGATATTCTAGTCGACTTACTCATTAAAAACCATAATTTCTTTTTTTTTTATTTTTTTTTATTGTTGAAGTTTGACGCGTGTGTCACGTGAAAATTGCCGTGACATCTGTCTATTTTTTTTTGTCAATGTCATAATCTCTTATTGTTGTTAGATTACTTACGTATTTATAATAAAACCTGCGAAAATTTCATAAAAATCGATCCAGTAGTTTTAGAGATACGGTCAAAACAAAAAACAAAGCCCACTACGTAACATTCTCTATTTGTAAGTTCTATTTTAGTTACCCGCTTATTGTTTATACATAAGTATGTGGTCTATTTATTCAAGAACCCAAACCAATTAACGATAATGAAGTGCGTTTCGTATTTGTCAAGTGTTTATGCTTTTTGTGCGAGCGCTGGCGCGCCGCGCGCCCGCCGCTCGGCGGGGGGGGGGGGGTCCGCGGGTGCAGCTCGCAGCTTTGAAGGTTAAAAAGACCTGTAAACAAAAATATGCAGGTTGGCTCGATTCAGAAGTGTATTACAATTTGAAAATAGAGTCACATCAAAATCAAAATATTTTATTTCACATAAACCTACATGGGCACTTATGAAACGTCAGAAGCTAGGTGCACGGTGGAACCCGTTGGTCGTTTCCTATGGAGAAGAGCCGGCAAGAAACTCTACGGTTACTCTTTTAAAAATAATTGGCTGTTACAATATTTTCGAATTACAGTGTTATTAGTTATGGGAGGACAGTATAAGCCTTTCAACAAGTACCAGGTACTTACTTAACAAAATAGAAAATCTACTACAGTCCACTAAACCTACAACGTTCTCACTTTCACAAAATGGAAAAGAATCTATACAAAAGATAAATAAGATAATAAAAATAAAAACTATTCAAACCAAATGACATGATTGCCATTACAACTGTATTGCCATTACATAGTGTGTGACTTTATTTTTTTTCATTATTAAAATGATCCACCATTGTTCCTTCATCAGGTATATAGCAGCAGACACGCAGCTGTACTTCATGGGAGTCATCATCTTCTTGATATGCAGGACTGCCCTGACTAGGAAGGTGGTACTGAGCATTCTCTTCGTGATAGGGATCATTGGCCCCGCACTGCATACTTATTATCAACACTTGAATGGTATTCTGATTCCTAGCCCAGAGTAAGTTGGCCATAACTATTTTCTAGCTTTAAACAATTTTAAAATATAAGTGTAACACTAGTATTAAAGACCTGTACTACACTAGTATTACAGCTCTGGCCAAACTGAACAGGGGTGTGATTCTGTAAGACCTCATTCTAAAATTCGAATCTGAATCCGCTGTGAGTTTCTTTAGTGGCATTCTAAAAACTCGGTTGATACACTAGCGCTGCCCTTGCGAGCGTGTCAACGAGTTGAACTAAATTGACCGTGAGATTTTGACAGACAAAGTATGAGATGACAGAAAGCGATAAGGCCGCCCATTGTATGTTTTATAGTGTTCGATTTATTTATTTTCGCAATGTATTTTCTGGTATACAATAAAGTATATATAAATAAATGACGTAAGAAGTGGCATTCAGTAAGGTAATTCCGCCGTCATGTCACTTCGACGCTCACTTCGGACTCGAACCCGATTCAAAATTCGAAGTGAGAGTGAATAGCGATGTGAGATGTGAGTTGTTGTTTGAATTTCACAGAATCGACGTACAGAAACCCGCGGAGGAAGCGAAACGGAATTCGCTCGCGTCGATTGTGTCAACTAACTGTATGTAGGTGTTCAAACTGATACGAAAAATCACATGACTTCTTAATAATTTAAACAAACGACACTCGAACTCACGTCCTGAGTCCCGCGCGGGATTCCCCTCAGTACGGCCAGAGCTTAAAGACGATTCAAAAAACATGAGCTAAATTCAATATTTTTCAAATTAAAAAAACCCTATGAATCCGTCTTTATCTTCTTTATGTATAAATGAAAATGATGCTGTTCATAAGTAGGCGCATCACTTTGTAACGGCTAGGGCTTTGCAGGTAGGCTGCGCAGGCCGTTAACGGATAGGTAGGTAGTGTAGGGTAAAGATAGGAGTAAAACCAGCTGGGTAGTTTGATACATATATTAAGTAGAAGATCCACAGCTAGGTCGCGGGTAAGGTCACTGATCTTTCCGAGCACTCGCACACTTAGGTAGGTAGAAGGGTACCGTCCTTGGTCATCCATTGAAGTAGGAAGGGGCCTGCCAGCGCAGGCTCAGCTGGAACGGTAGGGCCGGCACCGGTCGGAGACGCGTGGCAGACGAGGAGGCCTGTCAGCACAGGCCTGCAGGTGGTACACGGCGTTAGGCCGCAGGTAGCTCGCGGCGATAGGCCGCAGGTAGATCGCGTCGGTAGGCCGCAGGTAGGCCAGGCCTCGGCAAGGACTCGGTAGCGGGCATTAGCAGCATGCCAACGCGTCCTGTCCTTAGCCGGGAAGTAGTAGCCGGGGTGTAGAAGCCGGGATGTAGTCGAGGTGTAGAAGCCGGGATGTAGAAGCCGGGATGTAGAATCGCCGTGTAGAACCTTGAAAGCGCGTTAGGGAGCGCATGTCAGATGCGGTGTAGTTAGCAGCAAGCCGCGTGCGATGTGCTAGCCTCCTTAGCGACCAATAACGGTATGGGAAGCAGGATAGGTAAGCATAATACATCGCAGCGGCTTACAGGCAGAGATAGAGAGAGTGCAATCACAGCGTGGCAGAATGATAGGTGAGAATTTAGGTTATGTTGTGACAAGCCAGGCTTAAAGGGCATAACCATTGCAGATGGCACAAGGAGCACACAGTACAGTATAATAGGTATAATAATAATGGTGAACTCACCCTAGACTCGGGGCACATAGTAAATCTAGGGGTTCTACATAACGAACCGCTAGTATGGCTGGTTACAGATGAAATTAATGAGTAGTCTGTCAAGTAGTGTTGGGCATGTAATTTAGTGTTGTGCTCAACCACTTAGTAACATACTAAATACTCGACTAAGTTCAGGTGTTAAGCCACAACGTTACAACTTGAAAACTGCTTGTTTAAAATTATTACCAAATATTAAAACGTTATAATAGTCAGAATTACGTTTTGATGGACAGGAAATTTGCAAATGAAAATGGTTCCGTATTTTCTAATTTATTTGGTTGGCCGTGTATAATTTTTCTAATGATCCATCTTTTACTTTCAGCACAGCAATTAATATATTCATAGAAGATGAAACTTTCAAAAATGTCTTCATAACAGGGCATAACAACGTGTCTGGCTACGTCATCGGCATGGCACTGGCCTACATTATCTACGACTGGCAGAAGGCTGGGGGCAATCCTAAGCAATTCTGGGTATCACAAAGTTATACACTCATCTAGTTTAATTTTTAACCAACGTCTAAAAGGAGGTGGTTCTCGACTGTTTTTTTTATGTTTTTGTTTCGCTAATACCCCAATTAAGAATTAATTTTAAAGATTATTTTGTTTGCTTGGTTGATCATGCTTCAGAGGTGGTCCGATATAAATTTTATTAACTTTGCGTAGTTTTTGAGTTAGCTTCAAAAATACGTTTTCCCACTTAATCTATATTGATGTTCCCGTCACTGTTATTTACATGGCAGTGACAACAAAAACTTTTTACAAAAAAAATGTCTTTTGACTTTTTTTCTCGAAGTCGGTGTTTTTTTATTTTTATTGTAAATTTTTTTTATATTTCTTTATTTTTTTCTGGGATAGGCAAATTAAAAACATTAAAAAAAGAAAGTTAAATTCTGCATGCGATAAACACATAAACGGTCGGCGTGGCGACGCTTAGAAGAGGCCTATGTCCAACAGTGGACGTCTTTCAGTTGAATGATGATAATAATTATATTTAATAGTTTTACCACTCGTGTCAGTTAAACCATCTTATTCCATAACGTTATAAGTATAACCATAGAGTTCAATTTCGAATAGCCTCTATGTATTTATTTTCTTGCCTTTTCCAGAAATACCGGTACCTATACTGGAGTACGGTCTTCCTGGGTATGCTCATTTGCTGCTCTGGTAGTATCTTCTTTGCTGATGCACCGCAGCCCATCTACGTTCACTTGCTGTATGCTGCTTTCATGAAACCTATCTTCGGCATAAATATCGCCATCATTATAGCTGGAGTTATTATTCAATTTGAAGGTACTTACTTAATTTATTTTATTTTGTCTTCTGAGGAACTTATTATTATCAAATAACAGTCGGATGAATCCCATGATTGTCACTGAGATGAAATTGGGACTAGATTTTGAACGTGTTTAATTATGGGAATTGGCCTTCTGATATCACGTGTGACAAAGTAGTATTTTGTTGTGACAAAGTAGTATTTTGTTGTGACAAAGTAGTATTTTGTTGTGACAAAGTAGTATTTTGTTTCGATTTAAAAAAAAATCTCTTTCACCATCCCGATTTCCCCACTTACAGGTATATACCGGCCAATCCTGGAGTGGCAACCCTTCACGTACACAGGCCGGCTGTCGTTCAGTGCATACCTACTGCACGTTGTCTTCATCAGGACCGAAGTGGCGTCGATTATCGCCACTCAAAGAATCTCTATATTCGGAGTTGTAAGTAATGTATTATTTAGAACTGCTTGACTAAGGATATCCTATATTTCGTTTATTTTATGTTATTGAATATTGTGACACATGCTAGTGTAAATTATGTTTCAATATAAAAAATAATATTTCATAATTAATTATTCTTGTATTATAAATAACTCTTGTATTTATACAAATATTCCGAAAACACTTCGATAATTATTAAATCGGTAGATTTATGTGTACTTAAATATCCCGTAAAGATAGATTGTGTTTTTTTTGTACTTAAATGGTTTTTTATATTGAAATATTTAAAAATTTAATCTTTAAGTGTTTATTGTAAACAAGACAGTAAATACAATTAAAATGATGATGGAATGGCGAAGTACTGAAATGGCCATGATGGTCATTTCATATCAACCTCTTTGAATGATTCTGTCAGACATACTCTGTCAGCTACATTTATCACAGTGTAAAAGATCCAATATTTAATCTGAAACGTTTTCTATATTTCACAGCTTTTGAATAGCTGCAAATTAAGTACGTGGACTTTCATAGCATCATTTTTCTTCTGGATACTGGTCGAAAGTCCTTTTGCAAACCTCCTTGGAGCCATCTGTAGAAAGCCTGAAACACATGCTGTTGAAGAAAATAAAGAGGCTTCTACGGTATCTAAGAAAACAGAAGAAGACAATGGAATAGATATGAGTCAGACAAAAATCGAAGATAGTACTATTGTTATTAAAATGTAGAAACAGCATAAAGTTAAGTGTACTTACTGATATGAGTATTTTATTTGTTATGGAGAAACGGGTTTGTGAACTAATGTGAAGTTCCAAGTAAGAAAGTGACTAATTTAAACTAGTGCAAGTGGTGTCATGTGAACAATAAATAAATATGGAGAGGAATTTAACCGTAAATTCAAAGTAACAACACAGATAATAATGGGTCCTCACCTATGAAATTGGCGTTTTTTCTCACATAGAGAACCTCGTCACTTCTATGATTTAAAATATTCATCAATTGCTTTATATTATATCGAATAATGACCATCATAGACAACTACCGATACCTAGTAAAAAACCTTATTACTTATAGTTTTCTAAATATAAAAAATACCTTAAAAATCTCTTGTCATTTTGTTAGCAGAAATGACCACTACTTTTTTTTTAACTTAGCCAAAACTTATTTATGTCGCTTAATCTACGTGGCATACGTTATCTAAGTTTTTAAACATTAATCCATAAAAGTTTTAAAACATTCGTGTTCATGATTGTTATATAGATTAAGAAATTAATGTGAGTATGAAAAATGCAACTTCTTTAAAATTCCCCATACAAAACGCTGATTTCATAGGTGGAGACCTAATATTTAATTCATGTTTCGATATTGTGTCACGCCATTATACTTGGCTGATTTGTGATAAAATTAAAAATATGTTGCTAATTGTGTTTTCCTATAATATTATTTTTAGTCTCAAAATACACCACACTGTCACTGTTCATTCTAAGGTTGCCTGGAAGAGATAGCAGAAAGCGATAAGGCCGCCCATTGTATGTTTTGTATTTATTTATTTATTTCTGCTATTTATTTTCTGGTGTACAATAAAGTATCTATAAATAAATAAGTAATATTTCCAAGTGCCAAGTAGTTTCGGAAAATATATTTTTATAACGTACGAGTAACTCAGGGATGGAACGAATTCCGTCGATAAATCTACCGCCAAGCAAAAGAGCAGAACATTTTTTTTCTTCATGCTTCATCGAGCATAAAAGCGAATGGTTTTGTATCAAAAGTAAAAAAGGTAATTTACCTACCGAAAAACCCCATACTGCAGGTGTCCATAGCCGTCTCTAATCACCAACAGAGAGCCTAGACAAGGTGTCATTCTATCAGCGATCACCAGGATAGAAAAGTCTAAGATATACCCATGATTGACATAACCTTTCGACATGCTTACGTCAACCCCGTTGAAAGTAAACGTCACTTGTCTAATTTTATTTCATTTATTTATTTATTTCTCAGACATCATGATCCATTTTTACCCGACTACGGCGAAGAAAAAGGAGGGTTATGATTTTGACCGGTATGTATGTATGTATGTATGGTAGGTATGTATGTATGTTCATCTGTTCCCTTGTATCTTCTAAACCACTCATCACAATTTGACAAATAAGGTATCGTTAGAAGCGTCTTGATTGTCCACTGGTTATAGGCTATGTGACGTCACCTAAAAATGGCGCCCTCTAGAGGAAATAAAGTCAGGATCTAAAAAAAAAAAGTTTAATCGTACTATATTGGGTATCAAATGAAAGGGCTTAATGAGCACATTTCAAAAATATATATAATAGGTCTTTACCTATGAAATTGCCGTTCTGCAGTACTGGCCATTTCGAATCAAAATAATTTTTGTTTGGCTAAGAATTCTAATTTCAAATTAATTTTATTTTAAAAACATGGAATTATTTTTTCAAAAGAAGTCATTTGTTTAATGATTAGTGTTACATTTTCATCGCAATTCAATCTTTTTCATCATCATGGATACGTTAAAAATTCGAGTAATTATGGAATATGAGTACCGTCGTGGCAGCAACGCGGCACAAGCGGCACGCAACATCAACGACGTTTACGGAGCTAACACTACAAACCAACGCACCACCTGTTATTGGTTTGCTCGCTTCCGTTCTGGAAATTTCGACCTGAAAAAGAACCTTGCGGTCGTCCGAAGACTTTGGTCGACAATGACGAATTAAAGGCGATTGTGGAAGCTAAATAATATGTTAGTTCACACATGCATAAACAAATACAACGTTTGAAGAATGAAAAATGGACAGTCATACCTGCCCGCCATCACACTCTGTTGCTACTCACATGCACTTTGTGCAGCAATGACGCCGCCTTCTTGCGTAAAATTGCCGCAAAACCATATGTGTGTGCCTCCATGAACATGTGGACGCACCGCAATTCTGTATCATTAGGAAAAATATCAACCTGTTTACATTCATTAAAAATACACTCTCACACAAACTCAACTATTCTGTATACACCCTTTAAAGCGAAAACATCGTGTCATACATAACAAAGTTACATCCACCGCTGTCTTGTGGCACTCGTAGTTGGTATAATTAGTTTAGTATGGGCATCCGGTGTCAAAGCCGGGAGAACTTACTAAACTTGTTCCACAGTATATGCGTGATTAACGTCGGGTTGATGCGGGGCTAGACGACTTGACAGAGGCCTTGCTGGCATTCCTAGGAATCCTAGGATGTCTATGACATTTTCCAGTTCGTGTTCGCAAGCACTACTACAGAGCATGAGGTCTTGGGTTTGATTCTCCGGTAGGGTATTAAATGAGACTTAAACATAACGTACCATACAGTGCGGAAAGGGCCATACGGGAATTTCAATGTACTGCAAGTTTTTTTTTTTAATCAAAGTTTATACAGCAATTACAAGATAAACTATACATTACGTACTATTACGTATCGCCACTTGCGGAGTTCATTGTGTAGAACAGATATAAAAATATTGCAAGCAATAAACGCTGGGCCCAGATAAACTTGGTTTTATTCCAGACCATTTAAATATTTACTTCCCGTAAAGCAAAACCATATTTTAGTCACTGCGCTAATTGAGCTGTCAAACGTTTCTAAAGGCATTCTGTTATTGTTATTCTTAGTTCCAATAACGAAGAATTAAGAGAAATAATATGGAGGAATCTACTTCAGTCTTTATTTTCTACCAATCCAGAGATTACAAGATTAAATTCAAACAATGTTAATCAAAGTAGGCTCCATGTAAAAACGTATTAAGAATACTTTCAGTAAACCCACGTGACATGAAACAAAGCCTCACTAAGATACAACATCACTCAGAGCATACCAGAAACAGCACAAAGCCACATAACCGCATAACTTAATATATTATAATAAAAACTTTTTACAATAAAAAAAAAACAACCGATTTACGATTACCGATTACGACTTACAATTTTTCACTTTTTAGTTGTGGTACCTACCCCACACAAATTAGAATACCACTACCTGCTATGTAAATAACAGTGACGGAGTCACATAAGATATCGTCTTCATAGGAAAATACGTAATATTGAAGCTAACTCAAAAACTACGCAAGCATAGTTAATAAAATTTATATGGGACCTCTGAAGCATGACCTACCGAACAAAAAAAAATCAATTCATAATTGGCGGAGATATCGCGCAACATACACACAAACAAACAAAAAACATACAGACAGAATTGAGAACCTCCTTCTTTTTGAAGAAGTCGGTTAAAAACGCAAAACACTATGTTATACTTTATTTACTACTACTTTACTTTTATACTTTTTACTTTACTTTATTTCATTCCACGCGTCTAAAAATTTAATCTTGTATTTACTGGTGCATGGGAATTTGAACATAATGTTGTATTGTGTTATAGCAACTTCAAGGTGCATCCTGACTGTTTAAAATTTAAACAACTCGTTTTATCTTAATTAATCAGGGGTTCGTGGCTAAGTAATAACAGCCGCACGTATCGATCAAAATAAATAACGCTTGCCGATATCAGTCCATGGATGGGTGACCATGCATTACATAACGAAACCTCTTCGTGACTCGGAAAGCAGGTTAAACCTTTGGTCCCGGCTGTCAGTCCTGCCTGAAAGTCTGACAACCAGTCCTACCAAGTGGGATCGTATTACCCTGTAACTGGGTTGTAGAGGTCAGATAGTCTAGGCAGTCGCACCATGTAAAATGTTGGTATTCAGGTGCATCCGTTAGACTGGAAGCCGACCCCAACATAGTTGGGAAAAGGCTAGGCAGATGATGAGTTCTATTAAGATTATATTTGATGAGGCTGTTCCAATTTACTACTAGAAAGAGTAACTGGACAGAAAAGTACCGAAAATTTATCACCTAGAGGGAAAAAAATAAGAAAGAGATCGGTAGTTCTAAGCAGACGGAAACGAGTTGCTTTGGATTTTATTAACAGATATTTCTTTCCAGATTAATGAAAAACTGTAAGGCCCTTTGTACACGCCACGGTTTCTTTCCGGTACAGCACATAAACCGCGGCGTAGAAAAAACGTGGCTGTCAAAAAGCTGATCTATTGAGCTAGTGATTCATACAACACTGCTGACCATGCCTAAACACAGCGAATAAACCGTAGTTTTGCACCGCAAGAAAACCGTGCACCTTTGTACACTCACGATTGTCTTAATCTTATTTTTGTCCCATCGCCGAGGAAGAAGCGACTAGCTATCAAGAAACGTACAAATGATTGTAGATAAGTAAATATTGTAGTTAAGTAAAATATAATTATCTTAAACTAGCTTCCGCCCGTGGCTTCGCCCGCGTGGTATGTCGAAAAAAGTAGCCTCTTTCCTTTCTCAGGCTCTAGGCTATCTGTTTACTAAATTTCATTTAAATCGATTCAGTAGTTTTGGCGTGAAAGCGTGATAGACAGACAGACAGATAGACAGACAGAGTTACTTTCGCATTTATAATATTAGTAAGGAGTAAGGATTAATTGTTGATCGCTGACTGTTCACACCACCAGCGAGGACTCGTTTGTCAGTTGCCATACACTCTAGGTCCTAGGAAATTGTGAATGAAGACAGTGTTGCATGTCATTCAAATAAAGAAAAAAGGGAAATTGTCGTGAAAGGAAGTCAAGGAGTTGGTCCATAATGTCCTCAAAGCAAATAAATGTGACGCACTGTGTCCCTGCATATTATTTGAAAACGGCAGGTCTATGTTCAAATAATTGTATTGTTTTTGGATTTTTAATTTAATTTTTTGTTCAGTTTTACGGTTAACCTATCTGGTACTAAGTGGTTACCCTTTGTCTGTTATAAAAGTGTTTATGTGACAATGCATTGTGTCCTTCACCCAAAGACTATGTTATTTCAACGACCCCCATTCCCTTTAAATAAAAACAAAACAATGCGGCTTGGTGGAAATTGTTATGAATAAGTGCTAAGACTTTTCCGGAACCAATTCTTTTAAGGCTTCAAGGACATTTTAATTAGCTTTGGTGTTTTTTGGAAACGCGCGCGGTCTGGCCGGTAGCTTAAAAAACACTAATTTAAAAACAATAGGTCATTATTATAATTTTAAAACTAAAAGTAATAATTATGATAAGTTGTTATTTCTTTAGTATTAAATCAGATTTTAATTGAACATGTCCTGTATCGCGTAGCTCAGTGTAACAACATAATGTTTACAAAGTTTTTATTATTATTTGTTTTGTTTCAAAATTGTGTTGCTGTGATATACAGGCTCAATGGTACGTGCAAATTAGCTATATTGAAATTCGTTTGTGTGTTGTTGAACATTTTTTTACTTTGTTAAGTACCTCGTACTTGTTCAAAGGCCGACACTGTCCTCTTACATAGGTGTAAGAGGACAGTGTAGACCGGCTTTTAACATGTTTTCAAATTACAGTGTTAACACTGTAATTTAATTATGTGTTATTTGTGTAATTATTATTATAGATATTATAAGTCTTTAAGTTAAATAAAACAAATAATTAGTCAATAAAAATAATATTCGATACAACATGAAAAAAAAAAAAAAAAAAAAGCCGGTTGGCTTTTACCATGTTTTGTAGGAGTTGAATTTTTAGGCGTTTTCTGTAGGTTCTCCATAGGAAACGTCCAATTGAAACCGTACACCTAGCTTCTGATGTTTCATAATTGTCTGCGAAACAAAATATTTTGATTTTTTGCTGGTTCGGGCTAAAAACACGTCTAAAATGTTTCATTCGTTTTCCATAACGCCAAACGATATGTCTCGAAGGGAGGCCGAGGTGTATTTATAGGGCACCCACATATTGTCAAAATATGATGCTACTAGCTTTTGTACGCGGCTTCGCCTGCGTGGTTGTCAATATCCCAATATCCCACGGAAACGTACTACTGGGATTAAAAGAAAGCAAAGCAATGATCGCATACATACAGCCGAAGAACAGGTAAACAGAAACTATGCCAGATAGCCTTTTATACTGTAAAAGACTATAATTGAGGTCAAAAGGCTTGGGATTGAGCTGAGCGTGTGAATCTTGTTTTTTTTTCTGCTCATTTTGTTTTTTTTTTTCATGTACCATTTTAGATAATTATGTATGTTTAGAGCAATGGCAATTTACTATCTGGCAGTTTGAGTACTTTATGCAGCCTACCCAAATGTCCTTTCCTTGGTATTGTCTACCCTGTTGTTCACAATAATTGTGAATAAAAACCTATTACTTAACTATTTAGATAAATAAGGTATTGATTTTAATTTTGAATAAAACCGACGACCCGTTACAGGCATTATTTCAACAATCTCAGTTCCTTAACATACTTCTGCATTAATATCGCAGAAATACTAAAACTTATTTGTGTTCGTAGAACTCTCAATCCTTTTTCTTTAGCAAATATTATTTCAATAATTCAATGTTATTCAGCTACTGTTGTTATATTTGCAGACTCGGATTATGCTCGTATGCCTCCTTTGTTCCACCTGGACAACTACGAAGAATGCTTCGATGAACCTGATTCGATGTACTGCTATGCAGAATTTGCTCTGGTCTCGGATGAGCCAAGCGAGGTCTTGACTATGATAGAAGTAAGTTTTGGCGCTTATGGCGTCCATAATTTGGACTCCTACGGTGGTGGATCAGAATATAAGATTCAGGCTTCCAAGTCATTGGTAAAATGCACTAGGCTTCTTGATATCACATACAGCAATGTAGGTATCTGTTCGTTATTTTACAGAAGATGCCCATTTTAGTTTAACAATGCCTGTTTTTTCTAATACTAGATGACGCTCGAGTGAATGACAAAATAAAAGTGTGCTGTTGGATTTTTAACGCTCGGCTCAGATGACGTTATCTAAAATCTAGCCCTTCAAAAGTAATAAATAATTAGTATTTCTATATTTTCCCTCAGTTAATTTTAATTTTAAGATAAATTCTAGTATATATCTTTTAATTATCTCTTCTATTTACAGGAATTTTCAGAAGCAGTTTTACACTACAACCACACAGTGCTACGCTACGGTTATTGCATGAAAAAAACATGCAGTAATTTCTACGAAGTTTCTGGATCGGATCTGGACCTAAGATCGTCTCTTGAGGCGTGCACTAACGACACCATTTATAAAAAGTACAAATTAAAAACGAGACTGTCGAATAATGTTGATTGTTCCAAACGCGATAGAGACTTCCCAATAGATAGTGTGGATCTGACTGTAGGAGTGGTCTGCATGGTAATATTGATGGTTAACCTTATCGGAAGCCTTTGTGATTGCTATTTAGAAAAGGGAAAAGATCATGGAGGTAGGCTTTCATTTTATCAAAAGTTTTATTATTTTAATAATTGCAGCCCGTAAAAGTGTTTTTCTAAATATGCGTCCTATGGTATATTGTAACAATTTTGCTGCACATCATTATCTACTTTACATCACTCTGTTAACACACGATAACAGAATACTTTCCTTTTTACAAGCTTTTTCTTTTAGTTTTGTTTTAAACCTCACTTACTTCTTAAAATGCAGACAGCAATAAATTCTATGTTCATTTCATTTATTGTACACACATGCACGTAATGTCTGTATTTATTAACTGTGATGTTTACAGGTCTCAGATTTCTGTATTGCTTTTCTATATTTCGGAATTGGGAGAAGTTTGTTAAGTCGCCAGGCGAAGGGCAAGATTCTCGTTCGAAAGCATTGAGAGGAATTCATGGTATCAGGTAAATTATCTATATTAAATATTCAAAATATAATCAGTGTTTTTTTTCACATTTCTTAACTCACGCCTTCTTCCCGTGAGGATAGACAGAAATTACAGAACACCAGTTTTGTTCACATTTATAATCATGTTTTTTATGCTTCAGATCCCTTAGTACGTTCTTCGTCGTATCAGCTCACTCATCTTTCGTCTACCTCATAGGTACTGTTAATCCACACACTTTGGAAGATGTAAGTTTAATTTTATTTACTGATTAAAATACAAATGAATTAATTTTCAATAAATATACCATACTAGTCGTTACACATACCTAATACATGAAAAAAAACATGTTCTTGAACAGCGAAAGATGATGCACAATAATTGAATATTACTATTTTAATTTCAGTGGTTAGATGATTTTGCCCTATTTGTGAACGGGTCACTGACAATGCAGACATTCTTTATCATCTCGGCCTTTCTACTAGTATATAACTGGCTGATACATTCGGAGAAACATGAACCTTCGTGGAAGATGCTGCCAAAACATGTCGTAATGAGATGGTTGAGGTAAGGATATAATATATAAATCTCACAAGTACAGTTGAACAAGCTATTTGTTGTACAGACAGCTATGTAGTTCGCAATTACTTTTAAATAATGCTGTGCTGGGTGTGTGTTGTGCTGAGTTGACAATTTTATATACCATCAAGTTGTCCTATAAAAGTGATTCCGATATTTACAGAAAACATAATTATTATCATTTCATTTAAATTAATTGAATTACTATTACCTTAAAATGTTTGCCTATATACCAAATACATTCGACTGTACATCCTTGATCCCATCGATCAGTGGCCTTAAAAAAATTGAGTGGGAATTAATCTCATATCCGTATTGCTAACGAGTGTCATTCTGAATTTCGACACGGTCTCAATTTCGAAACACAATAGTTCGATTACTCATCGTTAGGATTATTTATAGACTTTTGCTTTGTCTTATGCAGGTTAACTCCATTGTACGGCCTCATCATAGCCTTGTCAGCAACTTGGTTTGGGAGACTAGCATCAGGACCTTATTGGAAGGCAAGTTTTTCTAGTAACTCTACTGATATATGATTTGAGCAGTAGTATCATCACCATCGTAGGCTTTTCTTAAGTAGATATCAGACACTTCACTGTCTTTCATAACTAAAAAATATCTCATCTTTCGCTCAAAGTGAACAGAAAATATCACAAGTCAAAAATGAATTAATCCGCTCTAGTTTTATTCACTCTTCTTTCTTTGTCCAGGCGGTATTTCTTTAGAATGCGCTCCCTATGAACATCAGGATGGCAGCTAGTCAGTTATCTTTCAAAGTAGTGGCTCGTGAACATATTCGTGAGAAGTAGGCAGAATCTTTGCGGCGCTGATTTACTGGGCTTTTTTTCTCCTCTACCTATCGTTATTTCTAGTTATTTACAAAGTTTATTCTGTTTATATGTATGTATGTAAGTATAATTATGTATTACTATATATCCTTTTTCGAGTTATCTATCCCGTATGTTGCACCTGCCATGTTTGTCTCTGCATCACCCTTAGAAAACGCCTCAGGCATTAAGTCCGCCTTTGTACAGTTTTTTATTTTTCTTGTGGATGAAGTTTTAATAAATAAATAAAATATTAATTATAGAATCGATCCAACGATGGTAGCAAAAGCTAACATTCATTAGACTACCTAATGAAAAATGAAATTAGCTGAGCAGATTAACGTTCATTCGTATGTTATTGGCCGATGTCATGTGAACGTAGATTGAAACAAAAATGCACATTATTTCGAATAAACCATTAAATTCATTCGAGTGAATTGTCTTAATATCATCTTTACAAAGCATAAGATATTGTAATTTCTTTATTCATAAGTCTCTTCTCTTCTTCTTCTTTTCGTTTGGTTAGTGACTAACCTGGTGACAGAATTTTAAAGCCGCCCATGCACCTCTGACTTGGCTTCACATGCCATTGAGAAATATCCTTCAGGTATGACGGTTTCATTCATAACAGTGACAGTTATTGTCATTACTATGTCCGAATCGTGGATTTCTTGTCATTACAACAATAGTACTTTACTGTCGCGGCCAGCAATTAGGGCATTGATGGACGATCGAGATATTGTCGGCCGAGGCACACATACGTGAGTCCATCAACGCCTGATTGCGGCCAAGGCTTACGTAGTACTTTTCTCAAATAATGCTCACTCGCCACGATGTTCATTTGTTTCTTCTTAGCAAGCCAAATCGAAATATAAATAAAATCTTTGATAGTTTCCTCCTTGGTTGCCATGCGTTGAAGAAAAAAATTCGTTCCATTTGTTCCGTGAGTTTTCATGCTAAAATTTGGCCGCTACACACGACAGATAATATATGGATTTTCATACATGTAGTACTTAACATTGCCGGCCGCATATTCACTTGTTTTTACCAGTACAGCAATTTTGATTTATGTCAAAGAAGGTTGTCAAAATATTGCTCAAATTACCAAGCATGTTTGACAAAAACATTAATCCCAAAGAGATTCAATTCATTATCATTATCTTGCCCTTATCTCAATTTGGGGTCGGTGCAACCTGTCCTTTTCTTCCATACTACGTCATCATGTCCGTAGTGACACTAGTTACTCCCTTTCTAGCCACATCATCTTCCTCACAGTATATCCATCGTGTCTTTGGTCTTCCGTTACTCTTAAAGCCATCCACATCCATACCCAAAACTTTCCTAACGACATTCCTCATTTCACTCATTTCCAAATTCCTTCTTCCTTCTATTAGGAATCAATAAATTGCACCCACATTACAAGAAAGTTCCATTTGTTCCATAATATTAAGAAGTGTATTAATTAAAACTAATATTTATCTACAGAGATCGGTTTATACCGAAGTGAGAGACTGCCGCAATTACTGGTGGAGCAATATCCTTTACATCAACAATTACGTTCAGGGTTCCCATTGTATGCCGCAAACTTGGTAAATATATCTTCTTTTTTTTATGTTTGGCCACGCATTACGTTTTAATGAGTAGTCCGATTTGAACGATTATTTTTTGAATGGGAAAGGTATACTTCGAAGTTGGTCCCATTTTAAATTGAAAACTAAAATCCATCCCTAAGGGTAGAAAACATGGGGTTGATTGATTTTTCGCCTACTGAATTTTCAACTGTGGACCGATTCTGTTGAAATTTCGCAAACATACATAGTTCTGATGACTAGTGATAGCACAACCACTCATCATCAACTCCAGTCTTTAACCTGGAGTTGATTCGAACACATATTCAACGAAGATTCATCAAACTACCATTATACGCCATAATTAATACCCTAATAAATTTGTTTGTTCGGCGCCGACTCAAAATTTGTTATTTAAATTGGTTTAGGAGCTTAATTACACTAGAAGGTTTTTTTTTTTCGCTTTTTTTTGTCGGTTTAATTTTTTGTAAAA
The DNA here is from genome assembly GCA_947363905.1 of Lithophane semibrunnea. NCBI lineage: Eukaryota > Metazoa > Arthropoda > Insecta > Lepidoptera > Noctuidae > Lithophane > Lithophane semibrunnea. The sequence continues at coordinate 15,569,856 of OX376205.1, forward strand.
AGTTTTTTAAGTAAGAGAATTGGCCCTCAGATGACATATTGAGAACCTGCTCCTTTTTGTATGTTTTTTTTGTTGTATTTATTTGTATGCAATTACTCCGCCAATTATGTATTGATTTTGATGATTTGACTTTTTTGTTTGGTCATGCTTCAGAGATGGTCCCATACAAATTTTATTAACTTTGCTCGCTTAGTTTTTTGTTAGCTTCAAATTACGTATTTTTCCCACTTGGTCTATATGAACGATGTTTTAAGTTATTTGTGTGGAACACTCAACTAAACGTGCAAAAACTTCTTACAAAAAAAATATTTTTTCATTATTAAAATGATCCACCATTGTTGCTTTATCAGGTATTTAGCAGCAGACACGCAGCTCTACTTCATGGGAGTCATCATCTTCTTGATATGCAGGACTGCCCTGACTAGGAAGGTGGTACTGAGCATTCTCTTCGTGATAGGGATCATAAGCCCCGCACTGCATACTTATTATCAGCACTTGCATGGTTTTCTGCTTCCTTCCCCGGAGTAAGTTAGCCATAACTATTTTCTAGCTTAAACAATTTTAAAATATAAGTGTAACACTAGGTAGTATTAAAAAATCTGAAAACGTGACGGGTGTATTCCGCCATTGCTAAAGCTCTGGCCAAACTGGACCAGGATTGTGTCAACTAACTTGTATGAAGGTGCTTAAACTGACGCAAATAGTCACGTGACTTCTTAATAATTTAAACGACACATGAAATCCTGCGTCCTGAGTCCCGCGCGGGATTTGCTTCAGTACGGCCAGAGCAATGAATTTAAAAAACATGAGCTTAATTCAATATTTTTCTAATAAAAAGAGCGTTTGAATCCGTCTTTATTTCTTTTTGTAACGCTTGAATACTGCTTGTTTAAAATAAAAAACTTTCATAATAGTCAGAATTAGGTTTTGATGGACAAGAAATTTTTGTTCAAGTTAAAATAGTTCCGCATTGTCGTCTAATTTATTTCGTTGGCAGTGTATAGTTTTTCTAATGATCCATCTTTTACTTTCAGAACAGCAATTAATTTATTCACAGATAGTGAAATGTTCAAACATGTCTACGTAAAATGGCATACCAACTTGTCTGGCTACGTCATCGGCATGGCAATGGCCTACATTATCTACGACTGGCAGAAGGCTGGGGGCAATCATGAGCAATTCTGGGTAATCCTTCCTAAAAATCATCATCACCATCATAAAACACTCATCTAGTTAAATTTTTAATATTTGTTTTTTTTCTTCTTACTTTCACTTTTATCTGGGACACTGTCGTCTTCCCCTAGGAGGTGGCGTTCATAGCAGCGACACAGTTCCTTCTAATGTAGCTTTTTCACAAATCAATATACGTAATGAAACTTGGGTGGCATATCTCTATGGTGGTATGGTTCAGTCCCACCCTACCATGGCCAGGGGTATGGTGGGTCCGCAGTGTTTCCGATAACCAATAAAATTCTAAAATAAAATGAGTTTTTGTTCCAATAGAGATTATTATTACTTATTATAGAGATCATGCAGTACTTGTTCCATGTGACTTGGGGTCGGCGCAACACGATTCCTCTCTTCTCACCTTACTTGAAAATACAATAGTGCAAATAGCTAGGTAAATATTAATTTTGACCAGACTAAATGCCAGCGATGCAGACGAATTTTTTGTTGCCGTTTGATAATTTTCCCTTGTACATAATTATTATTATAGATATTATAAGTCTTTAAGTTACATAAATATCAATTTTTTTTAGTATGTTTATATCCATTAAAATAGATTGTTCGTTAAAATAAATAAAACAAAATTAGACAAATTAAAAAGATAAATAAAACAAATTATTTAACAGTCACTAGTCGGGTAAATAAAAAAGGGTTTTTTGTTTTTTAAATATTTTTTTATATTTCAAGCTTTTTAGTTTTATTAATTTATATAATTGGAATTAACTCATTACTAGCTTTTATTTGATACCAGAGTTGTATTTTTTTTTTTAACTTACCCTCCTTTTTTTTTGTTAGCAGATGAAATATATAAAAAAAATATAGCTTATGTCACTCCTACAATTAAGACGAACCTAACGACACCTCGTATGTTAAAATCCATCAAACCTTTTCGGCTACAGAGCGTGCCAAAGAAATAGACATACATACATACAAACATACATACATATATATATAGTCCTCCAGACCGTATTTTCGGCCACGGCGGCCAATCCCGACGGAGACTAGCCTTCGGCGCGGGAGACATTATAGTGCACAAGTGTTTTCGCAGACACAAGTGCACTCTCTCTTCCCTCACTCTCATAGCCCGATGGGACGGCAATCCGACACGACCGGAGAGAGATCAGGCGCAGGACCAACGGCTTAACGTGCTTTCCGAGGCACGGGGATATCACACCGCCAACTTCTTAACTCCGGGCTGTTACTACGAAATTCCTAATGGAAAAATCCAATAACACTTTGCCCGACCCGGGAATCGAATCCAGGACCCCACGCTCTGCAGTCGCGCTTGCGACCACGAGACCAACGTACCATACATACATACATACTCTCGAAAAACATTACCCTCCTTCTGGCGCAGAAGGGTAAAAAAGAAAAAAAGAGAAAGTGAAATTTTAAATTCTGCATACGAGAAGCAGAGGAGCGGTCGGTGCGGTGACGCTTAGAAAAGGCCTATGTCCAGCAGTGGACGTCTTTCAGCTGAATAATGATGATATATTTAATAGTTTTACCACTCTGTCAGTTTCTTTAAACCATCTTATTTCATAACATTATAAGTATTATCATAGAGTTCAATTTCGAATAGCTTCTATGTATTTCTTTTCTTGCCTTTTGCAGAAATACCGGTACGTATACTGGAGTACGTTCTTCGTGGGTGTGTTCATTTGCTGCTCTGGTAGTATCTTCTTTGCCGTTGATGCACCACAGCCCGTCTACGTTCACTCGCTGTATGTTGCTTTCGTGAAACCTATCTTCAGCTTAAATATGGCCATCATTATAGCTGGAGTTATTATTCAATTTGAAGGTACTTACTTAATTTATTATATTTTGTCTTCTGAGGAAACTAATATTATCAAAAAAACAGTCGGATGAATCCTTGAAAGGACTTCATTGGTTCATTGCAGACCTTAATTGGGAGACTGAGACCGAACACGGACAATCTCCGTATTTTTAAGAACGTTTACATTTTAATATCAGTCTTACACCGGTTTCTGAATTGACAATTTGAAGTTGAGAAGTTTTCAAACTCTACTTTAGCATTAGTAAAATGAGATGCGCCAAGACAACCCAATTCATATTTTTTTACGATTTTTGCAATTTGCAGCTCAGTGTCTATGTAATGTTGATCAAAATATGATTCGCGACCTTAACAAATATTTATTTACAGACTTATAATCATTACAATCATCCATAGTATTCTCTAAGCTAAACTCCGACTAAAATGTTACTATTTCAAGAATTTTATTAATCTGTTATTAATCTGTTAGACACCTCCAATTTTGACAAGTTTTTGGCATTTATTGTCACTGAAATGAGATTGCGACTAGACTTTGAATGTGTTTAATTATGGGAATTGGCCTTCACGTGTGACAAAGTATAATTTTCCTTTGATTTATAAAAAATGCTCTTTGACCACCCCGCTTTCCCCATTCACAGGTATATACCGGACAATCCTGGAGTGGCAACCCTTCAGGTACACAGGCCGGCTGTCGTTCTGTGCATATCTATTGCACGTTGCCTTCGCTAGGACCGAAGTGGCGTCTATTGTCGCCGCTCAAAGAGTCACTCGAATCGGAATTGTAAGTAATGTATTATTTAGAACTGCTTGACTGAGGATGTCTTAAACCTTGTTTTTTTATGATAAAGAATATTGTGTTTGTGACACATGCTAGTGTAAATTATCTTTTGTGTATTATATTGAAGTGTCTGCTACACGGTTGCCAACCGCGTCCCCGACAGAGGTGACCTTGGTTGGCGACCGGCAGAGCTGTTTCAACAACATGGTCGCCGATATGCCATTCTGTCGTGGTATTCGAGGAGTAAAGACGTCATGGTTATTTTGACCGTTGCATCATTGGCTTTTGGATCAATGTTTATCCATTTAGAAACCAAAACCTCCCAGGCAGGCTAGGCGCTTTTGATTATTGTCTTTGTACTGTTCGCAGCTGAGATCTCACAGACGGGACTCTGTACAGCTCGATCAACTCGGTAACAATTTCTTTTTCTTCCGCCACTTTGCAAAAATTTTAATACATAGGTAACTTGTAAAACTTGCGCTCGTAACATGTCATGTGCCTCGCTTGACGATTGACAGCTAGCGACTGACGTACTAGCGGTTAGCAACCGCCGGTGCCGTCTACATGGTCGGCCGCCGACTCAACCTCCTTCGCCTTTGGTCGCTAGCGCAGCTCTTTAAACCAAGGTCCTTGGAAAGTCAAACGAAATTTGGTCGTATACAATTTAAAAGGTTGGTTATCACAAAGGTCACCTCTGACGGGACGCGGTTGGTGATCGTGTAGCAGGCACTTTATGAACACCTCTTGCATTTATAGAAATATTTCGAAAACACTTCGATAATTATTAAATCGGTAGATTTATGTATCGCATTATCCTGTAGATAGATTTAGAGTTTGTGTTTTTTTTTTAAATAGACATATTTAAAAATGTAATCTATGTGTATAGAATAAACGAGACGGTAAATAAAATTAAAATGTTGATAGAATGGCGAAGTACTGCAATGGCAATGATGGTCATTTCATATCAACCCCTTTGAAAGATGCTGTCAGACATACTCGGCTACATCTATCACAGTGTAAAAAGATTCAATATTCTGAAACGTTTTCTATATTTCACAGGTTTTGAATAGCTGTACAATAATTATGTGGACATTCATAGCAGCATTTTTCTTCTGGATACTGGTCGAAAGTCCTTTTGCAAACCTCCTTGGAGCCATCTGCAGAAAGCCTCAAACAGCTGCTGAACAAGAAAACAAAGAGGCTTCTACGGAATCTAAGAAAACAGAAGATGACAATGAAATAGATATGAGTCAGACAAAAAACGAAGATAGTACTATTGTTATTAAAATTTAAAAACGGCATAAAGTTAAATGTACTTATTGATAAGAGGATTAACTAGTGCAAGTGGTGTCATGTGAAAATAAATAAGGAAAGGGATTTAACCGTAAAGTAACAAAGGAGATAATATTTTATTGATGTTTCTATATTAGGGGTATGAGGAACAGGGTGTTAACCTTTAAAATGCGAGCGGAACGGCGCTGTTCCGCACGGCAATCGGCGTTCGGCTGCGGTGGAACGATATCGTTCCAGCGGGGTCCCACGGTTTGCGCGGCAAAAATCTCTATTTCTGCTTATGAATAAGGGTTTTTTATCGTCTGTGGCAATTTAAGTCTATGGGCAGATAGATATTCTAGTCGACTTACTCATTAAAAACCAGAACTTCTTTTTTTTTTTTTTTTTATTGTTGAAGTTTGACGCGTGTTTCACGTCAAAATTGCCGTGACTTCTGTTTATTTTTTCCTGTTAATGTCATAATCTCTTAATGTTGTTACATTACTTACGTATTTATAATAAAACCTGCGAAAATTTTATAAAAATCGATCCAGTAGTTTTAGAGATACGGTCAAAACAAAAAACAAGGCCCACTACGAAACATTCTCTATTTGTAAGTTATATTTTAGTTACCCGCTTATTGTTTATACATAAGTATGTGGTCTATTTATTCAAGAACCCAAACCAATTAACGATAATGAAGTGCGTTTAGTATTTCTCAAGTGTTTATGTTTTTTGTGCGAGCGCTGGCGCACCGCGCGCCCGCCACTCGGCGGGGGGGGGGGTCCGGTCCCGAAGCCCATAATACGTTTCGATAGCCCGCAGCTTTAGCTCATCCACCATAGAAAATGGATCCTCCGACCAGACGGGTGTTGTGTCTGGCGGGCAACTGCCCAACGTGATGAAAGGTTCTTGTATATATGTCCACTGCACGGTAAACTTTAATTACGCGATGCAAGATTTATGTGACGTCAGGATTTTTGTGTGACGTCAGGTCTTTGATACGTAGTTCGCATGTGGCGATGTAGATACCGCTACACTATATTTTGTCGCGCCATTCTATGTGGTTGATTTGTGATAAAATATAAAAAAGTGTCCAATTGTGTTTACCTTTATTATTATTTTTAGTCTCAAAATATTCTTTCCAAGTGCCAAGTAGTTTCGGGAAATATAAAAGTTGTGAAGCAACAAAAAACTGTTGCTTTGACTTTGTGACGTGACTTTGGTTCTTTCTGTTGATGAAGAAGCTGGCGGTTGGTCTTCAGACAACATGATCCATTTTGTTAGCACAATATAGTGTTTAAAACGATGTTAGTTCATACATAAACAAATACAACGTTTGAAGAACGGACAGTCCTACCTGTCCGATATCACACTCAGGATGCTGTTACTACTCACACGCACTCTATGCAGCTCGCGTAGCATGATAACCATAGAAACGGGTTTTGTTGACGGAAGAATAGACAGAACTGACAGATAAACCATCACAATATGTCACCCGCCGACAAAATCCGTTTCTATTGTGGTCACGCTAAGCCTACAGCAAGAAAGCGGCATCACTATGCCGCTTTCTTGCATAAAATTGTTGCGAAACCAACTAGGCGTACCTCCTTGAACGTGGTGGACGCACTGCAAGTCTAAGACATTAGGAAAAAAATCAACCTGTTTACATTAATTAAAAAGACTCTCTCGCACAAACTTAACTATTCTGTATACACCCATAAAGCGAAAACATCGTGTCATGCATAACAAAGTTACATCCACCGCTGTCTTGTGGCACTGTCTCAATAGTTGGTATAATTAGTTTAGTATGGGCATCCGGTGTCAAAGCCGGGAGAACTTACTAAACTTGTTCCACAATATATGCGTGATTAACGTCGGCTTGATGCGGGGCTAGACGACTTGACAGATGGGTGCCTTGCTGGCGTTCCTAGGATGTCTATGACATTTTCCAGTTGGTCTAGTGTGAAAATTGGTGCAGAAATTACGAGATTGATTATTCATTTAAGTATCGCCACATGCGGAGGTTATTTTGCAGAACAGACATAAAAATATCGCAAGCAATAACGCTGGACCCGGAACAATTTGGTTTTATTCCAGACCATTTAAATATTTACTACCCGTAAAGCAAAACCATTTAGTCAACGCGCTAATTGAGCTGTAAAACGCCGCCAAAGGAATGCTGTTATTGTTTTTCTTAATTCCAAAAACGAAGAATTAAGAAAAATAAAATGGAGGAATCTACTGAAGTCTTTATTTTCTACGAATCCAGAGATTACAAGACCAAATTCAAGCAATGTTAATCAAAGTAGGCTCCATGTGAAAATGTATTAAGAATACTTCCAGCACGTTTCCCGCGTGACATGAAACAAAGCTTCACTAAGACACAACATCACTCAGAACATACCAGAAACAGCACAAACACAGACAACCGCTCACTTAATATAAAAACGTAAAACACAGACAATGACCGTACGGCAGTTCATCCACTACCCTTTATTGCATTCCACGCGTTCTCCCACAACCAACTCTCTATGCTCCCAGCTTACTGGCTCGTTCACTGGTCCCGTTTGAGCCCGCCATTACAAAATTTCCGTGTCCCGATATTGTTGATGCAGGATGTTGTCAACGGAAGTCGTTTAGGCGACCATGGTCGTAAGTGACCGAGGGTTGAGGGCATCAAAGTAGATATGGAGAAGGGAATTTTATGTTGTAGGAAAATGTGTTTAGACACTAGGATTAGCGTGTAAAAGTGTCCTTATATATTGAGATTAAACAGAATCTTGATGCTCCTTAGAAAAGAGAAATAGGTAAGTCATTTGTATGAGAATTTTGAAGGATCTTTTTGAGACTTGATTCCATCATGCCTTCTAGCAACCACCATCGCCATAATGTTGGAATTGTAATGACGTTATGGCCTGGGATACGGAGGATATCTTGACAAAAAATCCAACGATACCGGATTAGTTGAAGTTAGGTTAAATATTTTATCCAACCATCTCACAAAATTACAAAGTCTGTAAAACACTTTAACTTTTATCTCCACAATACTCCGTTAAATATATAAATATATCCGCTGAAACAGATGTGGCATTTACAAACTGAAAACATGCGACGGCGTACCTCAGCTTGCACCTCTTCAAAAGCTGGCACATTTAAAAATAGAATCAGCCAGTATTTGTTTTATACATCTAAAGGTTTACATAAGCCGCAACAGACGGCCGGCACCTAATTGGACATGATCCACGCTTGCTGATATTTTAAAACAAATAAAATGAGAGCCGGCGCCACGGGCTTTAGTTAATTTTGACGTGATACATACTGTTTGTCTGTTTGTCGAGCGCGTTATGTTTTGTGGACGATGCGGACGAGTACTGAGTCAATATTTTTTTAATGTTTTGGTTGTATTTTTTTTAAAGGTGTGTTTATTGAAAGAGTTTTTTGTGGAGAATATGCAGATACTGGGACGTCTACGCTGTTTGAGTATCTACTAGTGATACTAATAATAAACGAACTTTGAATCACAATACTTAATTAAACGATAGTACCTCAGTCATTGCGTAACACAATTTGCAATGCCTTTAATTTTTTTTTGACATTGTCCATTGCAACATGTACGTTGACGAACTGACGAATGTTTCAATCTTAAGAAGCAATGGATTAGGAATTTCATTAAAGAAAATGTGTTACGCAATTTGGGGTACTTCATTAAAACCGGGCATAATGGAATCTGACTTCTTATTGGCATACTTTTGTAGCTAATCTAAGACACCAATGTCTCATAATGAAGCAAATAATAATAATAATTATTATTTTTATTATATATTTATGAAGTATGTATGTAAATGTAGTATCATATTATTATTTGTTTTATTGTATTAAGGGCGAATTTCACCAAAATTTTATACGGAGTATAAGTCTTATCCTGCGAATTTTTTTTTAATTTTTGACAGTTTTTCCATACAAAAACTGTCAGACTACAATTTTATTCCACGGATAAAAGATATCTGACTTTGATGAAATCAGCCCTAAGTGATTTTTTTTTGATTTTATGTATTTTACTTTCTCTCGAATCTTACACACGGTGTCTACATCTCTTATATACTTTTCTATCGTAGGTGTGCTGGAAAAGAGATTTCTTTAGAAATAAGCATCACCTTTGTACGTATTTTTCTGTTCTTTTCTTCTTGTCTGTTTATTATGTGTGCACTAATTATGGTTAAATAATTAAATAATTGTGAAAAAACTAGCAAGCTAAATAAGTGTTGAACGCATGTTCTTCCTTTTATATCAGATGAGGAATTTATTATTCAGTAAGAAAATAACGATATTGTTTTAAAACGATAGCAGGTTATTACTATATCACAATGTTTTTTTACAAATTCACTGTTTTGTTTTGTAAACGAAAACAAAATAAAAAACATTTTATTCCCTTGCACAGAAACGTTGTTTGTAAAAATAATATGAAACATCGATTTTGTTTTCACTTTATTTTTTCAACTATTCCTATGTTTGTCATGTAATATACCAGTGTGTAACAAAGCTTGGTTGACGGACAGACAAATGCCGCGTTTTGTCTTCGTGTGTGATCCAAAGCGCATTCCTGGAACACTACTTAGTTTGTAGAACATGATTAAAATCAAAATCAAAATATTGTATTTCACATAAACCTACATGGGCACTTATGAAACGTCAGAAGCTAGGTGCACGGTTCCAATTGGTCGTTTCCTAAAAATCCTAAAAATAATTGGCTTTTGCAATATTTTTACGAATTACAGTGTTATTAGGTATGGGAGGACAGAGTAGGCCTTTCAACAAGTACCAGGTAGATACTTAACAAAATAGAAAATGTTCAACAAATCTACAGTCCACTATATTTTATATTTAAGCTTAGACATTTTTTATTCATCATCATTATTGGCAGCCTGGTTCCGCCCACTGCTGAGTAAAGGCCTCCTCCCTTTAGTGTTATGCTTCCCTAGGGGCCTACCACCACCGTTTACAGCAGTATTATTTTAATCTTACGTTGTGGAGAAAAGAGATGGAGCTATATACGTCCTGTAGGGCTTCATCTCTTTCCTACACTGAAGTAATATTAAAATAATACTGCTGTAAGTGGTGGTGGTAGGGCCCCCTGGTCAGTGCGGTTCCCATCCAGGTCTACCTCGCGATCTTCTGTGGGTCAACCACCTGTCCTTTTATTGCCAGTTATAAAAATAAGATTTCCCGACTTTGCAGTTAGGTTAGCCAAAGCAAGGAAAAGCTGTGTATACAGATTTATTGATAACTTGAGCCTGTAATGGCTGCTGTTTAAAATGAGAAATAATTCATAATTTGTAATTTCCTGCTCCCTGGCAACTACACTCTAGCACCTATTAGTTCCTCTAGCTAGAGAACTAATAGATGCTATTGCAAATGCAGAACAAACAAATTGAATTTATTGCTTCTTTCACGGCAACTATTAAAAAAAAACCTGCCAAGTGCGAGTCGGAACGAAGGTTGCGCACGAAGGGTTCCGTAGCCCCCTCAAATATTTATTTCAAACAGACGGTCGGACAGCGGAGTCTAATAGGGTCCCGTTTTACCCTTAGTACGGAGCCCTAAAAATACTATGGGTGCTTTTTTAGGGTTCCCTTTGGTACGCCTACTTACTAAGCCTCCGTCTGTCTGTCAGCAGGCTATATCTCATGAACCGTAATAGGTAAACAGTTAACATTTCCACAGATAGTGTGTATTGCCGCTATAACAACAAACAATAAATAAAGATAAAAGTTAAAGTTAAACAAAACCATGTTTATCAGTTGTTAAGCCTAAACACCTTTTAAGCACGACATTTCTATTTATGGAGTTTGACATAAAACTGACAGTAGACACGCGTTTAACAAGAAGTGTCTATGTTTTTGTGGTGTTTAATATTGTACAATGGTACGGAACTCTTCCTCTGCGAGTCCGACTTGCACTTTACGAATTTATTATATTCCCTTATTGTTGCTGCACCTTTGTTTATTTGTATATGAGTTTTGCATTTCAGTTTGCTGCCGTCTCAAAGACGAAGTTGTTCATCCAAATTATCCTTGTGTAGTAGTCAATTTATTCTTAGTCTCGGACAGACAGACAGAAAGTGTATAGTATAGTATCGTCTTGTGCGATCCGTAGTACATTCCGACTGCACTACTGATATTTTTAGATTACAATACCGTCAACTTTTTGTTTCATCGTCTACTCGCAAAGCTTGTGTTTCTTTTTAATAGAGTCGCTTTTAGCATGAGATGTATTTGTGCACTTTTGTGATGATGTTGATGTCTGTTTTGAACATTGTTCCTTAGTTAATTGATTCAGGATTTCAGGCGTAACTTTGCGGAAATCCATTATAAAATAAAATAGACGTAGATATATTTATTTAGTAACCTATTCCGCTTGCCTATTCTTCAAGAGTCATAAAATACGCAGAGCAGTCTCTCACTCACTCTGTGTCCAGCGCTCGGTGTGGCAACATGTCCTGTTCTGGTTTGCGACTGGTCAATCGTCATCCTGAGGATGCCTCGTTGGGAGATGAAACACGTGTCGATTTCTAACAGGGTTTTTTTTTAATACTCTTGGAGAATAGTTAAGCGGAATAGGTTACTAAATATATCTACGTCTTTTGTATTTCATTGTTCCTTACTAAATTATCTTGTTTCATGGTATTTACTTATAGTCTTGACAAATCTCATAACTATGTGCAATTTATGCAAAACAGGGGCATACAAAAGTAAGAGCATTTATAATTGTCAGTAACGAGAGAAAATATATCCCACGATACAGGGTATCCTAGTCCAGCAGCAGTCTCTGCGTCCAGTGCTCGGTGTGGCAAGATGTCGTGTTCTGGTTTGCGACTGGTCAATCGTCATCCTGAGAATGCCTCGTTGAGAGATGAAACACGTGTCGATTTCTTACAGGGTTTTTTTGATGACTCTTGGAGAATAGGAGAATTAAGCGGAATAGGTTACTAAATATATCTACGTTTTTACTGCATAGAAGCTTACACACATTCCGCGTCAGTAAAACCGTATGTAAATTCAAATTCACACTAAATTAACAATTACACCAATAACGTCGAAATTCGGGAACAAGCTCAAAATTATTATGATCATTAATTTAGCTACTAACGAAGTGACTACCGAGTTCCAACTGCGTATGACCACAGTAACCTCCAACCAATTAAAAGCTAAATTATCATTGTTTTGAATTTCATAATTATATATTAGAACTGAAGCAAAAAAGCAAAGTGAAGCAGTGGTGGCCCAGTGGTAACGGCCGCGACTTACGAGTTGTAGGTCGTAGGTTCGAACCCTGACAGGCCCTTTACTTTGTGTAAATAATTTCATCACCACTGCTCTCAAAACGGTGAAGGAAAACATCGTGAGGAAACCGGCATGTCTTAGAACCAAAAATTTGAAGACATGTGACATCTACCAACCCGCACTAGGCCCGCGTGGTGGATTACGGCCCACTCCCTCTCACAGAGAGGAGGCCTGTGTCCCAGCAGTGGGAACATTATAGGCTGATTATGTATATGTATGTATGATGTATGTATATTAGAACTAGCTTCCGCCAGCGGCTTCACCCGCGTGATATATCTTTATAAATTACTAGCTGCGTCCGCGGTTTCACCCGCGTAAGTATCGATCCCGTGGGAATATCGGGATTAAAAGTATCCTATGTCCTATTCCAGGTTATGGTCTACCCATGTGTCAAGTTTCATCTAAATCCGTTGAGCCGTTTTAGCGTGAAAGCATAAATAACAAACAAACTCACTTTCGCATTTATAATATTAGTTAGGATAGGATAGCCTATGTTACTCAGTCAGTAATTAAAGCAACTAGTGAAAGAATTTTTAAAATCGGTCTAGTAGTTTCGAGTTTATTCATTACAAACAAAAATACAAATCATTTCTCTTTATAATATTATTACTGTAGATTGCTATGAATTCCGAGTAGTACAATAATATAATTAACTTCCTATTTTCTCATGAAATTGTTATTACATTGTTATCATGATATTGTTAAACGATGTTGAAAATGAACGTATTTTCTCCTTCGTGGAATTTCAGCTTTAAAAAATAGGTTTTATAAACCGGTATATTCTGTAAAAATATCACCGTGAAAACTTAGGTGAAGTGAGTGTGGAGTGAGCTGTCACTGCCTTAGCATCAGCATCAGATGACAATGACAGCTCACTCCACGCTCATTTCACCTGTTTTCAGAGTAAGATGGTTATAGAATAGCATTGCAGGTGGAATGACAGCTCACTTAAGGCTCTCACAGTGAGATGGTTATAGAATAGCAATGCAGGTAGCATCACAGATCACTCCACGCTCAAAATCAAAATCAAAATATTTTATTTCACATCATAAGCCTTTTTTTTTTTTTTGAGGTTGGGAAATCATCCAATGACTTCTCCCGCTCTGGGTGGAGCGGAAGGGCGTGTCAGACTTTTACTGACTAAAACCCACCCGTGTTCCTTCAGTTGCCTGTTGCCAAGGTCCCGGTATCCCTTTCGGACTAACCCGCAACCCTGGCAGGCATCGGTCCTAGCGGACCCCGCCAATTGTGCTGACATCTCTTTGAGGCGCGCGTGGAACACGACGCGCCATCGACCCGGGCCTGGTCCTGATCAGACGGCGAGCTACCCATTGCTCGCCGTCCGCAAGCCCGCGCCTATGGTGGCCGGGAATCCGCCTGGGATTCCCGACGCCCAGGGCGTCTCCAGCGGCGGCGGCGGTTAGGGGCGTGAGGGCGCAAACTTTGCCTCTCCCTCACGCGTTCCGCCTCCTCCTTCGCGAGCATTACTGCTTCGCAGAAGGAGGTGACTGCTTCCCATGCCCTCTCGCTCCGTACCATGGCCTGGACCAGAGCCGGACGCGAGAGGTCACCGCCGCCAATCGCCTCCAAGAGGACACGGCGGGGCTCCGCCCAAGCGGGGCAGACCTCCACCGTATGCTCCACCGTGTCCTCCGGGCGATCCACACAGTGGTGACACCCGGGCGTTTCCTCCCGCCTTATACGAAACAGGAACCTCCCGAAGCAACCGTGTCCGGTGAGGACCTGCGTCAGGCGGAATGTGAGGACGCCGTGGCGCCTCTCTAGCCACTCCTCAAAGGGGGACTTATCGCCGCAATTGTGGCGTGCCATCATCATAAGCCTACATGGGCACTTATGAAACGTCAGAAGCTAGGTTCCACTTAGTCGTTTCCTATGGAGAAGGCTTTTACAATATTTTTTAATTACATTGTTAATAGTTATGGGAGGACGGTGTAATAAAAGGAAAATATGACCTTCATCTTCATTAAGTGATTCAAGTGGTAGTATCAAAAACTATTTAAGGTTTATAACCGATGATTCGAATACAACAAAAGAACACGAGACGTGATGAAGGTAGGTTATATTGTCCACAATTCAATTTTACCCATTAATACTACTTTAGGTTATACTGTCCACAACAATGATATTAAATTTACAGATATGTTATAAGCGCGCAATCGTGAAGACTGGAAAACATTCCAATTGTAACGTTTTTACTTGTAGTGAAATGTAAAAATGAATGAAACGTGAGTATTTGTGCCGCTGCTGCGCGAAACACTTTTTTCGGTTGTTTTGTGAGTGTATCTGTTAATATAATATCATTGGTCCACAATTAAATTTTAACCGTTAATACAACTTTAAAATGAATTCTATTATAATAAAAAGAAATAAGCGGGCCACAATCCCACTTCTGAAATGTAATAAACACCCACCCATAACTAAATCCCAAATGGATCTCAACGGTACCCCAATATCATAATCTCTAACTGTCTATTATTACCACATATTTATAGTATTTCAAGGATTGGGGAAATAAGATGAAACACCAAGATATTTCGTCAGTCATTTATATTTCTTTGCCAACATCGAATTCAATATTCTACACCATACCATCACATCTCGTATTCCCCACATAATATCACTATTTATTTAATATTCCAATATTTAAGATAAAACTAACACGTCCCCTTAATTGACAGTAGATCTCCAAGCATTCTCTGCCAATCCATATTTTAACCGACACAGCCACTAACACGTCCTACCGACATGAGCGCCCGACCCAGAAGCCCGTTGCCGCGCCATTTTACCATAATCGAATCTTTCGGTGTTGCCAGTACAATATCCAACAATTATCTATTAATAAATAGAAACCTAACATATTATGTATGTCGGAAATACGTAATTGATTTGACTTATCGGGGCGCTAGCGCCGCCTGAAGGCGTTCGACAGAGTCTACAAAATATCGCTCGACCGGAAATAAGCTGAATTGGTCGGTGGCTGTCAAGCAGTGAGCACGTTTAGAAACTGTCACGCGTTCCGTATAGTTGTGTCGTATAGACCTGTGTGTGAATTCCTAGTGTGATTACCTAATGTGATCGTAAATTATAATTTTTTTCAACACACTTGCTCGTAAAGTGGCTCTTATTGAACGAATTTTAGGTTCATAATGCAGTGTATTATGGAAGCGTGCTTTTTACTTTACATTACCGCACTAGTGCGGTAATGTGCGCCACAGATAACTATTTACTAGTCGGAGTAATGACATGGCAGATTAAAATTAGTAAGTACTATCATGGCAGCATGGTATTTGTATCCAATAGAAATTGGTTTTGGTGAAGCTTTTTACCAAAGACAAACGCTCAAAAGCAAGTTTGTATTAAAAAAAAAAACCATAAGCAAACGTACCCATGGGATTTTTTTTATCATAACTAAACGTCCGTGGGATACTTACTATACATTGAATTAGTATGAACTATCCTACTAATAAATGAGCATTCTCTATTTACACCCGAGCAGAGACTTGCGTTGCATTTGACCCACCTAGACGAACCGCGCTGGCCTGCCCGTGTGCCACCGCGTTCGCGCGGCATAAAACGATATCTGTACTATTAAATAAGGGTTTATATCGTCTGTGGCAATTTCAGTCTATATTGTTCACTACCCTAACCCCATTTGCGTATTATGTATTATTAACATTATTATATTTTTATATAGGCTGTTCAGCGGTATTACCAGTGCCTTTATTTACACCCGCGCGCGCATCGCTAGCGGAAAAAACAAAACCAGCCGCCAAATATGAATAAATTATAATAAATATTTGTTAACATTTTTGTAATCATTATTAAAAATGTGGAGAAGTGCGGAAATAATAATAAATAGATTTGACTCCGCCATGGTACGTTTAGTGATAATATTTTTTAACATCTTTAGCCACAAATGAAGCTACCCAACAAACATTTTTGTCATATAATGAAACTTTTATATGACCTTAAGTCTTTTTAATGTTATTTTATAGTCATTATTTTAACTCTTCGTCATGTACTGGTGTATTATATGTCCGAATAGTCATAAACATTTTTTGTCGTATAATAATGTCATATGACGTTATTTCGACATTTATAAAACTTACTTATACAACTTTTCGTCCTGTAAACGTTTTCGTAGTATAAACGTCATAAAACTGTACATTTTGTCATATAATTACCTTTTAAACATCTGCTAAACGGATAATAATTGTTTACACGTAGTATTTGTTACCATTATATATAAGTCGAATAAGTATTACGAGTGCGACCTGTATACATCCTAAAGTATCACAAACATGACAATACGACCGCTACTTAATTAATACTCATATTAAAGGTTTATAATAACCTTGTATACAATTTTCGCTTACTTTAATACAAAGTAATAGAGCTCAAGCTGAGAGTGAGGAAAATAAGGAAGGTTCCGTATCACATTTAAATGCAAATTTAACTAATCAATTTAACCAAAATACTACAAGTGTGCCCCGTAGTTCATTTTCCAAATTTCAGGACTCTTGTTCATTTTTGAAGTTGAAGTCATCCGAAAATGAAGATAATGTTGATAAAGAAGACACTTCAACCAACAATGATGACTTCAGAGACTATTAAAAAAGTGGGCTATTGATTTTAATATTCCACAAGTTGCATTAAAGCAAAATAAATCTATATGAAGCAGGTAATATAAAAAGGCAGTAATAGTAAATTGCTGCATCGAGCGCCAAGTGAGTTATTGATGCACTCGTGTTAATTTAGTGCCCTCGTGTCAAGTCAGGTCAAGTCAGGCACTGTTTTAGTTCTAAGCAAAAAATACGTCCTTTGAGATCGGTTTTGTAGTGATTAATGATAACATTACCACAGATATTATAATACTACACAGATATTATAATACTACGTACAGATACCCAATCCCATACAAAGAAATGACACCACCCTAAGTCTGGCAATTGAGCTGGCTATTTTTCTTCCCCATATTTTTAACAGATGGCAGCATCATCGACTCACTAATTGCCAGAGACCGTAGTTTTAAAACGCCATCTAGGAGTCTTGCCTAGGTACAGTCACGGACTTTAATTGATGAGCCACCTTCAAACTTTTCAATTTTGCAGTTTCATACATTCACGAGATTACACGATTAAACACGAACTCAAATCGCAAGCTCGTAAACAAGATGACAAATAAATTACTTTTAATCGGAAATATCCATAGAGGTTGACTAATAAGTTCTCAATGATAAAAATAAATACAATGTTGCATTAAGTTTATCCAATCTATTTGATACCGACCTCCTTTGAATCATAGCTCACTAACTCGATAATTATGAAAACATAACTGAAAACAGTGACAGTTGAAATATCAAGATGACAAATAAATTACTTTTAATCGGAAATAGTCTTATCCATAGAGGTTGACTAATAAGTTCTTAATGATAAAAATAAATACAATGTTGCATTAAGTTTATCCAATCTATTTGATACTGACCTCCTTTGAATCATAGCTCATTAACTCAATAATTCTGAAAACTTAACTGAAGACAGTGACAGTTGAAATATCGATGTCAGAGAATTTCTCCGTACGCTAACGTTACTATGCAGCAGTAACCTAGCAACAATTGTTTATCGTTGCTAGATTACTGTTGCTAGACCTGCAATTGGTTGACTTTGAGTAGTCACTGCTGTCAAGTTTGTAGTTCTGCTCTCTCCTAATTTTTTTCTTCTGATACGAAGACATATGACTTTGCGTTTCGGGAACCGAATAAACCCAATTTGTATTACACGGCTAAAATGCGAACAGTACCAGGTGGCTCATCAATTAAAGTCCGTGACTGTACAAGGCAAGACTCCAGGATTTTTTGTTCCTTTTTTTACGTTTTTTTCTTCCTAGGCGTTCAATTCTTATATTTTTACGTAAAGTACTAGATAAAAAAAAATGTTGTTTGATTTTCCTTAATGAAACGACTAAACGTAAACTTTAGTAAAACGCCATCTATTGCAAAGAGCTCTCAACCAAATGATTAACAGATAGCTACTTTATCATTCTAAGGATTCGAATTGAAGTAAAAGGCTTAATTTAAGTTTTTTGTTGAAAATACGAGATTTATGAGTGTAAATACATAAATCAGCATTAAACAAAGATGTTTTGATTTTTACTAATATTACTATAGCCAAAATTTGCCGTATAACGCTTTTTAGTAATTGTTAATTTCATAATTGTTACATTATGCTGCCATCTATGATTTTTTTTCAAGAATAATTATAATTTGTTCGAGTTGGGACCCCATGACATTACCATTGTAGTTGAATTGTTTCATTTTTTTAATTATCCCAGGAACGTAATTAACATTTCAAGTTTTCCATTTCAAATGTGCGCGTATCATTTCAATGAGGTCCATCTTTGATAAAAACTTATCAACATCCGCATAATTAGAGATCATTGTGGGGTTTACCTAAAACAAAAATATTATTTAGACTTAACCGCTTGAGTCCTAATGATGCACGCGATGCATCAATCGGAAATATCCTTCAAGCCCCACTGATGCATAAAATGCATCAGTCGATGCCCCGCAACTAAGATCTCTATTTCTACTAAAATACGGGTTAATAGTGTCTATGGGCAGTAGCACTCTAGAGTTGGATGATATTCACATCAAATTAATCTACTAAATGCTTAATCTGTGCATGGAACACCACTAAAAATAAAATATTCAAAAAATAAAAATTGACGTTTGACAGTGTCATCTGTCAGAGCGCCTGCGCGGGTGTGCGCGGACGGTCTCCGTGCATATTTTAATAATTATTTCGTGTTTTTACTGCCATAATCGTCGTGAAGTGATATTAAATCAAATTAATAATAGTTTATACATCGTGTGTGATAATAATATTACCAAAATACATAAGTTGAGTGTGCAAAATTAGCGTATCAAAAAAATGCCGTGAAAGTACTGAGTGTGGTGGTGATTATGTGAATAGTGTTTGTTTTATGATGTTTACAGCGTGGGAAGCTACTATATAATATTAATTAGTGTAATTGAATCAATTTGTAAGTGATTTTCACTACTATAACGACATAATAATAACATTTTGTCGTCAAAACACAGTCCTTGAAATCAAGGTCAAGATGACCTCTAGTTACGTAATAATTTTGATTTTTATTTTCTGTTATTTTCTCAAACTGTTATTTTTTTTTAGATTCGTTATCTATTCATAATACTGCCTGCAAAATTTTATAACAATAGAAACAGTATTTTTAACAGAAATCGTCAAAACATAAGAACAAATAAACTACCACGCACTTTACGATAATATTGTATTATTGTAAATCCTATTGTATTCATCCGTTCACCGTATATAGATAAGTATGTGGTCTGTTTATTCAAGAATCCAAACTACTTTACGTTATCGAGCTGCGATAAGTATAACTCAAGATATTGAGGTTTTACCCCAGATTCCAGATCGTTAAGACATTTTGACATGAAAGCGTAACAATCAAACAAACAAACACACTTTCGTATTTATAATATTAGGAGAGTTTTGTTAATATATAGACTAAAATAAGCTAATTATATCTCACACACTACACACCCTCACTCTTCACACTCTCACCCATACTCACACATATCACACGTATTCGCGCGTTTTGGCCCTGTTCTAGGCATATCAATCATTTATTTGCTGTGCTGTTTGTATAATTTTAAGTTACCTTTTACCTTTTATTTTTAATTTTGCATAGTACATTGTCTACATTTCCATTGCATATAAGATAATGATAAGTAGAAGCGCGGAGTCTCTTAACACAAGCAATTCCTTGCTTAAAAGGTGATCTCCAACAACACATTCTATATGTCCTTTGTAATTGAAATAAACATTTTTTTTTTTTAATGTATTTACCCGGAGCCGCTGACACGCGGGGGGCCTCCGGGGCGCGATGTCGGGCGAGCAGCGGGCCCTAAAAAAATTACGCGTTCCAGCAAGGAACCTGAGAGGAGTTAACTAAGTTATAAGTCACGCAAACAAATATTCTATTTTTTTAATATAAATTCTTTGAACTAAGTTAGCTAAGCGTTTGTTATTTTATTACTGATCCCTAAATCAACTGTAATGGCGTAAACATTTACAATGAACACGCAGTTTATAGGTCGGGAAGTTATGTAGTTGTCATATAACGCAGTCACTTAATAAAATTATTAATAAAATATGTGAAAACGTTAGAGTTTTAAAAGCGCATAAAAAATTTGTTCCAAACCTACCTCACATTAATCAGTAAACTTGATTGCAAAATGGTTTACAACTGATGAAATGGTTTTATCACCTCAAATAACATAGAAAAAATGCAATATTAACTCAGCTGTCAAAAACACCGCCATATTAAATTAACGTGATATAATCTGTTACAATATAATCTCGTTCAATATGAGCATCATCTTTAAATGACAATAACACAACGATTACATTATATAAAAGTCATATTGTGTACCATAACTCGACCCGAAGTCGAATACACGCCGCGACAGCTATCATTACATGATATTTAGTCAAATCGCCGACGTGTATATGACTACTATGCGACTAAGTAGGTATTTATATGACTGTTACACGAAACTCTTAGCAACTTTAGTTGAATAAAATCAAAATCAAAATATTTTATTTCACATAAACCTACATGGGCACTTATGAAACGTCAGAAGCTAGGTGCATGGGCCCTAATGCCGTCGAGTAAACGTCCTTATGACATTTATACGATTATACTAAATAACATTAAGTTGCCACCAAAACGTCTACTCAACGTCGTAAATGTTTGTTGGGTATAAGCGTTTTACAAACGTATTTTTGTTTTTTCATATCTTTTGATTAAAATCGATGTATTATTATAAAATTACATCTGCATTATTTTCACAGTACTTCATTAACATCACAATATAATTTAAAACAATTCAGTGTTTTTTTAACTGTGCCTGTACCTAAGTTTTCCATGCTCTAAATCGGTAAATACAGTTCAACTTCACTTGTCACACATGTCTTCCACCTCACCTCACCTCGCCTCACCTCGCCACTTAACATTCGCAAACACAGCCAATCAATAAATCCATTATTACCACATCATTAGCATCAGTAATCCAGCACATTAGTCCGGGCGCACACTGGCCGCGCGTTAGGCTGGTCGCGCACTGACCAACGATAATTAATCAATATCTCGGAGCTGATTAATTGGCGCGACCGCGGGAATCGCCGGGATGCTGCTGGTCATGTGGCCCGATGTAGGTTGGCGTGGATGAGGTATTACCTACTAAAATACATGAGAACAGAACAGTGTTATACCGAAATCCCACGATTTTGCGGACGGATTCCGACTAGCCCTTGACGACGGACCGTAGGAAGGTGTACATGCGGAGTATCGCAGAAATCGGAAGTTCCTCGGTGGCGGTCTGTGGTCGTCTGCCGTGCGTGTCCGTCTGCAATATTACCGATCGTCCGTTTCCACCATTAGTACGCCGCGAACTCGAAACGCTTTCAGGCAAAATACCCAATGTTTGTTCTAGAAGTAACAGGTAAAATGTAAACAAACTGCGATGTCGCTATAAGTGACAGCTCTGAATAGCTGTCAATGTCAATTATATTAAACCACCTGTTAGTGTACATTACAAAACAAGTTACTTCATTCACGAACATCAATTTCGATTCTCATTGTTCTTGTTCATTAACGATTTCATGGAAAAGCCCCGTACTTGATTATTAACTTATTTTATTATGAAACACAAACAAAATAACTTGTTAATAAAGCATCAATCCAGGGATTTCAAAATAATTCACTCATTTATTCAGTCTTATTCTTTATACATAAATTAAAAATCAAAAATAAATATTAAACCAATTCAATAATCAAAAATCTGCAATTAGCCATTATTAGGTAAGCAGTTTCTTAATCGAAGAATTAACTACTTAACTGTAAAAAAGGAAACAACGTAATATTTATGTCCTAGAAATTAACAGAGAATCTACTTATTAAAGAAATACTTATTAGGGAAAGTTTGACAGTTTAGGGTAGCTTGATGTGCTGGCGACTGTACATGAACTCACGCCTTCCTCCTATGACGATACGATACGATCGTAGGATGACGTTCTGGCTACCCCAGCCAGAACGTCATCCTACGATCGTGATATACCTACTCTTATAATTACTTCGTTTACGTTCATACATCAGCACCCTTATTGCGTAACACAATCATGATTAATCGCAATCTGAATCACATGCCCTACACGCACGCCGGTTGCTAGTACTACGACCTTTTTGAAGAAAGTAGGAATATCAATCGAATACCACCTTCACCCCTTCTCACATCCTTCAAGTATTCTCGATAATGGCGGAAATTCCACGCCAGATGCGTGCGGAATCCAAAAACTTTGCGCCCGTAACTATGCACGCTCGATCCAGCTCAGGTCTGTGAATACTTGCTTGATTTACTACCTGTATTTAAATAGTGGTTTGGTTTTATGATCACTAAGTTTTGCATGTTGTTTGGGGACGTGAAAAGTCAGTGATGGTCAGTCTGTTAGTTTTTTTAAATGTTGCTGATAGGAAAACTCGAAATGAAAATAACTGAATAAAAATAATGAATTCGAAAACTTTTAAAAGAGTGTTTTTAACACATTCTTATAAGCATGGGGAATTCTACAAGAGGTCTAAGTGACAAATGGCAGTTTTCTTAAAATAATGGTAATGACCTTATCGTTACTGCATTTTCGTTAACTATAAATTATCACCAACATATCGTTCTTAATTCTAACTTACCCAAGATAACACAAAATGTAGCCAGAAATAAATACTATATTAATTTTCTTAAGCTACTCCAAAAAGCATGTTGACACGAGAAAAAACAAAATACGCATAAATGGCAAACCTTTAGAAAATTAGCAGAAAACAAAAGAATACAACCCTTTTTTGTTAGCGCCAGGCCGTCCATTTAATATCTTTTAGAAATAGTCGCACAAAACAGTTCTTTATCCGCAATCGTGTCAACTCCCCCCTCTTTTGTTTATTTTAGGGTGGCGACACTGAAAGAGTTGCTATAAGCTTTTTATTTTATTTTCTGTGGTTCGAACAGTGATTTCGCGGCGAGGAATACCTATGCAAAAACTTGTGTTCGAGATAATATTTTATCACAATTCAGATTTCTAGATGGAATTAAATCATTTTTATTTTTCATTTTTCGATTAGACTTTTCATCTTTGTTTTTTAGTTACGGTCACAAGTTTATATACGCCTCGGAAACATATTGCATAGACACACATCGCATAGATAACTGGACACAAATATCCAGGCGAATTTTTTAAACAAATGTAGGTATTATTTGCTGAAATAGTTTCTGTTTTTCCGGGTTACATTACATAGGTACATAAACTAAAACATAAATGCCGTTTATGCCACGCTTTTCATAATACCATAACACCCATTTTGAAGTGTCGGTTAAAATGGTGATTTAAGCCATGGACACAACAAATTACTACACAACGAGCAGTTAATTAGGTCATTTAAAATTTATCATCAGCGCTGATTGTTGGACATCCAATTTAATCTGTACCGAGCATGTTTGAAAATGGCATTTATTAGTTAGTTCCTGTTGGATTAGCTGTCCCCACTTACTTCGCTCAGTTTTTATTTATAAAATATTAATTTTTATATTTTTTAATTGCATAGCAACTGTAGTAAAAAACGTGTTGAACCTTGCCTTTTCCCAACTATGTTGGGGTCGGCTTCCAGTCTAACCGGATGCAGCTGAATACTAGTATTTTACATGGAACGACTGCCTATCTGACCTCCACAACCCAGTAACTGGATAATACGATACCCCTTGGTAAGACTGGTTGTCAGACTTTCGGGCTTCTGACGACCCGTAACGACTGTCAAAGATCCACAATGGCGCAATTTCATTGGTCGTTAACTCGTTCGGTATACAGCATACGGGGAGTCCCCGCAGGCGAGATAACAACCTATGAAAGTTAACAAGTCGATACGTGTTCGTCACCGTCTGCAGAGGTTCCCCGCTTGCTTTATACCGATCGTGATATCGACCAATGAAATTCATCGGTCGATATACAGCTGGCGGGTCGTGAGTCAAATCCTTTTTCGGTTCCTCGAATGCGGGCCCTGTGACACGCGTTCCAGAAATCTTTCGCACCCGGCTTGCAGGCCCTATCGACTAATGAAATTGCGCCAACAGACAGAAACACACACTGACTCCATACAGAAATTTCATGTTTAAAAGGTGTTTAGGCTAAACAACTGATATAATAATAAATAATAAATAAATTTTTTATTTCATAAAAACAGTACCTACTTAGATTAGTTTACAGTTATGTGCTAGTATGATAAATCAAAAGTACACAAAAGTAAACACGGATAAACACGGTTTTGTGGTAATAAGGTAAGTGCGGGCAATGGAGTCAGACTCCACATACATACATCTAAGGGCCGGCGCACATTTGGCAAGGCGCAGCGCAGCGCATTCGTCACTGCCAAACAAATATCTACCTTGTATTGAAATAAAGTTGATAATAAATAAACTTCCATCAGCTCGAGAGCGTGCCGTAAGCGGCAAGAGGCGCGCGTCTCAGGTTATCTAATCTCAACTTTATTTTTAGGTAGGCAACGTTGATATTTGTTTAACAGTGACAATCGCGCCCCACTGCGCCTTACCAGAGGGCCTGGACAAGTAACAATCGCTTCGAAAGCGTTTCGTATTTCTACAACGACTATAACAGAATTGACATAGGCTTTTCGGTAGCTTATGTCAGTCCCATATATTTTTGCCTTTTCCATCATCGTTATCGCTGATAGAATGTCACTTTGTCTAGGGCCTCTGGTGTGCGCCGGCCCTAAGAGAAAGTTTTTCCAATTAATTAACACTTTTTTAGTTAACAACTTTTAAATACAAATGTAACATTAACTTTTCTTTTTGATAAAAAAAGAGAACATTAAAACAAAACGCGAGTAGCTTACCTTTAGCAACAGTATGTCGTGCCGCGGCACTGGTTAAAACTTTTAACGAGAATCGAGGATACTAACCAAATTGGCTTCGGGCACGATCGTTTACTTGTGTATGTAGAACTACCCTACGGTTTCGCCTGCGGTTTTCTACCTAGGCTGATACCTAGATATATTTTAGACGCAGTAAAAGTTAGCTTTGCAAACGAGGCTGGTCTGCATCTGCATTTCTGATGGGAATATATTGGATTTTTTTTAATGTGTTCTACGAGAATTGTGCAGAAGGAATACACGTGAAGAAAAGAATGAAAATCGAATGGTCCAATGAAATGTGTATGTAGCTTGATTTTCACAAAAACTGGATCAGAATAAAAGATTTTAGAAAAAAAAAATGAAAAAAAAAAAAACAGTCGGATAAAAAGCGACGGATCATAGTTCAATGCAAAGCTACATCGTAGGAGTAGATTTTGGTGGCCTTATACTTACAAGGTATAAACATTAAACAGGCCCAGAACTGGGTTTCACTATATCGAGAAGAAAAGTAGTGCACCGACAAAAGGACAGCCTTTTAGTGGAAAAATAAGCCACACACTAAGGTTTAAGCGGTGGTGATACATAATTAAGTAAGCAAGGTTGGTAGCGAGGCTATTACTTAGGCTTGAGTAAGATCGCCTCTCTCTAAGAGCCTCTCTTACTAGCATTTCAGACTCTTATGTTCCCATTGCTGGGATACAGGCCTCCTTCCTATATTTTATTTTTGAAGTGAAAACTTCTTTATTCGCGTTGAGCACTTTCATGGTGAACAAAAATCATGGAACTCGCGTCTGTCGTCCCCGTCACGTTTGAAGAAATGATTTAGCGCCATCTACCGTCTACCGTTTGAATTACGTTGAGGTTACGCATTGTTGCTTAGTTATCACTTCTATCAGTAGTCCTCAAAGACTGTCCCGCATGGTTTTTTTTAAATTCATTTATTTTCGTAAACTTGTGTAGATAATATACATGGTATGATGCTCATTATAGGTGTTACAAAGTAAGTGTAAGAGGGAGTAGTGGGCCATTTTCCACTACACGGGCCCAGTGAGGGTTGGTGAATGTCACATGTCTGTTTGTCGAATATTTAGTTCAAGGATATGCCGGTTTCCTCGCGTTCTTTCCGATTTTTCACCGTTTTGAGTCTAATGTTGATGAATTAAAATTACCGAACGCAAATTGCCTGCTTGGGTGGGACCCACGACCTTAAGCTCGTAAAAACGGGACCGTTACCACAGGGCCACCACTGTTCTCTTGATACAACCTAAAAACAACTTCGGTAATAGACAAACCCATGCTTGTCTAGTCCGATAAAGCGGCGCTATCAGTCAGTGAAGACTTCACAAAAAAACTACAGCGATCCATCTTGTTCCAAGTTTCACTTTACATAGCAAATTAGGTTACGTGAAGATTAAAAGCAGTTGAAACTAGTTTTAACTAGTTATAACCGGTGAAAACTGGTTATTACTGGGTGAGAGCGGTTTAATTGTGAAGCGGGTTGCGGATTGAGAGTTCGAAATGCGAAGGCAAAATTCAGTTGGAATAAAGACTTAAAAAATGTTCGTATTTCCGTGGTACGTGTTGTTTATATCTGAAAAACTTTTAAAGTGTACACTGTACATAGTGCACTTATATAACCTCTCGTGAAAAATAAGTTTAATGCCCTAGTCTTGCCTACTTACTAATAGTAGTTTTTATCGCTTTGTTTTTCGCCCTGTCTCCCTTCTCGGAACTATCCTACATGGATATCGGTAACTGTTACAATAGACACCTTCAAGCTGCATTATAAGTACCTTATCCGGCTTTTTACGACACCCATAGAAGGAACAGCATCTTTACTCATTGTCATTTCATTTACTATCCCTTTAACATTTAAAACCATTCTTCTATTACTCCATAAACTTTCCTATAAACTTCTATCACAGTTTTCACATGTACCCTCTATTAGTTTTACTCCCATGTAGGTACATAAATGGCTTATACATACATATAAGCCAGGGCTGCCATCCGTTCAGGTTTCCCGGATTTGTACTGGTTCGGTTTGTCCAGGGGTCATCCAGATGGGGTTTTTAAAAAGTGTAGTCAGCAAATTCTTCATTTTGAGAATGAATCTTCGTTACGTAACAAAAGCTCTGCTCGCAAAACAAATTCGCAATTCGAATGCTCGTAGTTCTCCGTCGTCTCGTCGATTTTTTGAGAAAAATCCGTAAATACATTTTGTCAATTCTTGAAAAACTTAAATAAATCGTGAACAAATAAAACATAAACTAAATAATGTAATAGTATCATTAAATAAATGAAAATGTAAATAAAAAAATGAAAACGAAAGCGAAGATTATTTTTAATGTTCACAGATTTTTTTTTTTTTTTCAGAAGTATACCTAGTGGAGAAAAACTCAATTACACCGGAATGATAGACTTTATGCGGCTTCAAAAGATTTGGTATTGGCAGCCCTAACACAAGCGAATGGTCGTAAGGCTCGCCCACAAACTGCGTCCGGGCGGAAACCGTCGCAGTGCCGCAAGTGTGCGCGGACACTTAGCAGCGTTATAGCCACTTAAGATTGCTGGAGGCTTATTAATCTGTTTCTCAGTTTATAATGGTGGAAGGAGCTGTGTTTGCGTTATTGAAGAGATAGCGCTCGAGAAATAGGTTAAGTAAAGCGTCGTGAATTTGGTAATACAGTTATTCTTTTCAATTAACCAGTGAATTTATTCAATCTGCCTCAATCTGCCTAGCCCTTCCCAACTATATTGTGGTCCGCTTCCAGTCTAACCGGATGCAGCTTAATACCAGTATTTTACATGGAGCGACTGCCTATCTGACCTCCACAACCCAGTAACTGGGTAATACGATACCCCTTGGTAAGACTGGTTATCAGACTTTAGAGCTTCTGACGACCCGTAACGACTGTCAAAGATCAACGAATGACAGCCGGGACCAACGACTTAACGTACTTTCCGAGGCACGGAGGAGTCTCGATATATAAAGATGGTCACCCATCCACAGACCAACCCCGGCAAGCGTAGCTTAACCAGACGGATCGACCCGTGCGCCTGTTATTACTTAGCCACGAGCTCCTCCCAGTGAATTTATTATAAATGCGAAAGTACTCTGTCTGTTACCTTTTCACACCTTGCCTAACGGCTGAACGGATCTCGGTGTTTGGCACACATGTAGACCATGGCGCCTGTATGTCGTCCTGTTCGCGATAAACTCAAAAACTACTGGACCGATTTTTATGCTGTTTTCACCAATGGATAGAGTAGTTCTCGAGAAAGGTGATAATATAATAAATAAATTATTATAGTTTTTTATTAAAAAAAATATATTAACATAGAATTAATACAATTTCAATTAATCACTATTATACAATTACAATTTTAAAATCTCGAATAATAAAAAATCCACTGAATCAAAAATATCATTTTGCATGTTAAAAATTGTAGGTATATTTTTTTATATATACCTAATTACGTATGCTACAAAAGTTTTGTAAAAAACTGTTATTGGGTAGTAGAGTATGTAATTAATGGCTTTTTATTTATTTATTTTATTTACGTTCCCGAAGTAAAATTTATAACCATCACGCGGTCTAAGCCGCGGGCAAAAACTAGTACAATAATAAATTTCAAAGGACTCAAAGAGGTTTTGTCTATTGATTAACCAACTATGTAGTTGATACCTACAAAATTGCTGGATTTGTGTCAATAGTATTCAATTTATAGTTCAATCGCTATGGGCAAATTGACCACAAATAAATTCAAATTAGTATTTGAACTATTCTGCACGCAATTGATAGATTTCAATAACAGTTGAAACGTAGCCTTTGAAATAGGACCAACTATAAAACAAATATTTAAAATGTTGCTTTGTTCTTATGTTTTGTAATAAAATATGGATGATTCCAAATTAAATGAGTTTTGACCGTAATTCAGCCTCTTTGACAGTGTTAGCATTGGCCTCGCAAAGGTCTCTCATAGTGCAGGTGTTAGTGCACGGAGAGCACGACAAGAGGTGAGGCATTGTTTACCGACCTTTTCCTTCTATATCATTTCTCACACAGTCCATCCATCTTTTCTTTGGCCTTCGTCTCCCTCTCCATCCATCAACATAAAGTCATCAACGAAAGTCTGACAACCAGTCTTACCAAGCGGTATCGTGTTACCCAGTAACTAGGTTGTGGAAGTCAGATAGGCAGTCGCTCCATGTAAAATACTGGTATTCAGCTGCATCCGGTTAGACTGGATGCGGACCACAATATAGTTGGGAAGGGCTAGGCAGATGATGATTCTTTTAGTCACATTTCTATCTCATAACATGCCTTATAATTTGTTCTTATTCTAATTTGATTTTATTTTAATGTTATTATTTGTTCTAGATTTTTAACCTAATTTTGTTTAAATCCACATTCATTATAATCTTGTTTTGAGTAGTTTATTTAATTCCAATTATTTTTTTTCTTTTTCTGTATAACTAAATTTTAAGAAACATAATTTATTTAATTGCTAGGAAAAAAACAAACACTACAAAATATATAATGAATTTATTTATACCTTTTTTTTTTTGAGTGTGGGTATCGTCCAATGACTTCTCCCGCTCTGGGCGGAGCGAAAGGGCGTGTGAGACTTTTACTGACTAAAATCCACCCGTGTTCCTTCAGTTACCTGTTACCAAGGTCCCGGTTATACCTAGCTAAACGATTTCCTTTAAATTTTTTGTCACTGGCGCCACTTTCAAACTTCCCCATATACATATGACTTGACCAGACACTGCGTGCCAGAAAAACAATGCTTTTAATATTCTTGATGACACCATAATATTCTATTAAATTAACATGAAAATAAACCAGGAAATGCGACTTTCCCTTCAGTAGCAATCAACTAAAACCACTCGATATTATTAAAACGCAGGTTTTTGCTCATCAGTGTAAGAGCTGCTAATACAGCGATGTGGTTGCAACGATACGGACGCATTACGTCGAGAGGAAATCGTATGCTTAAATATAAATAACGTAAAAGCCGATAAATACATTGCATTTAGCAAAACGGTTTTTTATTTTTTTATTTTGAAACTGAATTTTATGTCTAATATGGTGAAAATCACGGGTCTAAAATATGGCTACAACTTAAAATCTCACCAAAATAATTTTTAGATGCTTTAAATATAATCATGCTAATATTTTTTTTAATTATTTGGTTTTATATATTTTGTAATTTTGAGTTGAATCCTATTAACGCCTCATAGGTATGAGTGAAAATTAATATAATTATTTACTATAAATGTTATTATAATATTTATTTGTGTAAACATTATGTCAAATTAGTCTAGATTTATGTTCTAATAAGTATATTTATCCTAAGTATACTACTCTCTGAGTTCATATAATCCTATTTACATATTTAATAATCATATGTTTTTATATACAATATAACACTAAAATTAATATTTTATAATTATTAATTAAATTATTTGTGCAAAACACTTTACTTTACTTTCATTTGTTGTAAAACATGTCGCATTATGTTTATTTAATTAAGCTCAAAATTGAAACACTTTTTCAATTAACAACTTAATCAATGAACGCCAACTTCTGAACTCGACACAATCTCATAGACCAGCTCCCAATGAATACTGAAATCAAAACTTGCTCTATAAATTAAATTATCTTACATTTGGAAAGTTATGTGCATATATTATTAGTGAAATATGTCTGTCAGTATGTTTTGAAGGGCTCGACTTTAACCCAGAAAGTTTGTAGACTTCTCATATGTTCAGCCTGTTGGGAGGCTGCGTCGATGAAAGTTCTGTCTTGAACTTATCTCGAAGTAGGTTTACAGAATTTTTGTGCCCAAGTAATTCAATTATAGGATTTCAATCTTTAGCTTTTTGTGATTTTTTACAGTCCCATAAATTATTGTAGGAGAACCAAGGTAACCGACATGGCCCGAAGTATTGCCAAACTTAAGTGGCAGTGGGCAGCCCGGCAGGGCACATTGCTCGGAGAACAGATGGCAGATGGGGCTGAAAGGTTCTGGAGTGGCGACCGCGTGCAATTTCAGTCAAATCTGTTCAGCCGTTTTGGCGTGAAAGCGTAACAAACAGTCACTTTCGCATTTATAATAAAAAATAAAAAAAAATAATAAAACGTTTATTTATCTCCACAAAATTACAACACAGTTTAGTTGACAGGTAGTTTGGCAAGAGATAGAGGGTAATTTGTGAGAGATCTGGAGTCTAAACTAACCCTAGGCCTGTCTTTTAGAGCTCCAGGCCCCCATAATATTACTAGCTTCCGCCCGCGGCTTCACCCGCGTGGTATATCGAAATCCGTACAGTGGTTTTGACGTGAAAAGGTAGCATACAGAGAGACAGACAGAGTTACTTTTGTATTTATAATATTAGTATGGATAGTTAGGAAGGTAGGATTAGCAACCAAAGTAACTTCTTTAATTAAGATCCTATAGCCTTCCGACGATAAGCTAACCCCTTATTACATGAAACATAAACATAATTGGCAAAATATGGGTATCTATATCATACTTAACACCTCTACCTAACCCTTCTGTGAATACAGACGTGATGTCATGTTTTATCCTTTTCCGACAATCATTAACCAATGCCTCATCCCCTACGATAAACAAAATTCATATCCAAAGTCGCAAGTTTATAATAAAATGTAGTCTATTATGTAAACATTGGCATCCGTCGGAATTGACCGAGGAAATTGGGTCAGTCGGGCCCTGAGCGATGAATATCATTACTGGTAGACGTGACTGCTTTAGAACATATTTAATATTATTGGTTTAGGTACTATGTTAAGGGCTAAGGAAAATAGGGTTTGGGTCTAGGGCCTGAGTGATGTCTTACAAACAACCGGTTTCTGGGACGACAATAAACCCAAAAATTAGCTAACAAATTGTCAGGCGCGCAAAAATGGCGGTGATTGGTTAAATTAATTAATTATCAACAGCCAATTGCATTGCTTGAAATGCGTTTCATTTTGACGCCTCGATGATTATTGTTCGTGAAAATAATGGGTGTCAATGCAAGTCTTAAATTAACTCTGATTCTGTTCAATTTGAATAATTTATACGTGTTTTTTTTATCCCGTAACTCTAGGGTATTAATGAGACCATGTCAAAGAATCAACTACCTACCATATGTCTTTTTCGTGTTTTTTTTTTTCATTTTTCTTAAGTACAAAAATAATTCGACAATGTCACGATTATTTACGTAAAACACTCCAAAACCAATAATTGAATTCTGACTTTTGTCCATAAAAAAAGAATATGACAATGTCGCATTTTCTTAGCTTTAAATATGAGTTATTGGTTTGAATGAAAATGATTTACTCGTACCTAACAATGAAACTTACACACATCGAGAGTTTTATGTTACGTTATCTAAAAAAAAAACAAATTGAAACATAATTTATATGCCAGTTGATTCATTGAACTAGGCTATTAATGAGATTCTCATTTATAGCCTAGTGTTATGGGATTTAAAAAGACACGTTGTCACGCAAATAAAATAATTTTGAATAGAATAGAATAGAATAGAATAGAATAAAATTTATTTGCATAAAAACATGGTATAGAAGATGGTACAAAATTTAAATACAGAGCATACATGTCTTTGCTTAACATTATAAGCGTGCAAATTTGTCGTGCATACATTTAATTATATTATTAATTAATTAATTATTATATGACATTTGGTACATTTAATTATATAATACATTAAAATTTATAATTTATACATTTAAAATTTCAGTCATTTAAATTTTTTGTCAAAAAATTCTTTTACATTATAAAAACTATTTGTGGACAGCCAATCATACAATTTACTTTTAAATAATCTTGTATTTAGAATTTTTAAGTCGCTCGGTATTTTATTAAATATTTCTACACACATATACAAACAGCTTTTATTATATTTAGCTAGCCTTGGCATGACATCCAGTACGAGCCTGTGAGGATCGCGCCGGTTTCGAGGAACTACATCATCTGCTTTTTTAAATAATTCCTTATGCTTCCACACAAACATACATATCTCATATATATATAGAGACGGTAGCGGTAACAAACCAAGTTTCTGAAATACCGGCCGACAAGAATCGTCGGATTGAAGCCCGTAGATTGCTCGAATGCATTTTTTTTGAGCAACAAATGCTCTATTTTGATCGGTGCTATTGCCCCACATAATCAATCCATAGCGTAACACCGATTCAACATATGCATGATAAGATATTATTGCCGTTTGGACGTTTGTTATGTTCCTAATTGTTCTCAGCGCAAATACAAACTTATTTATTCGTTTTGAGACAATATCGACATGGGATTTCCAATTCATATCTTGATCCAAAGTAACACCTAGAAACTTAGTTTGCGTTACTTCACTAATTTTATTTATCTTCATTTTATTATTATTATATTTAGAATTATTTGATCTGTGAAATTGAATATATACAGACTTTGCAAGATTTAATGATAAATTATTTTTATTTAGCCATTCAATCAGTATGTCAATTGTGTTATTAATGTCAGTTTCATGATCGTCAATTGTAGTATTCTTTTTATCCGATGTCACAATAATGGAAATGTCATCAGCAAATAATATACATTTATGATTAGTTATGTCAGTAATAGAATTAATATAAAGAATGAATAAAATTGGGCCTAATACACTTCCTTGTGGGACGCCATATTTGTTATATTTGAGTTCAGAAGAGTGTGGTGTCATGTCGTTCTTTCCAGTCACTTTTGTAATTATAACACGCTGTTGTCTGTTACTCAAGTATGTCGATATCCATTGAAGTGCAATACCTCTAATGCCAATTGCCTCCAATTTCTGTAGCAACAGGTCGTGAGATACTAGGTCAAAGGCTTTCGATAAGTCAAAAAACAACCCTGTAGTAAGGTGGTTTCGGTTAATATTAGTCAATATGGTTTTTACAAGAGTGAAGATAGTGTGGATTTCTTTTTTTGGAAGCCAAATTGATCTTTTTTAATAATGTTAAATTTATCACAGTAGTCAATCAATCTCTTACACATACACTTCTCGAAAATTTTAGATATAATAGGTATTAATGTTATTGGTCGATAATTATTAATGTCAGATTTTTCACCTTTTTTAAAAAGTGGCTTAACAATTGATACTTTTAAAGATTCTGGAAAAGTGCCAAGTGAAAATGAAAGATTTATTAAATATGTCATTACAATAATAAGTTCATCAGTGCATGCTTTTATAATCTTCGTATTAATTTCGTCATAACCTGCCGAACTTGTGTTTCTTAATGATGTCATCACCGCTCTGACTTCGTTTTCAGACACAGGTTTTAGAAACATCGAATGAACTAGTGAACTTTCATCGCGGTGCGGCTTTGTACTCGTGCTAGAAGAGTGTGCTGTATTAATGTAGTGGTTATTAAACGCAGTTGCTATTTCTACGGGGTCTGTTAGTACTTTATTGTCAATTAGGATATTATCCACATCGTTCTTATAGTTATTACCCATAATTTCATCCTTAATTACTTTCCATACCGCTGTACATTTGTTTCCACTTTCATTAATAAATTTGATATTTGCATTCTTCCTTGAGCTATTTATGCATTTCTGTAGAAGTTTTGAATATTGAATATAATGAACTTTATTTGTTACATTTTTATTTTTATAGTATTGATAACGCAAGAACCGTTTCGTTTTACAACTTTTTTTAAGTCCTTTACTTATCCAGTTCTGTTTATTTTTATTTTTAGTGTTTACCTTTACTTTTATTTTTGGGAAGCACAAATTAAAGAACAGGCACAAAGTTTCATGAAAAGTACTAAATGCTTTGTTTATGTCCTTGTCTGCGTAAATTTCTGACCAAGACAAATTTTGTAAGCATTCTTTGAACTTCTGAATGTTATTTGAACTGAAAACTCTTTTGTAGGCATAGTACGTTGCTTGAGTTTGTGTATTATGTCTCACAGGGAAGCTCAACATTTGTGCTGTGTCATGGTCGGATAAATGGAGTGGCATTACTGTACCAATAGCATTATGAATGTTACTGAGAATGTGGTCGATACAAGAAGACTTACGAGTTGGTTCATTAATGTGTAGTTTAAGATTATAATTGTATGCTAGATCTAGTAATTGATTTGTAATATTGCCTTGTTTAAGAGTGTTAATGTTAAAGTCACCTGTTAGGACCACGTTTGTTTTCGAGTTATATTTTTGGAATACCTGGTACAAAAGACTGTTTAACTTGATTAAAAATTGGTTGGGGTCGGATTGAGGTGTCCTATAGATACATATAATTATCAACTTATGACAGGTAATTTCTATGCCACATACTTCGAACGTATTTTGTATTGCATGGTTATTTATAAACGGCAGATCCTTGTAGACAAGGTCACGCTTTACGAAAATGCAGGTCCCACCTCTTTGTTTTTCCCTGGAGAAACTGGCAGCCATTTCGTAATCATGAATATGAATAAAACTTTCATTACCTCTTTTTATAAATGTTTCGGAAAGGCATATAACATCTGGGCTATTCTGTTCTTGGCGTAGTTCCTGTAAGGTTAATTCAAGGATTTCTTTTTTGGATAAAATACTAGCGATGTTTTGATGAATTATTTTAAAATTATATCCTACCGATGGTGGAGAGCCTTAAGCTCGAAAAAACGTTAAATTCTTTTGTGTCACTGGAAAATAATAAGGAATAGTTCCCTTTTGTGCTTTTTCTGTAGGATTAATAAGGTCATTATTTTTTTGTGTTTTTAATTTCATGCGATCAAAATAGTAGGGAATTGTGCCTCTCTTGGGTTCATTAATATTGTTAAGTAGCTTAATACTTGATCTGTTACTTGCTATTCTCTTTACAAGCTCTCTTGGATTTAAATAGTTCTCCTTATAATCATTACAGTCAATAAAATAATTTATTTTAGTGCACAGTTCAGATATTTTCAATGTTTCGCAGTCTAGAAATTTACATTTTTTGTAACTCATACACACATTTTTGATACGATAATTGAGTTTATCAACATCTAAATAATTATTTTTGATCACATTTAATACAATAATCATATTATTGTAAAAAGTGTCTAGAACAATTTGTAATTGAGATAAAGTATATTTTACATTATGATCATTCTCTCCTAAACAAATTACAAGTTTATCATTCAAGTTTAACTTAGCACGACAGCAACTCGTTATTATTTGGCTACTGAGTGCATTTGGTTTAGTATCCGCGACAATCTTGTACTTTTCATACATTGTATTTCGTCTTGAATCTATCATGGCGGCTGCTAAGCCGACACATTGCTGAGAGCCGAAAATAAGTATCCTATTTGTCGGTTCATGTTTTTGCTCCTCTGTACAAATAGGCGTTTGTGTGCAGATCTTTGATACCGGTGAATGTTTAGGTAAACTGTAATCACGTTTTAACGTATCTATTTTCTTTGTAAAGGCTTCTATCTTCTGTTGGGCGTCTTTCAGTTCACGTTGCAGATTCTCAATTTTTTGTTGAAGGCATATTATTTCGATGTTTTGAGCACTGTTGACAATCGACTTACTTGTCAAAGGAGTAGAAGGCGTGGAGAGTGCATTTTGGTCAAGAAGAGAATGTCTTTTCCGTTTATAATGACTTGCTGGACTGTTTCCTAAGGTTGCCGGAGAATGACACAATGTTTTTAACATTTTTAATTCCGTATTTAACTTATTTATTTGATGATTAAGATTATTATTTTCTAGTATCATATTCTCTAACTCATTTTCTGTACTTTCCAGCTTATGTGTGAGCTCTTTTATGGAGTCT
The DNA here is from genome assembly GCA_947363905.1 of Lithophane semibrunnea. Classification (NCBI taxonomy): domain Eukaryota; kingdom Metazoa; phylum Arthropoda; class Insecta; order Lepidoptera; family Noctuidae; genus Lithophane; species Lithophane semibrunnea. The sequence continues at coordinate 15,607,109 of OX376205.1, forward strand.
TTCATTTCTAATACTGTCAGTGTTTCAGATATTGTGCCGTCTACACTCTGAGACAGTTTACTGGGAGTATTATATGATTCATCTGAATTCCCGTATTCGGATAATATGTGAGAGTCCATGATATCAGAAGATGTTTGAATGGCCGGTGTCACAGTTCCGTGTTCTTTATTTTCCAGGATATTTCCACTTGGTTCTGGAGAGGAGCAGTTTCGGTGCAGGTTTGCTTTTCTCCTCGTTGTAATATGAGCTGACGTGATTACAGCATTTTGCGTAAGTGTCATTTAATTTACTAAGAAGTAAGAGAGACGCTTAATTTTAAACTGTTCTGAATTTCTTGTCACTTTTACAGTTTAATCTCTAAGTTAAATATTACAATGGAAGTGGCAGTAGCCCAAACGTGTAGCTAAAGTCTAAAGTAAGCTAGCGACGTCAATTTCAAGCTTTTCAAACTCAAAGTAAAATCAGGACAATTAATCCTTAAGGTTGATGCGTTAGGGTGGCCCGCGATGCGATTGTCGCAACCCAGTGCTGGGCACGCCACAATTGCGGCGATAAGTCCCCTCTTTGAGGAGTGGCTAGAGAGGCGCCACGGCGTCCTCACCTTCCGCCTGACGCAGGTCCTCACCGGACACGGTTGCTTCGGGAGGTTCCTGTTTCGTATAAGGCGGGAGGAAACGCCCGGGTGTCACCACTGTGTGGATCGCCCGGAGGACACGGTGGAGCATACGGTGGAGGTCTGCCCCGCTTGGGCGGAGCCCCGCCGTGTCCTCTTGGAGGCGATTGGCGGCAGTGACCTCTCGCGTCCGGCTCTGGTCCAGGCCATGGTACGGAGCGAGAGGGCATGGGAAGCAGTCACCTCCTTCTGCGAAGCAGTAATGCTCGCGAAGGAGGAGGCGGAACGCGTGAGGGAGAGGCAAAATTTGCGCCCTCACGCCCCTAACCGCCGCCGCCGCTGGAGACGCCCGGGGCGTCGGGAATCCCAGGCGGATTCCCGGCCACCATAGGCGCGGGCTTGCGGACGGCGAGCAATGGGTAGCTTGCCGTCCGATCAGGACCAGGCCCGGGTCGATGGCGCGTCGTGTTCCACGCGCGCCTCAAAGAGATGTCAGCACAATTGGCGGGGTCCGCTAGGACCGATGCCTGCCAGGGTTGCGGGTTAGTCCGAAAGGGATACCGGGACCTTGGCAACAGGCAACTGAAGGAACACGGGTGGGTTTTAGTCAGTAAAAGTCTGACACGCCCTTCCGCTCCACCCAGAGCGGGAGAAGTCATTGGATGATTTCCCACCCTCAAAAAAAAAAAAAAAAAAAAAAAAGGGTTACGAAGTAGTAAGTAACTTTTTTTTGTGTGATAAGATTTTGTATCTTGTTTTTGTTAAGTTACTTACTACTTCGTAACCCTAAGCTATTTATACAGAAAAACGCATTGTAAAATTCAGGTTGGCAGTTGGTCCTCGAGCGTCGCTAAAAGCTGGCTGGAGTCAAGAGAGGCGCACTCGGGCGACGCGAGGGCCCTTCTTGTGACCCCACACGCTATTTACATCAATCTACTGTAGTTTCGGGGTTGGGAATATGCACGATTGTTTTCGTGTTTTTTGTGAAAGAGTTTTTGGTAGCCATGAGCATGAAAAGTTATGCTTTCTTTTTTTTTCTTTCATATTTTTGCTTGTAAAGTCAACAGACGTTTAAAAAATAAAAAAATAAACAAACATTAAAGCGATCCAAAAATTAAAGCGATCCATTTCGAAGACTTTCATTAGATCTTTACATTAATAAGATTGGATGGGTTTCTTAAAGAAATCCATTGTGGCCGTCTTGTGTGGATGTGACGCATATTTCACCCATTTTTTTTTCTTTTTGTGTTCTTTGTGTCATGTTTACCGCAAGCAAACGTTTTTTCATTCTTCTTTTCTTATAAATCAGACTTTTTGGTATATAGCATCCAAAAAATCTATTGTTGCGTTATTTACTCAAACATAATGTGGGCCTATTTTAATTCCATCTGTTTTTATATGTATCCAGCAAACCACTTCCAAATGTTTGTAAAAGAACGGAACTCCATGACCCTCTATAACTGCGCTACTTTGATTGGAGATATAACTACCACTATTCCCAAAAACCGAACTCCGAATCCATACAGTTAAAGAAAAGTACTTTTAAATTTTTTATCTGACCCTCTGAAACTAGCGAATGGCCATAAAAACAATGAGAGCGCCACGATTGTGCCAAAAACAATATTCGGCGGACGAATGGCCCAAAAACGCCCCGTAATGCCCTGAAATGCCCCAAAATGCCCCGAAACGGGCCATAGCCGGTCGTAACGCGTTCGTGGACAGTCTGGCATCAGCGCAACATGTCACGACCTGTGTAATAAAATGTCCCTGTTCCTCAGTGGACTTACGGAGTGAGAGACTGAAGATCATGTTCCAAAATTGAGCAAATTATGTGAAGGAACAAAAATCTTGGAAGTTTTCACCATAATTTGCCAAAAAACACCCTGTTAAAAAAACTACAGGTTTTTTTTTAATATGCGGATCATAACCTCAATTATTCAAACGGCTTTGAAATAAAGTTAAAAAAAATGCATTAGTAAAATAATGCATTGAGCTTATGACTCTGAATATCTCACATTTTATTTCGTTAAACGGAATTTTACGTACCCAACGCAAAAATCCTAGCTACCCAACATTCTGGTCTGTATAGCACAGCATTGTCCTGTATATTTTTACGACGTCCACCATCCATTATTAAGACGGTATCGAGCCGAGTTCATAATATACAAATAATAATTCATAGTGACTACGTGCCTGCCATGTAATGCATTGTTTTTATATTAAGTCGCATTTTGCTCCAGTCTCTTGGAAATTACGTCACAAACAGCTGCTATCATGTTCTGCGTAAGCTTCAGTCAGTCATCAGTTAACGCGTGGCTACTGTACAGAAAAACGCCAATTAATCCTAATGAGCCATTATCTTCCTGTTCTTCTCCGCTCGTATCCACACAACCTATAATGTTATAAAGAGCTTACGCCCCATGGTAAAATAATTATTATGTTAGCCAGTCAGTCAGGTGATAGAGGGGCTGACTTCACAGAATGCTGACACGCCAAAATATCCCGAATTGGTGCTAGTTTGTCTTTACGAAAGGCGACATAAGAAACCAACTAATTCATTTACTTTTTTATGTATAAAGAGTGTAATATTAGTAACAATGCCTGTGCTAAACATGTAATACATTGATGAGATGAATATGGTGTCTTTATCAATTAATTGACGTGAAAAAAATTGAAAGTTCTTGGGATTTGTGTAAAAGTGTAAATTGACACTATTCTATCTCAATCAATCTGCCTAGCCTTTTCCCAACTATGTTGGGGTCGTCTTCCAGTCTAACCGGATGCAGCTGAATACAAGTATTTTACATGGAGCGACTGCCTATCTGACCTCCACAACCCAGTAACTGGGTAATACGATACCCCTTGGTTAGACTGTTTGTCAGACTTTCGTGCTTCTGACGACTCGTAACGACTGTCAACGATCCACAAATGACAGCCGGGACCAACGGCTTAACGTGCTTTCCGAGGCACGGAGGAGTCTCGATATGTGAAAATGGTCACCCATCCACGGGCCGACCCCGGCAATCGTAGCTTAACCTGATGGATCGACCCGAGCGGCTGTTATTACTTAGCCACGAGCTCCTCTACCCTCTACGCTCCTGACACTATTATATCTATCATGTAAAATAATATGTTCGAGTTAAAATGCTTATTAGTTTTTTAGGCTAGATTGTAATCAAGAAGAACTTTATTTTCTTTTAATCCAAGGAAAATATATTTTCGATTATAAAACCGATTTTTGGGTAGTTTTAATTTATACAATAAGCTCTTCTCACAGTACTGCAAGCATCAATAAGATCATCAGCCCTTCATTCTTGAACACAGTTTGTCCTCCAACTGTACAAATATTCATCGCCAAAATCCCTTCACCCAGAAGGAAAATCACACAGACATTCTCGTAACTGCAAGACATTAAAACCTACGATTGAAGACATAAGTATAACTATTTGGATAGGATCGTTTCCGACCATTACACGGCCGAATGGCCACCCGGTCTTACTGACCTCTGTAGGCACTGCCTGCTTACTCGGCAACCCGCACTAAGATCCGTAGTTCGGAGTCGGGATGTATGGAGATGTTTTCCGGTTTTAGGAGGAAATGTTCTAGGGGATACGTTCTTTAAATTGATGAAATATTTAATTGGTAAGAAGTAAGCAAAAGTAAGTAAGCGATCTTTACATACCGAGACTCCTCCGTGCATCGGAAAGCCCGTTAAGCCGTTTTGGTCCCGGCTGTCATTCGTAGATCTTTGACAGTCGTTACGGGTCGTCAGAAGCCCGAAAGTCTGACAACCAGTCTTACCAAGAGGTATCGTATTACCCAGTTACTGGGTTGTGGAGGTCAGATAGGCAGTCGCTCCATGTAAAATACTGGTATTCAACTGCATCCGGTTAGACTGGAAGCCGGCCCCAACAGAGTTGGGATAGGCTAGGCAGATTTAGATTGATTGGTAAGAAGTAAGCAGTAGTATGTCAAGTTCTTTTTGCCGTTTTGATTGTTTTTTTTTTTTTTACTTTAACAAAACACGACCAAAGGTCAGTTACATTAATTATGGACAGGAACGACTCTACAGTCATATGCTTATCTCACAATACTCTAGAAATTATGTTTCCTCTTAGAACGTATACAAAAGTGATATCCCATTTGATCCCCAATCAAATCTGATAGATTTCATACTAACCTCAACTTAACACAACTTTGTACTTAACTGTACCTAATCTCAAAATCAAGGCGTTTTTAATAGCGAAAATGTTTATTTTGACAACACAACAACATTCATTGTTTCATGTGTCTTAAAAATTCGTCGTTTCGAAAGGTACAATAACGCAATGTCTAATGTTGAACTGTAAAAATGAGAGCATAGAATTCATAGCTAATTTTCGTTCTAGAATACGGTCCTTTGCCTCCATTTTGAAATTGTTTTATTAATATAGGTTAAAATCTCAAGATACTAAGCAAGTTTAGGTGCTCAGGTGGTACTCGCACAACGACAAGTGACCAATGCGTTCCCGCCACAAGCGATTAAACGTCAAATTGATGTCCACCATCTTGCTACGTCATCGCTCAAGCAAGAAACGGCGATTACTCATGGTGCCAAGGGCCAATTAATATTACGGTATTTATTTACATTATAAATAAACAACCTTATTTAAATCTATCGTATGGAAACACGGCAATTATAAAACGTAGGTATTTATTAAATATGCATAGAAATAGATGTCAGTTTCTTTTTTGCGAATGAGTATTACCTACTTGTCAAATATTGTGAAAGATATTCAGACAAGTTATTTCGCCACGTCTGGCTAGAAAGCCAGTGGGTTAAATATCTACATAACATAGAAAAAGCTATCAAAATGGGTCGAAGAATATTCAAGTTATTTGAGTAGTAAATGTTAGGAAATATAGCGTTCGAGCAAGATCGGAGAAGGGTAAAGAAACTTAAGGCTCCCAGGCAGACAGGTGCGACGTGACAACGCAACAATTTCTATTTCATGGAAATTGTTCTAACTGAATCGCGTCGCACCATCACGTCGCGCTTGTCTGCGGGAGCCTTTATGAAAAAGTTTTGGTTTTGGGTTGTGTTGTGTGTATAAATCCTACTAATATTATAAACGCGAAAGTTTTGTGAGGATGGATGGATGGATGGATGAATGTTTGTTACTCTTTCACGCAAAAACTAGAGAACGAATTTGGATGAAATTTAGCACACAGATAGTTTATAACCTGGATTAACACAGAATACTTTTTATCCCGATATTCCCACGGGATCAGGACTTATGCGGGTGAAACCGCGGGGCGCTGCTAGTATCATATAAATATCAAAGCCACAATTTTCAAACATCTGGCAGTAATTACATTTATTTAAAAAAAGCGCGGTCGGATAGGAGCAATATCAACTATGACGTCAAACAGAAGGGGTCGTAGGTTTGACCCCTTTCGTTGCACTTGGCGAAATGTACGGTGGTAAATAGGCTAACCACATACGTAATGGAAAGCGGTCACCACCACTTATGAACACATGCAACAGGGAATGGGCCCGCGTTCCCGACCTTACCAATCATATTAATAGAATCAATCGACTGTAATGTCCCTGACACCCATATCAAACTCAAACTCAAAGCATTTATTTCAATTAAACCATTGGCACTTTTGAATTGTCAAAGAGTCGGTCAGTTAGTCAGAAAGTTGAAGCTAGTTGTAATTATCATTTCACAGACACTACAATATAATACAAAACATAACATTACGGCTGTTTTCCCCGAAGGATAAGACAGAGGTGTACATAGGTATAGTACACCCACATGGTGGGATAAGACAGAGGTGTACATAGGTATAGTACACCCACATGGTGGGATGTGTGGGAGTAGTTTGGATTACATCTAATAAGGGGCGAGCCTATTGCCATCTACCGGGCACATATCCAGACTCCGCGTGAAAATATAATAATTATTATGTATATCTATAGGCTGATAATGTTGTCTGTAATGTAATCTTGGCTGTAAAGTCTTTTATATAGATTTTTTTCTATTTTGTGAATGTGAGAACGTTGTAGGCTTATTGGACTGTAGATTTATTAAATATCTTCTATTTTGTTAAGTACTTGGTACTTGTTGAAAGGCCTACATTGTCCTCCCATGCCTACCAACACTGTAATTTGAAAATTTTGTAAAAGCCAATTATTTTTAAAAGAGTAACGATGGAGTTTCTTGCCGGCTCTTCCCCATAGGAAACGACCAATTGGAACCGTGCACCTAGCTTCTGAGCGCTGTCAACAGTGACGTGAGGCCGGTTTCGGAAACATGTGTGCCCTTAGTGAGGTGTAGTTTGATTGTAAATGCGTGCGGGTGAGCGTGTATGCACAGAGCGGAGGTGTAGTTTTGGCATACTTTACTATATTGTTCGCAGCGCTGTCTTGGGTTTTTATTTGGTCTAAGCTCGAGGCATACCTCACTTAAACAGTCTTTACACCTTTCAGTTTATCAAAAACATAATTACAACAATATTAACTTAGCTTCAAATTCTCAGCAGCTAACACATTTACTCGTCACACCACGTGTGCTGTCGTAACAACGTATCTTCAAATTTCCTTCAGTAACAAACAGTAATTTAATTCTACAGCGAACAATTGCATTAGTATTCCCAACGCGAAGGTGTGACTTGTACATAATAATAACATGGAGTCTAGATTTGTGACGTCGCGAGTTTGTGACGTAACCACTTTGTTACACTGTTGTTTGACGTTAAGCTGAGGTGAGGTGCTCATACTTGAGTTGCTTTGTTGCAATGATACTCAGTTTTATCTGATTAGACAGAAAGTTGTTATTAGTTGGAAAAAAATTGGTGGTCGCCAAGACCTGGCTGACTGGTTTACTTTTTAACCGACTTCTTCAAAAAGGAGGAGGTTCTCAATTCGTCTGTATGTTTTTTTTTTTTTTTGTGTATTTTACCCGATTACTCCGCCAATTATGAATCGATTTTGATGATTCTTTTTTTGTTTGGTAGGTCATGCTTCAGTGGTCCCATATAAATTTTATTAATTTTGCTTGCGTAGTGTTTGAGTTAGTCAATAATTACGTATTTTTCCCACTGCGTATGTTGATGACATGTTAATTGACTCCGTCACATAGCAGATAACGGTATACGAATTTGTGTGGGGTAGTTACCACAGGGGTAGTTACCAGTAGGTACCACAACTAAAAAGTGAAAAATAAAAACTTTTTACAAAAAAAAAACAACGGTTGTTTTTTTTTTTTTGTAATTGTTTTAATCATTTGGGCTTGTTTATTGGGACATCGCCGAGCTGTTGGTCGACTCTTTGTGTACAGAGCTCACGTGAACAGACTAGCCTATTTTTAGGTCAAAGAATCAACATTGCCATTCAACGTGGAAAGGCTGCCAGCCTTTTGGGTACTTTTCCTGTTGGCAGCGATGCAAACTAATTTTTTTTACGTCCAATGGATACTTCCCCCCTCTTTTTATACATGTATAATATTGTTATTTCCTTTATTTCATTTAAACACATAAACTTACTTGTCCCATGTTACGTCTGGACAAAATCAAACTGGTTGCTAATTTAGTTGTATAATTTAATATTTGTATATCATAGATTTTTTACATTTTATGACTATTACACTCACACACTGTCCTATTAGTATTACTTGTAAGTTTGTAGGAATATTGTGATATCGTATACTTTTACAATGTTTGTAAATATGTGAGCACCATGTATCTATCACATACTTAATTAATTTATTTGTCATTGCTCCATTTTTAATTCTTTTTTTTTTTACGTATTGTGGTACAGTTATTGTATTCTCGGTGCATCGTCTTCACATGTAATTATATAATTGATGTATACCAAATATTGTAAAACATTTTTTTTTAAAGAGTAACGGTGGAATTTCTCGCCCATTCTTCTCCATACGAAAACTACCTTTTGGAAGGGGCAACTAGAATCAGTTCTATTTCTATGTATTTGACGTTCAAAAGTGCCTTTAATGTGCCTACTTGAAATAAATTATTTGACTTTCACTTTGACGTCAGGTCGGGTTACTTAAATGTAGTTACACTGACGCGTTTTTCAAACTCAAATTCAAAGCATTTACTTCAATACAAACTATTTAATAATCAGCCTATTAATGTTCCGAAGAGTTTCCTATTAACGTTTTGAAGAGAGGAGGATTGTGGGACACAATCCTCCTCTCTTCGAGAGGGAGTGGGCTGTAATCTGCCAAGCGGGCCCAGTGCGGGTTGGTAGATGTCACATGTCATCGAATTTTTGGTTCTAGGTTCCGCACGATTTTTTCCTTCATCGTTTTGAGAGCAGTGGTGATGAAATTATTTCCACAAAGTAAAGCGCCTGCCTGGGTTCGAACCCATGACTCGCAAGTCGGGGCCGTTACCGCTTACCACTATACCACTTTTATTGAAATTGAAAATGTATTGTTTACAAAATATAAGTTACCTACATCATTAATGTTGGATTAATGATGATTTGATTATAATATTATTCTAAATGGCAATATTTGTAATCATATAAAGTGTAACCCTTCTGGTAATTCAGGCGTGATGTAGTTGATACCAAAGTAATATATACCAAATACTTTCAACTATGTTAGTAGTTTGTATAAAACTTCCTCTACACACATATTTCTTCATATATTTCCTAACACATCCTTTCAGAATGTACATAAAAATAGAAAATCTAGCACATATACATAATGTACATCTACATACATACGTAGTTCGTTCACATCTCGCGTTTAGAGATTTATTCCCCTTGTAAGCGAGCAGAGCGTGACGGTTATATACCCGTATATATTTAGTCACTAGACATTTTCATATGTGGTAAAATACTCTGAAATATGGAGAAGGGAAGATGGGTAGAATTCTTGGATTTCAAGCCATTAAGGTCTAAAATCGGCATATTACAGAGAACTAATGTGATAAAACTCATGTCGTTTTTGTTGTGAATACGAAGAGGGTATGGGGTATTAACCTGCAGCATATTATCTGTTACATTTAATACAATACAGTTAATACAATCAAAATTTATCTACAATTAATGATTATGACTACAATATATGATTTTATGATTAGAATAATACTAGATTAGCCTCTTAAAGCTAGCACCTAACCCATTCATTATTGTATAATATCATTCTGACCGAAATCAAGCAAAAAATATATATAACAATTTGTAGCCAAGACATCCAGACATCCAGACACACTCTCCTGCATGACAAAGCAAACGCTAGCAACATATCTTCGTGTAAGATATGTACAACAAAAGGTTTAAAAGTCGATTTCCTATGTAGAATAGGGGCGAAGATTCAAGTTGTCATCCTCGAGAATAGGGTGGGGTTATAGTAACAAAAATTTAGTGACAGCATTTGTATTATTTTAGGCGTGTACGCACAAACGAAACGAACACGCAAATCGAACACTTTGTTCGCAAATGCTTACCACTAACGAACATCAATCATTGTGTTCGTCAAAAGTGTTCTTGGCGATTCAATAATCCATGGCTACTAAAGAGAGCGGGGCGGTGGTGGAGCACAAACACAAGTTGAACTGTGTTCGTGTTCGCTTTGCTTATTTACATCTACACGGAAGAATCAAATGTTCCGTATTCAATGTTCGTGTTCAGCATGCTTTTTTTGGTCGTGCGTACACGCCTTCTGAAGTGGCATTTTCCAAAGACCTTTGTGTAGAAAAAGCTCCGGGACTTGCCATGTACCATCCCAATTGAAAACAAACAATAATAATATAGTTTTAATTGCCACGATACAGGCATACAAAACTTTATTTTCATTTATTTCCTACATGTTGAAACATTCATTCATTTAGCATAATTAGCATTCGTTCTCGTCCATTTCATCCTGAGCTGTAGGTACTTATGGCGGTATCTTCATCGCCACATGCGACTTACGCATCAAAGACCCGACGTTACACAACAATTCTGACGTCACATAAATCCTGCATCGCGCAAATTATAGTCTACCGCGCGATGGACATATTTATATACAAGAATCCAAACATCAATCGTTGGGCAGTTGCCCGCCAGACACAAAAGTTGGCCGTCTGGTCAGAGGATCCTCCCGTTTCTATGGTGGATGAACTCTACACCCTGTTCCTCATACGCCTAAATACTAACGCCACCAACATTACTGATATGAGCTATTATCACATAGTTCATGCCTACACAAAAGCAGAAGAAACGTGTTACCTGCCAAGTACCTTTTAAAACCTTCCTAAACCGATTGTGGTACCTAAACCCAGAAAATTTACCGAAAACTTTTCTCATGTTCCGAGAAACCGAGAAACAAAATAAGGTCACCGCTCACCGCTACCTCTCACCACTACACCACAACCCCATAATATGTTTAGGGACCTCTCTTGGTAAATGCGTGTGGGAATTTCCTTTTAGCGTCCAGATGTCCCAAGCTATACATAATGTACCACACGTCATAATTCTCCTCTAGGCTTTGTCTAGTTTTTGTCAGGGTTCGGGACGGATCGCCCTAATTTTGGGTCGTTTTTAGGACGTAAGATGTTATTATTGGATGTCTTATGTCCCGAAATTGGGACAAAAAATATTGAGTAGGGAGGGAGTGGGGAGTATTAGGGAGGGGGGTGAATGATGTCTAGGTTGACCTTGCTTGTGTTGAAAAAATATAAGTATGAAGATGGTAGTGTAATGAAGTCTAAAATCTAGATAAGATCGGATTGACTTGAATGAAAGGTCAAGTTTAATGAGTGGCCTTCACTATAGATCTAAAACACAATTTCTTGAAGAATATTTCTCATTGTCAGAATGTGTTGGCGCCTGGATGACATTACATATAAAGGGTCCGTTGTTTGATAAATATTTGTGAAATTGTATTTACAATTGTTTTTTCTGTAATCGCTTGCTTTTCCTCAACCATAATGTAGTTACATTATTTTATTTTCTTTATTAGGCAACCAATAGCGGTACATATAGTATGTTACAGAGTATGGCTAAGAACAGGTTTCCCCGTATATATAGGATAGTATAAAACGGACTACTATGAAAACTTAATTCAAAAGTTGCAATTTTTAACCCCCGACGGAAAAAGAGGGGTGTTATAAGTTTAACGTGTGTATCTGTGTATCTGTGTGTCTGTCTGCGCCATCGTAGCTGCCAAACGGCTGAACCGATTTTGATATTTTTGGTTTTGTTTGAAAGGTGACTTAATCGAGAGTGTTCTTAGCTATGATTAAAGAAAATCGGTTCAGCCGTTTGAAAATTATCAGCTCTTTTCTAGTTGATGAATGGATGTGAGCATCTTCCACAGGTCTAATCGATTGGAAATTTAGAATTCTCTTATTTCAATGATATGAAAAGAATATATGTAGTAACCTTGAGCTGATGCTGCAGCATCACCTGGAATTTGCAGGATACTCAACTCCCTCAAGAACTTACAGCAGAGGTATCGTGTTTGTACTCATTGGAAAGGTCTCAACAAATAGGTTACAGATAGATGGTGATCAAAGTCTGATGATGGAGTAGGAAAGATAAATGAGAGTGAATTAATAAATAATAAATTAGTTTATTTTCTCCACAATATTACTCTTAATTGCTAGCCTTATTTCTACGGTAACATATTATAGGGGTATTATATTGTGGGAGACTGGTGCCTAAACTAGGCTCAAGGCCTGTATTTCAGGTCACCAGGACTCCTTCATTTAAGTTTAACAAATTATGTTATGTACTCGTACAAAATGGTATGCAATTAGGGAAACGTTAACATTTTTTTTTAAAAGCTTACTAATTATAGTTGCGATTTATTTGTTAGTATGGTATCAGGGTGGGAGTGAGGTTGAGTGTGTACTGCGTGTATCTATAGTTTGTGTAGTTGGGGATGTGTGTGTGGGGGTGATGTGCGCGTGGGGGGGGGGGTTGTGAGAGTGTGTGACTGTGAGAATATTTTTTTTTTGTTTTTGGTCGAAGCATATTTGCATAATGATGTTTATGTTATGACTGTTAATAAATTTTCAGTGTCATCGTAGTTGAGTTCTTGAAGCCAACTATGTAGTTTCATTTTGCACTTTATTTTATTAAGTTCATAAATAGATATGTATTATTTACTTTATTGTAGAGATACCGACCAAGGTGATAAAAGAAACGTTTTGAAAAAGATGTTGAAGGCGAAGTATGATAGTTCACAACAGGCTTAAATCTTCTCTTAGCTCGAGGGAGTGAAGGATTGTACGTTAGAAGTCTATGCTGTTTCAGGATGATTTGTTGAATAAACAGTTGACGCACCGTCAAGACTTTCGCTTTTTGGTATAATAGTGCTGTAGGGTAGCGATAAGGTAACAACAAAGACACCTTCAGAATGGCTCTCTGTGCTCTTTCCAGTTCCAGGAGGGTAGTTTTTGGAGCACCACCCCAAGAGGTGATGCAGTATGTTATTAAAGACTGAGCCAGAGCATAGTATACCATTTTTTTAATTTTATCGTCAGTCACGTTTCTTAGGGTCTTAAAAACATATATCAGTTTTCTCAGACGTTTACTTAAGGTGTTGATATGTTCCTGGAATTTTAGTGTGCTGTCTATAGTTAAACCCAGGTATTTAAAACAATCGGTTTTGCTGATTTGAATACAAGTGCATGTAGTGGAGTGAGGAAATGCACACGTGTGGGCTAGGATAGTGTTTGGCGTCATGGATGGAGACGGTGTATGCTGTTTTATGGAGAAGGTGACGTATTTTGTTTTTTCCGCATTTAGAGTGAGAACATTGTCACGTAGCCAGTCCGATACAATATTGAATCCTGACTGGGCGCACACAAAGACCTCACTCCAGGTGTCTGCAGTGAATAAGAGGGCTGTATCATCTGCGAAAGTTATGACTTTGCCTTTCGGGAGAGTGGGCATACCCAGCTCGTTTATATATATGAGGAAGAGTGTCGGACCGAGCACGCTGCCTTGTGGCACACCGTAATTAACTTGGCACTCGTCACTGACACTCTCTCCTATTTTGACGCTCTGGGTACGCTCACTCAGATAATCCACAAAAAGTTCGAGTTGGATTCCTCTTATTCCAAGCCGTTCCATCTTCTTTATTAAGATCGGAGCAGAAACCGTGTCAAAAGCTTTCGCAAGATCTAAAAAGATCCCCAAGACCTTCTGGCCACCATCCAAGTTAGTGACGATATGATTGGTGAGGTCATGAACCGCGTCTGAAGTTGATTTGCCGGTTCTAAATCCATACTGACATGGGGAGAGAAGATTATATTTCTCCAAGTAATCCACGAGGCGTTTATTTAATATGCGTTCTAGAATCTTGGAGATGGCTGGTAGCACAGCTATGGGTCTGTAGTTATTGACACGGTTTCTGTCCCCACCCTTGAAGATCGGGTGAAAGATGGACCTTTTGAAGACCTTTGGAAATTTACCAGTACTGATGGCAAGGTTGCAGATGTAGGTTATAGGTTGAACCAGTGAGGCCAGATGTTTTTTGAGAAAAGTGGAAGATATTCGGTCCCAGCCCATGGCACAATCATTTCGGAGAGACAGTATTAGTTGCGTGACTTCAGCTTCGTCAGTTAGCATTAGTACCATGGATTGCGAGCCGCTACTGGGATTGTCACTGGTTGATACCATGTTCCGATTACCCATTTTCTCGGCAAGGTTTCTACCTATATTTGCGAAGAAACTATTTACGTCGTTGACGGATTGTTTTGGTGTTGATGATATGGATAGTAATTCTCGCGGATTGTGTTTCTTTTTGGTCCTATTTGATATATTATTTATAGCTGTCCATAGCAGTTTAGTGTTGCTACTAGCGTCATTTATTTCTTTTTTCTCGTGTTCGGTTTTAGCTTGTTTAAGTAACTTATCACAGTAATTTCTGTATCTAGTGAACGATGTTTTTAAGATGTGGTTTTCAGGGTCCGTTTTTAACTTCTTGTGTAAGTTATCTTTATGCCGAATGCATCGTAGAAGACCAGTGGTGACCCATGGCTTCGCAATCCTTTTACAGTTTGGAACTTTTACTGTTTCAGAATTCGTCTCTATTAACTGAGTAATGAGTGTTATCATTATTTCAGCTGCCACATGTGGATCTGTCGACGTGTATATTGCTCCAAAATCAAGTTGTTTCAGGTCCGCATCCAGCTGGTCATGGTTGATCCGGACGACTGATTTTGTTGTCCCTTGTTTTGGAGGTATTTTTGCAAGGAATAATAGTACAGTATCATGGTCTGTGAGTGAGGAGTGGGCTACTAGTGTAAAGGCAGGAAGGGTGGTCTTCAAAATAAAATGATCCAGGCAAGCAGATTGTCGTGTAGGTAATACATGTGCTGGTAGAAGGCCATGTGAGGCCAATAGACTCAGATAACTGTCCTTAGCTAGATCGTGACACTGGTCATGGATATTTATATTTATGTCACCAGTAATTATAATATTTGTATACTTCGCGATTTTACTAAGAGCAGCGTCTAGAGAGTTTATAAATTTGTTTACGTCCCTATACCCTGGTGGACGATATATTGCCAACAAAATGGTGCTGTAATCGATCCGTACCTGAAGACAATTTGCTTCCATAAGCACTAATTCCTCCACAGAGACTTTAAGGTTTTCGTTAACATAAACTACAACTCCCTCATTTTGCGTAAGATTATTGTCGGTCTTAAAGTAATTGTAGCCTGATAGATTCGGGATATATTGAGTACAGGGGAGCCAAGATTCCGTCAGAGTGATAATATCCCAGTTAACCTTAGTTCTCGTGAGTATTGTGTGAAGCCCTGTTATGTGTTTGGTTATACTTCTGATGTTTTGGTTAAGAATGGTGAGCGACTGGTTGGGCGTGAAGTTAGCCGGAATACAATCATCCAGATCACATGTAGCAGAGTCAGAGACGGAGACTGAGTCTATGTTGTCTGTATCATTTTGTGTGCTATCAAATTTTATTTGAGGAAATTCTAATGCTGGCGTTTCTAATAAGGTAGTTTTTTATTATATGCTTCGAGATAAATGTTAGAATTTTACAGATAATTATGGCATATTTTCCGTTATTTAAATAAAGAATATAAAAACACGCCACATAACCAGTGTTCGCTAGTCGTGCATGAAACATTTGAGAACTACAAAATGAAATTAAAATTTGTATGTTGTTATGTATTATATTATATGTTACATATGCATGTCTTATGTGTCTGTATTTTTTGTATAAGTGTATGTTATGTTGTATTGTATTGTAATAGTATAGTGTTGCGTCAGTCGTTAGTGATATAGTGTGTGCGTATGCTAGGTTTATTGTAGTGTGATAAAATAGTAAATGGACATTGATAGGGGAGCTGTTAGTATTTTTTGTTAAAGACATATGTTTAAACAATTTTAAAAAAGAGAAAAGAAAAGTTGTATGTGAACTGCACAATTGGGGGATGTTCAGTAGTCATTTTTGTTTCCGTAGTTTTAAAAGATCTTCTTCAGTCTTTATCAGGTGACTGGGCATCCCTTCTTTTTCTCGGACATATACCTTTCCGTTTGCAATCCAACATTGTTCGTAGGTGCTGCTTTTAACAAACTCTCTGGCGAGGTAGTGAAGGCGTTTTGCCATTGTTGTAAGCGCTTCTGCGACAAATATGGGTTTTCGGGGTCCTATAAATTGCAGGTGGGTAGTATTGAGACGGTTAGATTTGTTGTCCTTATTGAAGGTTCTAGTTGACTTCAGGAACTGGTCTCTGATTGTCGAAGACGAGAATTCGACAAGGATAGTGCCTAGGTAATCTTTTTTAGCCATTGAGCGAAATATGGTTTTTATGTCATTATTTTCGATTGGTTGATTTATGACTTCACCCAATTTTTGCACTGTGTTAGAGAGCGTATCTCGGTTTTCTGGGACCGACGTTGGGATATTTCTTATTTCTATTGATGCTGATTTGAGGTTTTTTTCTAGAAAATCTACCTTAAGCTCCAGTGTTTTGATCAGTTTGTTATTGATGGTGCATTCAGATTGGAGTTGGTTTATTTTTAATACAGCGTCATCGTATTTATCAGATAAAAACTGTACGGTTTTCTTTATTTCTTCGTTCTGTGTTTGAATCTCCGAGTTTTGAGTACTGATCAAGGTATTTTGAATTTTGATATTTTCAAGGGCCGAGTGTAGGGAATCTATTTTAAGGTTTTGCTCAGCTTGTTGGGAAACCATCTGTGAGAACGTGTCTTTCATTTCCATAATCATGTTTTCCATTCGATGGAGATCTGAGTCGTCACCACGTTTTCGTTTCCTTTGGGTAATGTTTTTATTAGTGTCAGAACCCGTGGTTAAATCCGGTTCAGACTTATGTAGTGGTGAAGGTGAAGATTTTGGGGGCGAGCGTCCGATCATTATTATTTTACAGAACAATACAATCTAATGGGAACGAATATTTATCAGATTGTTTGCAAATTAAAACAGTCATAGACTGATTTAGTTAGAATTAGTAGGTAACAAGCTTCACTGTGGCAAAAAACGTACAGCTACGCAGATTTCGGCGAGCTGCGTCTTGATCGTAGCGTTTCTACTAGTGATATAATATAAAATTTAAAAAGCTGGAAATAAAAATTAAATTTAAAATTTAAACAACCCCCGACAAAAACAAAGCGTCTAAAAAGTAAAAAATTAACCCCCGACGGAAAAAGAGGGGTGTTATAAGTTTAACGTGTGTATCTGTGTATCTGTGTGTCTGTCTGTGCCATCGTAGCTGCCAAACGGCTGAACCGATTTTGATTTTTTTGGTTTTGTTTGAAAGGTGACTTAATCGAGAGTGTTCTTAGCTATGATTCAAGAAAATCGGTTCAGCCGTTTGAAAATTATCAGCTCTTTTCTAGTTGATGAATGGATGTGATCTTCCACAGGTCTAATCGATTGGAAATTTAGAATTCTCTTATTTCAATGATATTTATTTATTTCCAACTTACATCTATCATTACAGGGTAACCTATTGCGATAGTGTACTTGTCTAACTCTTATCCTATAAAATTTTGTAACTTATTACAAATAAAGCATTCTTTGTGAACTCACTCAGAGAACAACAGAATAGGTCCGAGTCATTAGCTATGAGGTTGAGAGTGCGGAGCGCACGCGTCAGTGGCGCCTCACTTAATAGATTGGTCCGAGCGCGCGGTTCCGCCAGCAGCCGTGGCTGTCGGCGTCGCCACACGTACCTGTCCGGAACACACAAACCTATGTGCCCTAAAATGCTCGCATTATGTACTTTCCCTCTAAGTACCTTGAATATGTACGATATGAGTGCGAGATCCCTCCTGACCCTCAGTTCGTTATATCCAACCATACCCAAAATAAATAAAGTTGGGTACATAAGCGGATAAAATGGGTATACACCATACAAGCGCAAGTACAAGTACCTCACAAATTTGTTTTGTACTCTCTCCAGCATGAGTCTATATTTAGATTCGTGCGGAGCCCAAATTACTGCGTTACATTCTAATTGACTTCTAACTAAAGCATTATATAAGGCGATAACCGAATATGAAAAGAATATATGTAGTAACCTTGAGCTGATGCTGCAGCATCACCTGGAATTTGCAGGATACCCAACTCCCTCAAGAACTTACAGCAGAGGTATCGTGTTTGTACTCATTGGAAAGGTCTCAACAAATAGGTTACAGATAGATGGTGATCAAAGTCTGATGATGGAGTAGGAAAGATGAATGAGAGTGAATTAGTAGGTAACAAGCTTCACTGTGGCAAAAAACGTACAGCTACGCAGATTTCGGCGAGCTGCGTCTTGATCGTAGCGTTTCTACTAGTGATATAATATAAAATTTAAAAAGCTGGAAATAAAATTAAATTAAAAATTTAAAAAACCCCCGACAAAAACAAAGCGTCTAAAAAGTAAAAAAATAATATCATAAAAGTTGTAGGTAATATTTTGATCCAAGCGTCGTCGTGTCGGGGGACGGCTAATGAAAATAGGAAGTTAACAGCAGCTATCCTTTCTACAACAGCATACATTCATTATGCCTAGTGTGTGTTGGCGTTTGCAATAGCCGTCCCCCGACCCGACGACGCTTGGATCAAAATATTACCTACAACTTTTATGATATTATTTTTTTACTTTTTAGACGCTTTGTTTTTGTCGGGGGTTTTTTTAGGTATACTATACTCCATTTACAATAGCATTAGACAGAAGTTAAAAAAGGTTCTTTTTAATGTACACTTAGTAAAAAATGTACAATAAGCTTGTTACAGTTACAATTGACGCCAAATTAATTCAAATCTCATTTTAACTATTTATCTTATGAAATTAAGTGGCTTTCATTTAAATATACTATTTCATTCCAATTTAAAATTAAAGTGTTAATGCTAAAAACCTAAAAGAGGCAGGAGTGAACAATACCGGGAACGTTTTTCGTTTCACTATAATTCTACCAAATCTAAAAGGTCACATAATCCCTTCATAAGCTGTGACAGCCGGGTCTTTTTAATTTTACCGGTTTATGTCGTCTGTGAAATTTACGTAAATGTTCTGTGATTTTCATGTCATTATGTCATTCGCTTGTGAATAATTGTGAATGCTACGCCTTGTGTTTTGTTATTGTTGAATTGTTGTGATTAAGTTGTTATTTGTTAGGTACTGTTTTTCCTATGTTCAATCTTATTAATGTCTCCCAAGAAAAAGAGAATAAAGCAAACTCCACTTCGTGCTGTACAAAAGCAAACTGTCATCAATATTTTTAAGCAATTTAAGGAGTCCTGGCCTGCAGGAACTCCTTGTTATAAGACTGAGATGATAAAGAAAACCACAGAAGTTGCCGGTAAGGATGATTACTAAAATTATTACTATAAAAATGTTCAAAAGTAACGTGCATTGTGATAAAACCTTTATATTAATATTTTCTTATTTATAGGTGTATCTCGGGCTACTGTGTACAATACACTCAAAGCGTTCAACAAAGAAGGTCGTCTGCAACCTCCCCCTGCTAACGGAAGCACATGAAACATAATGATTTTGACGATATGACATTAAGTGGAATACGCAGGAAAATTCATAGTTGCCCACCTTGGATAAGATATTGGAAGCAGTTAATAGTGATGTGATGAGTCTCTGCCAGATTTCAAGAGAAGCAGTTTGTAAAGACACATTAAAGTTCACTTATATCAAATGGAGCAGAAAAAGTGTACTCATAGACAAGCACAAGATCGTCCTATGGATACTAAAATATCTTCATTAAATAAAAAGGCTAATGTATTAAGGAAGAAAAATATATTATTCAGATGAGACTCTGAAGGTACAGCACTTCTAATATTTCTTAACAATTTTTTATGCACCAAGCAGTGAATGTCCCTCGTGCATTCAGTAGTATTATGATTTAGTACAGTTAAATAAAAAAGTACAACATAATTTCATTAATTTGTTTTGTGAATATTGTATTTAAATTAACCTTTAATATTTGATGCAAAGAAAGGTGATGGAAATTACCACTCCGAAATGGACGCATTTATTTCCTTTATTCTTAATTAAACTTAAATCACAGTGTGATCGGTTGTTACATTTATTCCTTTTGTTGTAATTAAAAAATTAAACTTATGTTGTATGAAGATACAATAAAGCATAATTTAAAATAAAATTACTTTGATTACGTTTATCTAATTATTTAGTAGACTGTCTTAGATTTATCTAAAAAAGTTATAAATTAACTTTGAAATAAAATGTTTTGCGTTCCTGCTTCTACAAGCCTCTTTTTTCTAATGCTATAATAAATGGAGTATAGGTACCTACTATTTTAAGAAAAAAAAAGTTTGAATTTATGAGGTTGGTAGTTTGGCATTTGCCTTCGTTTATGGTTATTATTATTTATTTTTTGAACGTAGGTTTATTACAGTTAAATATCTTAGATTTTTTATTATATCTTGTCCTTGCAAAATAAAGTAATTCCAACACTTGGTAATAAATACGGCGAAAATCACAGTCATTTGACAATTCTTATTCCAAAGACTGATCGCCAGGATACCTAACCAATGTAGAAATCAAGTCAAAATTATGTTGTAATTTTTTATTTATATTTCCTCGTACAATATTATCGCCTACATCATACATATACACGTTACATGGAAGGCTCTCATGCCAGCGCGATGGGTTTAAAATTAGCACTCCACATAAATATAGAGAGGCGAGCCCTTCGCTTTGAACGGGACGTAACCTACTTCACAGAAGATGCCGATAAAACGAGTTGGAGGACGGCGAGATAGTTACGTTCCTAGTAGGAAAGAGAGCTAGGAAAATGCATTTAGAAATTTTTACAATTTTGATAGAAATAGGTCAAAAAATTGAAATAATATGGAAAGGAAGAGTTTCTAGTAGAGAGAGAGTGTAGTACCTAGACGGAAAAACAGATTGGTACTCGTAGCTACGGACTACATAATTCCTATCGTTTTATACACGGAGTCATCATCTCATCATTTGCCTAGCCTTTTCCCAATCCCTGTGTTGGGGTCGGCTTCCAGTCTAACCGGATGCAGCTGAATAACAGTATTTTACATAGAGCGCCTATCTGACCTCCTCAACCCAGTAACTGGGTAATACGGGTAAAAAATTAAACATGAAAATTTAATTATTTTGATATGCTGAAAAACCTTGCCCAATGTTTACTCCCAAGTGGTGATACTTGTTTACAACAAGTCTTGTAAAAGAACTATGAAAAACATATCGTGTATTTGTAAAACATGTTTCATACATGTATAGATAGATGACTGTTGCCTGTAACTTTCTGCGATCCAGGATGAAAAGAAGCCTATATTCTTCTCCAGGTCATGGTCTACCCATATACCAAATTACATCAAAATCCGTTCAGCCGTTTTAGCGTGAAAACGTAACAAACAAACAAACTCAAAGTTAGGTTTAGGATATTTCAGACATGGATTGTTAACAACTTTGTTCACATTTTTGTAATTTTTGAAAAGTTTTGAATACAACTTGCTTTAGGTATAAACGATAAATAAAAAACAGTAGAAACAACATGTATAATACATGTTTATACCTTGGTAGAAACGCGAGGTGAGAAAATCGAAGGTTTTTTTTATCTGCATGCTACAACCGTGGTTACCTATATAACCCAGTAATTGAGTTGTGGAATCCAGATGGCGCTTGATGTATGCAAAATAATGCAATATTTCTGTTGCGAAGAACTTCAATAAGCTTAGAAAAAGGCCAAGGAAGGAAACTGTACTAAATGATCCATTTTCAAAATGTCTTACTATGTTATCTTTCGTTGAGATTAACATAACGCCCCGCCGGTGTTCCCCGAAGCGTAAAGCAGAGATATACCTATAGCACATCACTCACATTTCTCTAGTCATGTTTAAGGTTGATGCGCAACGGTAGCCCGCGAAATTCAATTTTTCTTATATTTTTGCTATTTGTAGGTCAGTATCAGGTTGTATGTTGATCTAAATATTATTTGCAAGTTCATGTAAGCGCATTGAATGAAAATTTGAAATCGTCATTCAATGCACTTACATGAACTTAGAGAGTTGTATTGCTGATTCTAATGCTTATAATTCTGTAAATCCATATTTATTACGAGCGCAAATAATATTTAGATCAACATACAATTAACCTAATTGTATGTTGATCTAATTGTTTCTTGTTGAATTTCGCGGGCCACCCTTGCGCATCCCTCTTAAGTGACTAGACCTTATCTTTCATTGATGTCTTCATGAATAGTTGTGGTAATGTTTTCTAGTAATTTCTCACACCTTCAACAGAAATTTTACCTAAAAAATCCGAAAGAATCGAAACTTTTCCCACCTCGTTGCCGAAGTCGATTTGACTCAACTACTCCAGAGCTAATTCCGTGCAAAAACGTCCGACTTTCCAATCTACTAACGGACTACAAGACCATTATGCTGTCTCCGACAATCCTTAAGAACTGTCGGCATTGTTGAAATTTCCATCGAAAGCCGTCCTACTTTCCGAGTCAAGTAGTGTAGCTAACTTTCAGTGCGGGCCCGGGATATATCGTGAGATGCTTTTACAGGTTAAGCGGGTACTTTGTGGTAGTGGAGCATAAACCGTGGAATAACTGGGATTTGCATAACTGTGTATAGTGAGAGTGAGAGAGTATTTACAACTAGCGACCGCCCCTGCTTCGCCCGGTTCTTACGACTTGACAAAACATCGTGATTTTCTTATTATATTATGTAAGTTTAATATTAATACACCCCTTTGCAAAAAAAACGGGCAGTTTTGATTTTTGTACATTATTGGTAAGCATTTAGTTGTAAAGAGGTTTTAATAGCCAAACTATGTTACTGGCACTTCATAAAGAGTCTGGGTACGAAAAAAAGTTAATTCCAAATTCGAAACTTTTGTTTAAAAACAATAATAATCCCGTTTTCCGTTTGTGACTTTTACTAACATTTTGCAGGTTTGCGGTTAGAAGGTTATCCTGGCAACTAAAACTAACTTCTCGTTATTTTTCGTAGAATAATTTATGTTTGTCGCATAATCCAGCCTTATTATGACTTAAAAGTGATATCTTTGTGTCGATTGTAATGGCAAAAAAAGCAATAAGAGCTAGTAAAATTGTAGCGCTGCTGGAAGAGGGGAGTAGCCAAAAAACTATATTCTTATTGATTATAACAAATTACTAGTCATTTATGCTAATGACATAGTAAAAATATTAATATTATCCATACCAATGACTCTTAAGGTGCCCGTTTTTTGCAAAGGGGTGTATATTGTACACATAAACTCAAACTCAAAGCATTTATTTCAATTAAACCATTTACAGGCACTTTTGAATTGTCAAGTCAGAAATATGAAGCTAGTTGCCCATTTCAAAGCGTGGCAGGTACCTATGCAGAAGAACTGGCAAGAAACTCCACGGACACTCTTTTAAATAAATAAAAAAATTCATACAAAAATTGGTTACATCACTCATGTTGAAATTATACATGTGTACATAAACCTTCCGGAGTAAATTCTCTAAATGATGGTGGAAACCACATCAAAGTCCGTTGAGTAGTTAAGAAGAACGACGCGGTCTCACAGACAGACAAGAAAAGCGACTTTCATTTATAGTAATTATGGTGACTATAATAGATTACTAAAATTGCTAAAGTTAGTGTGTGGCTGACTGCATAGCGTGCATGAGATGTGGTATCGTCACTAAAGCTCTTTTAATATAACCAAAAGGGTTTCGAACCATCGTCTTAGTTTACCCTAGTTACGTTCTAGGTTATTTATCTAAACGCCCACCCAACAAACATTTTTGTCATATAAGCAAACTTTTATATGACCTTAAGTCTTTTTAAAGTTATTTTATAGTCATTATTTTAACTCTTCGTCATGTATAGTCCTCCAGACCGTATTTTCGGCCACGGCGGCCAATCTCAACGGAGACTAGCCTTCGGCGCGGGAGATATTATAGTGCACAAGTGTTTGCGCAGACACAAGTGTACTCTCTCTTCCCTCACTCTCATAGTCCGATGGGACGGCAATCCAACACGACCGGAGAGAGATCAGGCGTAGGACCAACGGCTTAACGTGCTTTCCGAGGCACGGGGGCATCACACCGCCAACTTCCAAACTCCGGGCTGTTATTACGAAATACCTGATGGAAAAATCGAATAACACTTTGCCCGACCCGGGAATCGAACCCAGGACCCCACGCTCTGCAGTCGCGCTTGTGACCACGAGACCAACGGGGCAGTCAGAACGTCATGTACTGGTGTATTATATGTCCGAATAGTCAACATATTTTGCAAAAAAATTTTGTCGTATAATAATGTCATATAGACGTTATTTCGACATTTATAAAACTTACTTAGGCGAACAAAAGTGCGATCGAATAATAAATTCTCATTTCAGATGAATCTTGTCTTCTACAATGGTTCCTCAGTTTCTCAATTAGGTACCTTAAGGCTAGTTCAGCCATGTCCTAGAATTTCAGCCTTCCAGGAAATGTGCACTGAGCTATTGATCTAAAAGCAATTTTGTGTCAATATTATCAAGGCTTTTGATTTTGTTTTTGCCAGAAAAAGCTGTCTTTGTTGTGTTAGTATAAGTATATTATGTATCCATTAGCAAAACGACCTTCATCTCAAATATTTGTGCCGAAAAAAATACATTAAAGAAGAAAAAAAAAACATCCAAAGAGGCACCTCAAGCAGGTTTCGGGATCATCCAAAAAAGAACAACATTCTTAAAACGGTATCCATGGAAACCATAACACATGGTTACATGAAAGAAAAGATCGTATTGTATGAAAAATAAATCCATTCTGAATCAAAACCGATATCAGACTCACAACAAATAAAGCGCGGACAAAGGAAGCCGAATACAAAAAAAGTGTTGAAATAAAAACATGGAGAACTTTAACTTCGGACTTTCCAATCGAATGGTATTGTTGCTACTGACAGGTATTACTATTTGTCGCTTTTATTCTCAATAAAATACTTTGATAATGGAAGAATTTCGTTCTGTAAATAATCTTCATTACTGTCTTTTCAGACAGCGATTCAGTAGCGTCAGCTGATTGAGGAGCTCGTGGCTAAGTAATAACAGCCGCACGGGTCGATCCATCAGGTTATGCTACGCTTGCCGGGATGGTCCATGTATGGGTGACCATCTTTACATAACGAGATCCTCCGTGCCTCGGAAAGC
The DNA here is from genome assembly GCA_947363905.1 of Lithophane semibrunnea. Lineage (NCBI taxonomy): Eukaryota > Metazoa > Arthropoda > Insecta > Lepidoptera > Noctuidae > Lithophane > Lithophane semibrunnea. The sequence goes on from OX376205.1 coordinate 15,632,364, forward strand.
ACGTTAAGCCGTTGGTCCCCGCTGTTATTTGTGGATCTTTGACAGTCGTTACGGGTCGTCGAGAAGCTCGAAAGTCTGACAACCAGTCTTACCAAGGGGTATCGTACTATTTTCCGTGTAGGCACGACTGAGGTGATACGCATATTAATTAAAATTTATTCGTAGCAGAGCGTACTAAGCGGCTGCGCTCCCGTAGCAGTATGCTACGGCGTAGCTTTACTACATTCATGTTTTCAAAGAAATATTATTTTTGTATTCCATTCAATTTGTAGAGGCTTGAGGCTAAGTAATAACAGCCGCACGGGTCGATCGATCAGGTTGAGCTATGCTTGCCGCGGCTGATCTGTGGATGGGTAACCATCTTTACATACCAAGACCCCTCCGTGCTTCGGAAAGCACGTTAAGCCGTTGGTCCCGCTGTCATTTGTAGATCTTTGACAGTTGTTACGGGTCGACAGAAGCCCGACAGTCTGACAACCAGTCTTACCAAGGGGTATCGTGCTACCCGGTTACTGGGTTGTCGAGGTCAAATAAGCAGTCGATCCATGTAAAATATTGGTATTCAGCTGCATCCGGTTAGACTGGAAGCCGACCCCAACATAGTTGAGAAAAGGCTTTGCAGATTGATATATTGATTTATTTTCTTTTCAGAACTATGTTGGGGTCGGCTTCAAGTCTAAATGGTTGCAGCTGAATACCAGTATTTTACATGGAGCGACTGCATGAAGACTAATCTCGTACTTAAAGTTAAAACCATATTCAAGTCGCATCTCATCTCAGCGACAACGAATGCCAAAAACTCCTCAATCTTGTTGATTGTGTTTTTGATACAGAATGAGTTTGAGATTTAAGAAGAATAAGAATAATTTATTTCTAGGTATATGGTGCATTGAGATCTAAAATTAAACATTGATTCACATATACTACCATTGCTGGTGTAGAAAAATTAAATAAGCTTAGTGCATGCAAATCGTAGACATTACAATAAAAGTTATATTAAATTAATAAAATTGGTTTGAATTTATTTTTGATTTGATACAATAATATTGATTCAGATTAATTGAATAGTATTATTTGTAATGTCAAAATATTAATTATTATGTCACAAAGCATAGAATATTAATTACAATGTCAAAAATACAATGTTAAATGCGAACTTTCTTAAAAATACCAGAGTTAAAAAAAACTAAACACGATATTGAACGAACTAGGTTGTTGAAGTCCTCTGACCTCAAAAACCTAGTTCGTTTAATATCGTGTTCACAAGGTGTACCGATGAACTTGTGTTAACCACAGGCATCCGCTGGATGCAAGCACAAAACCGGTCGAAGTGGCGATGCCCAGCAACCACTCAAGCATATCGTAGACTCGACCAGCCCATGTCCAGGCCATATGTGGGAGATCTATGTCCAGCAGTGGACATCTTTCGGCTAAAATGATTAGTGAAAAAAGCTTATTTATATTTAACTAGTTCTCAATATAAATGATGTAACTTTACTTATAGCACATTTTATGAAAATAATCTTTTCAATATCGTTCCCCGTATCTTCACTTAAAGTGGTATTATTGAGCCCATTGTAAAGATCAATGGAGCTTAGTATCAAACGCTTGTCATCCCAATTCCCTAAGGTCGTGAAGGACAACTAAGGGTCATGGATTAATTTAATACGGTATCCGAATGAGTTAGGTACCTAATTCCAATTTCCTGATTAATCATTCAAATAGCTCTAAATGAAATTAGAATTATTGAAGTTTGGTGCTAGGTCGTCTATTATTTGAGCATTCTCTAGATTATTGAGCAGTTACAAAACAATTTTCAACTCCAATATTTAAAACAGCTATTTTGCTAATTTCAAAATACTTGGGTGATTTTAATAATGCAACAAAAACATTAGTACGAAAATAACAAGAATACTTTGTATTCGATTTTTTGTGGGGCAGGTACCACAGTAAAAAATTGAAAAATAAAAACTTAAAAAAAAAACCAAGCAATCTGCCTAGCGTTTTCCCAACTATGTTGGGGTCGCCCAACATAGTTGGGAAAACGCTAGGCAGATTGCTTGGTTTTTTTTTAGATGCATCTGGAAGTACCACAGTAAAAAATTGAAAAATAAAAACTTAAAAAAAAAACCAAGCAATCTGCCTAGCGTTTTCCCAACTATGTTGGGGTCGCCCACCGTCTACTTCCAGATGCATCTACTTCCAGATGCATCTAACCAGATGCAGCCGAATACCAGTATTTTACATGGAGTGACTGCCTATCTGACCTCCACAACCCAGTAACTGGGTAATACGATACCCCTTGGTTAGACTGTTTGTCAGACTTTCGTGCGTCTGACGACTCGTAACGACTGTCAACGATCCACAAATGACAGCCGGGACCAACGGCTTAACGTGCTTTCCGAGGCACGGAGGAGTCTCGATATGTGAAATTGGTATCTGACCGCCACAACCAAAAAAAAAATAACTGACTTCCAAAAAAAAACACTAAAAAGAGAATAACTTCCGAAATTAAAGTTATTCACTTTTTAGTGTTTTTTTTTTGGAAGTCGGTTATTTTTTTTTTCGTAAGTCGGTGGGAAAAAACGAAAATTCAAAACAAAAGACACCGACTTCCAATATTAAAGTTATTTTTTACTTTTTTGTGTTCTTTTTCGTAGTCGGTTGTTTTGTCAGGTGTTTTATGTTTTAATTTAGTACAAGCAAAGCTATCCTTTGATATTTTTGCACAAAAAAGTATATTAACGCTAAAACACAGTAAAACAAGCTTTTCTATTTTCCTATCCTCATCGTAGCGAGTTTCCCTAGTTACGCTCTGTCCCAACGGGGATCGAACCGACTGCCATCGCCGATTTGTCTTCATTTGTCGTCCCGCAATCGTGGCAAACTATGAACGAGAAATAATTAACTTGCTTTTGTCATTTGGTTTTTATTCCAGTCGCAATTTGCATGACGATTGTGCTAATATGATAAATTGGAGTCAAATGAGCGTCTATTGAAATTTGGAATGTTTTTTGGTCTCTGCTGTTATGCCCAGTTATTAATTATGGGGCGAAATGTGGGAAAAACAGGGGTTCTGGGCTTTCAAAGTTTTTCTTTTGTGGCGATGAAAACAATGGAATTTTTTATATTGTTTTTGTAACATTCACTGTTGAACATGAAGAACAAGGACCACCATGATTGACAATCAGTTTGTGGCCATAGCGTTCAGTAGCTTCCACATGTTAAAGCCTCTTTGATAGATTGGCACGTTACAGCTGCAGTGAACTAATATAAAAAAAAACATTGTGTGTCAGTGTGGTGTTTGTCAAGTTGTGTTCTCTATTTCTTTTGACTCTGTTTACGACTTTCATACATTATATTATTTTCCACTAGCTGTTCGTGCCCGGCGTCGCCCGGGTGTAATTCCTTGGATTCCTTTTCCGGTGGATTAAAAAAAAGGATTAAAAAAAAAGTCATAAGTGTTAAATCCACATATCTTTTGATTCTGCTGGTCGATTTTGATGAAATAAAGACTAAATGTTACTCACAATAAAGCTTCTTATTGTTCAGTAATTCAATTTGGAATCCAATGAGTGGCTTTTACGTGATGCACTCACAAACGAACAAACAAACAGACAAAAATGTCAAAAGATGTTTTTTTACTTTCTATTACTTATTTCTCGCGGCTTCCAGTACTTTTTTTGCAAAAATCTTTAATGTACAGACACGGACCGTTTACGATTTTATTATATGTATAGATTTCAAGAGTATTATTGCCACTGAAATAGGCACCTGCATTAGGTACCACATTTATGGAAAACGATTTGATTTTAGGCGGTCTCAATCAGTCTGCCTATCCTTTTCCCAACTATGTTAGGGTCGGCTTCCAGTCTAACCGGATTCAGCTAAATACCAGTATTTTACATGGAGCGACTGCCTATCGGACTTCCACAACCCAGTAACTGGGTAATACGATACCCCTTGGTAAGACTTGTTGTCTGGGAACCCCTAGGTAAGACTGGATGTCTGACTTTCGGGCTTCTGACGACCCGTAACGACTGTCAAACATCCACGAATGACAGCCAGGACCAACGGCTTAACGTGCTTTCCGCGACACGGAGGAGTCTCGGTATGTAAATATGGTCAACCATTCGCGGACCAACCTCAGGAAGCGTAGCTTAACCTTGAAGGATCGACTCATGCGGCTGTTCTCTTTTTTTTTAAATTTGTTTTTATATATTTTGTAGTCTTATGACACACACTTCTCCCGACTGCTAAAATACCCCTAAAGTAACTTTTTATGGCAAACTTTGTTGGTAAGTTATAAAAACTAAAGGAAGTTGTGTTGAATCAAATACAGCAGACACCCTCCTTCTCAGTACTTCATTTCTAGGGTAACCCTACCGATTCGCGTCCTACTTGTATAGGAAAAAACACATACTGAAGATATTGTTAATAAAACAGATTCAAGCAAAAAACTTTTGGGCATAAATTACCAAGAATTGTACTACTTTCAGAACTGATTGGAAAAATCGAGGGTAATATGGTAGTTAGCAGTCAAGCCAGGTCAATCTGGTCGTTGACCTGTCTGATAGTTGAACATGTTTTGATAAACATGGAAGCATAGTATTGTGACATGACATGTTGTTTCCTGATGGCGAAACGAAACGAAACTTAGTTTGGACAGATCGGAAAAATCGTATATTGTACAACGAGTTGTTTTTGATATCCCATAACTCTAGGGTTATATTATTTAAGTAAAAAGAACACAAAATCTCCTAGAATAGGTGGTCCAAAAATGCATAGTTTCGAAGATATAAAATAGACTCTCGATGTGTAGTATCTAAGTTTCATTGATAAATAAGTACTCTTATTCATTTTTATTTAAACCAATCATTCATATTTAAAGCTAAGAAAATGCGACGTTGTCATATTTCATGTAAGGGTGTTTTACATTAATAATCGTGTCTTGTCGAATTATTTTGTATGAAAAATGGAAAAAAAAAATGATGATTGAAGAATAATTCATAAGCCAGTTGGTCCTTTGATATGGTCTCAATCATACCCTAGAGTTATGGGATATCAAAAAAAACACATTGTAGAGCATTTTTAGGTATTTATTATTTGGAGTGCGGATCCATAGAACTGTGAGGTACAGCTACGCTTGTACACACCCTTCGACGACTCTAAGCACCAAGAAAATTCTAAGTTAACTGTTGTTTATAGTGAAAGACAAATAAGGCATCGTTGGACACATTCAATTGAATATTGCACCCTTTAAGGGCGTCATGACCTTATTTTTTTTTATGATGCCTTGTTGTGTATCAAATGAAAGACCTTAATTAGCACATTTCATAATTATATATTATAACAAAAAATAAAAGTTATAAAACTAAAACCCAACTACGACAAAAAAGTCAACTAAAAAGGTATAAACAGACATCACAGACAGACAAATTCAAAATTCGGAGTCACAGGTGTCAGGGCAGAATCGAACAGATTACGTGTGACTCCGGATTTTGAATTTGTCCGTTAGTAGTTGGGTTTTAGTTTTATAACTTTTATTTTTGAAGTGTATGGTAGTACTACTTCACCAAACAAGTTCTTCAAAGAGTTACTACTAACAAGAATATAAATAATAAAAAAGTTGACCCAATTTTTTGGTCTCCGAAAATTTTCACAAGTCGTCTAACTCCAAGTCCCCAATTTCTGATTAGTATGGGAGCCTTCGCAAAATATTCGGGAGACTACACAAACAATCAAAGTTTCTGATGAACATCGTAACGAGAATGTTTTAATCTTGTCCTAATATCATTTATTTTCCTTTGATTGACATCAAAAACAGATCACGGCGGTCCAATGTCGCACCTTCATTAAAACTTCACGAGGACGAAAGTACTGGGTTGCTAGCTTAATAAATTTTGCCTTAATTTGTCCTATTCTCCCAGAATCTTCTAAATTTTATGAGGGTAATTTGGTATATTTGAGGGTCAATGCGCACTTTACCTCAAGAACTGACTTGACTGCAATTCGTATAAAAAAGCCTTTCAGATAATAATAGAATGCACACAACATACACACGACATCCATACGCATCGACTAATTACAGGCGCAACGCTTTCTCCATTCGTAGTGTTAAAACCTTCAATGGTTTACCATCGCACCTTTTTTTTTTTTTTTTTTTTTTCACCTTGAGATTGATCTATTTTGCACTAGCGCACACAGTATAAGAAAGATCTTAAGCAAGGAATATTTTGCAGACAGTCATGACTAATTATTGGATGGTTCGGTTTGTAATATTATTATCTGACGTAGTGCTATGTAGGTGCTCTTACAGCGTTTAACTGTTTTGATGTTGCACGACCCGACTAACTTTTTGATGTATGGTTCTTTTCTTTTTTTCCTTGGTTTGTAAATCGCTGCTGACGGATAATAGTCGACGAAAAGTATTTGTAGCAAGAAGTATACATGTGGAAGCTTGTAATTAGCAATATTTACTACCTAAGAATGATTCTCAATCGTGTAAGCTTTTTGTAAAATAAAAAAAATAAAAATAAATAAATAAACAACATAACTGGGAGGTTTCGGTACATATATGTTGCAAAACGCAGCATAAAAAAAATTGACAATTTGCTGAACAAACAAAAAGTGCAGGATGATTCCCAAACATTTGTATTATCCTATTCAAATTCGTCCAAACTAGGCAGATCTCCCCCAAACAAGCTTTAACAGTGGCAACCCAAAGTATACACAACTTTATCTGATACCTAGTAGGTACCTTTGGAGTTTCTGAGCTGATTAAGGACATCGGTTATTTTAGCCCCCAAGTTTGGGGGCTTCCGATCAAAAGTCGGTAACGTATCTTGGCCTTTGTTTATTTATGAAGGCTTTTTGGCCTCCTTGAATACGATACTCGGAGTTTGTTTGTGTTAAAGTTCGGTTTTCGAGACTGATCGGGTTTTTATTGGTACTTGGGGAATCAAGGGCAAGTGGAAGGCTGGATACGATATTGGCACGAGTATCTAAGTAGTTTTTTTTAAACAAATATAAACTCGCGCCTTCTTCCCATGAATGAGTAGGCAGAAACTACAGAACATCACCCGCTATGATCCATACATACATACATACATACATACATACATACGTACGTACATACATACATACATACATACATACATACATACATACATAGATACATACATACATACATACATACATACGCTTTTGCTTCGTTTACGTTCATACATTTGGGGACCTAAAAGGTCACATTAGCAATAGGGAATATGCATGTGATTCAAATATGGGTCAAATATTTTTTTTTATAAACTATGTTACTTCAGAATTATGCCTCCATTAATATTTTTGAATAAAATTTCTTTTTGAGCGAGAAATTAATTTTTTTAAAGTCCAAAAAAACTGTGGGTAATTGAAATACTTGAAAAGGCTAAGAGCGGATGTTACGTAACAATCCGGGATAACAATCAAAATGTCAATGTCAAGTCAATCAATAAGTGTCAAGTCAATGTCAAACGCTCATAGAAAAAGGAGTGTTTGACGTTGACTTGACAGTTGCTTGTCTATTTTTACGGACGGTGACGTCACCACACCAAGCGCGCCAAATGGAGGGCGTTTAAATAACCCGGATCGGTTGGATGTTTTTAAACATTTTTTAACTACTTTAAATTGCTTTTTTGCCGTCGAATTTTCACTATTATTTGACGGTGTAAACTATCGAATAAAAAGATTAAAAAAATACATGCATATTCCCTATTCCTCTAAAACAATTTCATTTCCTGAATTCCCAACTGTCATTAGCCATTCCTCTCATTTGAATTTTACGAATCTCCATAGAAAACTGTCAAACAGATTAATTATTGCGTAATATGAATCTGCACGCCGGTCATATTATGAATTGATGTAACCAATATTTTGTAACAATATTTTGATTTAAAAGAGTGTCCGTGGAGTTTCTTGCCCGTTCTTCTCCATAGGTACCTACTACGCTTTGGAATGGGCAACTAGCATATTCTGACTGACCGACTCCTTGACAATTCAAAAGTGCCTGTAAATGGTTTAATTGAAATAAATGCTTTGAGTTTGAGTTTGTTAGTTTGTGACATTTTACTATGATTCATTATAATTTCTTATTATAATTCCGGTAAAGTGACTATTTTAAGCCCCCTGATTCCTTGCATTCGTTATTTTCGCACGCGCGTATTTCGCAACACCCGAGTCGAGGCGAAGTTTTAATGAACGAATACATGCTGGTAGTCGTTGTGTAGTGCAACACTTTGCTAGTTTTACTAATATTAGCAAAGTTCGAGCTAAGGGGTGCCTATGGTGGTATGTTTTGATGGGCCTGCGTTTAACTTTGGAACGTGAGACTGGTGATTCTTTTTCATGGCTTCTAAACACACTCATCATTCGTTTTCAACCAAATATTAATTCAGTACAAGTTAAATTTAAAAAAGCCTCAACAAAAACAAAGCATCTAATAAATGTTTTTTTTTTTTATAGCTAAGAACACTCGATCATGTCACCTTTCAAAAAAAAACCAGAAAAATCAAAATCGTTTCAGCCGTTTGGCAGCTACGATGGCTCAAGCAGACAGATACACACGTTTAAACACCCCTCTTTTTCCGTCGGGGGTTAAAAAGAAAATTTTATTCGAATTATGTTGCTGACTTAGGTACAGCAAAAAAAGTAGTAAGATTTTCATATTATCTAAATTGATAAAACATGATTCGATACGTTGCTTTTCTGCATTTCATGTACCAAGGTAGAGCAATAGCTAGAAGTTAATTCTTTTTATTAATATTCGGCTCAATAATTAAGATTTCAAAATGTGTTATTAATATAAAGGAGGATCGGCAAGAATATATGGAAACTGGTCTCAGCACCAATAATAACCACACATATGCCATTAGATAGGTATTTTAATATAATACAATAACTAATATGGCGGCTCATTCCAAATCGCTGTGTGAAAAAAGTTGTGGCGATGTTTCGTAGGACTGATCTGGACGCTAGATAATCCTAGAACCCTTTGAATAGCTAATCACTTCTGGTGATTATAGTTTGAATGTTTGCAAATGTATATGCATTCCGATGATAATATGGAACCACTGAGCTGGTCTGATTATGGATCTGGACGCTTCGATAACGGAACTCTTGAATAGGTAGCCACTAGTAAACCCATCGAGTTTGGGCTTATTAGATGTGTCTCAGCAAGTTTATCCATTTCACATGATGACGAGTACCTGATGACTGACCTGGACGCATCCTGACGCAGACCGCTAGATAACGGAACTCTTGAATAGCTACTACATAGTAAACCCATCGAGTTTAGGCTCGTTAGATGTGTATCAACGAGTCCTGTTCATTTTACCTGATGACTGACCTAGACACCTACATGGTCCCATTGAGTTGGTCTGATTATGAACCTGGACGCTAGATAACGGAACTCTTCAATAGCTACCAGTAAACCCATCGAGTGTGGGTTCATTAGATGTGTCTCAACGAGTCCTGTTCATTTTACCTGATGACTGACCTGGAACCTTTAAATGGCTACTAGTAAAGCCACCGAGTGTCGACTCATTAGACGTGTCATAACGAGTCCTGTTCATTGTATCTGATGTAGAGCACCTGATGGTTGGCCTGGAAGCTGGATAATGAGGTTCTCAAACTCAGCGATTATTATGGATGACGGTATGTAATTATAAAACTGTTTATTATTCCATTTGTTTTTTTTATTATAAAGACTATGTTTAACCAACAGCGTGAAACGCAAAGTAGGTAGACATAGGGGTGTGAAGGTTGAACTTTTCCATGAGTATATAATTATGCCTCGGCCAAATAGTCTCCTTTCAGGCGACACAAGATAAAGATGTCCCTCGATGCACCGAGAACGCCTAGAAGAGCTATTGGACAATGAAACACCCATTGGAAGGACGAAACACATGGACATCAGCATGCTTTCCACCCTAACCTATAATATGGAGCGCAAACGTGGTCGTTAACAAAGCGTCAAAAGTCCGCACTCACGGGGTCAGACAGCGAGCAATGGTTCAAAGTATATGTATGCTGGGAGTTGAAACTTACTGACCGTATAAGAAGCAGGTTATCGTCATCAGGTAAAATGAACAGGACTCGTTGAGACACTTCTAATGAGCCCACACTCGATGGGTATACTAGAAGCTAATCAAGAGTTCTGTTATCTAGCGTCCGGATCAGTCATCAGGTCCTCGTCATCTGGTAAAATGAACAGGACTTGTTGAGACACATAATAAGCCCACACTCGATGGGTATACTAGAAGCTAATCAAGAGTTCTGTTATCTAAGGTCCAGGTCAGCCATCAGGTCCTCGTCATCAGGTAAAATGGATAGGACTCGTTGAGACACATCTAATGAGCCCACACTCGATGGGTATACTAGTAGCCGATCAAGAGTTCCATCATCTAGCGTCCAGGTCCATCATCAGATCAGGTCGATGGTACCTTAATATTGAAATTATTGTATTATCATCGCACACATTACACAGAAAATATTCAAAGTAGACCACTAGAAATGATTAATATTCAAGTGTTCCGATAACATAGTGTCTAGGTCCGTCCTGCGAAACATCGCCACAACTTTTTTCACACAGCGATTTCAAAAGAGCCGCCATAGTAGTTGTTGCTCTATATTAAAATGCCTCTCTAATGACATAGGTCTGGTTGTTATTGGTTGTGGGGACCATTTTGTCCGGTCCTCCTTTGGAGTGTATCTTTAATATTAATATTGCTCAAAACTGTTTGCATGCCTTAGTTAAGGTAGTTAGTATTTCTTTATTTATTGAATTACAAAAGTTGTGTTACAACCAATTACAGTAACTAAAATTATAAAAATAAAAGAGACAATTATAACACATAACAGAAACTTAACATCTGTAACTTGTACCTACTTTTTGTGCAATTATAGAACTATTCTATTCTAAAATCGACTTTTGTACTGACTATGTATTAGTAATGATTACAAATAATAAAGAGAAAATATTACTAAACAAGCTATTAAGGTCAGGGTTAAGTGTATTCTGCGTGCCAGCTTTCGTAAAACTGGATCTACATCGAGAAAAGGGGTGCTGCCAAGTGCCAACTCCCATATATTTCGTGCTAATGTAAAACTTATTATCCTTGATTTCAATACGGAAGCGACTGTCAAAATGTTCGTGCTTTTTTAGCTCCGTATACAACATGACGTAGTTACAGTTCTTACTTCATGTTGATGGCAACACGATATAATTAGGTATGTCCCAAAAGTAGCTGAAGAAAATGTAAACTAAATGGATCACAAAATGTGCCTGTGGAAGACACATTGTAAAGGCTACATACTGGGACTAATTTTGAGATGTTTATGTTTTTCATATTTTGACAATTGAGGTTAGGTATTTTATAACCTAACCATATGAGATAAAAAAAAAGATATGATATAAAGTTGAAATCTTCTAAATACAGACGAATGTGTTACTAATTCCCTTTATTCAGTGATTGCATAAGAATTTAACCTAAACAGGGTTTGTTTATACTTTCATCGGATAGTTTTGGGGGGTATCGTATTACCCAGTTACTGGGTTGTGGAGGTCAGATAGGCAGTCGCTCCATGTAAAATACTGGTATTCAGCTGCATCCGGTTAGACTGGAAGCCGACCCCAACATAGTTGGGAAAAGGCTAGGTAGATTGATTGATTGTATACTTACTATACTACATTATCTACACACACATGCTCGTACGCTCGCTTTTTTCTTTATTATTTTTATCTTTTCTTTTTATCTAAATTATGACTTTTGTTTTGTTGCAAAACCAAAAAAAATATTGTCTCTTATATGTCTCTTCTACTGATATAAGTTCAATAACTCGTGTATAACTCAAACTCAAAGCATTTATTTCAATTAAACCATTTCCAGGCACTTTTGAATTGTCAAGGAGTCGGTCAGTTATTCAGAAAGTTGAAGCTTGTTTTAGTATAGCTAAGTATTTAACCCCTTCACGTACATAATGTACTATACACTATATACCTACATTTTAGTAGGTATAAACACCTAAACAAGTTAACGACTCATCAAAAGACGAGCTAACCCGGAGCCTCGCCTCAATCTGTGTAAAACCGGATGCACGTAGATCCAAAGTCTTTACCGGCTCATTAAAACTTATCCCGGCTTCCTTGTACCGGTTATTCACCCTTATTTTGCCGGAAAACCGGTTATTGACTCATGTTTCACGGTTTTCAGTGTCTTCTTCCTTAAATGCTAAAGCACTTAGGACGCTAAAAGGTAAGAAAATAAGTTTAGACTAGATTTAACCTGGTTAAATTTTATGTCGACGACGATAAAATGTTTTTAGGGTTTCGTACCCAAAGGGAAGGCTAAGGACTAAGGCACTGTTGTTCGTCCGTCCGTCTGTCACAGGGCTGTATCTTTTGAACCGAAATAGGCAGACACTTGAAATTTTCAGAGTGCGTGTAACTATGGCCGCTATAACAACAAGTGAATTAATAAAAATAGAAAATTAAAACTAAAAGGGTAAGAAACGTGTTATTTTCTACAAACGTTGTTTTTTAAAGCATTTAATACCACCCCTACATATTTAACTACGGAACCCTTCGTGTGCCTGTCCAACTCACTCGCACTTGCCCGCTTTCTTATACTTTTCCTTTTAGTTTATCGTATAAAGTCTTCACTTCTTACAACCGATATTTCAATACTTACTGTGACTGCTATACACTTTTCAACGCCCATAAAATCTAATTTACTGCTATATTGTAAACCTTTCATAGAATTTCAATTTGACAGAAATCTACCCAATTAAAAGCCCAAACAAATTTTTCAAATATTTAATGTGAGAACTCAGATTTCCAATTATTCTAAGAACGCGCAAATCTCGCGCCATATATTGAAACAACTATCAACACAAGTTTTCTTTCAAATAAAAAGTTCCACCTACCATCAGAAACTAATTAACAAACTCCCTATTACCACTGCCCCACTCCATTTTAATTTCAACCGTATCCTCTTGAGAATACATCTCAAAATCATCTGCCTACTATCCGTGTGACGTATTTCAGGGATCGCAAACGTCGTCATCGTTGTATACATGGTGGATAGATGGGGCCCTTGCTTATCATGTCATAAGTGTATCGGCGGCTGCAGATGGATTCAAGCTTCGATCTAAGGAAAGGGGTGGGAGGTCCCCAAATAAATGTATGTCTAGGAGACGTTGGGTATGTTGAATAGTACAATGAGGGAAATAACTTATTTTAAGGGGCCTTTTTGGAGAAAAACAGTGGTTAAAAACTGGTCTTAAAGACGAATTAGGAGTAATTTCATTCATAAGGATAATACAGTTTTAAATAATTAACCAGTCTAGAGCGATAGCTATAAAACTAGTTCCAATTTTTCATCTCACGGAAAGAAAATCTCATTGTTCTTCACATTCATACATTACATTCCACATAATGAGGGTTTTCTGAAATCATGGCAGCACTGAGACGTCAGGTCCGGGCACTTGTTAAAACTGTCAAAGCGCCTATATTTTCTTTAGTCGTGACTGAATGATGAACGAATGAATGAAACGAATCATGAACGTCATCATGATTTTTATATTCATTGTCGAAATAGAAGACCTTTAGTCAAAGTGACGCCAACTGGTAGCGTGAATTTTCATAAAAACTCTCATTTAAAGAAATATATCATCACGCCTCTATTCTCAGAAGGATTCGGCAGAGGTGGACCACATTTCGCCAGTTATGTTTTTATGTTCCATATAATAGGGGCGAACACACGTATTACATTCCACACGAACAGACATTACTTAGGTAGACCGTTCAATGCAATTTTTTTTTTTTTTTTTTCAGTAGTTTGATAACTTTTATTTGAAGAATAAATATGACAGTTTGACATATTTATTCTTCAGATAAAATTGTCTGACGATTGATCGGCCCTTAGATTAAGAAGTTTATCCAGTGTATAATTATAATATTTTTATCATATACGGCTTTTGTTCCTATTTTCTATATCAATTTACCCAAAAAGTTACATAAATGTTACATAGCTTTGGTTATCGTCCTTGAACTTTCGGGCTTCTGAATTCCAGTAAAGACTATCTAGCTCAGGGGTGGCCAAACTTTTTTCATCAGGGGCTAGACCAAAGTAGGGAATCCAGAAATCCAGAATAACAAAAAAATGCATTTTGTTTTAAGTTGCACTTTATGGTAAGAATCTTCGAAGGCTAAAATACTACCACATAGATGCATCAGTACAATAATCATTAACAATCAGCAATACTAGTATTTTACATGGAGCGACTGCCTATCTGACCTCCACAACCCAGTAACTGGCTAATACGATACCCCTTGGTAAGACTGGTTGTCAGACTTTCGGACTTCTGACGACCCGTAACGATTGTCAAAAATCCACATATGACAGCCGGGACCAACGGGTTAACGTGCTTTCGAGACACGCAGGATTCTCGTTATGTAAATATGATCACCCATCCACGGACCAACCCCGGCAAGCGTAGCTTAACCTGATGGATCGACCCGTGCGGCTGTTATTACTTAGCAGGATACATGGCTCATACAAAATATATATTTTCATCATGTACATACGTTTGTGTTCGCTTGTGTGTACCAGGAGCCTCATTACAGAGTTTACGTTAGTCGTACTAACTTACTCTTTGATGTATTAACTAGGCATGTACACAGGTACACATGTATGTATACATAGCTACATAGGTAATACCTCAGAGTCGTTACAAACGACATAATTATACAGACTGACTCGTTAGGCTAGTTGTCGCAAGAGTTACTGTTGAACATGAGGTGCTGGGTTCGATTCCAAGGTTGGACAAAGCGGTATTGGGTTTTTCCATCAGGAATTTCTCAGTAGTATGCCGTAGTATGCCGTAGTCTGGATTTGTGCCCCGTTGATTGCAATAGGCTCGAATATTTAAGTATTATTTAGGTGTCCCCCTAGTGTAAGTGAAGACAACGTTAGTCTATTTTTTTCTTCCTGTTAACTTTGACAATATACCCATGTCACAACCTTATGTATTTGATTATTTTGATGATATTTTTGGTTGTATGACAATTTCTGATATGGGTTTTACCTGTTTTTTTTTTTTTTTTTTAAATTCATTTACAACCTGCCACTCGATTCAACTCCACCCTAACACTACATATACTGTCATTTGTCTCGTTTATAACATACTTTTTAAACTTCAAAAATATTTTAAAAAAAAAACATGGTCTCGAAAGAGTATTGTCGTGAAATTCATAATTTACTCATCATGGCGTCTTCGTTTTAAATTCATGGGCTCAGAGCAATATGGCGACCGCCAGATAATATTATAGATTGAGCGGGAAAATGCTACAGTCAATTTGGGATTGGAAAATGTCTTTTTTTATCACGATTGTATTTTTATTGGGAAGTAATCTTTTTTCCCTACACTTTTAACTGTATTTTCTAAAATACACAAAAATGACGTTCCATTTTTATGACACGCTTCTAAAAACACTCGACAACTTATTTAACCAAAAAACGTTTAAAAACATAACGTGAGCAAGATAAGAGTTTCCGCCGCAGTACACTCACGCATAAAAGTGTGAGAAGAAAAAATATTTCATTACATTGCCCCGTTCGCGTTCGCGTTCAGCTGCATCCGGTTAGACTGGAAAGCCGACCCCAACATAGTTGGGAAAGGCTAAGCAGATTGCCCCGTACGCGTTGGTCACAAGGGCTAATACTGAGCATGAGGTCCTGGGTTCAATTCTCAGATCCGGCAAAGATTTCCCCTCGGTTGATGACAATTTTTTCCTGCAGCGATTATTTTTCGCGCACTGTATTTTGAACGCTCGCGATTTAATCCTCAGCTCAACACAAGGCTTAACAGACCGAATCAAGTCTGCGAACTATATCTAAAATACATTATGTACACCAAAATTCACGTATAAACTCACATGTCAAAAGAAAATACCGTGAACGTGCCGCACGTTCGTAGAAATTGGATTGTCATCGACTGTATTCGCTCAAATCACGAAACTTTCCAATAACATCCATACTTTCGTTCATAGGTCAAAGCTAAAGGTGAGTATCCACTATATTTGGGCACCAACTGTGCTCCGCGCGTCCCTAATTAATATAAATAAATAAATCCCATTTTGATTTCTTAAAAATACTAATTGATAAACTAATTAATAGGTAGGTATATATATTTAGGTACTCATTGTCTTTTTGTGAGGTAAACTAGCCTAGTAACAGCGATCAACTTAGATGCAGCCATGTAGCGTGGTTGATCTAACCTAGCCTGACCCATTTGGTCGGGGTATCCTAGCTTAGTTACTGAAACCAGCTATAACGGTACAGATACTTTTAAAAAAAATCACAAACTTAAAAGATCACACAGTTTTTAGAAGATCAATTAAATATTCCCCTTTAAAAACGCCCACCACGGCAAAGCATGTGCGCGACTTATACATTATGAAGCGGATTATCGGGAACGATTCCCAGTACAGATCGTTCCAGGTTGATCTTCGGAAAGAAATGGTTACATATTTACCTGTTTCTTTATGTGTGAGCGTATAAAATTGACGCGAGATTATTTCACCCGCGCCTATCGGTACCGACTTATCAAAATCATTTATTCAAACTAGGCTGAGAATCAGCACTTTTCGAACGTCAAAGTTATATAAAATAGTCCCCCAAAACACCCACCCATCACCACTTCCTAGTGCGTTACCTGGGAAGAAGAAGTGGCGCAACAAACTCGATAGAACAGGTGTCTTTATCGGGAACCCGCTTCTTTATGCAAGCACCCATACAGTGAATACCCAGCTTTATAATACTATTGCGTGCAACACATGCGATGCGTGCTACACGCTTTAGTTTCAACACGCGTTCGTTTGAGCACGCGTGCATATTTTCACGCGTCGTAAGTTCATATCTTTGAGTTAATTGAACAACCAGAATGCGGTGTTTGTCGAGTAGTTTGGTAGTAATTGAAAGTAAATGTTTCCGCTGAAGTGTAAATAATACTTGGGTGTAATTAGGTTACCGTTACGCCGAAATTGATAGGCCACAGAGTATGCTTGTAGTGTGTTGAGGGTTTATTTCAAAGATATTTCACTACTTAGTAAAGGTAGTAATAACAACTTAGACAAATTTGCCATCGAATTAATAATCTTGGCAAAATTATCTCTCTCACAGTTGCATATATTTCTTTACATGTATCTATCACATACTTTAATTTATTTTTCATTGCTCCATTTTTAATCATTTTTATCTATTGTGGTACAGTAATCTTATTCTCGGTGCATCGTATTCACATGTAATTATACATATAATTGATGTATACAAAATATTGTAAAAAAATATTTTTAAAAGAGTAACGGTGGAGTTTCTTTCCCATTCTTCTCCATACGAAAACTACCTCTTGGAAGGGGCAACTAGAATCAGTTCTATTTCTTTGTTTTTGACGTTCGAACTATTTGAAATAAATTATTTGACTTTGACTTTTTCCCAGTAGGGGCACAAAGTGCGCTATATATTATAAAAAATAAAAGTGTTTTATAATAAAACAACTTTATGAACACACACTTTTAAAGTGCTACACGGTACAGACTGGTAAAAATATTTTATATATTTCAATATCAAAAAAACAAAACAGTTTTGCGTTTGAGCGTACACTGATGACTTGCGTACGGAACGATTTGCATGGTAAAAATAATGGCAGCTGCACGCGCGATGACAGGCTCCAACGTAAATCACGTAAACCACGTAAACCCACGTTAACGATGTTTTGACGAAGTTTGTTTGTACCTATGCTATGTGGTTATGTGAAATTGTATTGAAAAATAGATGCTTCTTTTTAACCGACTTTCAAAAAGGAGGAGGTTATATGTTCGTCTGTACGTATTTTTTTTTTGTTTAGGTTCATCTATTTTCGCCAATAGTGAGCCGATTAAAAAAAAAAGTTATGTTCGAAAGGGTATACTCCTGAGGTGGTCCCCTAAAAATATTATTTATAACCATATTTATTAACTTTGCGTGCGTAGTTTTTGAGATAGCTTCAATAATACGTATTTTTCCCACTTTGTATATATGTAGACGATGTTCTATGTGACTCCGTCATTGTTATTTACATCAGCAGCTAGTGGTATTCGAATTTGTGTGGGGTTGGTACCACAACTAAAAACTGAAAAATAAAAACTTTTTACAAAAAAAAACTGACTCAAAAAAAAAACACAAAAAAAGTGAAAGATAACTTTAATTTCGGAAGTCGGTGGCAACAAACGAATCTGAAAAACAAAGACACTGACTTCCGAAATTAAAGTTATTTTACACTTGTTTGTTGTGAAGTCGGTTGTAAAAACTTCTTAAGGTAAACTTGTGCTCTTTCTGAACAGTGAATGAAACTGAACCGTCACGCTCGGGTCGGTGATGCTGAATTGTGTATTCTCGGCTTCAGTCGGTTCGTGACACTGGATCACTTATACTCTGCACTGAATCGCATATAATCTATCGTGTGGTAGACACACACTCTTTTTTTATGGTCACCGATCATAATATTTGTTTATTTATTTATTTATTTATTATCTTTTTAGGAGAACTTACAGCTAAACAGATATAGTAAGTATAAGTTTAAACAAAATATGGCCAATTACAAGTTTCCACAAGTAGTGTTTTTATTTGGATGGCAAAAGTCAGGTTAAGTAAGCTGTATATAATAACAGCCGTTGAAAAGGAAGGCTCTTGCGCAAGGGGCCTATGTTTATACTTTTATGTTCTCTGCTAGAATCGAAAAGTGGAAACTTTTACTAATAACATACACCTACATTCTAACTAATATTATAAATGAGAATGTGAGTTTGTTTGTGTCTCGCCTAAACGGCTGAACCGATTTTGATGAAATTTAGTATGGGGCTACTTTGGACCCTGAGGTAGGACATAGGCTACTTTTTATCGAAATACCACACAGGCGGAGCCACGACGGGAGCTAGTAAAACAATATTCAGGTTTGATAGTTGAAACGGTACTGTGTCAGCTATATTATTTTATGAAAATAATCATGACGTTCAGTTAACGCAATTTACCCTAAACAGTATTCTGAGTTTATTTGTAAAGTTGCTGCGCCCCGCGGTTTCTCCTGTCAGTTAGAGGGATAATATTAGTCAGGATACATACATACCAACATAAAAATGCACACAAAAACCTTATAACCATTAACAAACACCAATATTCCTTTTAAAATGTCGCCCACGCGCCCAATAGTCAGTTGAAACAACAATAAAATAAAACCCAACACATACGACCTAACTTTTCCACTTCACCACTCCAAACTTATGGTCATAACAACGCGGCCAATGGCCCGTTAACTGAACGTTTTAAACCACGATAATGGGGCACAAAATGGTCCCATAATAGTCCCAAATGGGGCCCAAAATAGTTTCAAAATAGACCCAAAATCCAGCACATTTAATAAGTCCTGCAAGATTATTAGAAGTTGAAATTCAATTTGCCCGCACACCTTGCGAGCGGATAGTGATAACATAAAGTTAGTTGTACACTTGAGTGTAGAAGCTCTCGAGGATTCGTTTGAGAGAAGATTTTCAGTTTTAGTTGTAGGTACTACAAGCTTTTATAATTTGAAGAGATAGGGTACGAATCTAAATAAGATAATGTTGTTCGAAATGAATACGGTGAGGAAATAATTTCACTGGCAGCTGACGCTGCAAATAAACGTATTTTCTTTATTTCTATATTAAGAGTAAGAAAGAAAGAAAGAAAATAAAGAAAACTTATGAAGTTTTTAATTATTAGTTCTATACAATTCCGTAAAAGGCACACACTAGATTATACAACAGGTAACAAAATCAAATAAAAAGTTTAAAAATAATATTGAGTTACTATTTTCCGTGTAGGCACGACTGAGATGATAAGCTTATTAATTAAAATTACTTCGTAGCAGAGCGTACTACGCGCTCCCGTAGCAGTATGCTACGGCGTAGCTATGCTACATTCATGTTTTCAAAGAAATATTATTTTTGTATTTCATTCAATTTGTAGAGGCTTGTGGCTAAGTAATAACAGCCGCACGGGTCGGTCGATCATGTTGAGCTACTCTTGCCGCGGTTGATCTGTGGATGGGTGACCATCTTTACATACCAAGCACGTTAAGCCGTTGGTCCCGCTGTCATTTGTAAATCTTTGACAGTTGTTACGGGTCGTCAGAAGCCCGAAAGTCTGTCAACCAATCTTACCAAGGGGTAACGTACTACCCAGTTACTGGGTTGTGGTGGTCAGATAGGCAGTCGCTCCATGTAAAATACTGGTATTCAGCTGCATCCGGTTAGACTGGAAGCCGATCCCAGTATAGATGGGAAAAGGCTAGGCAGATTGATTTTTGAGCTTTTCAAGTTTAGCAAGGCTGATAACGATAGACCTGGAATTAATCGTAGAACTTCCCCTCATTCTGTTGAAAAGATAAATCAGACTGCAAAGTCTCAATAAGCCCACTGTGTCACTACCCGCGATCTGAATCTCAAGCTCACGATTATGCGCTGAACCAGTTTAACAAGAACTAGTTAAATTAAACTGGAGATTAGAGCTGCGCCAAACTCCGGCGCTAACTGTGTATACGTTAACTTGGAAATATATTATAAACATGTGCACTAAGCTACAAACTGGAAACTGAATATGTTACTGCTATTTTTTCCTGTGTGTGTACACTGATTATAATTTTGGGAGCTTCATAAATCAATAAATCTTTATTGGGGTCGGCTTCCAGTTTAACCGGATGCAGCTGAATAACAGTATTTTACATGGAGCGACTACCTTTCTGACCTCCACAACCCAGTAACTGGGTAATACGATACCCCTTGGTAAGACTGGTTTCTGACGACCCGTAACGACTGTCAAAGAACCACAAATGACTGCCGGGACCAACGGCTTAACGTGCTTTCCGAGGCACGGAGGAGTCTCGGTATGTAAAGATGGTCACCCATCCACGGACCAACTCCGGCAAGCGTAGTTTAACCTGTTGGATCGACCCGTGCGGCTGTGGCGTATTACTTAGCCACGAGAGCTTTGGGAGCTTCATATTATGTCTGATGCTAAATACCATGTCACATCTTTCGTTATACTTTATTCATTTTAATCGTTATTCTATCTTATAATACACAAGATACAGGTTTTCTAATTTCTCGCCAACTGTTGGACACTTCACTCGACCGGCTGGCTCTTTCTTAGGATATATTATTATAGAGATAGGATAATTTTATCTCGGTAAATACAGATGAATTCGCGGGTAGAAGCAAGTATAATTTCTAAATCCTGGCAGTTTTATTAAAAATTGTTACTCTATTTAATAAAAATCTATTTTATTATTTTTCGTACCCGTTGATTTAAAAGCGGCCTCCAAACATTTACGCCAAATTTTCCATTAAACAAATACAAGTAATCCTACGAAAATATTGAAATCAGTTTTAAAATATTTCACCGAGATTATGCAGTCATTTGGTATTACAAATAAAAAACCTGCTCTTTTTTTAAATTTCGATAAAATTGGTATAACATGAGATATGAATCCTTTACAGAGAGGGTTGTTGCTTTAATATTTCATTAAAAACAAGCTGTGTCCGCGTGAAAAGTTTTTAATTTTCCATGCTGAAACCTCGGCGTTTTTTCCGGGAATCTGGGTATAGATCTCGTACAAAAGGCATCCATTTTGCACAGAATTAATTTACCTTTTGTTTTTCGAAAGAATATATTCTTTAATTCAGTGAAATGAAGATTAACAAACAATGGAATAAGATAATAACACTTAACATTTAAAACCAAGCATTGTGCTAAAAAACATTTTGCCTCTATCGAAAAGATGATGCGGTCATAAATCTCTCGTCTAGTTTTGTTAGACTAATCTAGTCACTTGTTAGACTAATCACCGAAAGGTTCGGATAAGAATGATACTGATTACTGAGAACGTCGCATCGATGTTTGCGTGGCGACTGTCTTCTCATCATCTGCCTAGCCTTTTCCCAACAATATTGGGGTCGGCTTCCAGTCTAACCAGTTGCAGCTGAATACCAGTATTTTACATGGAGCGACTGCCTATCTGACCTTCACAACCCAGTTACTGGATAACACGATACCCCTTGGACTGGTTGTCAGACTTTCGGGCTATTTTGACGACCCGTAGCGACTGTCAAAGATCTACAAATGACAGCCGGGACCAACGGCTCAACTTGCTTTCCGAGGCACGGAGGAGTCTCGCTATGTAAAGATGGTCACCCATCCACAGACCAACCCCAGCAAGCGTAGCTTTACCTGATGAATCGACTCGTGCGGCTGTTATTGCTTAGCGTGGCGACTGTCTTCTGATGACAGAAGATGAGTTCAGGGGGGCCGCTGTCGTACCACGTCCACCACGAACTGCTATGCTGCTATGTTTTAAGGTGTATTTTTCTGTGACAATGCCAATAAACGCATTTTTCTTTCTTTCTATGCTATATTAAGGCACAATCCTGATGATATTGAAGCTGCTTAACCACTAATACGATGACCACTTCTGGTAAAGGCTTCGCCGTTAAATCAATGAATGATAGTTAATTGATTCAGGCGTGACTTTGCGGAAATCCATTATAAAATACAATAGACGATGATATATTTAGTAACCTATTCCGCTTGACTATTCTTCAAGAGTCATAAAAACCCTGTAAGAAATCGACACGTGTTTCACCTCTCAACGAGGCATCTTCAGGATGACGATTGACCAATTGCAAACCAGAACGCGACGTGTTACCACACCGAGCGCATAGTGGTACTGACATCAATCTCAATCAATTATCGTAGTTTCACTCATAGATTGATGTCAGTACCACTATCCCAAGATAATTATAACAGAGAACTAACCATTATTTATCATATAGCTGAGAGCAACGGTTACAGTAGGAAAATGGTTAATGATTTGATACAAACGAAACGCCGTAACATAGTTCGTTCTCTTTTGTATCCACTGCCTCCAGAAAAACCACATCAATATATAGGTAGTTTGACGTACTTAGGGTCGATTAGTGATAGGGTTTCAAAAACTTTGTGTAGAAATGAAATAAGGGTAGCATTTAAAACAGATAATTCTTTAAGACGGATTTGTAACGGAAAAGATCGTTTAGAAAACCATAAAAAATCAGGTGTTTACAAATTACATTGCGATGATTGTAATGGTATTTACATAGGTCAGACTGGTCGTAATTTCCAAACAAGATATAAGGAACATATTGCAGCTTATAGGAATAGTTGTCCAGAAAGATCTCATTTTGCTCGACATTTAATAGATTCAGGTCATTCATTAAATAATAATAACACATTCAAAATTTTACACACTTGTGATAAAGGATTTAAAATGTCAGTATTAGAGAGTTTAGAAATTGTTAAAAATAATACAGCGACCGTTACACTGTTGAACGAATTAAATACCAGTATTCCAAGGTCGCCTTTGTTGCGATTGTTCGCCCCTTATCGCGCTTATCGCACTGATAACGGTCCTAGCCAATCAGCGCCGAGCAGCAATCCTATATAAGTGGGGGTGTCGGGCGATTTGATTCACTCTGCGTCCAGCGCTCGGTGTGGTAACACGTCGCGTTCTGGTTTGCAATTGGTCAATCGTCATCCTGAAGATGCCTCGTTGAGAGGTGAAACACGTGTCGATTTCTTACAGGGTTTTTATGACTCTTGAAGAATAGTCAAGCGGAATAGGTTACTAAATATATCATCGTCTATTGTATTTTTTAAATCAATGAATTGCATGGATCAGATTCAATATTCTGACTTTCATAACTCCTAACTGGGCTACTTTGACTTTCTAAAATTGGGCCAGTTTTCTGGCTTTCATTTTCTCGGGATACTTTTCATGACCGCCGTAGATTAGAGTCTCAAAAAGATGTATAAAACACATTAGGTATTTAATTTTAGCGACACATTGAAATATTATGGAATACAAATTCTGGACCATCAAATAAATTCTTGTTTAACGTGCTCTTCAAAGCCTTCATGTTGTAATGGTCATCCAGTGGCCTCATCGTCAATCGTTCAACTGCCATTTACCCCGCAATTTATCTAGTACATTATCTTAAAGTATGTAATAAGAAATTAGAGAGTTCTGCTGTACCTATATTATAACTAGCAGTCTAAAGGAAACATTCCTCGAGTAGCTGCAGCAGTCTTTAGTTCAATGCTTAGTGTAGGGTAAGATACAAATGTGCTCGCTCAGCATTGCGCGGCGCTTCTTAATCACGCTAACTGTACCACTTTAAGTTCATTTGTGATCTTACTGTACCATGTCTTGTTAGTCCATGTTTAGTACTAGTTGCAGAATGGAAGAAAGAATGCATGTGTACTTACTGACTTGCAATTAATGAAAACTTAGTTTAATTTATTTCATCACCACTTCTCTCAAAACGGCGAAGGAAAATATCGTGAGGAAACCAGAAAATTCTTGATACAAAAATTCAAAGACGTGTGTAGGTATTACAGCCCACTCAATCTCTCTCACTAAGTGAAGGCCTGTGTCCCAGCAGTGGGAACATTTTTTTTTTGAGGGTGGCAAATCGCCAAATGACTTCTTCCGCTCTGGGCGGCTCGGGAGGGCGTGACAGACTTTTATTGACTAAAACCAACCCGTGTTCCTTCAGTTGCCTATTGCCAAGGTCCCGGTATCCCTTTCGGATTTTCCCGCAACCCTGGCAGGGGGAACATTATGGGCTGATTATGCTTATAATAATGCTAAACTCCTGACGTCTTAGGTTCAATTCCTAGGTCGGGTAGAATGTAATTGTGTTTTTGCATCTGAAATTTCTTAGTCCAGAGTCTGGATGTGTGCCCCGTTGATGGCAATAGGTTCACCCCCAATTGAATGGGACTTAAACATAACTGGCGAAATGCGGGTGTACTATAGGTACATCTCTGCCTAACCCTTCAGAGAATACAGGCGTGATGTGATGTTATGTTACGCTAAACTCGCCCTATTACTTACGTGGCTTAACTGGTAGTCAATATATCCCCTCTGACATCTCTCTCGGGAAAAAGACGTGTTGCTATGTAGGTAAGTATACAATGAATCTTTCCTTCTACAGCTTCCTGAAGGTATTGTCCGAGCGGTGGGATCTTCCCCTGTTGCAGAGGTGGATGTAGCTTCATAGTAGCGCATAAATTATTACATCGTATGAATAATTTAGTGTTGTGTTTTTATTTCAAAAGTCAAATTACTTTTGAAAGAAGAAGACAAAACGTTGTGTAACTATACAGGCGCTGTACAACGTTTATTATAGTAAGGCGGTTATTGTATTCATTTTGGTTGACATGTGTATGTATTTCAATTTTATTTGGTTGAATGACATGTAAATGTAACTATGTATAATATTTATGTATTTGATATTTCTTGACATGTGTATGTAAGTATTCTAATTGTATTCTAATTGTATTGAATTTTAATGAATTGAATCTTTAGAGTATTATGTTATTATTTATTGTGTATATTGTAATCGTAATGAAATTTAATTTAATGGACTTTGTCTGAAATAAAATAAATATTATTATTATGTCTACACACCATTCTCCATGACGTGGGTCATTGGTCGATTTGCCAACCGATTAAATAAAAAAGTTACTGCTATTAGAAACTCCTTGAATGGTATAATTTCGAGTTTATCGTAGCTTGTCTTAAAATTCGACTGAACTTCTTTGGCAAAAGGAAAGCATTGTCAAAATATTGACCTAAATCGAATTCTTGGCAACTTACAAGTTATGTGTTTAAACTAAGAAAATATTGTTCAATATGGTTTCATATTTAAGTCCAAACATGAACAAGATTGGAATTGCATTTTGTAATACCTATTGCCTTTCGTTTGCAATATTTGGCAAGTTTGGCAGACCTTAACATATACACCCACATTTCGCCAGTTATGTTTAAGTCCCATGTGCATGGGCACAAATCCAGACTCCAGGCTGCTACTGAGAAATTCCTGATAGAAAATTTAAATAACACTTTGCCCGAACTAGAAATCGAAACCAGGACCTCATGCTCACCAGTAGCGCTTGCGACCACTAGACCAACGAGGCAGTCAAACAGTTTCCTTCTGCCAACTTCAACGCTTGGAACCAAGACGCAGTCTACTGATGGCAATGACGCTTCATAGTCTATGTAATAACAGGTTCGATTGTCTAGAAATTACCAATAACTTATGTTACACTGTACCTAGAACTGTGATGCATCGAGAGGCGTGCCCCGGCTATTCCACACCGCAAGGTGCAGAACTCACGCTGGTGCACGGGCGTCTCTCCGACGCATAGTAGACACACATTTTATAGATTTGGATATTTTCGCAATAACGCAATTTAAGTTTAAAAAGATGGCTATTGAATCTCTATAATGATCTTTGTATGTTTTGTAGTGAAACAATATATTTTTTAAATGTGTATTCTCGTATACCGCCCTTCCTTCGTATACAGTACCTTCAACTATATGTATGTATGTATTATCTTCACTTGAATGCAAAGTAAACCAGTACAAATGTGTTTGTTTAGCCGCAACCCAGAACTTAATCAGGCAGACTGGCCGCTTAATATTCAGACAACTGCGATGGAAATTTACTAGCGGCGGTACGCGTCGGTTTGTTAGCCACTGCTGCTGGAAAATCAAAGTTTACTTTATGAAGTTAATATTTATGACAAAGAGCTTTTTGGCATTCGTTTTCTGTCTTCGTGGTAAGATTTAGTTCTGGATAAAATGTTGTCTTTTTTATGTAAAGTTTGAGAATTTGTTTGTTTTATAATGGTGACTGTGAAGATAGTTAATTGATTAAGGCGTCATTTTTCGGAAATCCATGATAAAATACAATAGACGGAGATATATTTAGTAACCTATTCCGCTTAACTATTCTTCAAGAGTCATAAAAAACCCTGTAAGAAATCGACACGTGTTTCACCTCTCAACGAGGCGTCCTCAGGATGACGATTGACCAATCGCGAACCAGAACATGATGTGTTGCCACACCGAGCGCTGGACGCAGAGCGTTTCTCTGCATCCAGCGTTAGGTGTATTTTCTTTTTGACTTTCAAGATATCATAAACAGTAATGGGAGTCAAGCAAGCGTAATGTGGGACGCGCCCCAGCTAGATTGATAGTTGGCTGGGAGAGACTGGATGCGGAAGGTGGAGGACAGGGTGTTGTGGCGCAGCCTGGGAGACGCCTATGTCCAGCAACCTAAATATTAAATTCCTAATAACAAATTATATTTATACCTCCAACTGTAATGTACGAGACACAATAGAATTTTAATTGTTATCGGCCATTAGAAGGCCAATCGCCAGATGAGCGGATAATTTGGTGCAAAACTTTAGGACTATTAGAAATTCAACAGCTTATGTTGTGAAAGGTGATAAAAGATTTTGGATTATGGATCACTAAGTATTTTAGAGATCGGTCAAAAGATTTGCTAAGACATTGCTTCATTGACTTTTCCAATTTTCCTAACCAGCGGACATACCCCATAAGATACTCTAACATCTACCTCCCAGTTAAACACTATAATACTACCACGTCTTGAAGATTTTACAGTCATGCGTTATTGTTATTAATTATTTCACTCGAAAACCGACATTCCCCCGGTACACTTAAAGTTTACTTTCCTTTCCTCGATCTAAATGTCGACTCTGATGAAATGTGGTAATATCTTGTATCGAACTAATAAAACGGTCTATCGTTTTGAGGGTCGGCAGAGATAGATGTGGGATTGCATCGTATTTCCGTTTATGGGTATTTGGATTTAAACAGTATGGGCAGTATTAACTGGAACTATTTCCAGTTTAGATGTGGGTAGAAGGTTTTAATGGGTCTAAAGGGTTTTATACTGTTTGGTTGTTCGCAATAAAATAACCTGTTTATCCTTCATGTGTTTCGGGATTTATTTCAATTCAATGAACTCTGAAACGTTAAGTTATGGGCCGAGTTTACGATAGTTTTATCCGGGGAATAAAATTGCCAAGATGTCTAACAGTTTTTGTATGAAAAACTGTCAAAAATTCAAAATATATTTGCAGGAAATGATGAGTCCTTAGACCTATACTCCATTTGAAATAACTTTAACTTTAACTTTTGTTATTGCACCCACCACTGTTTGTCTCTGCATCACCCAAAGGTTGACTGTTAGAAAATGCCTATGGCATTAAGTCCGCCTCTGTACATTTGTGTGCTTAAAGTATTAAATAAATAAGATAAGACAGTTAAACAAACCTTTTTACAGTCCGTTCAACCGATTTCGACTTCTATACCGTAGGCATAAGAATGGAATTAAAAGCAAAAAACGTTACACAATACCAACTGTCTACTGTCTGCCTGGCATTTGTCATACCACCAACGCAATAGAAGTCAGAATCAGTTAAACGAACTGTAAAAAAGGTTTATTTAAATGTCTAATCTTATTTCAAATGGAGTATAGTTTAAATGATATAAGTAATGTAAAAGTTTGGGCGAGTTTGCCCTAAATTAAAAAGAAAGAAAAAAATTCCTAACGGAGGATCGGCAAGAATTTATGGAAGCTGGTCTCAGCACCAATAAAAACCACATATATGCCATTCGGTAGGTATTTTAATATAATATAATAACTAATATGGCGGCTCATTCCAAATCGCTGTGTGAAAAAAGTTGTGGCCATGTTTCGCAGGACTGATCTGTACGCTAGATAATGGAATCTTTGAATAGTTAGTCACACCGTGATCATAGTTTGAATGCAAATGTATATGCATTCCGATGATAATATGGAACCACTGAGCTGGTCTGATTATGGATCTGGACACTTCGATAACGGAACTATTGAATTATAGCCAGTAGTAAACCCATCGAGTTTGGGCTTATTAGATGTGTCTCAGCAAGTCCTATTCATTTTACCTGATGTCTGAACTAGACACCTATATGG
Source organism: Lithophane semibrunnea (assembly GCA_947363905.1). Classification (NCBI taxonomy): domain Eukaryota; kingdom Metazoa; phylum Arthropoda; class Insecta; order Lepidoptera; family Noctuidae; genus Lithophane; species Lithophane semibrunnea. Next base: position 15,661,345 of record OX376205.1, read on the forward strand.
TACCATTGAGTTGGTCTGATTATGAACCTGGACGATAGATAACGGAACTCTTGAATAGCTACCAGTAAACCCATCGAGTGTGGGTTCATTAGATGTGTCTCAACGAGTCCTGTTCATTTTACCTGATGACTGACCTGGAACCTTTAAATGGCTACTAGTAAAGCCACCGAGTGTCGGCTCATTAGACGTGTCATAACGAGTTTTGTTCATTTTATCTGATGTAGAGCACCTGATGGTTGGCCTGGAAGGTGGATAATGAAGTTCTGAAATTCCATCCAAACTCAGTGTTTGTTTTTTACATTTAGCACATACACAAGTACGTTTTTGCGATTATTATGGATGACGGTATGTTAAAAAACCGGCCAAGTGCGAGTCAGACTCGCGCACGAAGGGTTCCGTAACATTAACTGTAAAAACGAGCAAAAAAAAATCACGGCTGTTGTATGGGAGCCCCATTAAATATTTATTATAATCTGTTTTTTAGGATTTTTTGTTATAGCGGCAACAGAAATACACCACCTGTGAACATTTCAACTGTCTAACTATCACGGTTCATGAGATACAGCCTGCTGACAGACGGACAGACAGACAGACAGCGGAGTCTTAGTAATAGGGTCCCGTTTTACCCTTTGGGTACGGAACCCTAATTATAAAACTGTTTACTATTCCATTTCTTTTTTTTATTAAAAAGACTATGTTAATGACCAACAGCACGAAACGCAAAGTAAGTAGACATAGGGTTGTGAAGGTAGAACTTGTCCATGAGTATATGCCTCGGCCAAATAGTGTCCTTTCAGGCGACACAAGATAAATATGTCCCTCGATGCACCGAGAACGCTTAGAAGAGCTATTGGTCAACGAAACTCCTAATGAAAGGACGAAACTCATGGACATGAGCATGCTTTCCACCCTCAACTACTATATGGAGCGCAAAAGTGGTCATTAACAAAGCGTCAAAAGTCCGCACTGACGGGTTCAGCCAGCGAGCAATGGGACGAAGTATATGTATTCTGGGAGTCGAAACTTACTGACTGCAGGTTATCGTCATCAGGTAAAATGACCAGTACTCGTTGAGACACTTCTAATGAGCCCACACTCGATGGGTATACTAGAAGCTAATCAAGAGTTCTGTTATCTATCGTCCAGATCAGTCATCAGGTCCCCGTCATCTGGTAAAATGAACAGGACTCCTTGAGACACAAGACACGTAATGAGCCCACACTCGATGGGTATACTAGTAGCTGTTCAATCGTTCCATTATCTAGCGTCCAGGTCCATTATCAGATCAGCTCGATGGTACCATATAATTGAAATTATTGTATAATCATCACATTCAAAAATATTCAAAGTAGACCACTAGAAATTATTAATATTCAAGTGTTCCGATAACATAGTATTATCTAGATCCGTCCTGCGAAACATCGCCACAACTTTTTTCATACAGCGATTTCAAAAGAGCCGCCATAGTAGTTGTTGCTCTATATTAAAATGCCTATACCTTAGACCAGAACCCAGATCTGGTCTAAGGTCTGGTTGTTATTGGTCGTGGGGACCATTTTGTCCGGTCCTCCTTTATTTAGCACACACTAAAAGGCACACAACATTACTAAAATATATAAAAAATGCGTTTTGCAGAAATGTATGAAAGAAAGAAAGAAAGAAAGAAAGAAATATGTTTATTTGCGGCAAACATGACGCCAAGAAAGGACAAATATAAGAAAATAAACAAGTTGCGGGAAAATATGCGTCACATTCACGCAAAACGGCCATCACTCAGCATAATGCTGCGACCCTATGCAAGACAGAGCCCCAGCGCTGATTTTCAGTGACAGCCGGCGTTGACGTCATGACGTCAATCGGTGCAGCACATAATGAGTGGACAATAACAAAAAAAAAAAAAAAAAAAAATACTTGTAGTGTTTATAAAAATATAATATTTATTGATGGCAACATTCCGTTCCGTCAGCGACTCTGTTCTGACGCGCCACGGGTTGCAATCTGTGCGCGCAGCTGTCATCAAAACTATTTTGAAATGGGATTCACTAATATTAAAAAAAAACCAAATAACAATAATGATAAAGAACTAATTTAACCATGTTTAAACCCAATTCAAGTAGCACATGATAAATGTTTTAATGTGAGTTTGAAACTGTTTCAGAAACCAGTGCCAATTTTTGTTTGATCAAACAAAATCAAAGACGTCGTTTACTGAAACTGTTTTTAAGGCTACGGGTTCCTAGAAGAGCGGTTCCGTCACTATTATAACAACCGTCATGAATTTCTGTCATTTTCACCAGTATTTGAAATTAAGGTCTCAAATAACGCTCTGTATTTTGGCAGTCTTGATTGTGCGACCGTTCACCGCTTTCCTACGTAACCAAAGCTTTACAGAACATTATTATGTTAAGTTTTTAAAGGCATTTACCACATTTATTCACAAACCATTTATGCAAAACCTATAAAACCTAAACAAAAAAAGTTTACCACACAAACGCGACAAGCGGAAACTGTATCTAAAATTCACTCTGTAAAACTGATGCGACCAATCGTCCGTGTGTCGACAGCCTATACAATCTGTGGCTGTAAACATTGACTGCGTTCAATTCACCGTGAAACTTTTGTAACACCCACAAAGACCGGCTCTGCAGTTTTAGAGAAACGTTTTTTAGATCTACGAACAGATTGGCTTTATTTTAATTAGATTAATATCGTACTACTTAAGATTGCTCTAGTCGACGGCCCGAACTCGTTGGTGCGCGTAACTAATATGCATACTATTTAGAACAGTTATTTATTTAGTTTTTATTTATACTATATTTATTTAGTTATCTAGTGACATAGGCGATGATTTATAACAAATAACGCGTAAAATTACATGAACAGACCTTTGGGCGGATTTTGGAAAAACTACTAAATATATTTACTTAAAATATTATCTATTCCTGTATGGTTTCTATTTTCCCATTTTCATACTACAAAAGTTATTTATTTATGCCCAAAAGATGAATTAAAATTAGTGTTGAAATACGGGAGTTTCGACGCTCATAACTTCGAAACCCATGTTTTTCTGATTCTGCTTCCATACAGGGCAAGATAATGACGAGATAAATTGATATAATTTTATTTTTGAACGCACACCGCAAACTGACGAGTAAGTCATACTGGATTTGTATGAATAAATGACCGACTAGCGTAACCTTTAAACAGGTTCAATCACAATTAAAGATCATTAAGAGTGTAAAATAAACTTCTATTGTTCATTTTACAAAAGACAAAGTTTAGTTCTTGAAGACTTTGATCAAGCTGAAGTAAAAAAGTACCTAATAAAATGTATGTTGACTAAACATTTTTAGCCTAGCTTACATAATGTATGATAGGGCTTCCACGTTTAGATATACGCATTTAATAATATGCTGCTATAATTATTTAAATTCAAACAGAGTATCGGCTTTTGCGGCTTTTTACACACACCTATCATATTGCATAACACCCGTTCAATTACACAACAAGTAAATCAGAAACTGTACATCCATTTTAACAAAATCGACCTCCACAACTCGCTAAACCCGACCACATAAAGACCCCAACCAAACTTTATCCGAATATTAAATCCCGTCTAAAATTCGCTACGCATAACCGACGTGTTCAGTCGCCCGTGTGCCGGGAGCCTAGTCTGTAAGCCTGTAGTTGTCTGTAAATGCCAGCGATGCGATTCGCACGCGATCGTGCGTTAAATCGTTATACGTGGCGTGCATTTTGCGATTATCCGCGTCGTGTGTATAAGGCCTTTGTTGTGAAGTAGATTAGGGGACGTCGTGTGGAATTTGCCAATTGGAGTTGTTAACAAATTAACGTGTTAGCTACGTCTGTGTATGCGATTGTAAATTAGGTATCGCTGGCCATCAAAATCCTTTCTACTGTTTCGGCGAGTGCTATAGAATTGGCCCGTTGTGATCAGAATATTCGCTACCTAGTCATCAAAGTAGGTGTAGATTATGCACTAGATTATGCAGGATGCATCATACGTGTCTTTAGAGTTATCATGGTGACTCTCTCCACGAAAATCATAATATTGGTCTGGTTCTACACTTTCCTCTACGTATTTCCAAACTAGATAATATTTACTTTCAAACATGACCGGAATTCTATGAAAAATTATGTTCAAAGACTCTCTTCTTTTCTGTTTTTTTTTTCAAAGTTCAACTTTGAAAGAAAATATAACAAATTATTTAAAAAACAAAAAACCCGACTGCAAAAAAATATGACTGGCCACCTCGTATGTTAAAATCGATCAAGCCGTTTAGGCTACTGAGCGTGCCAAAGAAATAGACATACATACTTACAAACATACATACATACTCTCGAAAAACATTACCCTAATATAATATGCATCTTGCAGAACAAGCTATGTATTATAATATACCTCTATCATTTATTTTTCATTCCAATATTCCCAAAATCCTCTAAACTAATACGGGTTTACTCATAGTGCGAAGTTCCAATACGGAACACAGTTCGATGTTCACCGTGATAGGTGGGTTAAGATCGTTCCTTCAATTATGTACGGGGCCCGAGGCGACAAACGTTTGTCGAAACTTCGTACATACGGAGTTAAACTGTTAAGCGTACACCTGTGTGTTACTGCTTTAATTAATTCTATGTTTTTACCCGGCTACGGCGAAGCAAAAAGGAGGGTTATGATTTTGACCGGTATGTATGTATGTTTTTTATGTCTGTATGTGTTCATCTGTTCCCTCATAACTTCTAAACTACTCATCATAATTTGACACATGAGGTATCGTTGGAAGCGTCTTGATCGTCCGCTAGTTATAGGCTATGTGATCTCACATTAAATGACAAGACATCACAAAGAGACAAATTAAAAATCCGGTCTTGTTTATATCTGTTTAGTTGATTATTTTGACGCAGTTGGGTTTTAGTTCTATTTATCTTACTTTAGTTAGTTACCTTTAGATTTAGACTTATTTCCACCAGGTTTTTCTTGTTTTCTTTCGGAATCAGCTTTTCTATAATTACTCATAATTATTGTTGTAAAAAGATGTGACAAGAGTGTAATATGCTGAAACCTTTTATCGGGCATTTATAAAAGAGCCCTGACAATATTTAGTTAAGGATGGGAGGATCGAATAAGAGAGTGCTCTGCATAATTGTAGTGAAACAAAAAACCATGGTCGAATTTTTTGTGCACATTTGGACATCATCATATTCCTCCTATCAAATTGTACCAAGAACAATTTTTTTTTTCACCCCAACTTTCCACGTCATGTTTACTTCACCCCGAAAATAACACAAGTCTACCAAAACACTCCACTACACCTCTTGGCCTATATTCAGCACAAACGCGCCTAAAACCGGCCGGAATCAAAACATCATTACGCGGGTGGAACGGAACAAACATCGGTAAGTTAGCATGCAGTCGCCGAACTTAGGGATTAGTGCCTCCCAGCCAAGTGCCCCTATGTACTTACTCTACCGAAATGCCTATAACAGGGTTGGTGAACCTTTGGTTACAGTGTAGAAGCGAAATGTCGGGGTAAGCCTGAATATATTATTATTTGGGATTAGATCGATGTGGCAGACCTGACTCGAATAGAAATAAGGTTTTTAGTGCTGAATTCTTTGTAATGAATTGAAGTGCTGAATATTCGATACCTGTTATTGATTTCAGAAAAAGTCTAAACGGTTTTTTATTTTTATTCGGGTCGTGAATTTATGATAATTGCAAAGGCAGAATACAACTCTTCAACGGATGACAGCAACACACTTGTTTTATTATCTACTAGCTGATGCCCGCGGCTTTGCCCGCTTGACAACTTATATACTAAAACCTTCCTCGAGAACCAGTCTATCCTTTGGTGAAAACAGCATGAAAATCGGTGCAGTGCTTTTTGAGTTTATCGCGAACAGACAGACAGACAGGAAGAGGACTTTGTTTTATAATATGTAGTGATTAGTAAAATGGAAAAAAGCATAACATTACGCCTGTTTACGGGCAGGGTAGGTACATTGAGTAAAAAGTTTTTAGGCTTTCTCAGATTTAGCACATTTTCCAAAAAAGTTAGTTGTGTTGAGCTGAACAAAATTGTCGACAAAATGTTCACCATCTCTGTCCGTACGAAGTCTTCTCGCACTTAAATTGCGCTTAAGTTTGGCGCCAGGATAAAGTTTAGTACTTAGCCTTTTTAATGATGGCTTCCTCCTTGCGTAGATGGGAATAATGGATCACGACGGTGAATTATAGCATTTGTTTTTTCTGGAAAATGAGAATCCACAAGTACCTACCTGGCTGCTTTGATTTCGATTATTAATCAATCGTTATACCTGATCCAATTTATTCGACAAATGCTTTTTCGTAAGAAAGGGGAGCTCGTGGCTAAATAATAACAGCCTCACGGGTCAATCTATCAAGTAAAGCTACACTTGCCAGGGTTAATCCGTGGATGGGTGACCATCTTAACCATAACATAATGTAAATGATTTTGCATACTTTTGTATAGAATCATTTTTTTCTAACTGAACAGACAGCTGTGCTGCTGGGGAGTTTGTTGCGCCACTTCTTCTTCCCAGCTAAAGCACTAGGAAGTGGGCGTGAAGGGTGGGCGTTTTTGGGGGACTGTCTTATGTGATTTTGACGTTCGAAAAGTGCTGATTCTCAGCCTAGTTTGAATAAATGACTTTTGATTTTGATTTTGACATACCGAGACTCCACCGCGCCTCGGAACGCGGCTGTCATTCGTGGATCTTTGCCAGTCGTTATGGGTCGTCGCAGGGCCGAAAGTCTGACAACCAGTCCTACCAAGGAGTATCGTATTACCCAGTTACTGGGTTGTGGAGGTCAGATAGGCTTTCGCTCCATGTAAAATACTGGTATTCAGCTGCATACGGTTAGACTGGAAGCCGACCCCAACATAGTTGGGAAAAGGCTAGGCAGATGATGATGGATGAATTCAAAATGAAATAAAGATAGCTACACAAAAGTACGTCCACAATTGACAATACATAACTAGGTACCTACGACGAGTGCATCCTGCATTTCGAGGCTAGATCTGACAAAATTTCTGTCGTGTACATGGTGAATTAGCCCTATCTGCAGCAGACTTAGCGTGTACAAGCGGCCTTCAGCTGCTAAGCTAACGAATGGTTAAAAGATAATAGGACAACCAAGTCGTAAGAAAGACCTAGTTGATTATGAGTTTTGGTTTTTAATCAATAGACCAAAAACAATAACGTTACTGTAACATCTAGCATTATATCCACCTACTAAAAACAACCGTGATTGGTCGAAATCGTGGTACCGAAGTCGGAATAGTCGGACGTCCGGATTCCAGCGAGATTGGGTCATGAATAAATTTAGTAACACTTGTTTATGTGTCGGAAGCGCAAACTGCATCGCGTTGATCGTTGGAGGAATGCGGGGCTGTTAGAGTGAACCCCTAGGGACTAATGTTTGGAAGACATGAAGGAAATTGAATTGTTTCATACACTGCTCATAGTGGTCATGGTTTGTTATAATCGTGACTAACTGCGCTCTGTGTTAGGTTCCAAACAGTCAGGACATTATTGATTAGTAAAATCCTCAAGGATATTCTTTGCTGTAAAATACTGAGTAACAATCTACGCGAACACATGTATCAGGGAATTATCTATATTCAACTCTATTTCAATTGTGATAAAGAGATATAATAGAGAAGTACCTACAGAAGAATAAAAAATAAGTAAAAATCTTTTTAAAAACAAGCTTTTAAAGAACTAAAAAGGATTTACCCACGGCCACCGTCCGGCTCCATCATCAGACCCTGAACACCACCTAGTGTCAAAGCACTTTTTTATTCATAGCCAATGAGTCCAAACACGATGGTGTTATCTTGTTTGATTGAAAAGTTCCTATGGCCAACTTCCGGTTCCATCATGAGACCAGCTCCATGGTATCATTTCTTCAAAATTTCTCGGTTATTATATAGGGTTATTATATATTATAAACAACATATATTTAAATAAAAGTGTAAAAATATAAACATCAGTAACGGCTCGGACACGGCACGGAATGTTCGTGCCCAAACTCAATTTCCCGTGACTCCGGCGTGCCCCACCGGATTTATAAGTTTGTTTTTTACGCGTTAACTTCTAAACTGATTTGGGAGTTTGTACCGGTGCCCCAGCCCTTGTACGCTATATTGGTTTTGTCTTAAAGTTTTTTGCCTCTAACCTCAACATCGTTTCAGGAAATGGGACGGACAAAGGTGTTTTGAAATTACAGTATTGAGAGTTTTTGTAAATAGTTCTTTTTTCCTGCTCTCTTCGAGAGGGAGTGGCCTATAATCTACCACGTGGGCCCAGGACGGTTTGGTAGATGTCACATGCCTTCAAATTTTTGATTCTAGGACATGCCGGTTTCCTCACGATGGTTTCCTTCACCGTTTTGTAAGCAATGGTGATGAAATAATTTACACAAAGTAAAGCGCCTGTCTGGGTTCGAACCTACGACCTGCAACATGTAAGTCCGGGCCACCAGTGCTCTTATGAGTATTAATGACCACTAAAATTAAAATAGTAGAATAATAAGAGACAACAAAGAAGATTATGCAAGCGAAGATGTCGTCACGAGATTAACCGTCAATGAACGGCTATTTTTCAGTTCAGGCGCAGGTTCAGGTAATAGAAAATAAATCAGAAAGGATAGTGACCATTCTTCAAGTATGAATGCACTACTACGTAATATTGTATCTATTGTACCTCAATCTGCCTAGCCTTTTCCCAACTATGTTGGGGTTGGCTTCCAGTCTAACCGGATGCAGCTGAATACCAGTATTTTACATGGAGCGACTGCCTATCTGACCTCCACAACCCAGTAACTGGGTAATACGATACCCCTTGGTAAGACTGGTTATCAGACTTGCGGGCTTCTGACGACTCGTAACGATACCGATGTGATACCTCACAAAATAATGAAATATAGAATCATTTGAATACATAAGTTCTTAAAGCTAAAATGTTAACTAATACTATACAGGGTGGCAGTTATCTTCAACACAGGTAGTGAAAAACAAGTCCAGGAAATGGGCAGTATATCCTCAAACCGTTGGCCAGTGAGCTATGACTGTGGATAATGGATAGACTGACTTTATTTGTGGACTGTGGCCAATTTTTAAAGTCGACCCGTAAGCAGGTTGTAAGTTTGTGTCTATGTAAGCGAACTATATAGCCGTTTGTGGGTGGGTTTTATGGCTTATGGCTATTTTAAGCATTGCTTAAAATGGCTGAACGGTAGACCATGACCTGGTTTAGAACATAAATTATCACTCGGAAATCAGTCAGTAGCGTAGGTCTTTAACCACTACATATATACATATTTGTATATACTAACTTCCCCGTTAGTCTCGTGGTCGCAAGCGCGACTGCAGAGCGTGGGGTCCTGGGTTCGATTCCCGGGTCGGGCAAAGTGTTATTGGATTTTTCCATCAGGAATTTCGTAGTAACAGCCCGGAGTTTGGAAGTTGGCGGTGTGATACCCCCGTGCCTCGGAAAGCACGTTAAGCCGTTGGTCCTACGCCTGATCTCTCTCCGGTCGTGTCGGATTGCCGTCCCATCGGACTATGAGAGTGAGGGAAGAGAGAGTGCACTTGTGTCTGCGCAAACACTTGTGCACTATAATATCTCCCGCGCCGAAGGCTAGTCTCCGTTGAGATTGGCCGCCGTGGCCGAAAATACGGTCTGGAGGCCTATATTATATACATATTTCATACATTCTTCGTAAACGTCAACTAATATGAGCTCGTTCCTCGTTCGTTGCTGAGAGATAGAATCCCGAATGAGGTAATCCGGCAGAGAACCAAAGTTGTTGACATAACTCACAGAATAAGCAAGCTGAAGTGGCAATGGGCCGGCCATATTAGCCGAAGACCCGATGACCGTTGGGTTAGACGTGTTCTTGAGTGGAGACAGCGAATCTGCAAACGTAAGATAGAACGCCCTCAGGCTAGGTGGAGCGACGATCTTCGCAGTGTGGCTGGTAGCAGCTGGATGAGAGTTACCGAGAATCGAGCTGAATGGCGTGCAATTGGAAAGGCCTATGTGCAGCAGTGGACTGCTAATAGGCTGATGATGAAACGTCAACTACGCAATAGAACACTAACCCTTAAGTTTCCTGACAACTTAATCCCAACATCTTCAGCATTCGTTTATGCGAGTACCGCCAAGTGTCCGCTTAACTGTCACAATCTTCATAAAACGCGGCAGCATCCAGAAAGAAATCTTTTAGCGGCTATAAAAAAATGATGTCGTCAAAATAAACGGTTGGTCTCACCAGGGACATAGATTAAAGAAGACAGGTGGACTTGGTGTTCAGGACAGCCTATAAATTACCTGACTTACTGAAATGGTAGCATAAGCATAAGCATAATCAGCCTATAATGTTCCCACTGCTGGGACACAGGCCTCCTCTCTGTGAGAGGGAGTGGGCCGTAATCCACCACGCGGGCCCAGTGCGGGTTGGTAGATGTCACATGTCTTCGAATTTTTGGTTCTAGGACATGCCGGTTTCCTCACGATGTTTTCCTTCACCGTTTTTGAGAGCAGTGGCGATGAAATAATTTACACAAAGTGAAGCGCCTCTCAGGGTTTGAACCTACGACCTACAACTCGTAAGTCGTGGCCGTTACTACTGGGCCACCACTGCTCTAAAAAAAACTTATGAAGTTTTAAATTATCAGTTCTATACAATTTTGTAAAAGGCACACACTAGATTATACAACAGGTAAAAAAACAAATAAAAAGTTGAAAAGTAATATTCAGGTAGGTACTATTTTCCGTGTAGGCACGACTGAGATGATACGCTTATTGATTAAAAATTAATCGTAGCAGAGCGTACTACGGACCGGACGTAGTAGGTGCGCTCCCGTAGCAGTATGCAGTGCTACATTCATGTTTTCAAAGAAATATTATATTTGTATTTCATTCAATTTGTAGAGGCTTGTGGCTAAGTAATAACAGCCGCACGGGTCGATCGATCAGGAGCTACGCTTGCCGCGGTTGGTCTGTGGATGGGTAACCATCTTTACATACCAAGACCCCTCGTACTTATAAAAGGTAAATGGTATGTACTTATAAAAGGAGTGACTATAGGATTGCCATTATCAACGTTGAAAGATGAATTGGTGGTTTTAAACCGAATCGATTTATTTTCTGGCTATGTGGAGTGATGTTCATTTTTTGGTTCAATATTTGGCTGCTCTAATTGGGTTTTATTTTCTTGAATATTTCTTTTTTTTATCTGAAAGGCAATTATTAAATCTAAAAAATACGATAACAAACAAGACAGCACTACTTCTTGTTTAGTTACGGAGGTCCCCAAAGGTAGGTACTTCTTTCATTAACGGATTGTGGAACTCACAAAAAGGAATTGCCGCAAGGGGCGAATCGATACACCAAAATAGCTATTTAAATGCCAATTTTCCACTCGCCTCTTCGTAAGGGGCGAATCAGTACACCAAAATAATAAAAAACGAGGCGAGTGGAACATTTTAATCGAAAGGGGGCAAGATCCGAGTGGTGAGCGGAGCCTACACCCTCTCATCCACCAGGCCGAAACATATTGATCTATTATTATAACACGAGTATGTCAGATTTGAGCATATCATGCAGTCACAAGACGGGTCCCTTAACAGCTCTCTTATTTCTATAATCCCCGCCACCGTTAACGTACAAGTCTCCACCGAAGCATAATTTTATTACAAGCCTCAGACCGTAAAAATTATGAAAACAAGCATAAAATACTATTTATTGCTACAAAATCATATTGTAGAAAATTGTGTAAAGCCATCAAATGGAGAGGAATGGTTAGTACGGGTGTTATGTACTTGTTAGTTGGTACTTACTAAAGTTCTCGTGTCAAGACGTGGTGATTGCTCTTCGAATGTGTGGGGACGAGTTTGTTAAACCGTTGATTAGTTTTGAATGTACATAGTTCTTAGGCAGGCATTGTTGTCTGTAGATTGTTAAAAGTAAATCATTATTTTGCAAAAATAAGTAGCTGGATTATGTCATACATACTTATTCAATACTAAGCTTTAAGTAGGAAAATCGCTTTTTTCTTTGCCTCGCTATCGAAAACTATGATATTGCACAGTATAGTAAGTTATTCAATTTGCATTGCTTCATTTAGTAAGTTATCAAAGAATGAAAGAACATGATTATCGAAAAGAGTCCGAAACATACGAATACCGACGCTTAGAAACCGGCCTAAATATCAACCACATAACATCTACCTCTAATGATAAAAACTGTAAAAACAATCACGTAATTTCGCACGCGGACCCCAACTCATAACACAATACCATTCTTTTTCCAACTGTGGATGACATGAAAGAGATGAGACCGACCTTCATAATATATTAATTAAGAAAAGCTTTTGCCCCGACATAATTACATTTGCATAATTATAACAATGAAAACACATTTTCTGGTACAATTGTTCTAAAGTGATATTTGAATGCACATTGAAATGCTTTTAGTTTTAAAACGGGAAGAGAAAAGCTTCATGAAATTAAGTCTCAACTCTTCTAACGTGGTGCAGGATTCGCTTCTTAAAATCAAGTTGCAAATCTAGATGTAACCAAGGTAACCGATATAGCCCGAAGAATTGCCAAACATAAGTGGCAGTAGGCAGGGCACTTTGCTCGCAGAACAGCAGAGGGGCAATTGTCGCGCATTCGCATCTTGTTCGTAATCTGTCAAAAATACAACCAATTTACTATAATTTTTTGGCAAGTTTGACAGATTGCGACTTGAATGTGAACGTTTTTTACGTACGAGAAGTGACCTTTAGATGGCCGATGGACCCAAAAGGTTTTGGACTGGCGACTGCGTACCGGAAGACGTAGTATTGGAAGGCCTTCCACAAGATGGACCGATGATCTTTTGAAGACCGCTGGGATCCACTTGATGCGGGAAGCACAGAACTGGTCGAAGCGGCGATGCTTGCGAAAAGCCTATGTCCAGCAGCGGACTGCTATCTGCCTAGACTTCCACGTGTTGTGGTTGTGGCTCGAGTGATCGGGCCTTAAAATTGACACTTTCTGATTACTGTCACTTTAGCAGAGCGTCGCATGGCATCACATTGATGGTTGCGTGGCGGCTGTCTTCTGATGACGTATGATTTCAGGGGAACCGCTGTCGTACCACGTCCACAACGAACTGCTACATTTCGGCATAATCCTAATGATAATCAAGCTCCGGAAACACTAAAACGATGACTATTTTTGTAAAGGCTATCCTGCGCCGTTATATATACCCTGCAGTGACACATAAACAGGCTCACATAAATTAGCTTTCCAACAACATTACCGCCATCACATACTAATTGGCCGCTATTTATACAAGCCTCAGCTAATATACATAAACAATTCAAGCTATTAGGAGGTAAATTATGTCGTTATACAATACCATTCACGGTGCTAAGATCCTGTGATTACCTGCATCGCATGATGCATGGCTAGACTCGCTGCCACCTGATATATGGTGTTCTGGCTTTTACATATTCAATTTTCGGTGTCGTGAATTTATAGTGAGACTCATGTGCTTGCTATGTTACCGGAGTAAAGCAATGCTACTTGAAAGCAGAACGAGGTGTAGTAATAGTACATTCCGGCATAAAGACTTACGTGAAGTCCTCAATAAAATATTACGCCTATATTCTAAAGGCTGAGGTGTACAGTACACCTACATTTTGCCAGCTATATTTAATTCTCATGAAATAGAGGGCAAATCTAATACCGAAATCCAGACTCCGGTCAGTTATTGAAAAAAATCTAATACCATCATCATTCTCTTGCCCATTTACCAATATATTTGGGGGTTGGCGAGACATTATGTATTTTTCTTGCTTACGTCACCACCTTTCTAGCCATGTCATCTTTAACACAGAGAAATTCCTAATAGAGAAACCCAATAACAGTATGTCCGACTCAAGGATCGAAATCAGAATCACTAACATAAGGTCAGTTGCGTAGTACCCGCAACCGGCGTGACGAGATGTATGAACTTAAACGAAGCAAAAGGAGTATGTAGTTTAAAGATACGTATAGTTCTGTAGTCTTTCCCCCATGGGAAGGAAGCGTGAAGTATATATCCCTATGTTAAATTTCTACATTTGTATCTGTATTTTTTATGGTGTACATAATAAAGAGTATTCTATCTATCTATCTATCACTAACATAAATAAACAAGTCCTTAAAACCAAAAATCTGACCTATTTAAAAAACCTCCATTCCCCATAAATCCACATCTCACGCCTCACAAAGACGTTCATATCCAGATCCTATCAAAATAAAACTTTCAGAGCCCCAAAACACAATTTTCGTCGAGAATATTATTCCCATGGGCTTTCTATGGGCACAGTGAGATCCCCCGGCGGCCATTAAGTCTATCGTTTTGTAGATCTCTCGCGACATTAAGAGAATATATTTCCAATTGGTTGGAAGGGGCGGGGCTGACAGAAGTGTAGGGAGACCATGGTATTTTCCAGTAAAGGCGTTGATTTTTCAGATAAGTTCAACAGTGTCATTTTACAAAAATATTCCTATAATCGTAAAATATTTCAGCAAGTTTCAAAATGTCGGAGTCGGCTTATGAAAGCAGGCCATAATCAGCCTATAATGTTCCCACTGTTGGGACACAGGCCTCCTCTCGGTGAAGGAGTGGGCCGTAATTCACGTCGCGGGCCCAGTTGGTAGAATTGGCGAATTTTTGGTTCTAGGACATGCGATGTTTTCCTTCACCGTTTTGAGAGCAGTGGTGATGAAATAATTTACTCAAATTAAAGCCTGTCTGAGCTGGAACCTACGACCTAGAACTCGTAAGTCGCGGCGGTTACCACTGGGCCACCACTGCTCTTGACAATGAAAGCAGTGAGCTGTATAAAACTGTAACAAGCTACAATACAGATAACTCATTACCTTTAAGCGGATGAGAGGCAGTGTAGGAGATAAGTGCCCATGTAGGCTTATGTGAAATAAAATATTTTGATATTGATTTAAAAAAATGTATCATACGTATTTGTCTAGCTAATGCCTCAAGGAAAACAAAGGCACATGAAGGAATATGAAGAACTCCTGGATATTCTTTTAACTATTCTACTACCAAAGCCGTCAATTATATCTTTTGTTTTTTACTTTTTTTAAAATCTACAACTTAAATACTAAAGCTCTTTATAAACTTCTTAAAAATGCCATTATCCATTTCGAAATGAAGGCTTTTAGTATATTAAGTTTTTATAGCTTTCTTTATTATTAAAACTTGTTAGCACCAGCTACTTAAGTTATTAACTTGTATCTTGAACATAAGTTAGGACTAACATAATTGGTATAACTTGGTAAATAATAATTATTATATTAATTTAACGAGTAATTGGACTATGACTTTGATCAAAGGATACTTAAGATTACTTTAAAATGTTCTTATTAAATTATCTTCATCATAATGTTTTTATTCTATGCTGTTTTTATATTGGTTTTTATTTTTATTTGATGAAGTAATGATACTGCCTAATGTAATGACTAGAGGGCCTAGACAAAGTGGCATTCTATCAGCGATAATGATGTTGGAAAAGTCAAAAATGTATTGGATTGTCATAAGCGGGGCAGCAACAACAGTGTCCTGTCCCTAATCTCGAGCAGGCTGGATTGTCCGTACGTTAATCGCTGCTGCGCCATTTCCCATGGAATGGTGCAGCCGTGGTGATGCGTCTGATGGTGCTGCCGCTGTGTATATTGTTTTAGAATAATTAGGTATCTAAGTTACTAACATAGGATAAGTTTACTAACAAATGAGTCATGGTTACTTGAATAAAAATTGAATTGAATAAGCTACCGAAAAACTTGTAAAAATCCTGTTGTTAGTCGTTGTAGATTTACGAAACGCTTTGAAAGCGATTGCCACTCGTCTAGGCCCTGTACGTAACTATGACAAATGCAATACCTTGGGTAGGTCATGTCCAGTTTAAACGCGCACTTGAATAACAGACGTCACTCTAAAACGCAAAGTGAAAGAGTTTTGAAGCACTCCGAATCTTAACACTCTTACGTCAAGATTACAAGCAAATTCCCTAATTTTAAAACAAAAGCTTTTCCATTGAGGTATTTTAATGGCCAACTAAGAGGTTCCCAACTCCAACACCAAGTCTAATATAGTCCTGTGCTATATAAACACTAGAACTAAACAAAGATTAAACACTAAATAGTAGAACAGTAGGCCTACTTTATAACATAAAACATTCTTTATTCATGAATATGAGACAACCATACAGAGTAACTTAATAATAAGCCCAAGATAGACAAAAATCGTTTAAGGTTATACAATACTACCTTCCGCCCGCGGCTTCGTCCTTGTGGTATGTCGATAAAAGTAGCCTATATCCTTTCTCAGACTCTAGACTATCTGTGTACCAAATTTCATTTAAATCGGTTCAGTAGTTTTGGCGTGACAGCATGATAGACAGACAGATTTACTTTCGCATTTGTAATATTAGTAAGGGTAGTAAGGATTTCTTCTTGGTTATAGAACCCGAATATTAAGTGAGAAGTGACCATAAGATATTCTCTTTTAACTTTCATCAGGCCACAACCATCGCTAGTTTCCTGAGTGCCAAATCATCATTCTCATGCCCTTATCCCAATTTATTTGGTTTCGGCGCAACATGTCCCTTTCTTCCATACTTCTCTATTAGCCGTCATCTCGGTAGTCACCCCCTTCCTAGCCATATCATCTTTCACACAGTCCATCCATCGTTTCTTTGGTCTTCCCCTACTCTTATAGCCATCGACATTCATACCCAAAACTTTCCTCACAACATTTTCCTCATTCCTTCGCATTCCTGAGTGCCAAATGCCAACTGCAAATACTCACTGCAACCACGTTTCTTGGTTTTCCCAGACTCAAATTGAGTCAATCAATCTGCCTCGTCTTTTCCCAACTATGTTGGGGTCGGCTTCCAGTCTAACCGAATGCAGCTGAATAACAGTATTTTACATTGAGCGACAGCCTATCTGACCTCCACAGCCTAGTAATTGGGCAATACGATACCCCTTGGTAAGACGCAAATTGAGTATTATATTGTGTTATCATAAGCCTAATCCCGTGTTCAAAATAGATGGAACCACTTGAAATGTTTTATTGCAGACAGAGACTTCCAGTTAATTGCTGGGGAAAATCAGTGGCATCAGACTTTTCCATTCCAATTGGAAAGTGTGATGCTACTGATTCAACCCATTCATCCACTGCTGGGCAACGGTCTTGTCGTGACAAATGCGTTAGGTACTGACCAAAATATGCGTTCAATTAGCTACGTCAACTAGGGCTTCTGGAGTTATTTACCATGGTGAACCTAAGCTCCAAATCCCTAAAAGTAGATTGTGTTTAACTACTCTCAGTTAGGTGACCTATATTTTTTCTGCGTTGTATAAAGTAAACCAGATTTTAGGGACCATACTTTTTTGTACAATTTTCTATTTACGTTATAAGGAATTTGCGCCAGCCGACCCATTTTTCGAGGGTATATAAATATTTTTCTACGCGCTAAAATCGCAAATAATGGGTCGGCTGTTTATTTTATTAAAAAGGTCTCATTACGAGTTCTTATACCTAATTTTGTGTAGTGTAACTTGAATAGAGAGCCTGGATAATATACAGGTTTAAAGAGGTCTATTTTAATTTTCATAAACTATGTTTAGTTTCCAATTCTGAATCGTTGACTAATGGTGGCCAAGTATTAGCAGCCCCGACTTTCGAGTGGTCGTGGGTTCGATCTCGGGCAGGCAAGCACTTTACTTTTTTCAAATTATTTCATCACCACTGCTCTCAGAGCGATGACGGAAAACTTGCATTTCCTAGGCCAAAACTTCGAAATCAACCCGCATTGTGCCTTCCAGGATGAAAGCAGAAAAAACAAGAAAATAAACTTAATTGACCCAGGTAAGGCACACAATAAACGAAAACGAAACGAAGCCGAACGGATCAAACGTAGCCTTCTCCAGATCATGTCTACCCCTGTGCCAAATTTCATCCAAATCCGTTCGGCCGAGCGTTAAAGCTTAACAAACAAACAAACTCACTTTCGCATTTATAATATTAGTTAGGATGACACTCGACAATTATAATATTAGTTAGTATGACACTCGACAATTATAATATTAGTTAGGATGACACTCGACAATTCCCATTGGTAAAAGAATTATCGAAATACAATCAACAGTTCGGAAGATTACCACAAATACCTTTTTATGATATTAACTACTTATAGACTCAATTGCCCAGGCAATGCTCGACTCTCAAGCAATTAGAGCAGATTGCTTGATCAACCTCTAGTGCCTTGAAGTAGTTATCTGTAGGTATAGGTATTAGTCATTGTGCCAATTACCTTTATTGCTCGTACACGACTTAATTACAGTATTAACAGAGGTGTTGAAGAAGAGAAATTAACACACCAGTTGAGGGGCTAATAGTAGATACATTAATTGATTAAGTGAATGACATAGACTAGAATTTCAATGGCTATATGAGTAGGGGAAGACCAAAGAAACAATGTATGGACTGTGTGAAAGATGATAATGACTAAAAAAGGGGGTGACTACGGAGATGACGGCTAATAGAGAAGTATGGAAGAAAGGGACATGTTGCGCCGACCACAAATCAATTCGGATAAGGGCAGGAGAATGATGATGATAGACTAGTATCTCGTGTCGTGTCTAGTGTATACGACACGACACGAGATAATCCATTATAAAATACAATAGACGCAGATATATTAGTTCTATTTAGAGAAAGAAATGTTCGATAATTACATGAGTAAGATTGAATCGGATATTTCTAAAAACCCGCGAACTTTCTGGAAATACGTAAAGTCTAAAAAACAATCTAACTCTTATCCCTCAATAATGCGGTCTGGACAGAAGTCTTCAAGAAACGGTGACCAAATTTGTAATATGTTCGGAGATTATTTTCACTCGAACTTTCTGTCAGATTCGGGCAGTGACGGTAGTTTACCTTCGCACTTCATGCACAGCGAGCCCTCCGTGTGTTGCTCACAGGATATAGATTCCGTAGAAATTTGTGAGGATGAGGTACTGAGGATACTTAAGGCAATCGATACTAGCAAATCTCCAGGCCCAGACAATGTTTCACCAGTCTTTATAGTGAACTGTGCTAAAAGTATCTCCGCTCCCCTCTCAATCTTGTTTAAGCGCTCATTAGACTCTGGTGTGGTGCCTTCGATTTGGAAGTCGGCATATATAACTCCTATCCATAAAAAGGGCTCGAAAACTGACATTGAGAACTATAGACCGATCTCTAAGTTGTGTGTGTTCGCAAAGGCTCTAGAAAAAATTGTATACAAACAAGTGTACTCGGCACTTAAATTAAACTTTTGCGAACAACAGCACGGTTTCTTGGGTGGTCGGTCTACTGCATCCAATCTTGTTGTCTGCAGTGACTTTCTGTCTGATGCAATGTCTCGTAGGTCCCAAGTCGATGTTATCTATACCGATTACAGCAAATGTTTTGACCGTATCGATCACATTATCTTGATGCGAAAGCTTCTACTGATGGGTATTCGGGGTAATCTCTATCGCTGGTTCACTTCATACGTACGAAACCGGTGTCAAACGGTTGTTCTTGAGGGTTACTCCTCTAGAACCATATCCATACCTTCCGGGGTCCCTCAGGGTTCGTTGTTGGGGCCCCTTTTGTTCAACATCTTTATCAATGACATCGCGGCCTGTTTCCAGCACTCCAAAATATTATTGTACGCGGACGATATGAAGATAATGAAACAGGTCTCCTCAACAGATGACGCTGCCCTTCTTCAGGAGGACTTAAATAGTTTCCAAATTTACTGCAGGCAGAATAAATTGGATTTAAATGTTTCAAAGTGCTATGTGTGCTCATTTACCCGGAAACCGAATCCAATTAGTGTTGTCTACAATCTGTTGGATACCCCCATTGCCAGAGTGAACGTCGTTAGGGACCTGGGAGTTATTTTCGACTCAAAACTTTTGTTTGATGCACACGTCGATAATATAGCCAAAAAAGCGTCAAGAGCCTTGGGTTTCATAATCCGGATCTCGTCAGAGTTCAAGAGCATCAAGGCCATTAAAATATTGTATTGTTCGTTTGTTCGTAGCCACCTGGAGTATTGCTCTCAAGTCTGGAATCCTAAATTCAATGTCTATATTGACCGCTTAGAGAGCATACAAAAGAAATTTTTAAGATACATTCAGTTTCGTACTGGAGCTTATTCTTGTAATTATTCTGTGCGTTGTAAAAAACATCACATACTTCCTCTTCATGTAAGGAGAAAAATAGCTGATTTAACCTTTCTATCCAAAATCATGAACGGATCGGTTGATGTTTCTGAGTTGTTGAGCAGAGTGGGACTGCGTGTGCCTTGTGCGTTCCTACGCAGGTTTCATTTGCTTCACACGTCTAATGCAAAATGCACTTACAGACGAAACTCATTTCTGATAAGGGCTAGTCACGCGTTTAATGCAGCTAGCCGGGAGATTGACATCGACATTAACTGTACTGGTATTGCTAAGATTAAAAAAACGCTGAGCAAGAATTTCTTTGACAATGTATAGCTTATGTTATGCACAACATTGTACACGCTAGATTTGATTTAAGTACCTATTATTTAAGGTTACTACTGTCCTTGATATATTAACTACTTTCTTTTTTTTTTATCTGTGAAAGCTTGTAATTGGCCATCATTCAATCATTGTTTTAATTATTTTAAGTTTATAGCTGTAAGCATTCCAAAAGTGTAAAATAAATAAATAAATAAATAAATAAATATTTAGTAACACAATATTTAGTAAGAGTCACCCTGTAAGAAATTCTTACAGGGTTTTTATGACTCTTGAAGAATAGTCAAGCGGAATAAGTTACTAAATATGTCTGCGTCTATTGTATTTTACGACACGAGATAGAAAAGCTTATAATAAACTGCGGCAACGTGAGAACGTTGGGATTGTCGAAAATTTAAAGATTACTAGAAATATGAGTTTTGAATAACTGTTTTGTGTTCACCTTAATGGATGCGTAGGTACTGTTAACAACTGAATAGACTTGTGAAGGAAGTCGAAACATATCAAACGTGGAACGGGTACGGTTAGGACACACGATCTCTCACATGCGATTTGGATGCTCGATTCCTTAGTCTATTGGAATATAGTGGACTGGATTTGGGCCTTTCGGCATGTTTTTATGGAGTTATGGTTCGAATTTACCACATTTTAGTCATCTTTTTTGGTCTTTCCAACTAATTACTCCACCAGGACTAAACCAGGACTTATCCTAAATGTTCCTGTCTCATATCCACCACACGATCGGATACAACATTCGCAGGAACAATCTCATTAGCCGTGAATTTCGTGGACCCTCCCATCGCAAGATTTATATTGTTATGCCCGAATCTTAAGCCGGTGTAATGTAGGGATATTTGCATTTTATCTTCGTTCCATCGATGAGTGATTAATTTTGTGGCGTGTGTGGGATTGGGAGAAGCTTTGAGATGTTTAATTAATTAAAACTTAATATCAGTAAACCGGAAAAGAACCGGAGTTACCGACATAACAAGCAAGCTGAAGTGGCAGTAGGCTGGCCATGTTCGTCGAAGGACCGATGGCCGGTGGAGCAGATGAGTCCTAGAGTGGAGACCGCGTATCGGCAAGCGTAATGTATATTATATTGTAACAATATTTTGATTTAAAAGAGTGGCCGTGGAGTTTCTTGCCCGTTCTTCTCCATAGGTACCTACTAGGCTTTGGAATGGGCAACTTGCTCCATATTTCTGACTGACCGACTCCTTGACTATTCAAAAGTGCCTGTAAATGGTTTAATTGAAATAAATGCTTTGAGTTTGAGTGTGAGACGTCACCAGCTAGATGGACCGACGACCTTAAAAAGTTGGCTGGGAAAGACTGGGTACCGAAGACGGAGGACAGGGTGTTGTGGCGCAGCCTTGGAGAAGCCTATGTCTAGCAGTGGACTGCGATAGGCTGAGTTGATTGATTGATTGATCTGTAAACCAGCGTCACTGTATAACGTCACCTGTTGAAACATCAAACTGAGCCGCTAATTTATTATAATATAATATATAATATAAGTTTATTCAATAATATTTATTATAATGATACACATGTCATCAAGTAGAGATGTTAACATTTTGTTGAATTCAAATAATAAAAAAGTTGTGATGATAATTTAGTTGACATATTAGTTAACAATCATAAGAATTAACTCAAAATCCGTTCTAGAAATGGAGTAGAAAACTTCATAATTTCCAGAAAAACCATTAAAAATAATATGAAGATTCGTCAGTTGAAAAAATAATGACTGGCCTTATTTCCAGATTTAATCTTACAGAAATTAAAAGTACGTAAATACCTCAAGCACTACCATAAGGGCTGTAAGATTACTACTAAAATGTAGGTCAATAAGGCCAGAGAAATTGAACAAAGCATTCTACTATCCTTCAGCAAACTAACAAAATCATTTCAATACTGAGTCTCCTAAAAAATTCCCAGAAATCAAATTTAATTACATCACTAGGAGCAAAATCCCTAAACGCTTAACGTCTCTCTCAAATAACCTTTAAATTATAACATCTTAGAGCTTGTAATTTAAACCGTTGTAACATTTCACTCGACGATAATCACTGGCTTGGTCGAAATTAAATCGTAGGTCGCAATCAATTACGACCGGCCGAGGGGTAGAGCCGGGCTTTTTCATAGACATTATCTCTTTTACTTCGGGCTAAAGGACCATTCGCACTGGTCGTCGTGACCATGGTCGTTGAAATTTAAACTAAACTGAAACCAAAATAAAATTATGCCGATATTTTCTTTCACCTGTGCAGCTTTATGCTGAGCGATGACCGTTTAACGTGGGTAAGGCATATAACACCTAATAAGCACACACTCATCTCCTTGCTTGCAAAAACACTCTTATCCTCGGATCCATACACTCTCGCACATACCACTCTCTTACACACAATCACCATATCACCTACGTATACACACTCACACACAAACATAAACACACCTATAATCACATTCACTCACCCTCACCCTCGCACTTACCTATGCATGCATAATTTAAAAATTACAGTAACTTATATTTTTCCTTTTCATAAATTATAACTTTTTTCCCTACTTAAGTTAAATCGACACAGCCCACTCATACATTTCAATTGGAAACCCATTGCGAAGCACTGTCTCTTAAGATACAGGATACCCCTAGTTTAAGAGACAGAGTTTACTCTATTGTGTACAGATTTTTGCAGCGTCCAAATGTTTTATGTTAATGTACTCTACAGTATTGTCATAATTGTAAACTAAATGTATCTGTATTTTCGGGAAATAAAGATATTTATTTTTATTTATTTATTTTATAATTATATTCCCCCAACTTGATTTTTATGTGTTTGTGTTTTTTCTTTATTCGTCACGTTTAGTGCAATTAAATGTATTTTATTTCTTTCTTTTCTATGAAAGGTCTAACATAACTAGTATCATGGTAGTTTTATTAAAATCATGATCCTTTATTTAATTTTTTGTAAATAAAATAGACTAGGACATGTCAAGCTATTAATTTTGAATGGCCCTTATTTAACTGGTAAACCCTATTGAGTGACTTTGAATGGTTGGTCTCCAAGACCTTAAATTTTAAGCAATCATCTAAATTCTTTTAACAAATCAAACGCGTCAAATCGAACGCGTTTGCATCCCATTACTAGAAAGTAATTTCTACGACCAGCAAGACAACGACCATGGTCACCGTCTTCCAGTGTAAAATCCTCTTAACACCGCGACCTTCAGCTCGCGAACTTAAAATGTTTCGTTTTAAAGCACCGATCTTAGTTTATGGCAATTTAAATGGCACAGAAATTGATAGGCTATCTAAATGGAGTTTAGATGGATTTGTCTTAGTTTTCTTTTACGATTTCAGAGAGGATCAATCTTTTTGAGAATACTGAGAATAATGAGAATAAGATTATTCACTCTTTTTTTACATGTTTACTGAAATGAAAAAGATTCTTTTGTTTTTTTTTACTTAGGCATCGAGCTTTGACGTTTCATTCCAGTGCGTCTAAACAACACTATTTTTCTCAGACGAACTCTCATAAAAGTCAGTAAAATGTATTAGATTGTCGATATGAAGGACACTGACAGTCAGGCTGGTCCACAAGTTCAAGGTCGTTCAGCAAGCTATAGAGCGGGCTATGCTCGGAGTCTCTTTGAAGGAAAAAAACAGGATTTATCCGGAAAAAAGCGGTAGTTACCTACATCGCAGGCAAGACAAGCAACCTGAAGTGGAACTAGCCTGGCCATGTTTGTCGAAGGACCGATGGCCGATGAAGCAGACGAGTCCGGAGGACAGGGTGTTGATTGATTGATTGAGGCTAAGAATAGAGTGCCTGTTCTTAGAGATATACGTCTCACATGATCATGTCTGATCATGTTCATCCGTAACTCATATTGTTGAAAATTCGCACATGATCAGACATTCACGCGCATCTCATTTCGTTGATACGAATATATGATACATGCAGCCGTTGAACTCGCAACGCAACACAAACTTAAAAGTTAGGTGCTTATAGTCTGCTCGAAAAGTATTTGATGATAGTGTAAACAAACGCTGTTCAGCTTATCATTCACTAAAAGGCATTAGTAACACATTCATCTGTATTAGAAAGTTTCAACTTTTTATTCACTGCTTTTTTCAACGATTATTATTGTTCGATTAACATTATGAACTTGTAATTGGAAAATCATCGACGGAAATTGAGCTTATAAACTTAATCTCAAATGTCAAGCGAAAAACATTTTTAATGTGATTTAACATTAGAATTTCTAGTAATTAAAGGGATGCGATAAGGTAGCCCGCAAAATTCGAATTTTCTTACGTTTTTTGGATTATTCTAACTTAAGGAGTTGTATTGCTGATTCTAATTCTGTAAAACCATAGTTGTTACGGTCTCGAATCATATTTCCATCAACACACAACCTGACACCAGAGGCGGCTCGTCATAAAGAGCGCTGGTGCAGTGCACTCCCACGAAAATAGCATAATCTATATTTCTTTATTATAATCCTATACATACATTCTTTCTACTATGCCCATGTATACAATAGCAGTTTACTAGAAAACCATTTCCTACGCGTACATTGGGCGTCAAGTTGTAACGTGTGGAGCGCCAGCGATTGCGCTCCTATGAAACAAAGTTCAGTACGATTTCTAGCACTGTATTCAATGAGTGCGAAAGAGAAATATCGACACAGTCCGACGCGTGAAACAAAAGATTTTGTATGAGAAATTAGCCTAATTTGGAGCGCCGCTCACGCGCGACGTTGCCAAACGGCGCAAGGCGGCCGCGCACGGGAATGCGATCTATGCCTTTGCGCTGTTGCCGATCTTATGTAAACAAACGGTCGGCTCAAGTCGGCTGTCAGTAGATTCGCAGTGTTTATTCTAAATAATTATTAAAAATAGTTTGTGCGCGACATTTGTGTTAAAAATGGAACAATACAGTGTATCTTGTTGTATGATAAGCATTGAAAAACGCTTAATTAATTCCATAACTGATTTTCACAAGAAAGTGATAGATGTCTTCGCTCGCCAAAAAGATCGCCGAATGGATTTTCTTTACAAATAAAATAAATGGTAAGCTCTAGTTCTACGTTTCTTTTTTTAGTGAACCCCCACAAATAAATATCACGAGCCGCCTCTGCCTGACACTGACCTGCAAATTGCAAATTACGTAAGAAAAATTGAATTTTGCGGGCTGCCGTGACGCTTTCGCCTTAAGAATTCAATCAAATCAAAACTCAATTTGTAAGTGACACTATATTGGATTCCACATACGAGTATACGTTTTCTGATCCGTTTATTTCCATTTTCATCAGATACTTTTTTGATAGACCATACTAATAGGTACTGCTATAATAGGATCTTCAGTTTCTTGTAACTTGTAAATAATAATAAATAAATAATCTTTATTATAACAAAAAAACTCAATTTACAGAAACACTGTGTTCGATAACAACTGCATTAGTATAAAACTGTGTCGCAGTCATAACGCCCACCTCCAAAAAGTCCGAGACAAAAGCAAACTAGTTAAACCAATCAAATAAAAAAAAACATATAATAGGTATAATATAATATAATTTATATAGGGAGGAGCTCGTGGCTACGTAATAACAGCCGCACGGGTCGATCAGTCAGGTTAAGCTACGCTTGCCGGGGTTGGTCCGTGGATGGGTGACCATCTTTACATACCGAGACTCCTCCATGCCTCGGAAAGCACGTTAAGCCGTTGGTCCCGGCTGTCATTTGTGGATCTTTGACAGTCGTTACGGGTCGTCAGAAGCCCGAAAGTCTACAACCAGTCTTACCAAGGGGTATCGTATTACCCAGTTACTGGGTTGTGGAGGTCAAATAGGCAGTCGCTCCATGTAAAATACTAAAAAATACTGGTATTCAGCTGCATCCGGTTACACTGGAAGCCGACCCCAACATAGTTGGGAAAAGGCTAGGTAGATTGATAATTTGTATAATATTATCCACCATTCAAAATATAAGGACTAACAAAACACCGCTTCTTATTTTCACACAAGCCCCTCCCGCTCCCTCCTTGCTACTTTTATAATATTTTAGCAGTAGATCTCTTTGTGAAAGAAAATGACTATATTGTGATTTCGTCTTCGAAGGTCGGATGCAACATAAAACCCTTTGGTGATGCAATTAGTTACCGATGTTGCAAAATCACATTACATTAGGAAGACCGTCTACCAATATGCCAGCCTTTTACGTAAAAATATACAGTGAAGAAAAGAAAAAAAAAGAAAACTCAATATTGTCTCCTAGGCCCAAATAAATGTAACAAGATTCAGCTAAATTCAAAAAGGGAAAACAATTTACTGAAAAATGGGGACGAAACGAACCTTTTCAGTATTTGTTGTTGGGTCTAAACAGATTATCCGCATCATTACTCCAGAACATTTAGTTCACAACTTATTTAATTGCGAAGTTCATCTCGGGGACCCGGAGATTTTCACTTATTTTACTTAAGGTAGGTGCTGACTAAACAGTTGAGCTGCTTTTCATGTACTGAACAAAATGTGACAAAATTATTAGCTTTTGGCCGTCAGAAAATATTCCACCGGAACGTACTACCGAGATTAAAAGTACCCTATGTGTTAATGCAGGTAAACAATGCATGAATTCCGTAATGCATTTCATTCGTATTGCATTTTTTTCATGTGTTTGCATTTCATAGTGCATCTTTTTTGTTTTTCTCGCTTTTGTTTTGCTTTCTTATGCCGAGATCCGACGATCCGCTATTTTGCGGACGGACACGCACGGCAGACGACCACAGACCGCCCGCACCACGCAAACTTCCGATGTCCGCGATACCCCGCACGTACACCTTCACACGGTGCGTCGGGCGGGCTCGTCTGTGTCTGTCCGCAATATCGCGCACCGTCGGATCACGGCATTACTCGCCAAGCCACATAAAGTTTTGGATAAAACTATACAACAATAATTAATTTCTGCCACCGAGCAGAATTGCTTTGCCGGTTTAAAGAATCAGAACCGGTGAAACTGTTGGCAAATGAGACATTCCAAGTTTGTCTCTAAGTTTTGCGAGTAACAACTCTGTTTCGGGCCTTCAACACATTATGCTCGACAAGTCGCGAAGCTTAAACGTACGTCTGGCGCACTCTGGGTAGTTAGCCCCGCTACCTCCTTGCTGACTGAATCATAGTTACATAATTGATTCAGGCGTGACATCCATTATAAAATACAATAGACGTAGATATATTTGGTAACCTATTCCGCTATTCCTCAAGAGTCATAAAAAAACCCTGTAAGAAACCGACACGAGTCTCACCTCTCAACGAGGCATTCTCAGGAAAACGATTGACCAGTCGCGAACCAGAACACGACGTGTTGCCACGCCGAACGATGGACGCATACGATACTGAATTATATTATTTTTACCACGGCATGACGGTGGATTCTTGTGTGGATCCTGCCCCTAATAGAGAATTTAAAATAAAAACATGAAAATCACGCAATCTACCTCGTCAGGAAACACCTTTATAAGACTTGTTTCTTTTTACGATGAATAAAGATGAAAACAGTGATTACGTAAGACTGGATGAATAGGTACAAGATTTGTGACGTAATAACTAGGCCCCTGCTAAGTAATTGGGTCTTCTTTTGTTTTGAATGTCTGTGTAGGTTGGTACCCACTATAATTGAACAGGCTGGGCAAAAATCTACCTTATTGAAAGACAAAATGTAGGACCTCGTCTCTCATTGTTTTGTCTTTTCAGTTTTTAGTTCTTTTCAGTATCTGAGATAAAATGAATCGAATTTAATTACTAAATTAAACGAACTTACCTAAGTGAAGTTCTATTGTAATTATACGAAATGCTTAGTCCTCGATAATTATCCTGATTTACTATGTAGTCTCACTACATTTCCATCGTGTGCACGCGAATATTCAGAGAATAAATCCTGCAAGAAAAAACTTTTACGCTGGCAACTATAACCAGCTAATGTCATTCTATTTAGAGTAATCTGCAATGAGAGAATTAAAATTAACAGACAGTAATTCCCCAACTTCAATCCCAGGGTCAAAAAACAAACTATGGTCTTGTTCAGGGCTTGGGAGGGAACATAGTATCGAGGACTAAGCATTTCGTATAATTACAATAGAACTTCACTTAGGTAAGTTCGTTTAATTTAGTAATTATACTCCATGCTTAGTCCTCGATAATTATCCTGATTTACTATGTAGATGTTTAGAGAGATGAAGTTGGAAATTACAAACATTTGTTTCACACTAAAACATTCAAATAACATAAAATCAACCTTTTATTGCAAGTGGAAAAACTTTACCACATTTTCAATTAATTCTCTTTTAATAATGCTTCTATTCTAATTATCAACAACCAAGTATGTACCTATTTAGTATGCCTACTCTTTTGGCTCAAAACTTAATTTATGAAAAAAATCACATCAGTCTCAAGGTCAACATTACCAACAAACTTGGCAAAAATTTTGCAAAACTTATGACCAAACAACCGTTTTAAAAATACTGATTATCTTCTGACACACCTCTAGTCGCTATTGAAGCATGACTTGTGGAATGAGGAGTAAATATTTTGATATCTATGCCACTGTCCAACATTGTTTGTTTAATCCAATAAGTAACTAATTGTTTGGCTAACTAACATAATTATGAGGCATTAATAATTTTTCTGTATTACCTATCTCTGAATTACACCATTTGTGTGTATAATTTATATAATATTGTAATGTAATCACATGACAAATGTCAGGTTCCATATGAAAAGTAGGATAACATAATAATTGTTAGCCGTTTTCCTGTCTTAGATGTTTTTACCAATCAGTGATTTTTATGTTAACACTTGAATTAATAATTTGGATGTTATGAAGTCTCAATTACAGATAAGTTATATTCTTTAAGACTTGAAATAATTCTTACATACTTTTTGGCTACTTTGTCAAGTGATAATTGTTGTAATGGGTACCATCATTCTATAAAATTCAATAACATTGATGGATCCCATACATCCATTTTGACATTGTTATTAATTAGTTTACGGAATTTGCCAAATATAATTTACTAACACTAGTGTGTAAGATGTGTGTGTATTATGATTAATTGTCTAACAAGTTGGATTGTATGATCTGTTAAATAAATGAATTATATTATATTATATATCATTGTAGTTAGTGCAACTTTGTTGTAATTTTAAGATACCTTTAAAGAACCTCTTAATTACAGGATCGGTACCTACATCAGCATTTATGATCAATGACAATGCAGATCTATTAGTGCTGAACGTATATGAACTGTCATTGTTGAATTGTTGTGTAAGAAACTTTAATATTTTAGTGATAGAAATATCGTGAATATTTTTACCATTACAGAAAGTCCACCACTTATGTAGTGTGCTACTGAATACTGCCTGACACTGTTATCTGACAATGAAGATATCATGACCTTAATGGTGGCATGTGGTATCATTTGCTTCTTAAACGGTTCTCTGCCAATATGCAGGCCCCCAGGGAAAAAAGCTGCAGTGCAAAGGATGCAGCATTCTGGAAGGTGACAGCAAAAATTGGTTTGTTGGTTCAAACTATATACTGTAATCTGTGATTTCACCATGAAATTAAAAAATGGGTACCAAGGTTGTGATAGTCTCATAGGAGAAAGTAAGATGCCAAAAACCTGATCAATTTAATAGTTTGTGAAATTAATCCAAATAGTGGAAATGCATAAAATAATGGGTAATAATTCCAAATTACTGTAAATG
This sequence comes from Lithophane semibrunnea, assembly GCA_947363905.1. NCBI lineage: Eukaryota > Metazoa > Arthropoda > Insecta > Lepidoptera > Noctuidae > Lithophane > Lithophane semibrunnea. The sequence continues at coordinate 15,691,770 of OX376205.1, forward strand.
CATCTATATTTTCTACAAGTGCCAGGCCAGATATCTCATATCTATCACACTTAGTATTATTTAACATAAAATTTGGTATACATTTAAGTATTCGGTAAAATATTCTATACCAAGAAAAGCATCAAAAAATTTCAAAAAACTTTAATGATTTTTCTTGACTTTCCAAACCCTATTTGCTATCTGACTGTCAAAACAAATATTTCCCATATTTATCATAATTAAATCAAACTCCCTCTCATAGAGAGGAGGCCTGTGTCCCAGCAGTGGGAACATTATAGGCTGATTATGTAAATCAAAGTCACTGTGGTAAACTAACTCTACACATCTTGGATTTTTCCAAATTCTAGTGTAGGTACTTAAGCATAGAAATCCAAAACTCACAACTGGACAACAAGCCGATAGGATAAGGTGTAAAGTAATAGATGAATATCTCTTTATATCTGTCAATGACAATGTCATAATATACTTTGTATCAATCACAAATCCTAAGTACTCAGCAACTTAATTGGGTTTGGGATTAGTTTTAACCTTATTTATGTAACATGCAAGGCACTCCAAAAGCCTATAGTTTTACTAAAATTTTCAAAAAAAAAATTCTTAATAATGTTCTCCAATACAAGTTAAATCCTCAAGATAAAAACACAGATTTTTATCACCCACTAAAGTATAAATAGATATTACTGGTGTGGGGCAGTACACAAGCCAAAGCACAAACAATTGAATTAATTGTTTTTACAATAAACCCTCAAATGTGTTTTATCATAAGTGTTCAATGATATTAAAAAATAGACATCTTATAAATCAATTGTGCCCAAATGATCATTTTATTTTACATAACCTCCTTAGGTATGTCTTTCATTTTAAAACTGTTGTGTATGGATAAATTATATTCAGACATTTTGGATTTACTGGAACCTCCATTTAGTTTGTGTACAATAAATATTTTTGATTAAAAAACTGTCCACTGATAGGTGCACACTGTACACTCAAATCTAACAACTTACCAATTTCTTTTGTTGTATTAAATACATATTCAGACTCTGAAAATGCACAATTTTATAGGTATTATGTTGTGTAGGAATGTCCTTAAATGGAATTCTATATCTCTTCAAACATGACCAGATAACTTTATCTTGTGTGAAAAAGATCACCGCCAGCAAGAGTAAAATATTTAAGGCGACATGCAATTGTCGTTACCTCTATAATTGACATACAGGTTTGTATCAGTACGTCTTGCCTGATGAAATCCTCTGCTGTTGGTACTTCCCAATGGTCCTAGATTGGTACTTGCCCCCCCCCTGCTTGAATCAAACGTGAAGGGGCATTGGAGTTTTCCTTACAATTACTTAACATTGTAGTTGTAGCTGCCTTCTTAATTACCCAGACTTGACATGTTCAATAATGAACTTTTCACCAAACAGGAAACTGTCCCGTTTCGATATATTTGTTGTTTTAATCTTGATTTTTATCTAGTTTAACTGGTATCATCAAAGTAAGTTGCTTAATAATCGTGAAAACATCGGTGAGAATTTTAATATTTGTTGTGTTCCAATTGTTTTATATCAAAATATAGATACTGTTTACACTGCGGTAATGCAATTCCAAATTACTGTGGTGGTCTTCCACCCTCTGGTTGTTTTCCTTGATTGGGTGACTCAGCCGTTTAAATCCATGTTCAATTTTGAAGCATCCAGCAATAGTAAATTCAACAGTACTAGTATTACATGCAGTTTACATTATGTAGGTAATTCTTCTTTCTTGATCATTTTTAAATCTTAGTCATTTTAGATGATTTTAAGAAAGTAAAAACATTTAGGTTTTCTTGGAACTGGACGGGTTTCCCAAGGCCATTATCATTGCTTCATACAACCTCATAGAACCATCCTTTAGATCTTGGATATGATCTACAAAGCACACAATAGACTAACTAAGTCTGATGATGCTTAATGTGCAGAACTGATTCTTTATCAGTCAATATTGTGATAATAATTTCTCACGAGAGAACAATATTGAATACATATCATAGAACTTCTAGATATACATTTATATTTTGAGCTTTTTGCCTCAACTTGAGGCTGCGAGAGCTAGGCTCCTGCCTTATTGTAATAATAATTTCTCACGAGAAAACAATATTGAGTACATATCATAGAACTTCTAGATATAAGTACATTTATATTTTGAGCTTTTTGCCTCAACTTGAGGCTGCGAGAGCTAGGCTCCTGTCTTATTGTAATAATAATAATTTCTCACGAGAGAAAAACAACATTTTGTGCATAGGCAGTGCATACCATAGAACTTCTAGGTATACATTATATTTTGTGCGTTTTTCCCCAACTTGAGGTTCGAGAACAAGTCTCGACGGGAGTCAACAGGACCTCCTGTTGCACATAGCACTATACTGTCTTGTGTAACACGAACTTCATGTTACGTTGTACAAGAACGGACGGACCGAGCACTGGCAGTATGACGGATAATTATAATCCTCTGCTGCTTTGCAATCCAAATTAATCGTAATCCCTGAAATTTTTCATTATACCACACAAACATACCTGTGTTTTCTTCTTCGTTTACAAAAATAATTGTCTTTTGCCGATCGGCCTGTATTACCGACTCCAAAAAACGGGACGCCGAAGTCGCCCTTGAGCTCGCCTAAGCGGTTTCTTTCCAATTTTCGCCACATTTTGTTGATTGGTATTATTTGTTGTTGATAATAATCAAAAGTAATAAGTTTATAAAAGAAAATTCAATAATTTTCTTAAAATGATGTGCGCTACACGACGCGAAAATAATGAATGACATTAGCTGGTTATAGTTGCCAGCGTAAAAGTTTTTTCTTGCAGGATTTATTCTCTGAATATTCGCGTGCACACGATGGGAGTGTAGTGAGACTACATAGTAAATCAGGATAATTATCGAGGACTAAGCATGGAGTATAATTACGTATTGAATTGTTTAATGGAAGAAATATTTTTTAAAAAACAAGGGGGCCAAGTCTACTAATTTATAAACGTGTCAGTGGTCTCACAATGATCAGTTTTTGACAGATTTTGTATGGCGTAGCTGTCGAAAACTGATCATTGTGAGACCACTGACAAGTTTGTAAATTAGTAGACTTGGCCCCCTGATGTTCTATATAAACATAAAATGTTACAACGGTACAATAATCTTTTTGCGGGTGGTCAAAATAGGAATCATCTTGTTTTTTCAATACAATTATCTACTTACTACTAATACGTTTACCAACAACGCCCCCTTGTCAAACAGGCGCCAAAAGATCCTTGTAATACTATACTGATTAATTTTCTTTAGAACACTTACAGATAAACAAAACAGGGTAAAAATAGAAAGTGTGACGTGTGCGTTGTAATAATTCCGTTTTTATCAGCTACATACCTCGTCCACTTGAAGTTAATACCCCAGGTTATAAGCCCTGTATCGGTAGGCGCGGCGGGTGTTATTTTTAACGCTAGCCTGCACTGTAGAGCCACTACACTCTCGATGGCTCTGACACACGCAACCTGCATACAAAGTGACTGTGATTCTTGCGGATCTAAGGACCAGAATATTTTATTATAGCGAAAGTAGACACTTATTTATGTATAACCCTATTATGGTATAGTCATTTTATTCTTGGGACATCGTCTTCACATAAACATCACCATCATCATCATCGTAACTATAAAAGGTACCATTAAAATATAACAGCGTTTAGTACGTCTAACCAAAGATATCCCCGTAAAAAAAAACACTAATTAAAGTAATTTTATTTTGACCTAAAAAAACTAATTGCTGGCACACTCGAATAAACACATCCATTATAGGTAGGTACTTACACTCGCGCTTTTTATTTGTTATTTTTTAATATCTGAGGGCCTAGACAAAGTGACATGCTATCAGCGATAACGAAGATGGAAAAGGCGAAAATGTATAGGACTGACATAAGCTATCGAAAAGATTATGTCAATCCTGTTGAAAGTCGTTGTAAAAATACGAAACGCTTTCGAAGCGATTGTCACTTGTCTAGGCCCTCTGTTACGATAAATAGGCATCACTCACGCCAGCTGATTTTTTTCCTTGTATGTATGTAATGCGTTTTTCTTATTATTATATTTAATAATATAATATTATTAAATTATAATTAAATATTAGGTTCATATATCCCCTTCGAACCTAACCTGTCTGAGTCGGGACGCCACAAGTCCCGACACATCTCGATTTAGTAAAAAGACGATAAGAACTTAGGATGCAAGAGAAAGCGAAGCAAGCTCGCGATTTACTCTAACTGGATTAATTCTCGATTTACTCTTTATTGCTTTATCAAAGTGTAGGTCTAGTCTAGACATTTTATTACCTGATTTAATTATCATGGTGTCCTCACAGAGCCATGGTGACCATAGTCGTCACAACGGCACATAGGTAGGGTACCTACGTTGTGCTATCTGCCTCCCACATCTCTGTTACAGAGTTAAGACCGCTGATAGTGGGAATACATGGGAGTATATTATGAGCTGACCCACAAAGGTATTCACCAGGCATTATTTAGGTATCTTTGTCATTTACAGTCAGTGTTGTAGGTGCACACTAAGTCTATTTATTTGTGAGAATATTGTTACACAGTGATGTTACATAGTGTTTAAAGTACATTATATTCTTCCGTTTCCGCATAGAACGAAAGAAAAGAAAGTCGTTAAATGTATAATTTATTTATTTTTGTAATATATATTTGATACTGAATTCATTGTTTTCAAATTCAATAGGAACGTTAAAGGAAGGAAAACCGTTTTAAAAACCCAATATATCCCGTAGCAACGATAATAATGAACCACATAATATATTGCAAATAAGATTAAAATAACAGATTCGAAACCGTATATAAACTTGTGTCAACGTTATGAGGTAAACATTCAAAATCAAAATCAAAAGTCATTTATTCAAACTAGGCTGAGAATCAGCACTTTTCGAACGTCAAAAATTACATAAGACAGTCCCCCAAAACGCCCACCCTCCACCACTTCCTAGTGCTTTAGCTGGGAAGAAGAAGTGGCGCAACAAACTCCCCAGCAGCCCAGCTGTCTGTTCAGTTAGAAAAAAAAAAAAAACAATTAGCAGTGCGAAAGTGACCGAATCAGTTGTTGTGACCAGAAACCCAGTTAACTTGTGAATCTCTGAAAATGCAAGCGGCTACCATAGTAATCCTGACAATCCTAGTGACGGTAGGAGCGCAGGAAACACATGAATATAACAGTTTTCCAGATGTGATGAGTGATAAGATAATCGATGAGACGATCCATAGGGAGACATATGAGACATGCCGTTATAAAAATAGGAACATAATATACGTGGATGCGAGTGAATTTGAAGAAGGGCTGCCACCGACAGACCATCCTCCAACCGGGGTGGCACTAAACGGAACAGAAGAAAAAGAAAAAAACGAACGAAAGAAAGAAAATGAAGGAAACAAAGGAAAGAAAGGAAACAAAGGAAAGAAAGGAAACAAAGGAAAGAAAGAAAGGAAGAAAGAAAAAACATTTATTCATAGAAATAATCTCGATGATCTGTTCGAGCTTTAATCAGGTGTACCTAAACTCGTTATAATTCGATCATGGTTTTTTCTTTCGATCTTAGTTTTGTCAACTGATGTTTAAAACAATTATTATACGTACTGCGACTTTAATATATTTTGCTGTGTAATAAAAGCTTGTGTGTACTGTGTAGTGATATTTTTTCCTGTCCAAATAATAATATCCTGCTGACCGCATATTAGTAGACATGCCGTTATATAAATAGGAACAATATACGTGGATGCGAGTGAATTTGAAGAAGAGCTGCCACCGACATATCATCCTCCCGGGGTGGTACTAAACCGAAGAGAAGAAAAAGAAAGAAACGAACGAAAGAAAGAAAATGAAGAAAACAAAGGAAAGAAAGAAAAATAAGAAAGGAAGAGAGAAAAACATTTATTTATAGAAATAATCTCGATGATCTGTTCGAGCTTTAATCAGGTGTAACTAAACTCGCTATATCTTAGTTTTGTCAACTGACGTTTAAAACAATTATTGTAGGTACTGTGACTTTATAATATTTTGCTATGTATTATAAGCTTGTGTGTACTGTGTAGTGATATTTTTTCCTGTCCAAATAATAATATAATAACCTCCTGACCGAATTATGGTCACGGCGGCCAATCTCAACGGAGCCTAATAGTGTAAGCATTTAGGCGTAGGGGGATAATAAATAAGTAATTGACATTTAATCCTAACTATATACTCATAACTTATTATTTTATTTTATTAATCCTAACTTATCCATACTAATATTTAAATTCGAAAGTAACTCTGTCTGTCTGTCTGTATGTTACCTTTTCACGCCTAAACTACTGAACGGATTTCGATAAAATTTGGCAAGGAGATAAATGGCATCCCGGAGAAGGATATAGGCTACTTTTTGTCGACATACCACGCGGGCGAAGCCGCGGGCGGAAGCTAATAATAATAATATAAATAATATAATGTTAATAATAATAATATAATGTTAATATTATAAATGCGAAAGTGAGTTTGTTTGTTTTTTTACGCTTTCACGCTAAAACGACTTATGCTCGGTTCCTATAAACAAAAACGAATCGTTTTAGTTACCAATGGTAGCATTTTTTATTGCCAAACTGGGCATATAAATAGATTCGAAAGGTAATTTTACCTGTGATAGCTACTTCTATATGGGAGGGTCTACTATGTAAAGCTATGAAGTCTTTGCTTCATTATTACTAAAGATACAAGACTCTTAATTTTAACCAATAACGGTCCGTAAATTATAGGAATCGGCCATTAATGGGTTTAGATAAAATTTGGCACATGGGTAGCCTATTACCTGGAATAGGGCATAGGATACTTTTTATCCCAGTCGTACGTTCCCGTGGGATAATTTCCGTTATCCACGAGGCCAAACCGCGGGAAAAAACTAGTTTGAATAATAGATCTAATCGGGTAATTCCAACTTCAATATTTTATTTCTATTGTTTGAAATGACGAATATAGTTGCCCATAATTCCCCGACAGCCATGCTCTTCAAACTGTAACAAAGTAACGCGGCTTGGCAGCAGATATACAGGGTTATTGGTAAAACACATTGGTAGAACAACTTTTACTATGGGAACAAATATGAAATCGCGAAAAAAAAAACAGCTGTTCCGTACATTTATGTTCGCATAAAATAGCTGTTCCGTACATTTATGTTCGCATAAAACAGCTGTTCCGTACATTTATGTTCGCATAAATGTACGGAACATCTGTTTTTTTTTAACCAATAACCCCGTATATTATGGTGGTTTTGAGTTCCCGTAGTTCCCGGAGTTCCCGTAATTAAAGGGGGCCCTTTAATTTGTTTAGGGGCCCTGTACGGTGGTTGTGACTTCCCGCATTGGCCCCCTATATTTTTTTTTGGGGACCTGTACTGTGGTTGTGGGTTCCCGGAAGGGAAACTTTAATTTGTTGAGCACTATTTGAGCTCTATTTAGGTGGACTGCTTGCACCGTATTTCAGTAGAAACAATTAATTTCATTTCATAATAAAACACGCGCTGTCTTCAGAACAAAAACGACGGTTACGAACGTACGTACAGTCACGGACTTTAATTGATGAGCCACCTTCAAACTTTTCAATTTCGCAGTTTCATACATTCACGAGATTGCACGATTAATCACGAACTCAAATCGCACGCTCGTAAACAAGATGACAAATAAATTACTTTTAATCAGAAATAGTCTTATCCATAGAGGTTGACTAATAAGTTCTCAACGATAAAAATAAATAGAATGTTGCATTAAGTTTATCCAATCTATTTGATACCGACCTTCTTTAAATCATTCATAGCTCATTAACTCGATAATTCTGAAAACTTAACTGAAGACAGTGACAGTTGAAATATTAATGTCAGAGACGTTACTTTCAAACTTGTCCAAATGACTATTAATATTTCTCCGTACGCTAACGTTACTATCGCAACAGTAACCTAGCAACGATTGCTTATCGTTGGTAGGTTACTGTTGCTAGACCTGCAATTGGTTGACTTTGGGTAGTGACTCTGCTGTCAAGTTTGTAGTTCTGGCTCTCAGGTTGGCCAACCGGTAAAGATATGAAATATAATTTTCTTCTTCTACTACGAAGACATATTATGAATTTGCGTGTCGGAAACCGAATAAACCCGATTTGCATTACACGGCTAAAATACGAACAGTGCCAGGTGGCTCATCAATTAAAGTCCGTGACTGTACATGACATGACTTTAGCATTTTCCGCCGTAAGTAATATGACGGAAACTGTTGAAGACAGGGTTTCTGGTAGCAAAACTACACGGAAATATAACGAAGAAAGACATTTGACATACATAATATATGCAAAGTAAGTGGTATGTACGAGGACTATGTTTTTGACATAATATTCATATGGCTAGGCCGTCCAATATGCCAGCAACATTTCCTAGAGATAGGACTTGTTAACGTGACAACATACAGAAATGTATTTAGAGCGATCACGTAGCAGTTTGTCGCATATTCCTTTCAATATTTCGGGTATGATCAATTCCTCTAAAAGCAATTCATTTCCTGAATTTCCAGCTGTCATAAGTAATTCCTCTTATTTGACACGAAAGCATTTGTGGACCATTTTACGAATCTCCATAGAAAACTGTCAAACAGATGAATTATTTCGTAATATGAATCGCATGCAGATCAATTATGAAATGTCAGTTTGTGACATTTTACGATGATTCATAATATTTTCCTATTATGATTCTACCAAAGTGACTGTTTTAAGCCCCCTGACCGTATACGAAACCGAAGCCCGAAAGGCCCAAAACAAGTCTTGTTTAAGGTCTTTGGGCGTTTGTGGATAGAACTTAACGTTCCCCTTTAACTATTTGTTAAGGTGACAACGTAATATAACATCACGGCTGTATTCCCCGTAGGGTTAGGCAGATCTGTACGTAAAGTACTCGTAAGTAGCTACATCCCCATTTCGCCACGAATGTTTTAAGTCCCACGTAATAGGGAGCGAGCCTATTGCCGTCAACGGGGCAGAAATCCAGACTCCGGGCTACTACTGAGAAATTCCAGACAACACTTTGCCCGATCCGGGATCGAACCCAGGACCTCATGCTCAGCTGTAGCGCTTGCGATCACTGAACTAACGAGACGTAAATTGACCTTTAAGTTTAAATAACTTCTACTTTGTTGGTTGATAGGTTTACAAAAAATTCTGACGGGATTGGAAAAAGGTTCACATTTAATATTTATGAGTATAATTTGCGTGATCAACCAAGTAGTTTTTTATCCAAGCAGGCAATAAACTTACTACTACTAAGTGACATAGCGTCTTCAAACACAATATCTACCCGCGTGTTTGCAACGTAACTCGTTTGACCTACTGCTAAGACAGTCCTGAAGTAGGTATTAACTGAGGGTGCTCCTGTTAATGTCATTATATTAAACTCTCTTTGAGTTACATTTCGGGAGTGGCAGGCTTTACAGGTAAGCCTGACAAATAACCTCACCTAATAAATAAATAAACCTCTTTATTGAGAATCCTTGCTTAAAGTTAAGAGAAGTTTACATACATACATACATACATATGTAATATAAGTTTACATACATACATACATATATACATACATACATACTACCCCTTCATGCTATACAAGCGTGATATGCAATACTGAGTTGAGCTCCTCGGTTACTGACAAATGCTTGCACTGACTGGACAGGTCCACTCAAATCTGTGTGGTTCTTTCCTCAAAAGACCATTTCAGACATTAATAATACATGTAGGATGAATTGATTTGCAAACTTAATAGGCTGTATAACCAAGCATTTCTGAACGTTAACAGAATATGTTTCTGAACGAGTGAACGGAACAAGTGAAAGGGAAGTAGGAAAAAAAGATGGCGAGTGAGAGTTTAGGTGAAAGACGTGTTGCTAAGATTTAAAGGTGTTTTAATTTAATAAACGTTGTATTTAAAGATTAGCGTGTTTTCCTGGAGATCCCCACACTACATACATGGTCCTCATATAGCTTGACCAAGATTATGTCTGGACCTTAAAAGAGACTGCGACCTCTGAGTTTGTTTCGGCCTTTCTTCTCAGAGTAGTCAGATAGGAAACGCTGACCTCATCTAGCTTATTTTTTTCTTTTAATATGACGTGTAAAAGTGATTCCGATATCCCATTTATAGAATAAACAATTTCATTTCATTTCATATTGTGTTAACACGCTTAAGTATTTAAGACGTCAGTAATTTCATTGTTCAATATCACGTCATAAAGATCGTGTAAAAAAACCCTGGCCGATCCGTGAGGATGTTGTTAAGAATCATACTGAGAGTCTAATCAAGTGTTTTTTTTTTCTGTAAAAAAGAAAAAAAAAATAGCCACATTTTTTTTCAATGGGAAATACCGGGTCATCACATGGGGCGCGGGCAGCCGTAGTCTAGCAGGTGTCTATAAGTACATATGACATCTGTAGAAAATTTGCTATTTTATAATGGGTAATGTTAGGTATTAAAAACCAGGCTCGGGTCGATGGCGCGCCTCATAGAGATGTCAGCACAATTGGCGGGGTCCGCTAGGACCGATGCCTGCCAGGGTTGCGGGTTGGTCCGAAAGGGATACCGGGACCTTGGCAACAGGCAACTGAAGGAACACGGGTGGGTTTTAATCAGTAAAAGTCTGACACGCCCTTCCGCTCCGCCCAGAGCGGGAGAAGTCATTGGATGATTTCCCAACCTCAAAAAAAAAAAAGAGAAGTCATTGGATGATTTCCCAACCTCAAAAAAAAAAAAAAAAAAAAACCTATTAAAAACGTGAATTATAATAGCAATAACATTCTTATTCTCACAAAAAAAAAACATTTTCGTAATGTATTTGCGGTACCTACCTAGACGCCCACTTTCGGATCGGGCAGGGTCTTTGTTACATGCTGTGTAATTACTCAAAGTTCATATTTTACGTTCGAAGCAACAACGCTGTTTGCATTCCCCTCAGGTATGCTATAAATCATCAGTCCATTATAAAATCGTTGAGTATTTAATAACGACGACGCTTGTTGATTAATGCGCGATTCGTTTATTAGCCCGCAGGGAAACATAATCGTTAATAGGCTTTCACGAAACGGCTTGTGACAACACTTGTGGCTTGTGGCTTCATGATATTATGATCACTAAACCATTCCGCTTCTGATAGGTTAAGTTACTATGTAAAACTTTCGTCTCTTTCATTTAGGTAAACTGTAGCATGCATGCATTGTTATAATATAATACTAGCTTCCGCCCGCAGCTTCGCCCCTGGTGTGTCGATAAAAAGTAGCCTATATCCTTTCTCAGGATCTAGACTATATTCTGTGTACCAAATTTCATTTAAATCGGTTCAGTAGTTTTGGCGTGAAAGCGCGACAGACAGCCAGAGTTACTTTCGCATTTATAATATTAGTAAGGATAAGGATAATTAGCTTATTGTTTTCCCACTGCTGGGATGGACTCGGGCCTCCTATCTGCTAGAGGGAGTGGGCCGTAGTGCACACGCAAAACCAATGCCGATGTCGGTATATCACACATCTTCGTATTTTGGTCCGTTTTTAGAGCAGTTTTGATGTAATGATGATGTGTTGTTACTATCCCGAAGAAGGCACGAGCATTGAGCATTCAAGCAATTTCAGACTTATATTAACTATAAGTCTAGGTTTCCTCCCAATATTTTTCACCCATGCATGTAAGGTCATAGATAAACACACGAAATACATAAATGAATGGAAAATTCACATGGGTACTTCGGAAAAAGTCACACTGCTTTGAACCTACAAGCTCATGGAGCTCATGGCATGAGAGGCGAGGTCTTAACCACTGAGCAATCATGACATTGAGAAATTGAATACTCATCTATTCGCACGTTCACCGATATGAGAGAACTGGAATACAGTATATACAACGTGCCGCTACAATGGCGACATAAATTTAACACATGGGTAGGGCTAGTGGTAGTGGCCACTAAACATAAAAAATATAATAAAATAAAATAACGCGAAAATTGAAAAATTAAAGTTTTCTATAAATAAAAACATAACCCAAATTGAGATCACTCTGTGTAAAAGATTCATTAATTAAGGTACCTACCAGCTGGCTTACATTCTATTATCGGTAAAATCCTTTGTCGGCATAATTTCTAAGAAATTTCGCGGCTTTCCTTTTATTCGCCTACATATGATCCGTGACCCTGGCAAATGACCTCTTCGCTACAGTTCTGCTCCAAGATGGTAATTTAGAAAATTGTTAATAAATCAATAAATAATAACGTTTAGTGAAATTAAAATATTTTCTTATAACGATTACGCGAAATCGTATACGTGTGTTAAATTAATGTCACCATTGTAGCGGCACGTTGTCTATCATAGAATCAAAACTCCCATCCTTACCGCGAGCCCTCGCCACCGACAACAATATTACCAGAGCGGCATCAAGACCGCATGATTTATGTATTTCCTAAGTAATTGAATCCGTAAGTTTCAGCGACACTAAATCACGCTGGTTTACATCGCTCATATATTGTGCTCATTTACACAAGGGTTTGACCTTCCGGCTTGGTTCACTGCTGGACATAAATTCATGTTGATTATAATCAATCTGTCTAGCCTTTTCCCAACTATGTTGGGGTTGGCTTCCAGTATAACCGGATGCAGCTAAATACCAGTATTTTACATGGAGCGACTGCCTATATGACCTCCACAACCCAGTAACTGGGTAATAGGTAATACGGGCTAATATCCGCAACTCCACGTCAAAGCGCGTATTTTGCGTACGGGTGGGAAATCGCATAATCGATCCACCCCAGCTCCTCCAATCTCACGTAGGATACCTGGGTTACCGAAGTACTTTAGCCCTGTATGTATTTACATCTAAAACGTGTAATGGTACTAGCAACTTTAACACGAAAATATTTGGTCCTTTTTCCCACAAGATGGCTTATTAAAATTACACCGTCACTGATTTCCGTTCGATTTTCCACCTGGTGTGCCTTCATGAGCTTATTATAATAACACAGCTCGTTTGCTTATGAAGTCTGAGCTGCTTAAACGAATTTATTTTAAAAAATCCTATACTTATTTTTCCCTTGTGAACGATTTTATTCACTTTCATATTTTTCTGACAGTTATGTGGCTGGAGCGATTTTTGGTAGGAGAAAATCTTATGTGTTCGCGTCACCGACATGCTAATGTTAACTAAACAGTACAATACGGCCGATATAACTTGGCAGGTCTGAACATAGACGCATATAACTTTCGCGCATGATCTCTCACTCAGAATCGCCTCATGTCACCATTTGGTTCCTAAAAATTATTAGTGTTATAAACGTTCATGTCTACATTTTTCCAAAGAACATTTCATCAACTGTCCTTGTAATATTATTTAATAAAAAAACATAAACCCCACTTTTATGGATGTAACATCCGTCAAATTGATTTTGTTACTATACAATGTAGAGTATGTCACTCGAATCATAGTAACGAATCGATTGACACCTCATTCATCATCATCATTCGGATGTACACACGGCTACACATCAAGCTATACAATTCCAGTTTATGCTGATCTCGCATTGTATAAGATTTCCGTACACACGGCTACACATCAAGCTATACATTTCCAGTTTAAGCTGATCTCGCATTGTATAGGATTCTGTACAATGCGAGGTCAGCTTATTCTGGAAATGTATAGCTTGATGTGTAGCCGTGTGTACAATGCGAGGTCAGCTTATACTGGAAATGTATAGCTTGATGTGTAGCCGTGTGTACCTCACCCGTAAGGGCGGTAAACTGGTTATCGATATGAGAGCAAGTAATATGATATGATATGATCAAAATCGGATTAGTAGTTTAGGCGTTACGGTGGAACATACGTAAATACAAAAAAGCATACATACATAGATTGCTAAAACATACATTCCTTTTAGCTTCGCCGTAGTCGGGTAGTAAAATTGATACTAAAAGTTTTAGTTTATTTTTGTGAAGTTGACGTTTAGTATTGAACATTTTAGTCTTGCCAAAATAGTTACACAAGACAAAACTACAAAATATAATGTAAATCCTAAACGTGTATTTAAATAAATAACAAACATAAACGCCGCGCTGTGTGCGAGCAATTCTAGTTAACATTTAAATTAATATAATACGCCTATTTGGCGCGCTGCAATCGGCACGGCCGCTATTTGCCGACGACCAAAAGGAAAATTAACTGGACAGGCGCGAACTTGTGGTTTTTGAAAAGTTCTGTAGGTACAAAAAATGGCGCTAGGATAGTGCTATTGTGATAGTGGCTAATAATAACAACACGGGTCGGTCGAATTTAAAGCTACGCTTGCCGTGGACATTTCGTGGATGGCTGACCATCCATCAAATATACCAGTATTTAACGTTGAGCGACCGCCTATTCTGTGACTGATCTGTACCTCCACAACCCAGTTACTGGTTCACGATACCCCTTGGTAAGAGTGCTTGTGAGATTTTTGGGCTCCCACGAAATGGACGGGGCAAGCGACAGCCCTAAATAACTATGAACAAAACTTGCATTTTATTATTTACATTTATAATATCAATTTTTTTTTGGCCTGTGGCTGTTTTTCGTAGCTGCGGAACCCAAAAAAGTGCATTGTCAACGAATGCCATGCAAATTGGCAGCAGTTGTGGGGCTCATACTACAGTTACTGTAGTTTAGTTTTTAATTAACTGCCGCTTTACGGAAACTGCGTTTTTGTATTATGTTTACGTTTGTCGCTTTGCTGTAAGTGGATTTAAATTGTAATAAAAAATACGTAACTTTTTTTTAAATGACTGCCGTTTCGGTATCATTTTTCCAAGAATAAAAGTGAATGCTGGAACGACGATAAAGAGGTAAAAGGATAGTATAATTGGCGTGACTTTGCGGAAATCCATTATAAAATACAATAGACGTAGAGATATCACATAACCTGAACATGACGTACAATGCCCAGCGCTCGGCGTGGCAACATCTCGTGTTCGGGTTCGCGAATCGTCAATCGTCATCCTAAGGATGCCTCGTTGAGAGGCGAAACACGTGTCGATTTCTTACAGGGTTTTATATGACTCTTGAGGAATGGTTAGGCGGAATAGGTTACTAATATCTACTAGTCTATTGTATTTTAAGTGGTTTGCACATCGAGTATCAGGGTCCCACTACCATTTAGCTGACAAGCTAATATTGTTAAAAATTGTTTGTTGTCAAGGTATTTGCGACCCACGGGCCCGTGTGGTGGATTATATAGCCTACTCTCTCTCTCACAGACTCTCGTCTTTCTGGTGACACGATGATAATGATGTGCTATTCTCATAACGTTTGATCGATACGAGAGCCGAGGAAGAATTCTCCTGTTAAAAATTTCCATCAACTGTGATACGAAGGGGTTTACAATGCAACGGGAGAGGTTCTTGGGACGGACTTGTTATTTTCAATATACATACGTAAACTCAAGCCTTTTTCCCATGGGGGTAGGCAGAAACTACATTTGCTTCGTTTACATCATACATTTGGTCATACACGCAAGCCGGTTGTGAGAACTACGCACCTGACCTTTCTGAAGAACATCGCCGATAAGGTCACTATTATGTCCTTTTCAACCTTTCCTGTCATTTTCAAGATTCAAATAAACCTGCCTATAATTCTTTAGTGTCAACTGAACCATCACAAAGGCCTGGCCATAATAAACGATGGCCGTAATTACCATACAATGGTTGCTGATTTATTCACAGCACCGATTGCCCTGATAATGATGCCCGATCAAAATGAATTTACTTTGAATGAAACATTGAATTGCACCCTTCAAGTTGCCGTAATTGCAAGTGTCATAATGGTATTGAAAGTAAAAACACGTAGTTGATTTTAGTCAAAGCAGACCTTAATTTCGTTTTAAAAGTAAAACACATCGGTGAAATGGTGTTTTTAAATAATTTACTTGCAAAATGAGGAGCTCGTGGTTAAGTAATAACAGCCGCACGAGTCAATCCATCAGGTTAAGCTACGCTTGCTGGGGTTGGTTCGTGGATGGGTCCGGTCCGGAAAGCACGTTAAACCGTTGGTCCCTACTGTCATTCGTGGATCTTTGACAGTCGTTACGGGTCGTGAGAAGCCCGAAAGTCTGACAACCAGTCTTAACAAGGGGTATCATATTAACCAGTTACTAGGTTGTGGAGGTCAGATAGGCAGCGCTCCATGTAAAATTATGATTTTTCTATACCTACAGTTATTAATAAAGTCTTTTCATCGAACATTGTTCCCTAAATCAGAAAAAAACTCAGAACTTTTTCCTATCTTTTAGACAACAGAGGAACTTTTTAACGTTTTTTTAAAAACAATAAATTCTAATTTCTTCCTTTACGCGATTCTAAATAGAATTAAAGAAACTTCTTTCTAAGTTAATCTTCTTTATAGCCTACAGTTATTAGAAAACTTTTGACATTTCCGCAAAATAATTGACTTGAAAAAACACAGGGTGATTGTGAAAATTGCTCAATTTTGTGTAACAACCTGTAATTGTGATGGGGGAAGCAGGAATTACAAGGAATAGAAACCTAATCGACATTTTCTAAATTGGACTATTGATAAAATTGTCTGAAAAATAATTGGTATGCTCGAGGTAGAAAATTGCAATTTAATATTTCCATGGACCTTCTTTTATTTTAGGTTGGCTTAAAGCATTTTATCTACACCCAAGCTATAAATCCTCTATTAAAGTTCCTGAAACAGTTAGCTTATTGCCAACATTAAAACAACCAGTGTCATAGTAACCATAATATCATCCAAACGGGTGTTATAATGTTGTACTAAATTTCATAATGCAACTCATTTAAAAAAAAGAACATTGTCATGCAGGCGCGTTTCACGAACAAAGCACCGTAATTTAAAAGAAAAAAAAACAAATGATATTCGGATTCGAATAATTCGAATTCACGTGGGTCGTATCCCTCCATTTTTCTTCGATATTAGTATTGCAAACCTTTTATAGAGGATTCATATTCATGGGTGTAGATAAAGTCTTGTATGCAACTGTAAATAATTAGGTATTAAAACACTCATGTGATACTGCCTCGTGTGATAAACCCACATTCGTGTTTTAATACCCCTTATTATATAACAGTTGCATAAATAACTATTTTGGTAGAGGAGGCGAGTGGATCACGGGCTTCGATTCCCACTTCGAAAATTCAATATCCGTACAAAAAATATTCAGGTTCTCTTGTATTCTGTTTCCATTTTTATTCGTGTTTCAAGAATTTTATTAATTACGTTTTTTATTTGTTTTATTTTTATCATATGACTTGTGAGCACAACATACACCAAACCTTCAATTACTTTTAACTTTTATATATTTTACTTTATAACATTTCAAGTCTTATTAGAAATTTTGCCTTTCAGAGTCAAATGACCGCGATATTTGCGCTCTTCTAAAGCTTGCACGAAGCAGCAAAATTATAAAAATAACGCTATAATTGATGAAGCAAATAGAACGAAGTTACTTTGAACTGAAATAAATGTATTTACTTTCTTTTAACTTTCATTTCTTGAGACTTAACGAGCAGGAGCACGAGTCGTCGAAATGGCGGAGTCTTAACGTTTTTAATTTTCTCTTTGGATTGTGCGTTCACTTAATTATTTGAAATACCTACTTACTCCTTTAATTTTTAAAAGAATTATGTAATTCTTTGGGGTTATTAATACATTCGATTAATACACATGCGTAAACAGAATTTGTGATATTTTTTTAATAAATTAAATGCACATTTCTGAAACATTTTAAAATATTTGCTCATTTATTAAGTACTAGCTTCTACCCGCGGCTTCGCCCACGTGGTATTTCGATAAAAAGTGGCCTATGTCCGTCCCTGCAGGCGCATGCATGGCGCTTTCTATCTCTACGAAGAATAGACATAGCTTTTTCTATACAAAGTGACAGTTCGTTTCTTCATTTTTGACATCCACCGTAGAAATCTTTCTACAATCTGTCATTTTGTCTTTCATTTCTAACGATCTTTGTCTAGGTCTTTTTCTAAGTAGACTATTTCGGAAGAAAGTTTTCTATCCTTACTGTCAAAATCACACTGACAACCGATAAATCCTATGAAAATCTAATCCAAAACAAGGAATTCTGAGTCGAATTATGTAAAAGAGTGAATTTCGTACAAAGTGCAGTTGACTCTTTCTATTTTGCTGCCGTCTCGTACTGTCTACAGGAAACGTAATTTTTGTCTACTCTTCCGTCGACAAAACGCTGCTCATGCTACGCCTGCTGGAAGCCATCTATCTCCTTGCCAAATTTTATCGAAATCCGTTCAGTGGTTTAGGCGTGAAAATGTAACATACCGACAGACAGACAGAGTTACTTTCGAATTTATAATATTAGTATGGATGGAAGTATGGATTTAATATTCAGTAGTAGCTACCTAAAATAAGAATATAATACCGTACCCTAATCTAACAAAAACTATTAACAAACTAACATACTTTCCGAAACGAATACAAAAAAAAATTATACCTAGTTTTCAGCAAATAAAATACAATAGACGTAAATATATTTAGTAACCTATTCCGCTTAACTATTCTTCAAGAGTCATAAAAACTAAGAAATCGACACGTGTTTCGCCTCTCAATGAGGCATCCTCAGGATGACGATTGACCAATTGCAAACCAAAACGCGACGTGTTACCACACCGAGCGCTGGACGCAAAGTGATAATGCTCGGTGTGGTTACACGTCGCGTTTTGGTTTCCGCAAAGTCACGCGTGAATCAATTAACTAACAAATAAAATGTCCTATGTGTGTGTAAAGGTAACTAAGAGGATATTTAATTACTTAAAGTGTCCTCCAGTCTTTACCTACATATGTCAGATAATTCAATCCCATACAGAAACAAGTTCTCTTTTATCACAAGACCACTGACACGTTTTCGACTTCCAAAAAGGCCTCGACTCTCAGCTAGAATCCACTCTCGGTAATTCCGAATATTGGCCGTCGCTTCAGATTCCGGCTAGTGATCGAAACGTGGATCATTTTGCCAAGCTGCTATGACAAGCTGCATTTCGTGTGCTTTATTATCTACAGTCGAAACGAAGTGGTGTTTCCGCTGACGAAATGGTATTATTGAATAGTTTTTCTGTTCCAAAGTTGGAACAGCATGCGTAGCATGACCACCGTAGAAACGGGTTTTGTCGAAGCAAGAATAGACAAAATGACAGATTGTGATTGTTTATCTGTCATTTTGTCTATTCTTCCGTCGACAAAACCCGTTTCTGCGGTGGTTATGCTACACGTGAGTCACTAACTTACTCGCCTCTGCGCTTTTTCGCATGGTTGTTTACACAAGGCTTAGTTATACCCCCGATAGTACGCTTATTATATGCGATTGCGTAAAAATACCGTTAAAATTTGATTATATCGTCGTCGTCGTCGTTTTTTATTCTATTTGATTTTATTTTAGTTATATATTTATATAAATATGTATATGCTTTATGCATGTATGTATATATAAATGGTACACCACTGACTACCTGCAGAATTGTCTCTCCTTCTTACTTTAACCCATCCAAAGGTTGTCTGCAAAAGATCGCTTTTAGATATAAGACCGCCCATTGTGCCAACCTATGTTTTTCTATATTTATATCTGTAATTTTATGGTGTACATAAATTTATTTTCTTTCTTCTTCTTCTTTCTATTCTATTCTAAACGATGGCTGAAGAAACTCAACGTGGCTTAAAATTAAGCGTTCGGCTTTCACAAAATAATGTTAACTTTTTTTTCCTTTCATAACCTTAATATAACAATAATAAATTGCCCCCATATTCCACGTTCGCTAAGGCTACAAATAAAAAAAAAAACCGGATAAACGGACCGTAAAGTGATATAATTTTAAAGTGATTACCGTCCCTTTGACCGGCCGGGTATCCCCTAAAACCGATACCCGGTTACGGTGGCCTATTACGACGGTTACAATCGGTTATGCCCAGTTACACCCGGCTCAACTAGGATGATTTAGCGGTACCCAGAACTTGCCCGATTAATAGAAATTCAATTTAATGTTAGGTAGTTGTCTGAGTTAGAACATCATAGCGGGTTTTCTTGGACACGTAGGAGTCAGTTTTAAGCGAAACTCGTGCAGAATTTCGGCAAAAAGTAACTGAATATTGAACAGAAGTATGAAATTTCTCAGAATTTTATATAAAGCAGTCTATATTATTGACCTTCACAGAACTTCGTTAGCTGGAAAACTCAAATGTTATACAACTAAGGGCTGATTTCACGAAAGTCAGATATCTTTTATCCGTGGAATAAAAATGGCGTCTGACAGTTTTTGTATGGAAAAACTGTCAAAAATTCAAAATTTATTCAAAACTTATACTCGGTATAAAAGTTTGGTGAAATTTGCCCTAAGTGTTATAGAATTGAAATTGACTTATACTCCATAGGTTTAGGTAGTTAAAAAAGGGTAAACAAAAAAAACCACGTGACTCATAGATTCTAAACCTTTTATTTCAAATGTTAAAATCATAATAAATAGAGTCACATATTAAAAGGCTCTATTCTAAATCTGAATCTGATGAACTATCTGTCACATTAATAATAAAGCGTTCAGTGGTATCATCAATCATTTTGTCTAATTTATACATTTTCTGTTCTTCTTTTAGCGCTGTCCTCAAAGGCGTCTGTTTAACCAACTAAACGTAATACCTGCGACTTCAGTTGCTAAACTACGTCACAGTTGTACTCTTCAATTTAGCGAAGTTATCTAATTCATTGTATTTTCTAAAAGGTTTGGGAAACCTGTCTTTTTCGGTTCTTTACAATAGACAGATTACAAAATATTATATCATTTTTATTAAATCTAACAAAACAACGTGCTCAAGCAGTTACATCTATGAAGAGTAGTTTAAGAATAAATGATAAAGTTTAACATACTATAATAAAAGAGGAAACTATCCTGTGATCGAAAATAAATGTGATTTTGTTATAACGTATTTTTAAACAAGAAAGTGTCAACTATAAAAAACCCTTTTTACGATTTGTTTACCTTTTTTTAACTACCTAAACCTTTAGAGTATAGAGAAGTTAGCAGTGTAGTAGATATTTTCTAAGACATTTATAGATTGTGTAGTGTATAGCATGTAGGCTTGATAGAATACATGACTTCACATCTAAAAAAAAATCAAGTAATAAAAACTAAAACCCAACTACGACTTAAAAGGTATAAACAAGACACCACAGACAGACAAATTAAAAATCCGGAGTCACACGTGTTAGGGCATAAATCGAACAGTTTACGTGTGACTCCGGATTTTTAATTTGTCTGTCTGTGGTGTCTTGTTTATACCTTTTAAGTCGTAGTTGGGTTTTAGTTTTTATTACTTGATTTTTTTAAATTCTTTTGCGGTTATAATATATATATTTTTGAAATGTGCTCATTAAGCCCTTTCATTTGATACCCAACATGGTACGATTAAACCATATTTTTTTTTAAGTTCCTCACTCTGTGTCCTCTAGAGGGCGCCATTTTTAATTTAATGTGACTTCACATAGCCTATAACCAGCGGACAATCACGACGCTTCTAACGATACCTCATTTGTCAAATTGTGATAAGTGGTTTGGAAGATAGGACGGAACAGATGAACATACATACATACATACATACATAAATACATACATACATACATACCGGTCAAAATCATAACCCTCCTTTTTTCTTCGCCGTAGTCGGGTAAAAATTGTAGAAACTTAAAAATTAACTCTTCCACGCACTCACACATACCCTCGCTCACACACACCCTCACTCACACATACCCCTCTCCCACACCCTCACTCACACACACCCTCACTCACACTACCTCTCCATACTGCACCACACCTCAACATACACTGTTTGCATGTATTTTTTATTTTTGAATGTACTTTTATGATTTAAATACCAAAGTTAGCTAAACTGTACCGATCTCATAGTTAAGACTGGAACAATATGTTCTTATGTCTAGACGGGCGTTGATAGCTGCGACAACTTTTGCACTTTCATTTGAAGAAAAGTTTCCTACCTGGAAATTTCATTAACCCCCATACATCCTCATCTGTGGACTTAACTTCTTTATTGTACTAGCCAGTTATGTTTTACAACATTATACTTACATACATGCTGAAGCGTTGAGTTCCATAAGTTCTGAGTTGAGCTACACGATTACTGACAACTGACTGGACAGGTTCACTCAAATCTAGATGGTTCTTTCCTCAAAAGACTATCTGAGACGCTAATCTACATGTTCCTCATATGGCCTGATATTTAAAAGAGACTGTGACCTCTGACCTTTCTTCTCAGAGTAGTCAGTAAGAAAACACATGCAACTCATCTAGTTTCAAAACATACGTTACTTTTGACGTGTGAAAGTTTATTTTGAACCAATTTACAGAATAAAATTATTTCATAAATCCTTACATATGATAAAACAAAGTCCTCCGCCGCGTCTGTCCGTCGTCCTGTTAGTAAATATCGCGATAAACTCAAAAACTACTGCACCGATTTTCATGCTGTTTTCACCAATGAATAGAGTGGTTCTCGAGGAAGGTTTTAGTATATAATAACCGACATCCACGTGGGCGGAGCTGCGGGCATCAGCTAGTATATTATAATATACAGAATACAATTAAATATAATTTATCATAATTTATGGAAATTGAAGTAAGTACGTAAACTCTTAAATCTTATGCCTCGCACCGTTCAGTTCTAGTGAGGCAAGAGGGACGGTTGACACGGGGAGGGGTAAGTAACGCGTGTCCGACGTAGCTCTAACTTTATCATTGTTATATAATTACGGAGATATTAATTCTAACTCCACTGCGGCAGTGGTAGCTAGATACTGCAGATGCAAGGTTTCAGCAGATTAAAATAGTCAGTAAACTGGTTATCATTCTACCAGTAAGGAATTACTTTGCCTTTAAAACATATAATCAATCTGCCAAGCCTTTTCCCAACTATGTTGGGGTCGGCTTCCAGTCTAACCGGATGCAGCTGAATACCAGTATTTTACATGGAGCGACTGCCTATCTGACCTCCACAACCCAGTAACTGGGTAATACGATACCCCTTGGTTAGACTGGTTGTCAGACTTTCGTGCTTCTGACGACTCGTAACGACTGTCAAAGATCCACAAATGACAGCCGGGGCCAACGGCTTAACGTGCTTTCCGAGGCACGGAGGAGTCTCGATATGTGAAAATGGTCACCCATCCACGGACCAACCCCGGCAATCGTAGCTTAACCTGATGGATCGACCCGAGCGGCTGTTATTACTTAGCCACGAGCTCCTCACTTAGCCACGAGCTCTTCCTCGGGTATGTTCGCGCAGGCGCGCATCGACTGCTTTCACGCGACCATGCGCAAGCGTGCTGCGTCCTTGGTGCGTAGGGTACGGGGTAGCCCCAACATCGTTCTGGCGTTGATTGCGGGAAGGCTGGACTGCCCCTTCATCCGGCATTGTTCCTCCAGACATGTTGCTGTACCAGTGTCGGATAGAAGGTACTAATTATGGTTATGTATTTATTTAAATTTGATTTGTTGTTTTTTTTTTTTTTTATTGGTTTATTTTGATTTAATTATTTAATTTGATTTAATTTAATTTGATGTTTTTAATTTAATTTAATTTTATTTAATTTGTTTTACTGAGAGTTTTATTGTTTTCTGGCGATGGGTGATATTTACCTGAAATAAATGAATTTTATTTTATTTATTTATTTATTTAAAACATATAATATTCGTAAAAATAAACATTTTTGCACATCGGACATCCCATCGGGCACATGGCTTGTGTACTTAATACTGACTGACAGAAAACGCCTAAAGGGATTAAATAGGGGATAAAAGTTCATATAGAAGTTCGACATTTTTGCCAATGGGAGATTCCATTGGGCACTCGACTTGTCATTCTATCTAATCGCTCAGCACGCTCTAAACAATTTTATTGAAACTGCCATAGTATTAGTATTAGTAGAACATGATTGTGTACTGTACATTCTCACTAAATACACAACAACAATCAATCAATCAACTTAGCTTATCGCAGTCCATTGCTGGACATAGACCTCTTCCAAGCTGTGCCACAACCCTGCCAGGGTTGCGGGAAAGTCCGAAAGGGATACCGGGACCTTGTCAACAGGCAACTGAAGGAACACGGGTGGGTTTTAGTCAGTAAAACTCTGACACGCCCTTCAGAGCGGGAGAAGTCATTTGATGACATCCAACCCTCAAAAAAAAAACGGCTAGCTAGAACACCCTATCCTCCGCGTTCCGCATCCAGTCTGTCCCAGCCACTTTCCTAAGGTCCCCCGGTCCTATGGCCGGTGGAGCAGACGAGTCGTAGGGTGGAGACCGCGTATCGGCAAGCGTAGCGTGGAACGCCCCCCAGACAGACGACCTAAATACTACACGTAAAATAAACATAAAATAACACTCCTTACGTGAATGTTTTCAGTGAAAA
Organism: Lithophane semibrunnea; assembly: GCA_947363905.1. Taxonomy (NCBI): domain Eukaryota; kingdom Metazoa; phylum Arthropoda; class Insecta; order Lepidoptera; family Noctuidae; genus Lithophane; species Lithophane semibrunnea. The sequence continues at coordinate 15,716,328 of OX376205.1, forward strand.
CAAGTCTGAAATAGCAACGTAACTATTTAACAACATATTCATGTGCATTCAGTTAAAAATACACTTCATAATTTAACCAGGACAGGTCGCGTAGGTCACTGCGAGACTTGGAATGGATAAATGTGGAACAGAATGTTGATAACTACATAAGTTGTGGGTATATGGATAAATGTGGAACAGAATGTTGATAACTACATAAGTTAGGGTATTTTTACTTCGATTGTGATTGTAACCTTTGTGCTCTTCTATCTTTATACAAGGTTATTGGTTATAATTATGTTGGCAATCCGTTAAGGGGATGTAGGACAGGTGATTTGCAACCAAATGACCCCTGATGACCTCTATGCCATTGTCAACAATTTTCGAGTAATTTGATATTTTAAAATATATGAAATAAAAATAGAAAATGTTAAATGATTCTGAGTATTTGGTTGAGATTTACCAAAAAGTGAAAGACACAGCAAGTCCTACACGAAAGCAATTTTTCCATAGTACCTAAGAAAATAGGAAGGAAAATTGGGGTTCTCATTAAAATCGGGGAATTTTAGAAGCTTTCGTCAGTTTAGGCACTGAAAATAGTTATTATTTTAAATACATTATATTTTTACATGATAATAACACGGTTGCCTCAATAAAAATAAAAATAATCATATTCACATTCAAACTTTCGCTTTATATTCCAACTGGGACAGCATATTCAAAGAATATGGAATGCAAAACAATCTTTATTCTTTGCATATTCTTTCCATCACCTCCGTAAGTTCTTATCCACATTACTTCAATCCGCATCCAGTTCAGACACTATTCACGTAGAATGAAAAGCTGAGCTATCAAAGAGCTCTTTCAGCTCACGATAGGTGAGCTATCTCTAGGCAAGAATAATCACCGTTTGACAAGCGTGTTTGTTGACGCTCGTGTGTCGCCGGTTTAATGAGTCGCTCTATACAGAAGTCTGGCAACGTCGCTTTTATTATGAGCTATCGTTTTTTGAGGGATATGAATGTGGTTATCGTGTAGGCTATATTTTGTTACAGGAATTTAATGATGGGGAGCTCTGTTAGTCAGTCACTGGTATGTTTTTTAGATTATTCTATGAACGAGGAGAAGATTAAAAAAAATCAAACTCAGCAGTAGCGCTTGCGACCACTAGACCGACGAAAGTCGAGGGGAGTGTTATAAAAATAAAATATTAAAAAATACCGTCTTACATACGCGTAGCCCCATTCGCTACGCGTAGTGCTACGGCGTAGCTCACACTACGCCTTTGACAAGTAACAGGATACTCTTTATTAAGGTTGATGCGCTAGGGTAGCCCGCGAAATTCAAATTTTCTTACGTTTTTTGCAATTTGCAGGTCAGTATCAAGTTGTATGTTGATATAAATATTATTAGCGCTCGTAACAAATATGGATTTACGGAATTATAAACATTAGAATCAGCAATACAACTCTCTAAGTTCATGAAAGTGCCAAGTGTCATGATTTCATGAAATAGTCATTCAATACACTTTCATGAGCTTAGAGAGTTGTATTGCTGATTTAAATGTTTATAATTCTGTAAATCCATATTTGTAATACAATACAGCAATGAAGACAGGTGGGAAGTACTGCCAACAATCCCTTTCAAGTGAACATTTACTTGTTCAAAGTAACATTTATATAATACATTTGCATTGGCTAGTCACTATAATATATCATCTGCCCCGTCTGAGCTTTATATTTAGTTTAGTAAATGGCTACATCATTATAAAAACCAGTACATTTTAAGCTTCATTTACACGTCGACTGAAAGTTTTCGAACAAAAGCCGTTTGTCCATCGCACCGTGAACGGGATGTCAACGAGACGACGACGCCGAAGTGGCAACAGTACATTTACTATGGCCGCGTAATCTCGTTTCGCGTTGACGTCCCGTTCACGGTCCGGTGGACAAACAGTTTAAGGCCGAGATCTATAAACATTACTCAGCACCTACTTTGGCTAAACGCCATTCCTGTTATTGTTGCACAACTGGCACACTACAAGTGCAAGATAGAGAGAAGGAACAAGAAAGACGGGGAATATACTCTAAACCAAAGCACAAGCTAAGTAACGTTGATGAATGTGTTAACCAATAGGTATAAACTATCAATAACACCCTGTAATAACCCAATATGAATGTTACCCACTAGTCTAGTATAACATACAAATGCTAGTGGTGGCGCAGTGGTAAGTGCCCTGACTTACGAGTGTAGGTTGTGGATTCGAACCCAGCCAAGCGCTACTTTCTTAAATAATTTCATCACCACTGCTCTCAAAACGGTGAAGGAAACAAAGTCAAAGTCAAAGTCAAATAATTTATTTCAAGTAGGCACATTAAAGGCACTTTTGAACGTCAAATACATAGAAATAGAACTGATTCTAGTTGCCCCTTCCAAAAGGTAGTTTTCGTATGGAGAAGAATGGGCAAGAAACTCCACCGTTACTCTTTAAAAAAAAATGTTTTACAATATTTGGTATACATGAATTATATAATTACATGTGAAGACGATGCACGATGTCAGGTTAAGCTACGCTTGCCGGGGTTGGTCCGTGGATGGGTGACCATTTTCACATATCGAGACTCCTCCGTGCCTCGGCACGCATGTTAAGCCGTTGGTCCCGGCTGTCATTTGTGGATCTTTGACAGTCGTTACGAGCCGTCAGAAGCACGAAAGTCTGACAACTAGTCTAACCAAGGGGTATCGTATTACCCAGTTACTGGGTTGTGGAGGTCAGATAGGCAGTCGCTCCATGTAAAATACTGGTATTCAGCTGCATCCGGTTAGACTGGAAGCCGACCCCAACATAGTTGGGAAAAGGCTAGGCAGATGATTCTCATCATCTGCCTAGCCTTTTCCCAACTATGTGATGTGAAGACGATGCACCGAGAATACAATTACAATAGGTAAAAAGAATTAAAAATTAAAAATGGAGCAATGACAAATAAACAGACTCAGATTAGGTTTTTTCACTTTCCTTACCTATACAATGAAAAAATAACCTAAATAATAATCATAAATCTTTATTAACCTCAATATCTTATTACAGGCACAGGTTAAATGTTCTAATAAAGACGATTTTAATAAGCAGGGACATTATCTTAATGTTCTGATAAAATAGGTCGTGCTAGACACGCGAAAAACAAGACCTATTTATAGTGAACGCTATAACGTCCATTCATAGTACATTTATCTCAAAACATTCACGACGGCCAGGGGCTGTAATATTTTACATGTCAGACGACCGCCATTTTGGACGGTAAGTTTAGGATGTTACATGTACCTACGTCCGTTTTCTACATAGTTACATTAGGTGGATCTAGGACAGCATGTTTGCAGTAATAACATAGCACTATGTGACGCCTGAAATCCCCAAAGGATCCCCAGTTTAATTAATTAAAACACCTACTTATCGACTTTCGTTGCTAACCACTACACCAATTAAAGAACACCACCTATTTATAAATGGGTAGGTACAGTCACGGACTTTAATTGATGAGCCACCTTCAAACTTTTCAATTTTGCAGTTTCATATATTCACGAGATTACACGATTAAACACGAACTCAAATCGCACGCTCGTAAACGGAAATATCCATAGAGGTTGACTAATAAGTTCTTAATGATAAAAATAAATACAATGTTGCATTAAGTTTATCCAATCTATTTGATACCGACCTCCTTTGAATCATAGCTCATTAACTCGATAATTATGAAAACATAACTGAAGACAGTGACAGTTGAAATATCAAGATGACAAATAAATTACTTTTAATCGGAAATATCCATAGATGTTGACTAATAAGTTCTCAATGATAAAAATAAATACAATGTTGCGTTAAGTTTATCCAATCTATTTGATACCGACCTTCTTTGAATCATAGCTCATTAACTCGATAATTATGAAAACATAACTGAAGACAGTGACAGTTGAAATATCAAGATGACAAATAAATTACTTTTAATCGGAAATAGTCTTATCCATAGAGGTTGACTAATAAGTTCTTAATGATAAAAATAAATACAATGTTGCATTAAGTTTATCCAATCTATTTGATACTGACCTCCTTTGAATCATAGCTCATTAACTCAATAATTCTGAAAACCTAACTGAAGACAGTGACAGTTGTAATATCGATGTCAGAGAATTTCTCCGTACGCTAACGTTACTATGCAGCAGTAACCTAGCAACAATTGTTTATCGTTGCTAGGTTACTGTTGCTAGACCTGCAATTGGTTGACTTTGAGTAGTCACTGCTGTCAAGTTTGTAGTTCTGCTCTCAGGTTAGCCAACCGGTAAAGATATGAAATATAATTTTCTTCTTCTAATACGAAGACATATAACTTTGCTTGTCGGGAACCGAATAAACCCGATTTGCATTACACGGCTAAAATGCGAACAGTACCAGGTGGCTCATCAATTAAAGTCCGTGACTGTACGTTTCGCTAGTTCTTGTTGACAGGCCTACACTGTTCTCCCATACCTATTAACAGCGTAATTTGAAGAAAAAAATTAAAAGCCAATTATTTATAAAGCGTGTAAAGCTGGAGGTTCTTGCCGGCTCTTCTCCATAGGAAACGAGCAATTGGAACCGTGCACCTAGCTTCTGACGTTTCATAAGTGCCCAAGAAGGTTAATATGAAAAAAAAAAATTGAATTTGTATTATATTACGTTATGAGTTCCATGAGGGGTATGTGGAGATAGAGTGAAATAATTTAGACCTGACATGTCTACCGTATTTCAATCGCCTCTCATGGCGTATTTCATGTAGATGTCGCAGCCTTATCGTATAACACGCCGTATTACAAATAGGCGAGCCCGATTGAAAAACGTCGCTGTTTTGAAATGCGGCTACCTTTCGTTCAGCCGGATTTCAATTCGGCTGAAATAAAGTACGCCGCATTGTATGAGCAATTCGCCTTAGTCAAACCGACTTAGTAACGTGGCGCCCACATACAAACGGGCGCATCTTCGATACGCCGGTTTGAAATCTGACACGCGCCGAATGATCATAACTACAAATATGGCGTCGCAATCGACAATGGTGTTACAAAAGTGAAAATAATATTGAATTTAGGATTTTGTTTTGTTCCCATTTTGATAAATAATTAAAATTTTAAATTAAAGATAAAAACAAGTTTTAAAGATTAAGATAAAAACATTCAGAACCTATATTTGCTAGCATAGTATTAAATAACCAGTACATATTCTAAAAAATTATTGCATGCTTGTAAGCATTTTAACATAAGAAATGTTAAAAAAAAATTATAAGAAAATTATACTATAAGACTTTTTTACTTTTATAAAAATGCCTTTTTTTGGATTCGTTATTCATAATTTATAGTCACCCTACATTGCTTCTTGTTGACAATAAAGCTAAACGTTGAACGCCGCTTTGTAGAATGTATCGCCACCACGATCCGGCTGACCGAAAGGTAGCCGCATTTCAAAACAGCGACGGTTTTCAATCGGGCGCGCCTATTTGTAATACGGCGTGTTATACAATATGGCTGCAACATAGACATTGTCTACGTGAAATACGACAAGAGAGGCGACATGACGGACGCCTCTACGCCATGAGAGGCGTCCGTCATAATGTCATTACCAATAAAAAAGGAAAAGAAAAATACAATAACGATATTACAAGTTATAATTCCGTCGCTCGATCCCCAGCAGCCTTCCAATATTTCTGTAAAGACAAACACCTATCCTCCACATCACACACATTGCTGAACTGCAAACAGTTACTTCATTATTCAGTTTATGCCTCAATTAATCGAATTACGATATTAACTATTGGTTATGTTAGGGAGGCCATAAGTTTTGATGTGATGCGGATCGTCCGAGATTTTTTGTAACAGCTAAGGGCGAATTTCACCAAAGAAATTGAAGCATACACTACGTTTAAGGGCTGTCAGTATCTGTCAGTATTTATGTAGAATATTGACACTGACAGCTCTTGAACGCGTTTGAGGTGAGAGGTGCTGATCGCAATCAGTTTCATTGGTGAAATCCGCCCTTAGTTTCAAACATTGTGAATACTTTAAGTGACACTTCGCCTTTCAGAAATATTGTGACTTTACTTCTGGGGCCTATGTTACTAAAACGTTAAGTTGCCCACTTACTTCAAATGATTAAACAGTCTTGAGTACAATCTCAAACTTAGAAGTACTGAGAATTATCACTTTGCTCTGTGTGGGTTGGCGTTATCAGACCATTATCAGTGCCCATTTCTTCACGATGTTTTACATCACTGTCAGTCAATTTGGCTAAGATTAACTTGGAAATTTTTTATTTATTTAACTTATATGATGAGTTGATGAGGAATGAAATCCATACTTCCATACGAATATACTAATACCAATATACTAACTATACTAATACACTAATACTAATAATTACTGAGTAATAATAAATTATAAATTCGAAAGTAATAAACGTAAAGTAACTCTGTCTGTCTGTATGTTACCTTTTCACGCCCTAACCACTAAACGGATTTCGATAAAATTAGAGGTAAAGAGGTAGATGGCATCCCGGGGAAGGACATAGGCTACTTTTTATCGACATACCACGCGGGCGAAGCCGCGGGCGGAAGCTAGTTTAAAAAAGTTTCTTACTAAATTCAACCCTAACAACCTTGTGATTTAACTACTCCTAGAGTTATGTTTTGTCCACAGCCGCTGTCACCGGGACGTCGCGTCGGTGTCGCCGAGAACGAGATGACGGCGCGGCGCCGAAGTAGCTATACATACATTTACTATGGCCACGTCGTACACGATTTGACGAGTTGATAACTTCGAAAATAAAGTAAGTTCACTTGTGTCTTTACTTTCCCAAAAACGAAGAATTCATTTTTTTTTTTCATATAAACCTACATGGGCACTTATGAAACGTCAGAAGCTAGGTGCACGGTTCCTGTTGCTCGTTTCCTATGGAGAAGAGCTGGCAAGAAACTACAGCTTTACACGCTTTATAAATAATTGGCTTTTAATGTTTTTCTTCAAATTACCCTGTTAATAGGTATGGGAGAACAGTGTAGGCCTGTCAACAAGTAGCGATACATACATTTACTATGGCCACGTCGTACACGACTTGACGAGTTGATGACTTCGAAAATAAAGTAAGTTCACTTGTGTCTTTACTTTCCCAAAAACTATGGCTACCACATTTATAATTAACCGAATGCTGTAAGTAAATTGGGCGCGGATTATATTGATTGTTTGTCGAATTATTTATAACTGAGTTATGATAAGCTGTGTTTACTCTGCCGGTTAATAACCGCGCGCAAATTAGTTTTATCGGTTTAAAATATTGGGACGAAACCGCTGCGTTGGCAATGGTGAAGGTAACGTATTTAAATTTTTAATGATTTAGAAATTGTGTTGGTTTTGGGCTGAGCCAGACGTTTTATAATCGATTCTAGTCGCCCTTACCACAAGGTAGTATCGTATGGAGAAGAACGGGTAAGAAACTCCACCGTTACTCTTTAAAAAAATGTTTTACAATATTTTGTATTCATTAATTATAGCTAGTAGTTCTGCGATCAGTAGACCTCGCGAGCACAAACTTTTTTGCAACTTTTTTGCAACTTTTTTACTCCTTTCGCTAGTCGCGCCAAAATAATCACACTGTTAGTCACGTGGGGTCTGTGCGGATTCCAGAGTTTATTTGTGAATCAAGGTATCAAGGTAGGTAGTGCCTACTCTCTAAGTCCGTCAACGTAGATACGAGTCCGTTCGAATTGGAGTGGCCCTACACGCGATGAATTTACTTTTTTGAACAGGCAAAAACAAATTGTGTTTGTACATTGAATGGCAATCGTGGGTGGCTGCCGCGCGCATTTGGACGAATTCCGCGCGCGAACGCTTCTGTCTACCTGCCGCGGACTAACCGTTCTTGCAAAAATTCGTCAGTAATTGTGTTTGGACTAATATCGTATGGAGAAGAACGGGCAAGAAACTCCACCGTTACTCTTTAAAAAAATGTTTTATTCAATATTTTGTATTCATTAATTATATTATTTATCAGTTGGCATCACTACTCATGCTCACTGCGTGTTTGTTCATAATGTTAAGTCGAGGGTTAGATGTCTTTCATCATCGTAAGTCAAGCAAACGAAAATAAGTACGATATGTGCCTAATTTACAACTTCGATAAAGTCATAGATGACACTTACCAGGTTTTAAACCTGCAACCTAGATCCATAAAATCCTTGTCCGATGAGAGGTTGTTTCAGCGCTTAGTGGCACTCTCTAGCATTTCTCAGAAAAAACCGGCTAAGTGCGAGTCGGAGTCACACAAAAAGGACTCGTACGATCCCAAAAATTCGCAGAAAAAAACATGTTTCTTTCTGACCAGGCCCGGGTCGATGGCACGTCGTGTTCCACGCGCGCCTCAAAGAGATGTCAGCACAATTGGCGGGGTCCGCTAGGACCGATGCCTGCCAGGGTTGCGGGTTAGTCCGAAAGGGATACCGAGACCTTGGCAACAGGCAACTGAAGGAACACGGGTGGGTTTTAGTCAGTAAAAGTTTAAGTCGCTTAGTGGCAATCTCTAGCACTTCTCAGAAAAACCGGCTAAGTGCGAGTCGGAGTCACACAAAAAGGACTCGTACGATCCGAAAAAATCGCAGAAAAAAACATGTTTCTTATAAACACTTTTCTTGTATAGATTCCCCTACAAGAAAAGTGTTTTTAGGCGTTATTCCCTTTCATTATTAACTTTATTTAAAAACAAAAAACAATGTTTATTATTTTTTTATATGGTGACAATAGAAATACACAATCTGTGAACATTTCAACTGTCTACCGACGGTCAGACGGACAGCGGAGGCTCCGTTTTCCACCCTTTGGGCACGGAACCCTAAAAGCTCCGGAAAATCCAGAACTGAAACAGGAAAAAAGAACATTTTCTTCGGAAACGTTTTACAACGATTACTAATTCAAAGGAGTTAATTTCCACAAGTGGGGGAACGTTGCAAACTTAAATGACAAAAGTTTAATTGTCACTGTAATGGAAATTAAACGGCAGGAAAGATGGCGTCCTCTCTCGCAATAGTTTGAATACCTTAATATGGTGATTTTAATTAAGTGTTACAAAGGAAAACTCAGAGCTTTTAGCGCTAAGTAGAGAGTTTGAAACGAAAACCTGCAAACTGAAAAGTAACACGGTGTATTTTTAATTTTATGTGTTACGCACTTTTTTTTGTTTTACTGGGTTGTAGAGGTAAGATAGGCAGTAAAATACAGCAGGCGTAGCATGGCGCTTTCTATCTCTACGAAGAATAGACATAGCTTTTTCTATACAAAGTGACAGTTCGTTTCTTCATTTTTGACATCCACCGTAGAAATCTTTCTACAATCTGTCATTTTGTCTTTCATTTCTAACGATCTTTGTCTACGTCTTTAGAGATGTAGACTATTTCGGAAGAAAGTTTTCTATCCTTACTGTCAAAATCACACTGACAACCGATAAATCCTATGATAAAACCAAGAATTCTGAGTCGAATTATGTAAAAGAGTGAATTTCGTAAAAAGTGCAGTTGACTCTTTCTATTTTGCTGCCGTCTCGTACTGTCTACTGTCTACAGGAAACGTCATTTTTGTCTACTCTTCCGTCGACAAAACGGTGCTCATGCTACGCCTGCTGGTATTCGACTGCATCCGGTTAGACTGGAAGCCGACCCCAATATAGTTGAGAAAAGGCTAGGCAGATGATGTTTTACGCACTTTTAACTTTACAAGGAGATAGTGGCTAAGTAATAACACCCGCACAGGTCGATCCAGCTGGTTAAGCGACGCTTGCCGAGGTTGGTCCGTGGATGGGTGACAATCTTTACATATCGAGACTCCTCCATGCCTGTCGCACCCGCCATATCACGCCAGTCTGTACGAGCCTTTATAATACAAGGTGTAAGGGTAAACTTATAATGACCGAGTAACAACAAAAAAAAACGTTATTTTCATTAAAATATTTTAAAAAGTTTCTATGCGACACCGTGCTCGCTAGCGAAACAGCTGACTGACTGAGAGACGCGCTCACGGCCGGTCAGGTCACGTCCCAAGCCCCCCACCCGTGTTGAGACGCAAGTTCGTTGCCCTAGCGCATAGGTGAAAGGGTGAAATACTCTAGTGGTAAAAAGTAATTTAAAAAAACAAAAAATAAAGTCATAATTTTCCATTGATTTTACGTTCTATAAATGACACCAAACCACTGGTTTCAAGGATAACGGTATTTACCCTAACACCCTGTATAAGTTAGGAAGTTAGGTTATGTGGAAAGTTTTATTAACGTACACGTAAATTGTAAATGTAGGTACACCAATACTTACTGAATTCGAACCCTCTCGAAATCTCACTTTCAAGAAGCCGATCCCTTAACTTCCAAACCATCGCGAGGCATTTTCATCTCATTTTTATTTATTGCTTAGCTCTTTTACGGAATTTCCCGAGTACCTCTCGACACGTGATATCAGCTTCCATGCAATACTACTGTACTTAGCTCGTAAAATACGAGAGCGTAAAAGATATGTACCTTGGTATGTACTAGCTCTAGGTAGAAACCTTAAAACGGGGTTGAGATAGTTTTATAGCGCATCGATATTCGTAAGACCTAGCTCTACCTACCTGTACAGGTAGAGACGGTAGCTAGCGGGCGGTACCTAGATCAATTACTTAATAGTTAATTAAAATAATTTAGTTTAGTTTTTTAGTTTAGTATTATTAGTTAGTGTAGTTTAGTTTTTTAGTTAAAATAATGTAGTTTTAGGTGTTCTGAATACACATATACATATGAAGAAATAGGCAGGGGACTCATGATTCACTAGTAACTTAATAACGAGAGACGAGCCTATATTGTGTAGATGTTAACGCACAAATCCGTACTCCAGGCTGCTACTGAGGAAGCAGTAATGCTCGCGAAGGAGGAGGCGGAACGCGTGAGGGAGAGGCAAAGTTTGCGCCCTCACGCCCCTAACCGCCGCCGCTGGAGACACCCTGGGCATCGGGAATCCCAGGCGGATTCCCGGCCACTATAGGCAGGCCCGGGTCGATGTCGCGTCGTGTTCCACGCGCGCCTCAAAGAGATGTCAGCACAATTGGCGGGGTCCGTTAGGACCGATGCCTGCCAGGGTTGCGGAATAGTCCGAAAGGGATACCGGGACCTTGGCAACAGGCAACTGAAGGAACACGGGTGGGTTTTAGTCAGTAAGAGTCTGACACGCCCTTCCGCTCCGCCCAGAGCGGGAGAAGTCATTTGATGATAACCCACCCAGAAAAAAAAAAAAAGCTGCTACTGAGAATTCACTCTTGAAAAATACCCAATAATTTACTGAACCGGAAAACAAACCCACACACTAGGTTTAATTAGATGGCCTTGCGACCAAAAAACCAACGAGTCCAGTTGGGCGAGCACGGCCTATTACTGTGATATGGCTCGAGTCACACATTTTATATGACTAAACCATAGATATAAAAACTAAACTGTGATAAAATTTGTGACTCGATGTCACAAGACCGTGCTCGCCCTGCAGATTTTAGACCATTCAAATACGAATTTTATTTGTCCCAATGCAGTAATCTTACTCTCGATAATTTGCCGTTTTTTAAAAAATTGTAAAGGAGTCTGCATCTGCACGCATAGCATGACCGCCATAGAAACGGGTTTTAATGACAGATTATGATTGTTTATCTGTCATTTTGTCTATTCTTCAGTCGACAAAACCCGTTTCTACTGTGGTCATGCTACGCGTGCTGTTCCCAGTATATTTCTGTCACGGACCGTAAAATTCTACAACAGCTTCAAAAAATGTATATAACCCAGTTCCAACATCGACACAACGAGCTACCAAGTAGTATCAATACTGAATTACAAAGGGACGATGGCGCCAATTTATAGTAAGATGAGAACGAGTCCGTTTCACACCCGGATTTCAAACGAAATTGAGAAAAAATACGGATTTATTGAGCATTTTCTAGATTTGAAAGGTGATTTCGAGAGGTTACGGTGGATTTATATGTGTATGTCACGTTGATTGGCTCGTAGCTAAATAATAACAGCCGCACGAGTCGATTGAAGATTAAGCTAAACATGCCGCGGTCGGTTCGAGGATGGGTGACCATCCATTACATATCGAGAACCCTCAGTGTCTCGTTAAACCGTTGTCAGTCGTTGCGGATAGTCAGAAGCACAAAAGTCTGACAACCAAGGGGTATCGTGTTACCCAGTAACGGAGTTGTGGAGGTCAGATAGGCAGTCACTCCATTTCAAATACTGGTATTTAGCTGCATGTTGTTAGACTGGAAGCCGACCCCAACATAGTTGGGAAAAGGCTAGAATTGTCATTTTGACTGATAGAAATAGAGGTGAGATAAATTACGTTACACATTCGCGACATTCAAAAGCGATTTTGTCCTAAATTATACAGAAGAATTTCCATAGTGCTACTACGAATATAGTATTTTCAAAAATTACTTATTAATAAATATAAATATGCAATTTGTCTTTTGTCAAAGTTGCAAATATCTTTGCAAGTTTGCAAAGAAAAACTACGTTTTAATAATCTGTCGGTAATGTCCCTCTGCAGGGCGAATTCATTTATTTATATAAACTTCATTTAAACAGAGCCACAAGGGATTTAATTAATTTAAATTTCAACTGACAGTCAGTTAAATTAATTTAAACTATTATTAATACGTTATTATTATTTAAATTCAGCTCAATGTTATTTTAAATCTATAATTATATTTATGTGAATATATAAATGACCCTCGAGGTCTTTGAGGTCTTTCACCTTTCACGGGCAAGGGAGTTCAATTTAAATAATAATATTTCATCGAATTGCTTTGAATATTATTAAATTAAACAGTGCTGTGTTTTCTAACTAGCTAATACTTGTTCCAATTAAGCAAACTACATTATTCTAAATCATTTTAATTGGTCTTCAGACATTTAAGTTTCTGCAAACATGAATTTTTAATAATCTTATCTGCCTTTTCCCAACTATGTTAGGGTTGGTTTCCAGTCTAAGCGGATGCAGCTGAATACCTTTTAACATGGAACGACTGCCTATTTGACCTCCACGACCCAATTACTGGATAACACGACACTCTTCCCAGTCTTACTGGTTGTCAGACTTTCTGGCTTCTGACTACCCGTAACGACTGGCAAAGAAAGACCTACGAATGACAGCTGGGACCAACGGCTTATAGTGCTTTCCGAGACACGGAAATCACTCAGAGTTTTTAAAATCGTAGATCAACGCATGATGCGTTTTTATAATTTCTGACGTGACGATATTAACGTGGACGTCCACGTCACGGCATCACGATAACACAGGAATGTATAGAAATTAACGTGCACGTACATTTTATGGACGAGGGCGGGGACGTCCACGACATTATCTCTATCATTGCGGTCAATGAAAACTACCTACTTATTGTAGTATAAGTACCTAGTACGTGTTAGGTATGAGGTAAACGTGTTTTTTAGGGTTCCGTGCCTCAAAAAGAAAAAACGGAATCTTTGTAGGATTACTTCATCCGTCTGTCTGTCTGTCAGTCTGTTATGACCCTTTATTTATTAGTGTTTGTTTTTACTTTTGTCAGGGATTTAAAACAGAAACATTCTTCCAGTGTGATTTAAATTAACATTCTAAAACAGGAAAGGTTGAAATAAAGAGGTGTATCTAATAGGAACCTTTCAGGCAAGGCGCCTCCATATAATTGAGACAATCATAAATTAAATAAAAGACCCTCGAACCGTTAGACCTTTGAAAACGAATCGAAAATCCATTTTAATTCAACTAATGTACCATTGATATCCTTTGCGACGACATTTTTAATAATAATGTCACACTTAGCGAGTCGATAACTGTTTTAAAAACTCGATAAATGAAAGCTATCTGTTTTCCCAAGAACTCGTTATTTTTATGGGATATGAGAATTTATTGTTGATTCCATTTAAAAATGGAAAGAAAATCAATCATCTAGTTTAGTAATTTGGTTGATAGTCTTCGAGCGAGGTAGCAGAAGTCTCTTAATATACAGGGTGTTAGGGTAAACACCGCTATCCTTGAGTTGGTTTGGTGTCATTTATAGAAGGTAAAATCTATGGAAATCGTGCAAAAGCTAATAGGTACTTATCAAAGTAACCTTTCACGCTGCATATTCTCACGTTGTCATACACTCTATGACCTACTCACCGAAATGCACCTAAATGGACAGGGTAACCACTAATCACTAAAACCACAAAGTAAACTGCAAACAACTGCCCAACAAACCCCGGTTTCACCTACGTACGCCAAATGCACATAAAACCCTTCTAATTCCGACTCCGAAAAGTGGCTTCGTATTTGATCTTGCGAGTTCGAAACTAACGCAGGCCATCCGAATTTCAGGCGTGTGGTGTTGATAATCAACGTCTAAATCAACGGTCTGCGGCGACCTCGGTTTTACCAATTAGACTCATCACTGATTGCAGACACTAGTGACGCTAATAGACACCGGGATCCGGGATCCGAATGAAAGTTTAGGTAGATTTCGTAGTTTGAAGATAAAATGGAACGTGGAAAAGAATGTAGGTATACAACCTATATGCTTATGAAATCAATACGGACTAATGCATAGATGTTCAACGCTTTGTTAAAATCACTAACGTTTTCCAATGAAATAATATTGATGTGGTGTGCCAAGTGACATACGATTTATTGTGTAAGTGACTTACTTTTCCTTATCTTTGTACTGTTTCTGTGTAGGGAATGGTTAGTTTGATATATGAAGAAAATTATGAGTGAAATTAGCATCTGAAGCATGCTATTTGAAGGGAAATATTTAACTGATCCTCTCTTATTGACCTTCTCCTTTACTTTTTTTAAAGAATGTACCTGTAATAACTTTTTGGACTTCTAATCATGCACACGTTTTTTTAATAAATGAGTCTCTCTTTAAATTTCTGTTAGTCGCAATAACTAAGGTAGGGCACCCCGACCAAATGGGTTAGATTAGGTTAGAACTACGACCAACTAAAGCTAAATCCAAGTTGGTCGCAGTTACTTGGCTATTTCGTATTTTTAAGAACTCTAAAATAGGAATTCATTGAGGTTCACAAACAGAGGCGCGCATTCATTTTATTAGAGTGTTCAATAATATTTTTAGACTAGTAAAATGGGAATTAATTGAGGTATCAATTCAAAAGATATTTGAACACATTTCTACGAGTCAACTGTTGCCTTTTAATCCACGAACGCTTACATCATGCAATTCACCCGTTCGCGCGTCACACGTCACAACAGTGGACTTACACGGTGTTACCCTATTTAGCTGTTTAAATCAGCTCACGGCAGGAGCTTAGTTCCACAAATTTGAATCGTCTGGGGTTTGACAGATTAGTAGAGCTACAATGGGTTTGAAAGCGGAGAATTTGCGAGATATTTCGTGGTAAAAATGTGAAATGAAATGCGCTTTTGTTTTTTTTAACATTACGTAATAAAAAACTTATATTAATTAATTATTCACTAACTATTTATTAAATCACTAACAGACAACGCACAGTACCTACCACTGGGTCTAGAAACATCAAACTTTGCACAAGAGTGCTTTATATTACGAAGATGAGCAGTAAGGAAGGATTTCTGAAGTATGGAACTTCTTTTTTGCTGATGAGAAACAGCATCAAACCTACGACATATCCTGAATAAATGCTTAATTAAATAGTGCGGGGACACTGTTTTCAGTTCGTCAATGTCCCTCGCTTTATCCCCTTACCCAAGAACCCCAAATCGGCTTTCAGTTTTTGTGTGATTAAACATCAGAATATTACGCAGAAGTTTAACGTAACTTGAACTGCAAACGCCAGTCAATTCCAATATTCTAAAGATCAGTCAGCTTATACCCATTTTCGTGCGGCTGTAATTTAACATCCCGACAATCAACCTTTCATTCAAGTACTAATTTCTGTCTCCACCTAAAAGCCTGCTAACAGAAATCTGTGTTAGGACCTAAAAGCTTGTCCAAATTAAACGCATGCCGAATTTGCAGCGAGTGACATTTGTAATCAGTGTCGAAAATATACGCGCCGCGGGTGGCTCGGTTTCAACAATTAGACCCATCAGAGACAATAGTGATGTTTATGTACTGGAAATGTGTTACAGAAATAGTCCCGTTTTTAGGTGTGAATGTATTCTTCAATCAGGTGACACATTAATTTCGTGAGGCCTGTTTGTATTTGTTTGAGGAATGACATGAATGAGAAGGTAGTGAATGATAGCGTGACGGTTGACAGGGGAGAATGGAAGAACAATAACGTGTTGCACTGAGTCTGACCCCAAGTAATTCATATCGTGAAGCAACACTCAATACCGGTTTCAGTAATGCTCCCTACATCGCTACTATCGCGAACTATAGTTATTGCGCGAAGTATAGTTAGCCGATAGTGTAGCCCCAGCATAACATGTAACAGTATCCATCGTTACCAACACTTGCTTCTATTTCGTTAACATCACAAGTACTGTAGTTATATTTAATAGTCTGCGACAGTCCGCACTTAGCACCTCACAACAAATCTAATTATTTGCGAACTATCTTAGTAGAGGTAGAAAATTAATAATTGCAATTATAACACTGAATTTAATGCTGTAACCGTTTTAAGTGTTTCCAATTCCTTTTTTACATCTAAAAATAAATATTCGGTGTTACGATATTAATTATTGCATTTCATAATCAATACTTCAGTTTAGA
The DNA here is from genome assembly GCA_947363905.1 of Lithophane semibrunnea. Lineage (NCBI taxonomy): Eukaryota > Metazoa > Arthropoda > Insecta > Lepidoptera > Noctuidae > Lithophane > Lithophane semibrunnea. The sequence goes on from OX376205.1 coordinate 15,733,080, forward strand.
AGTCAGCGATATTTCATATTTCCAAACTGTATACTGTTTGGAAATATGAAATAATCAAAATTAATTAAAACAGTTTAAATCCATTTATTAAAATCCAAATTAATCAAAACAGGGAAATATAAGACAGCTATTTGCGACGTTTCCCACTTTCAGAATGCACGCTCTTAATTAACTACGAAAGTATTTATCCTACCAAGTGCCATTTTGATAACACAGTTCCAAGAAAATCATAATACTATGGATCCCGGGACCATTTCCCGGGAAGTGCAACACTAGCGTTCGACTTGATTAACTACGATATAATGTAACAGAGCTTGTAATGTAATAATGTAACAGAGCTTCACAATCTTGTGGTCATGCATGGGATTTAGATCGCATTGTGTAGGCTAGTCAATGGTCAATAGGTATAATACTACAAGACAGTGCCATCCACGAAGACGCGCCCCACTCCGCGATTACTGTACTGTAGAAGCCGAATTTACGTCACGTTTACGATACGTTTACGATACGTTTACGTTTCGTTTACGTTACGTTTACGTTACGTTTCGTTTACGTTACGTTTACGTCGGGCGTTCGCGCTAGATGAGCTAAGCAGCAAAGAGAGTTGGAGGGTTTATAAAACAAATTGGTCCGTCACCAAAAAGTCATCATCTGCCTAGCCTTTTCCCATCTATGTTACGATCGGCTTCCAGTCTAACCGAATGCAGCTGAATACCAGTATTTGACATGGAGAGACTGCCTATGTGACCTCCACAACCCAGTAACTGGGTAATACGATACCCCTTGGTAAGACTCGTTGTCAGATTATAAGGCTTCTGACGATCCGTAACGTCTATCAAAGATCCACGAATGACCGCCGGGATCAACGGCTTAACGTGCTTTCCGGGGCACCGAGAGTTCTTGTTATGTAAAGATGGTCACTCATCCATGGACCAACCGCGGCAAGCGTAGCTTAACCTGATCAATCGATCCGTGCGGCTGTTATTACTTCGCCACAAGCCCCTAAAATTACAAAAAAGTACGAAACAAAAATAAATCAACTTCCTCCCGAATTTTGTAGCCATTCGCAAAAAAAATACGGATGTTTTTATTAAAACACGGGACACGTCATTAAAAAACTACGCTCGTGTTACCTGTTCGGTTATACACGTGCTGCCTAAGGGTTACACGTGTCACCGCAGAAGCATCGAGTATCCAGACTCGAGTGTTGCATTCATTACTCGGTCATATCACGGTTTCCATGATTTTCGTCGCCGGTGAGCGGTGATAAAGTAGAATAGAATATGTTTTTGACATTGTTTTCTCGCGGGATCGAATCTCGAAAAATGGCTCGAGATTGCACCCTCTCCCACCACACGCCACTGACCCTGATCCTCGGCCATTCTCATCCATCCCCTACCAGCCTTGTAAAGCTCGTCACCACACAGCCGTTGCTATAACCCTACTAATAAAAGAAGCAGTATCCCAACTCATTAAAAGCCGTGAACATTAAAGCTGTACATAACTCATTGCGAGCGCGACAATCGCCCGCTCAGCACGTAATTGTGGCGCGACCACGGGCTAATTATTGTGCCACGAATTCACACTGAGCCTTTATTACGTGAGTGTTTTTGGCAACCAGTTGTTGATGCAGGGGGCAGGATATTTGAATAAGGAAAAAAATCAAGTAATAAAAACTAAAACCCAACTACGACTTAAAAGGTATAAACAAGACACCACAGACAGACAAATTAAAAATCCGGAGTCACACGTGTAAGGGCATAAATCGAACAGATTACGTGTGACTCCGGATTTAATGTGACTTCACATAGCCTATAACCAGCGGACAATCACGACGCTTCTAACGATACCTCATTTGTCAAATTGTGATAAGTGGTTTGGAAGATAGGAGGGAACAGATGAACATACATACATACATACATACATACATACATACATGCATACATACATACATACATACATACCGGTCAAAATCATAACCCAATATCAACTCTATGTGTGGTATCAGTTTTATTTCTATGTATTTGACGCTCAAAAGTGCCTTTAATGTGCCTAGTTGAAATAAATTATTTTACTTTGAAATTATTTGACTTTGACTTTGACTTTGACCTGTTAAAACAGGTACCACACATAGAGTTGATAGATAGCTAGGTTCTTGAGGTTTACTTAAAGCCACAACTCACACACAAGCACACAAACTGGGAACAAATATGTGCTACTCAAATTCATGCATTTTAGGGCAATTGACCATTAACTGTCCAATGCTTAATTGTGATGCAATTTGTTATCAGAGAGGATTGATCATTGCCACACACATTCACGCGTTTAATTCAATTCGACACCTACTTCGCCACTGCTATGCTCAATTATCTGAAGGCCAATTCCCGTAATTAAAAACGGTCAAAATCTAGTCGTAATTTCATCACAGAATTAATGTCAGATACTTAACAGAAAATTACGAAAATCAGAGATTTTTTTTCTTAAAAATACAAGTATTGCCCCTTAGTTGTCTTTCGTAAATTAAACAGCATGGCAAGACTGCCCAATTTTGTTCAAATAAAAATATTCAACATCCAACAACAAGAGCAACCATTACACAACCGTCGCCTCCACCCTTTACACAGCAACACACACCCCACGACACGACATTATGACCCACGCACGTACAAGTGACGTCACGAATTAAAACCCAGTAAGAGATGATAAAGTACGTTTTAATACCGGGACTAAAATGAGATGGGACAGTGCGAGGGTAATTCTAAATTTTGTTTGTTGTTCTCTAACTTTTGGAGAACTGTGGAGTTGCAAACGATTTGTAAACTCGACGTGTTGGCAAGGGTAGTTTTCAGAGTCTAATTTTAAATTGTATGATGCTTATTTATGAAATATTCTATATTAGCTTTTTTGTTGTAGTTTTAGCACACATAATTATGATTCAAACTCCACTTGTTACATATGCAGATGCACGTCCTTTTAAAAAATGTATAATTCTGCGAGTGACAGCCACTAGCGTGCTTTACGGTTAAGTGGCTCTACTCGCCCTTACTGCAAGTCGACTATGTTAGGGTCGGCTTCCAGTCTAACTGGATGCAGCTGAATACCAGTATTTTACATGGAGCGACTGCCTATCTGACCGGAGTTGTCCCACCATCCTCAATAGAAAGTTGGTTTTTAGAATACTGATTCTGTTATGGAAAGATAGTATCTGTCTGTGTGATAGTGTGTATTTAATGATAGTGCTGTCGATCGCGCTACTTTTATCTTGGTTTTAGAACCTTTTTTTTTTTTTTTTTGTTTGGGAAATCATCAAATGACTTCTCCCGCTCTGGGCGGAGCGGAAGGGCGTGTCAGACTCTTACTGACTAAAACCCACCCGTGTTCCTTCAGTTGCCTGTTGCCAGGGTCACGGTATCCCTTTCGGACTATTCCGCAACCCCGGCAGGCATCGGTCCTTACGGACCCCGTCAGGTGTGCTGACATCTCTTTGAGGCGCGCGTGGAACACGACGCGCCATCGACCCGGGCCTGGTCCTTATCGGACGGCGAGCTACCCATTGCTCGCCGTCCGCAAGCCCGCGCCTATGGTGGCCGGGAATCCGCCTGGGATTCCCGACGCCCAGGGTGTCTCCAGCGGCGGCGATTAGGGGCGTGAGGGCGCAGGCCTTGCCTTTCCCTCACGCGTTCCGCCTCCTCCTTCGCGAACATCACTGCTTCGCAGAAGGAGGTGACCGCCTCCAGTGCCCTCTCGCTCCGTACCATGGCCTGGACCAGGGCCGGACGCGAGAGGTCAGTGCCGCCAATCGCCTCCACGAGGACACGGCGGTGCTCCGCCCAAGCAGGGCACATCTCCACCGTATGCTCCAGCGTGTCCTCCGGACGATCCGCACAGTGGTGACACCCGGGCATTTCCTCCCGCCTAATCCTACACAGGTACCTCCCGAAGCTGCCATGTCCGGTGAGGACCTGCGTCAGGCGGAAGGTGAGGACGCCGTGGCGCCTCTCCAACCACTCCTCAAAGAGGGGACTTATCGCCGCAATTGTGGCGTGCCCAGCACTGGGTTGCGACAATCGCACTCTCCATGCAGCCATGAGATCCTGCCGGAGCTCTGTCCGCTGTGCCGCGATTTCTCGCGGCAGCGGAGTTACGCCCCGGCGCTTCATCTCCTCGCGCCACTCCCAGATGTGCGCGAGGACCTTCGCCTCCAGATCCCATGGCGGTAATCCGGCAAGGAGGCTCGCCGCCTCACGAGAGACCGTGCGGTATCCCCGGGCCAGCCTAATGGCCATGACCCTTTGGGACGCGTTCAACCGGCGGGCTGGCCGCAGCCTAATGGAACGCGCCCACACCGGTGCCCCGTAAAGGGCCATGGACCGCACGACCCCCGCGTAGAGCCTCCGGCAGGAGACGTTTGGCCCCCCAAGATTGGGCAGGAGCCGCCCCAAGGCGGCCCCGGCCCGGTCCAGCCTGGGAGCCAAACGACGGAAGTGCTCCACGAAGTTCCACCGGCTGTCGAGGACGAGTCCTAGATACTTCATCGTCGACTCGACGCCGATGTGAACCCCTCCTATGGTTTTAGTACCTATGTGTCATTCCGAAAATAACATTGGATTTAAGACAAAACCGCTTAGAAGACTTGTATGTTTTTAGTTCAGGGTGCCTGAATATGAAATCTTATATTCCACTTGTACTTACTTACTTAAAAACTGTAAGTCGGCAGGCGTCGGGTGGCGTCGGGAGACGTCGGGTGGGCGTTTTGCGGTCAAGTGACCGCGCGCGCCAGTCATTCTTCAGTGTGAAATTTACGAGTCTTATAAATAAGTTTTTATACTTATTTTACTTGCTAGGCGTGGGTGAGAACTGTTTTGTCTAGAAAGATTCTGAAAGTTTAGGCTACAGTACTACAAGGATCTTATTGAATTTGAATGACGATGAAATGGAGTCGCTGTTGAACATAACGCATTGGTTTTATGTGCAAGTCAAATATTTCAAAAACTGTAAGCGGTACTAGCTGAGAAGTTGTAACAGTCTCATACACTCATATAAACGACACAAATCTGGAAATGAGTTTTGCGATAATTTCGTATTCTTTGATTTTTATTTTTGTTTTGATTTGTTTAATATAAACAGTATCTGTATGTTTCATGTTGTCACGTATTTTTGTTTAATTGTTTCTTTTGTTTTTTCTTAGTATTAATTTTATTTTGTGGTATAGTGCTTGTAGCACATTTATTACGTTTATGGGGCATGCGGTGCTAACCTATAAGAAATTGTTACAGAAACCCTAGTTTTTAGTATAGCATTATTCTATAATTTTACCAGTGTAAACAATTGTTGATTGGCCAATAAAGAAAATAAATAAATAAATATCTATTTGTAGGTAAATGATTAGGTAATCCTTCTGTAAAGCCATAATGGCAACGTTTTGAGGGCGATCAACTGAAAATATTTACAACCGACCCAGTCTACCCTACATAATGATCGAATAAATTGACCTTTTTGCGCTTAAAATAAAAACACGTTAAAATTCATAAGGATCTATTTCCGATAGCAATTAAAAGTAATGGTAGACACTTGATACGATGACGTGCTGGCAGCGGTTTTTTTTTTACATTTACGTCGAGGAAGTTAACGCCTTTCGCATCTAAAATTGAGTTTATACAAGGTTGAATACGTTAATTATAAAAAAACTCATTTAAGATAAGCGTTTTTTCATTCGCCCCTCTAGTGGGGCGCTTTTCCTGACTTTTTCTATTGCTCCTTTCATGACATGCAAAAATTAACAACCAATTTCATGAATGACATAATAAATGTTTTTGACCATTACATAATAAAATACGATGACCGAGCGTGGAAGCACTGTGTCCAGCGCTGTGGCAACACGTCATGTTCTGGTTTGCAATTGGTCAATCGTCATCCTGAGGATGCCTCGTTGAGAGGTGAAACACGTGTCGATTTCTTACAGGGTTTTTATGACCCTTGAAGAATAGTTAAGCGGAATAGGTTACTAAATATCTACGTCTATTGTATTTTATAATGGATTTCCGCAAAGTCACGACTGAATCAATTAACATTACATAATAATTATTATGTCCGTTACCACAATCTATTATGGTCGTACTATCAATTCCATTTATGTAATACCCATTGCGAAAGACCACTAAATCCTAATCAAGCGGCACCGAATGAAAAACGATCACCCCCGAACATCTATAACTATAGACCACCCAAAATACACTGGCGGCCATTCCAAATATTCAATACACATTCCAGTGTCGAAGATTCATAATTTGTAGTAGTCCAGCAACGCCCACAAATCACCCGGTGTTGCCAGCTTTGAGCTTCGCGAAATATGCCAATATATCCGTCCGGACGATGAATAACAGCCGTGTTGGCACACTCAAAAAATGATATTTGGCCTTTTGTTAGTGGCTTTTCATATTTTTTTGGCATTAGGAATTTATTTTGTTTGTGTGTTTTAGGGTTGAGATAGAAATATGGTGTGCAAAGGATTATCGGTTAGCGGATTTTTTGTTAAAATTCCATTGCAAACAATTTTTTGAACATTTATACATTGTGACTCTCGTTCAACTCATTCCAGAATACTGGAACGAGTAAAGTCATAAATGAATTTATTTTTGAGATAAAAACCAAGATTTATTCTAAATGCTTAAATAGAAAAACAAACCCGGTCCCATATCAAACCGGTCTCATTTGGAAGCCGGAAAAACAGTCCATTTACACAAAAAACTTCCACATTGTACATCATTAAAAACTAGTCATTAGCAAGCTATAAATCTCCAAAGCCTTTTCCTATAAAGTTGTTTGAAAGGACATCATTTTCCTGCATATATTCTGACCTTAGTAATATGCAGCGCCTCAAAGGACAACCTTTTACGCGGTGACTCTTTGATGCGCAAACAAATTATATTCCAATCATCAAACAAAATCCCATCGCCTAGTACATTCCTACTACCACAACATGGCACAGTCAACCACACATGACTAACAATAATAATCATTATTAATCCTTATTAATAATAACTAACTATTAATAAGACAGAGACATAATGTTTAAAATAGTTTTTTTTTATTAAAAGCTGTTATTTTGACATTACAAACCGACACTTCAATTTTACTTATGTGTATGTAATCAGACAACTGGATCCAATTACAAAATTAATTACAATTCTATTTATAGAATAAAAGTTAAAGGACCATGGGAAGAAACGTCCCCACCCACCAACACGCTTGAGACTAGTGTCATTCGAAGCGTCTGGTGGGTTCGGTACTTTTTTACTATGGCGACATTTTTCAAAAATGTGGGGTTTTCCTGGAATACTACTTTTTTTATTCAATATTAGCATTATTTTACATTTATATATTTTCTTAGTTTGCACTTAAGAGGCATAGAATATAGCGACCTAAATATGGTTCTCATTCATGACAACCTTTCTTTTAATCGGGGCCCTTTTTTTTTTTCTCTGTTACCTTTTTTTAAAGTTAGGTTCGGTTAGGTTATGTTTGGTAAGGATAGGTAATTATAGCTTAGGTTAGGTTAGCTAACCGAAAAGTTTAGGTTAGGTTAGGTTAGCTAACCGAAAAGTTTAGGTTAGGTTAGGTTAGCTTCTGTGCGCTGAAAGTACTCGCGTCATCGTATCGGTGGCGCGAGGAAGCGAGAGTGTGGGGTGAGCAACCGATGCAGCGACACATAGAGCTGCATCGGTCTCAGCTTCTCGAGGTCTTGGTGGCGGAATGGCGGGACAGGCTTTCACGCCCTACCGCCGGCCTCGACATCATCGAGGCGGTCCGGCCGGTGCTCGAGCGCTGGCTCGGGAGGAGGCACGGCTCCCTGTCGTTTCGGGTGACGCAGGTGCTCTCGGGGCATGGTTGCTTCGGGAAGTACCTGTGTCGCATAAACAGGGAGCCGGACGCTCGGTGTCACCACTGCGTCGAGTGTCCCGCTTAGGAGGGGCCGCGCCGTGCCCTCATCTCAGAAGAAGGCAGTGACTTGTCGCTGCCGGCCGTAGTCGAGTCGATGGTCGGCAGCGAGGAGTCCTGGGACGCGGTGGTTTCCTTCCGTGAGACAGTCATTTCGCAGAAGGTGGCTGCGGAAAGGGAGAGGGAGATCTCTTCCACTCACCCGGCCCGCAGCAGGCGCACCGGGCGTCGGCGGAGGGCGGTAAACGCCCTCTTCCAGCCCCCCTAAATGGGTCCAGGGACGACGGACTCGGGGACGTCCGTCGCCCCCTACACATCAGGACCCGAGGTGGCGGTGCGTAGTGTTCCACGCGCCCCTCTTAGTCGTCACGGGGGGAGTCAAACACCTCACTCCTCGGGTCACGGGGGGGCCTGACCCGAGGAGTCCCGCAATGGCGGGCCAGTCTGGGGTTGCGGAAGATTTTTACGTTCCTGTGACCCCCGGCGAAGGTGTGAGCTGGAACACTGGGGTGGTTTTTAGTCAGTAAGAGTCTGACAGACCCCTCCGCCCGCCCCAGGGCAGAGGTCATCCATGAGGATTTAAAAAAAAATAGGTTAGGTTAGCCGTTTTTTTTTAAGTTTTTTGTACAATTATCCAATCACAAGAATACACAAATGCTGTTCATCATTGAGGAGTTCCATTTGACCTTCAAAATCCAAGATCAAATTATCACTGTTAGGTTAGGTGAGGTTAGGTTATGTTTGGCAAGGATAGGCAATTATAGCTTAGGTTAGGTTAGCTAACAGAAAAGTTTTTTGTTATTACAAAAAAACCCCATTGATTTTGCAATGAAGCAAGACAGTAAGTCTTTCTCGGGATCCCTAAAAACATATTGACACGTATCCTATGACTGTTGGAGGGTGGGGACGGAGTCCATACAAAATCCCCCATGGTCCTTTAACTTTTATGCCATGTTAGTACTTTAGGAGTATAGGGTGTAAAGTTCACTCATCCACCATAAATAGTCGGCCCCGCTGGTGAGAAGAGATGCATTCTTTTTCCACTCGACAGCCGAGAAGCTATCTACTCTGGCTCGAGCAAATATTACTGATGCACAGCAATAACGTGGCAGTCACAACAGCGACAGCGCCCTTACGCGTTGTTATTTTAAAAATGCAACGCAACAATTTGACATTGACAGCACTCTTGTACCGTAGCAGTAGGGATGATTTCCGATCATGTTAAGCTACGCTTGCCGGAGTTGGTCCGTGGATGAATAACCGTTACATATCTCCACTCCTCAGTGTCTCGGAAAACACGTTAAGCCATTGTATGTCATTCGTGGATCTTTGACAGTCGTTACGGGTCGTCAGAAGCCCGAAAGTCTGACAACCAGTCTTACCAAGGGGTATCGTATTACTCAGTTACTGGGTTGTGGAGGTCACATAGGCAGTCTCTCCATGTCAAATACTGGTATTCAGCTGCATTCGGGTACACTGGAAGCTAACCCCAAGATAGATAGGAAAAAGCTAGGCAGATTAAAGTTCACAATGATGCTCGGTTCACTGTACTCTATAAAGTGCTCCCGCAGCGTTTGACCTCACGACCCTCTGGCTGGCAGCAGCAAAGAGTAATATTTTTAATGGCCGAGCCGTAGTCATTAATTAGGAAGATGGGAAGCGAGCCAATTAATCAATCGGTGGGTTGCGTGGCGCCAAACTGGTGGATAGAACACAGCTGTAATAAATGTACGCACAAGTTTAAAAGAGATAAACCCTGAGTTGGTTTCGCCATTTCTTCTCAGGGGTAGTCAGTTAAGAAATTTCGTCTCCATCTATTTATTTTTTTCTGTGATATTTAACAGTGATTCCAATATCCCATTTACAGAATAAACAACTTCATTTCATTTTACCTGGGAATCGAATCCAGTACCTCATAGCAGTAGCACTTGCACCCAGTATACCAACGAGGTAGTCACTTGCCAGTGACTGTGGCTGCATGGAAATGAAACCCCGGGACTTTAACCCAAAAAACCAAACAGACGAGATCTGGGGGCCTACCACCACCGCTTACATCATTTTAATCTTACTTCGAAGGGGAAAGAGATGGAGCTATGCGTCCTGTAGAGCTTCATCTCTTTCCTACACTGAAGTAATATTAAAATAATACTGATGTAAGCGGTTGTGGCCCCTAAATCTCGGGGCTCTCACGACGTCGATTTTATCCAAAAAATAAAAGAATAACTAAAGTTTATCCTCAATGTAATACTTACGGTAAAAATGAGCACGAAGTGGAAACAAAACTACAACATAACCGGCTATTTAATCACGTAACTTATTTTCGTAACCGATTAAGACTAATTTGTTTCATTTTGACAGTTCAACAACATTCATTGCGTTATCTACGTTGTTGAGCAGATTTTTTTTCCGAACTTATGAAGCAATGGATTAGAAATTTGTTTCAAACCGATTTCGATTCTGATTGATCGTATATTACGGTATTAGGGGGCTAGCCTCATTATCTAACTATTGAAACTCCGTCAAAAAGCAGCCTTGAAGGCTTTTATTAAAGACTAGCTTCCGCCCGCGGCTTCGCCCGCGTGGTATGTCGATAAAAAGTAGCCTATGTCCTTTCTCAGGCTCTAGACTATCTGTGTACCAAGTTTCATTTAAATCGGTTCAGTGGTTTTGGCGTGAAAGCGCGACAGACAGACAGAGTTACTTTCGCATTTATAATATTAGTAAGGATTGCCTGTACACGTGTACATGACACTTTAAGTATGCGAAGGTAAATATATTTCAGTACGAAACTTCAATTACTTTTTCAAAAGCGAAATAGAACTAGGGCTGACAGTCATCTTGAATAAGTAAATACTGCTTGTAGAGCTTTGAACATATTTATGTTCGTATTATTTATTTCCAGGAAAAATTCTCGTTGTTTGTTAGATCTGTTACTACGTCACCCCATTATATGAAATACTACCAAAATATTACGAAATCCTTAATGAACTTTTTAATCTGTAGCAGAATCTCTTCCTGTGATATGTGCCAAATAAATATATTTATTTATTTATTTTATTTATTTATTGATCTAACTTCAACGACTTATTTACTAAAACATACACAAACAAAAATTACATACAGTTTTAGGTATCGTAAATTCATCACTTACAGAAATGCACAATACTAGCAGAGAACTTAATGATTATACGACGATTTAGATATCGTTAATTGAATCAGTTATTTATAAGTACAAAAACAGGAAAACGAGCTATGTTCATTATGTTATATTTCTGTCTTTTCTTTAGTCAACAACCAACAACCAACCAACCAGTCTGACAAACTCTTACCAAGGGTATCGTATTATTTAGTTACTAGGTTGTAGAGGTCAAATAGGCAGTCTCTCCATGTGACATAATAGCATTCAGCTGAGTTCGGTTAGACTGGAAGCCGACCCCAACATAGTTGGGAAAAGGCTAGGCAGATGATGATGATGATGTTAGGAAAAGAACCAATCACAAAACACTACATTTTTAAATTTCTCATGCATACAATCGAAACGCGAACGCTAACAAAATATATCACAAAATACATAAACATAAAAGCCTTCGACAAAAGCTCACGAAATAAATAATTATATAAAAATACATTATGGGTAGAGCAGTGGTGGCCCAGTGGTAACGGCCACGACTTACGAGTTGTAGATCGTAGGTTCGAACCCTGAGAGGCGCTTTACTTTGTGTAAATTATTTCATCACCACTGCTCTCAAAACGGTGAAGGAAAACATCGTGAGGAAACCGACATGTCCTAGAACCAACAATTCGAAGAAATGTGACATCTACCAACCCGCAGTGGGCCCGCGTGGTGGATTACGGCCCACTCCCTCTCACAGAGAGGAGGCCTGTGTCCCAGCAGTGGGAACATTATAGGCTGATTATGCTACATTATGGTGCAGCCCTATCGACGCGATGTAGGCGCGTCGGGCGGCCGTGATGAAAATTCCTGTAACACCCGACAGAACGCACCGTACGCGTACGTACCGTGGCTGTCTATACGATGCCAAGCCTGTCGATACACACCATCATTCCACATAGTTCCTTGCTCTTGTTTCATGTCTATTATTTAATATTTATTTAAATGTATATATGTTCATAACGATAAGTATATACTCTATGCATACATGTGTTTATTGTAAGTATATATAAATGGTACACCATTGACTATCTGCTGTACTGTCTCTCCTTATCCTTTTCATCCATCCAAAAGTTGTCTGTAAAAGATCGCTTAGCGATAAGACCGCTTATTGTGTCACCCTATGTAAAATTTATTGATCTGTAATTTCTATGGTGTACATAATAAAGAGTATTCTATCTTCTATCTATGTATACGATACCGAGCCTGTCCAAACGTTACTGACCCTACCGTTGCGTAAAACAGAGATAAGCTTCCGATTTGAACATGGTTTGCATTCTGAACTTTTTGAATTTCTGATTCAAAGCTCTTTTCGCGAGATCGGTAGCGAGAAAATCAAAAATCGAAATCACATAGTCTGTAGCAATTTTGGATTGGTCTATAGAGGTATGGGGGATAGGGTGGTAAGTTCCTCATCCACCATTGAAAAGGGAGGATCCTCCGACCAGACGGGTGTTGTGTCTGGTGGGTGTTGTATTATGTATACCTACTCTTCGCGCGGATAACTTTGCTTGCGCGATGCAGGATTTGTGTGACGTCAGGTCTTTGATGCATAGTTTGTATGTGGCGTTGCCATGACCACCACAAGTCCTTTTATTCGGATGTCGTCATGACACCGGTGATGGGTATTTGGAACCTTTTAGGAGTTTCTATGTAGGGTTTGAACAAGATGTTCTAAAGAAAAACATTATTTTTGCCTATGCACAGATTTTCAGACATATTTTTAGTTTCTTCAGAGGAAATCGACGTTCTTGAAAAAAAGGCAGGACATACTAAAAGGGCGTCCTTATTGCCAGTTCTGACTATGTCACTAATATTTGGCGATACCTAAATGAATGCCAAAAAAAGCCTGCTGTTGGATTTTCAGCGCTCGGCTCAGCGGCGGGGGAGAAAATCTAACAGCACGCTTGGTCAAGAACCAAGCGTGCTGTTACACACAAGTTCTATTTTTTATGAATGTGTGACGTTTTACTAATAACAAATTTAAAAAATCAAGTTACAAAGTAAAATTATGATTAACATTAATTAGAAACGAGGAAACTTTATTTCTATCTGTAATATAGACCTGCCTGAAGCCCTAGACAAAGTGACATTCTATCAGCGATAACGATGATGGAAAAGAATGTATAGGACTATGCTATCGAAAAGCTTAAATGTCATTTCTGTTGAAAGTCGTTGAAGAAATACGAATCGCTTTCGAAGCGATTGTCACCTGTCTAGGCCTTCCGATCTGGTTTATGAAAACCGGTGTTTCAGGCCATCAAATAGATTTAGATTAGATTTATAAACGTAGTTTGTATGTAACAAAGCAAAAGGAGTATGTAAGGATTCCACCATGGGAAAAAGACATGAGTTTATGTATGTAGATTGGAAGTTTCCAGAGGATTGTTAATTGAAAGAGACAATAACAGAGATTTAGCAAACAATAGTTTCATTTCCAAAGTAATTTTTGATGTAATGAAGTGTGCCAAATAACGTAATTAGGTACAAGCTATCGAATGGAACACTAGAGCGAAATAAGTACTACCAGGGTTGCGGGACTGCCAGGGTTGCGGGTTAGTCCGAAGGGGTTACTGGGACTTTGGCAACAGGCAAGTGAAGGAACACGGGTGGGTTTTAGTCAGTAAAAGTCTGACAGGCCCTTCCGCTCCGCCCAGAGCGGGGGAAGTCATTTGATGATTAACCACCATCCAAAAAAAAAAAGCGAATAAGTAAAAAGTGCCTTCTCCATCCTACTTTCTTACGTCCAATCCTAAGCACAAGAAGGTCTCTTAGATACAATGATTGAACCCACATTCGTAATTCCCAATAAAACGTAATGAGAGAACCCGCAGCACAGAACGAGCGATACCTACCAAAATAATAATTATTTTTAGCATGGCTCTGCGAATTTCACAATTCCTTAAAAGGTGAGATTCTGAGAACATTATCTCTTTAAATCATTTTAAGACTTCAAAGGAAGCGAAGATGCTATAGGTAATGAAACCTATTGTTAAAATGAGCTCAACATTTTTATGAGAGCAATAACAACACAAGTCCAAATTAAAAGTTTCTCAAAAATGACACCTCATTTTTTTCGTATTAAGTTACTAAGGTGGATCCGCACCTTAATTACGTGTTTCTGTCACTTTTTTTTTTTTTGAGTCTGGGAAATTATCCTGTGCCTTCTCCCGCTCTGGGCGGAGTGGAAGGGCGTGTCAGACATGACTAAAACCCACCCATGTTCCTTCAGTTGCCTGTTACCAAGGTCCCGGTATCCCTTTCGGACTAACTCGCAATCCGGACTAACCCGCAAACGTGTTTCTAACCCTAGGTTTGCCTTTTTTAACCGACTTATAAAAGGAGGAGGTTCTTTATGTGGGGTAGATATCCCAGCAAAAAAATAAAAAAAGCGAATATTGAAAACCGAAATTAAAGTTATTTTTCACTTTTTAGTGTTTTTTTTTTGGAAGTCGGTTGTTTTTTTTTTGGAAAAAGTTTTCAGTACCTACACTGACTTGTATGGTACACTGTGACTTTTTAACTAAGTATTGTACCTACAAGGCTGATCCTTACATACTCTACATCTGGAGAACTCCATAAAATATAATTTTGTTTCTTCATAATTGTTAATGTATAAAATTCTTCTCCTAGGCACGTCGCAGATTATTGTTTATCGTAGCTAAACCATGTCACCAGGTCATTCCCTGCTATATTTATGGCTTGACGCTACTTGACTATCATCGTTTTCATTCCATGTTCACTTAAGCTAAATCCTCCTCCTTCTGCCATTTTAATAAAATTATAGGTCCCACCACAGCACTGGAAAGGTCTGTTTACCATGACAAAGAGGAGTAAACACAAGCTTCAGTCTAAGTGGCCCCAGTGGGTTTGCGTCGCCGATCATCCGCATAGTGGGCCGCGGGCGAAACACGCGGCTTTCCCGATTCGCTACACTACGTCGCAGTCACGACTCTCGAAGTAAGGCACCTGCCCCACCGTCGACGAAGAAGCGACTAGCTATCAACAATTTTCTCTCAAAAAACGTACAAAAGATTGTAAGTCCCGTGTGTGTAAACGAGATTCATTATGTAGTTGATCGCTGACTATTCACACCGGGCGAGTACTCGTTTGTCGTAGCGACAAGAGCTATTAAAGACTCGCTCAGCGACGCTCGCTTGACGGGTAGGGTAGAACACCCGCTGAGAAACTCACGCTTGGTATACACGGCTACATTTCCAGGTTATGCTGATCTCGCATTGTATAGGATTTCCATCCAATGCGAGGTCACCTTATACTGGAAATGTATAGCTTGATGTGTAGCCGTGTGTACCAAGCGTAGAAACTCACGCACAGCGGGTGTTCTACCCTACCCGTACCCTACATATGCCATGAGCGAGTAATCGCCCGTTGCCGTCGTGCACTCGCTGCTCGCCGGCAGTGGGACAGATGCCTAAAGGGGACGGACTTGGGCGGAATTTTATATCTTACTTTTTATATCTTACATGTTCACCACACTTAACTATACATATTATAAATTAAAGTCACTTTTCGTGTTTGTCTGTGTGACCGCGTTCTGCTTCTAAAGTACGCAACGGATATTGATGCGGATTTCACCATCACTTAAAGAATTTTTTCCGGAAGGCTTTTATGTCATCTGCCTAGCCTTTTCCCAACTATGTTGGGGTCAGCTTCCAGTCCAACCGGATGCAGCTAAATACCAGTATTTTACATGGAGCGACTGCCTATCTGACCTCCACAACCCAGTAACTGGGTAATACGATACCACTTGGTAAGACTGGTTGTCAGACTTTCGAGCTTCTGACGACCTGTAACGATTGTCAAAGATCCACAAATGACAGCCGGGACCAACGGCTTAACGTGCTTTCCGAGTAGTCATTGTTTCCGAAGCACGGAGGAATCTCGATATGTGAAGATGGTCACCCATCCACGGACCAACCCCGGCAAGCGTAGCTTAACCTGATGGATCGACCCGTGCGGCTGTTAATACTTAGCCTAGAGCTCCTCCCCGGAAGGCTTATATGTATACTTACAAATAAAAAATAAAAATAGATCTCGATTTTTTGATAAGTCGTAAAAACTGTGGAAAGCGGGGGCGGGTCGTTCGTCACTATATTAGAGATATAATTTGATGCTACAAGACTACAATTTCGCAGGATCCGCTCTTGAAGTTCTTTGAATCTTACAATTTTACTTCTAAACGCAGGACTTCTTACTTTCTTACAAGCATAAGTTGATACGTGTAAATCAAAACACAAAAAATCTTAAATATTATATTAACAAAATCATATAACCTTTGTTATTCTAACATGGATCACTATAATTTATAAATTAAAAGGTAAACTAATTTTGTAAGAGTTAAAAAAAAAATATCTTAATAATCTTTCTCTAATATTTTTATAAATCATAAAATAAACGCTCTTTTTAATATTGAAGATAGAAAACTACGCAAAACCCAAGTACATCCCACGAATTTATGGAAAATCCGCCATTTGACGCTCAAACGGACTCGGTATAGGAAATTGTTTCACATTTTCGTTTCCGTGCGCAAGGTGCATATTGCAAGCGATTGTAAATGCTCGCTCGACTATATGAGCCGTCGAGCTGTGGCAAATCGAATAGCTGACCTCAAGCTTTTATAGAATATGGGCTATTGGGACTTTTACTGAGAAAATGGTGGGTTTTCATTTACTGAATAAAAGCGAATAAGCTGCTTGTCAGGATCGGTATAAGTAGCGGCTAAAGCTTGGTTTCAGCACCGGAGTTTGTCTATTCGATATACCTAGTATTATTGGTCCGATATTGTTATGTGGGTACATACATATTTAGTTAATAGTAAGTAGGGTAGACTCGCTAGTGAATTTCAAACATTAACGACTGCTGCGTCAGTCCAATATATGAGCTTGTTCGTATCGGTTGCGTTATTTCATCTCCACCCCCCCCCTTCGGTTATAACAGTTGGCGACGAGGTCAAAGTACAAGTTACGCGTACTTATATCGAATTTTATTTAATTATGGCAAAAGTACCCGCTACATTTTCGGCCGGTACATTAACAGTGTTTAACCATGAACATCAAGAATGGCAATTGTACAAAGAACGACTCGAACAGTGGTTTCTTGCAAACGAAATCGGGGTAGATGTGGATAAAGCCGGTATTAAACGTCGAGCTATTCTGTTGAGCAACTGCTCGGAATCAAGTTACAGATTGATTCGCGATTTGGCTATACCGCGGCAGGTCGGTACCTTGAGCTATGATGAAGTAGTTGTGTTATTGGATGGACATTTCAAGCTAAAGAAGTGCACGTTCGCGGAAAGATTCAAATTCCACAGTGCCACGCAACATGTCGGCGAAGGATTGCCAGAATGGGCGGCACGAGTACGTGGTTTGGCAATACACTGCGGGTTCGTGGCGTCAGTCCTTGATGAGCAACTTCGCGACCGATTTGTGCTGGGCATGGCACCAGGGCCAGAGAGAGATAAATTATTTACCAAGGCGATGTCGGAGTTGACGCTCAGCAAGGCGTTGGAAATAGCTGAAGGCGTTCGCAGTGCGCGTATGGGGGCACAAGAAACAACTCGTCAAGCGGGTACAACACTTCAAGTGTTGAAGATGGACACGGCAGCACAGCCGGGCACAGCACGCAGCAATAGTGCGCAGCGGCGCGGGCATGGGGCAGCAACACCTACAGCTAGCGGCGAGCGCGCTCGTGACGGCGCCGGCGGCAAAGTGTTGAACGAATTACACTCAGGTCACTTAGGAATCACCAAAGTGAAAGAAGAGGCCCGCAATAGATTTTGGTGGCCGGGTATGTCTGTCGCCATTGAGCAGCACATCGGCGCGTGCGCCGTCTGTGCATCGCAGCGCGCCGCGCCCCCGCGCACCCCCCTCACACCATGGCCTTTCCCTGCGCAGCCATGGTATCGCGTGCATATCGATTTTTTAGGCCCGATTAGCGGCAAAACATTTTTAATTATAGTGGACGCTTATTCAAAGTGGGTAGAAGTATTTGATGTATCATCAAGTGGTACTTCGCGAGTAGTAATAGAAAAACTATGCGAAGTAATGTCACGATTTGGCTTATTTCATACGATTTGCTCGGATAATGGTACTTCTTTTGTATCGTATGAATTTAATCAATTCTGTACTCGCAATAATATCACTCATTTAACCAACATATAATCCAACATATAATCCAGCTAGCAATGGACAAGCGGAGAGCTATGTTAAGATTATTAAAAAAGCAATAAAATCATACTTGTTATCAGGTTCATGTTTAAGAGATTTAAATATTAAAATATCAGAATTCTTACTTACATATAGGAATTCCAAACATTCGACCACAAACAGATCACCCGCTGAAATTTTGTTCGGACATAAGTTGAGATGTCGATTGGATCTCCTGACACAGACCACCTCGACAACATCCAACGCAGCACTCGACACAATGGTTAAAGTCAAACAGTGTTCGCAGATTGAAAATTATCGTGGTAACCGTAACGTTTCGTTCAGTGTGGGTGACCAAGTCTTAGTGAAACTTTATAATCAACAAAAACATTATTGGTCACGTGGTATTATTATTAGAAATGTTGGAAAAACGGTGTATTTAGTACAACTGAGTGAATCGGATCAAATGGTCAAAAGACACGCTAACCAGTTGCTCAAATACAAAGGGAGGGAAGATGGGCCGTGCGAAGAGATCATTCCCGCTTTTGTAATGCCATCACATCCGAAGACCTCCGAGCAGCTACCATCCGAAGTCTCTGTAGAAGAACTACCAGTTGAGTCTGAGACGCCTGCATCAGTGCTTCCTCACGGTGCCAATTCCGCTGAAAAGGAAGAGATATCGGCAGCTCCCTCCATAGAACCCGAGCCAGACACTCGGTCGAAGCGGAATAGAACTGTTGTAGATTATAAGAAGTTTTTCTGACTAAAGGTGGAGGGATGTTATGTGGGTACATACATATTTAGTTAATAGTAAGTAGGGTAGACTCGCTAGTGAATTTCAAACATTAACGACTGCTGCGTCAGTCCAATATATTCTCCACCCCCCCCCTCGGTTATAACAGATATCTTATCACATTGTGTTTCTGACTGCTTAGTTATGAAATTTCGGAGAAGTAGTTACTACAACCATACCTATTTCTCCCACCAAGCTGCGTTGTTGTGTGGGAACTTGTGGGTTCCCCTACAATATCTCACGAGCACGTAGCTCGTGAGACTTTTCAGGGGCAGGGGGCCAAGTCTACTAATTTACAAACGTTACAATGGTCTCTCCATTGTAAGTTTTTGACAGATTTGCCATACAAAATCTGTCAAAAACTCATAATGCACATGCCTCCACTTTTGCAGATATCTATAGGCGGGGGTGACGCCATACCATGGTCTTTTTGTCTTATGGTTACTGACTAACCTGGTGTTAGAGTTTTAAATCCGCCCATGGACCTCTGACTTGGCTTCACATGCCTTCGAAAAATATTTCTCAGACATGCGCGTTTTTCTCACGATATTTTCTTTCACCGTTTTTGAAGCAAGTGATAATTATACAATACGCATATGAATCCGAAAAGTCAGAGGTGGTGATGGCTTGGGTTCGAACTCGAGACCTATGACTTGGCAGTCTGACGGTGACACCACTAGGCTATCACTGCTCTATGCACCATGGCGTATGACTCTATGTTTGTCAGACAAAAACATAAAAATGCTACTTTAATTATCAATCAAATCAAAAGTAATTTATTCAAACTAGGCTGAGAATCAGCACTTTTCGAACGTGAAAATCACATAAGACAGTCCCCCAAAACGCAAACCTTTCACCACTTCCTAGTGCTTTAGCTGGGAAGAAGAAGTGGCGCAACAAACTCCCCAGCAGCACAGCTGTCTGTTCACGTAAGAAAAAATTGATTCTATACAAAACTATGCAAAATCATTTACATTACGCAACATAGAACATAAATCTAATTATTAGCCATAATTATGTCAGCTAGTTCACGCCAATATACCAACCAAAAAAAAAACGAGAACTAAATGTACTCAAGCAGAAATAAAAAGTAAATGTAAATATACTTTTATTTGTAAATGTAAATTTTACATGGAGCGACTGCCTATCTGACCTCCACAACCCAGTAACTGGGTAATACGATACCCCTTGGTAAGACTGGTTTTGTCAGACTTTCGGGCTTCTGACGACCCGTAACGCCTGTCGAAGATCCTCGAATGACAGCCGGGACCAACGGCTTAACGTGCTTTCCGAGGCACGGAGGAGTCTCGATATGTAAAGATGGTCACCCATCTACGGACCAACCCCGGCAAGCGTAGCTTAACCTGATGGATGGCTGCTCCTCCTGACTGCTACTGAGAAATTACAGATGGAAAAACCCAACAACATTGCCCGACCCGGGAACCAGGAATCTCAGAATCTCATGCTCAACGGCAGACCACTCGAACAACGAAGAAATACATACTTACAATTAATACATCCAATTCCTTACTCCGACAAAAAGCAGCCAGTATAAACACGAAATGTTCGCAGTAAACAGTTGAAATACACGCAGACCAGAATAGAGTAGGGAATCGGTTAATTAAATTAAACATACGAATGTAGCGCAGCTCAGAATTAACGACGTGCAATTAAAGGAGGTAGATAGTGCAGGTAACTGCATTACGACGGAGCAGCGGCCATGCATGTCCGATTGTAAATGAGCTCGGGGCTGTTGAGGGGTAGAACATTACACATTAAGTGAGCATCCAGGAGTAAATATATTTTATTAATTTAACACAGAATTAATTGATTCAGGCGTGACTTTGCGGAAATCCATTATAAAATACAATAGACGCTGATATATTTAATAACCTATTCCGCTTGACTATTCTTCAAGAGTCATAAAAACCCTGTAAGAAATCGACACGTGTTTCACCTCTCAACGAGGCATCTTCAGGATGACGATTGACCAATTGCAAACTAGAACGCGACGTGTTACCACATCGAGCGCTGGACGCAGAGTCAAACTCAAACAGAAAACAGAGTGACTCTGCGTCCAGCGCTCGAAGCGGAGTAGGTTACTAAATATATCAGCGTCTATTGTATTTTATAACACAGAATTATCTGTTGCTGTATGTCCCATGGCGATATATATCTGCCGTACCTTTTCCCGACTACTTATGTTGGTGTTAACTCCCAGTCTAACCGGACGAAAGATGTACAAATGACAGCCGGGACCAACGGCCTAACGTGCAGCGACGAGTTACATGGCGATGAGATTCCTAATTCCAATAAACGTCATCTCCAAATATTGCACACACATTTTTAATCTCATAAACTAATTTGACAAGTGCAAATGTCAAACACCAAATTGACAAAAACAAAACAAAAATCACTTGGAATGTCAAATTAGTCTACAAGATCAAAAAACAGACTTACAATATATATTTTTTAATGGTATGCGAACACGAGACGTGGACGCTAAGCTGGGCCTCAAGTCTGTGTGTCTCAAGTGTGTCAAGTGTGTCTCAAGTCTCAAGTGGTGAGTGGTCCATTTTCCACCTAGTTTTCCTACTGTTTCGATCAGCTAATACGTCCAAAACCTACCAACCAACCGATTAACTTACATTTAAAAGGCGCAGGCGCATGACTTTACCGCAGAAGGCTCTGCGTTCATTACAATGACATGTTAGATACCTGGGAGCCAAGTCTACTAATTTACAAACGTGCCAGTGGTCTCATATTGATCAGTTTTTGTCAGAAGCCATACAAAATCTGTCAAAAACTCATCATTGCGAGACCACTGACACGAATGTAAATTAGTAGACTTGGTCCCCTGTTGAACTGCATGTTTATGCATATTTTACCTAAAGTTTATGATATAAGTTATGTTTGTTTGTCCACTTTCAATTTTTTCAGTTGGTTTCATGTAGTCGGCTTCTTTTTCATCTTTCTCTGTGATTGCTGCTGCTAAATTGATTATGATTCTTGAAACACAAGCACTGCACAAATGACTGTGCTTGTAAGTACTAGTAAGTAATTTTGTGAGTTGAGCTCCACTATTACTGACAAATGCTTGCACTGACTGGACAGGTCCACTCAAATCTGTCTGGTTCTTTCCTCAAAAGACCATTTCAGACTCTAATCTACATGGTCCTCATATGGCCTGACCATGTTATGTCTGGACTTTAAAGGAGACGGTGACTTCTGAGTTTGTTTCGGCCTTTCTTCTCAGAGTAGTCAGTGAAACGCCGACCTCATCTAGCTTATTTTTACAACTTTTTAATATGACGTGTAAAAGTGATTCCAATATCCTATTTACAGAAAAAAACAATTTCATTTCATTTCATTTCTTAGTTTTTTTTTTTAATCAAATTATTTTATTTCACATAAACCTACGGTTACGGTCCAATTGGTCGTTTCCTATGGAGAAGAGCTGGTAAGAAACTCCATGGTTACTCTTTTAAAAATAATTGGCAATATTTTCGAATAGTGCAATTAACATAAAAGTACCTTCCACCCAACTTAAAAATCGATGTCTCAATTAAAAATAATTCCGTTACCAGGATCGAACGATCTGCACACTAAAAAAAAAAACAAATGGTAATAAAATAATTCAACGAAAATAAATTAAGCATCGCAAACACGCGCGAACTCAATCGCTAAAATGTTGCCACAATTAAAAATTCAGTCGGAATTCCCCACCTGGCAACACTCCAAAGCGTTGAATGCTGGCCACCCAGTCGACGGCGCCGAAATAAAAATTAATTATTATTGTCCACTTTTCACTTGGCTTTATTTTACAACACTAGCTGCTTTAACGAGTACGCTCGCTCTTTTATTTCATTCATTTGCATTTAATTTGTTTATACAACATGATACCTATGTTGGGAGCGGCTGCAGTTGGAGTTTCTGTTTAACTAAAAAAAAGGAGGAATAATTGTTTACTGATTGCTGTAATAAAGTATTGCTGTGAAATCGCGAAAAAAAATCAGTGTTCCCTATATTTTGACGAGTTATGCGAACATAAATGTAGGGAACAGCTGTTTTTTTTTTTGCGATTATGACCTCTTCGGAGATTTCGCGTATGAAAAGATACACCTAAGCGTTTAATCTTAACAAAAAGTGTATGAATGGACGTTCGGAGCATCCTCCTTAAGTTGAAGTAATTATGAAGAATACTGTCCAGTTCACCAAGCTTTACTTTATCTTTCTGCGTCTAGTAAATTAAGTTACTTTTTCTTATGTTCTAGCTTAGTAAACAGCCCGCAAACACACACCAGGGGGCCAAGTCTACTAATTTACAAACGTGTCAGTGGTCTCACAATGATCAGTTTTTGACAGACATGCCATGACAAAATCGGTCAAATACTCCTCATTGCGTGACCACTGACACGTTTGTAAATTAGTAGACTTTGCCCCCTGATAGAAAACAGATAAAACACAGTTATTGAGATCTGCTACACAAAGCGAAATGCTTACAAATGCATTGACGAACATTCAGACGAGGTCAAAACGGCTCAAGTGCCTCTAACTTTACCGACACCCTTCAAACTGGAACACAACAATCTCCTTGCTTCTAGGTTAAGTACTCTAGTCTAGTGGCAGTTTCCTAGACAAATAGAATAGAATTCTCTTTATTATCTACACCATAGGAATTACATAATTTTATAAATGTAGAAAATGTACATACATAATACATACTCAGCCTATAATGTACCCACTGCATGGACACAGGCCTCCTCTCTTCTAGAGGGAGTGGGCTGTAATCTACCACGCGGGCCCAGTACGGATTAGTACTGTACCAAATAATTTACAAAACTAACCCAAAACAAACGTACAAAATAATAGAGTGAACTTAATAAAGAAAATAAAACTGCTGCGAGAGTTAATTCCTTTTAACTGCAAATCCGCGTCCGCCATACTGAAAACCAATAATGGTCGAAATAAATTCAAAATATAATGGGCTGTTGTGCCCATGATATCGTTGGCAACTTTTAATCGGGTTTTAGATGGGAGTTTCAGTTATTGTTGTGCTAAACGGGGATTGAGAGTCGTACCCTGCATAGTAGTGTGTTCTCGTATAGCATCAATGTTGGTTATTATATACTAAAACCTTCCTCGAGAACCACGACAACCAACCATTGGTGAATACAGCATGAAAATCGGTGCAGTAGTTTTTGAGTTTATCGCAAACAGGACGACACACAGACGCCGCGGAGGACTTTGTAAAGAGATGAAAGATTATTTAATGTTTACACAAAACAAAGAAACATTAAATTAAATTCTTTGCCAAATTGCAATACAACCCATCAATATAACATTGTAACGAGTCGACTATGTCAATAAATGAAAATAAATTAATATACAAGTACTTACATATTAATGAAACCATAAGTGCCTACAAATTATTTTAGTAACTTCAGCAGTTAGTAGGTATATTTTACTTTTCCTGAAAACATGATAATAAACTTTTAATCACAGTTCTGAAAATTTTTATTTCAGATCAAAGGACCATAGAAGTTAATTGGAAATTACAGAAAAAAGCATTCTAAACTTTTCAAGCTAGAATATAATTTAACGCCATCTATGTTATGATCTTGAAACTAAGACGCACGCGTAAACAAACTAACTGCTTGTGTTTGTAGTCAAGCAGTGATTCTACTAGTTAACAACAGTTAAAGCTAGATGGCTCTGTTAAAACAACTATAAATATCATGTCTGTATTCCTCATAAGGGTGGGCAGATTGATGTTAAAATGATGATTGATGGTGAAGAGCGGCTGGTTTGGGGTACTGTCTTGTGTAATTTTGACGTTAAAATAGTGCTGATTTTCAGCCTAATTTTCATAAATGACTTTTGTTTCTTCTTTTTTTATGCCATGACAGCCTGTGCCGTCCCTGGGACTCAGTGTTCCAGTACTCAACTGCTACTGAAATATTAGCCTTAGCTTCTACTGCCTCTTAATTAAGTGATGCAACAAAATGCCGTTAGTAGGCAGGACAGGACAACTGAAGTCTACCAATTATTTATTGGCCAACTTTATGATTTAGCAACGACTCTTAAATACCTGCTCAACTCATAACGATTGAAAGTGTAAGTTATTAATAGGTTTATTATTAGTGAAATCACATTACTTAGATACATTACAATTCAAATCACGAACGGCAATACAATTTGCATGTTATTACAAACAATCTATTGTGACAATGAAAGAAGACCCGCCATGATAGTGCAGTTGACATAGGTTATGTCATTTTGACGTCATGTTGACCTATGCCGCAAACTTTCACTGTTTAATATTTTTTCAAACCTTTGTAAAATGGGACACAACTTACCTAAATCAATTTAGGTATATATCAAACTAGCTTCCGCCCGCGGCTTCGCCCGCGTGGTACGTCGATAAAAAGTAGCCTATATCCTTCCCCGGGATACGATCTATCTCCTTGCCAAATTTTATCGAAATCCGTTTAGTGGTTTAGGCGTGAAATGGTAGCATACAGACAGACAGACTTAATTTCGAATTTATAATATTAGTATGGATATTCGAATAGCTCATGACCTAAAGAAGTGCCATAAAGAATATGAAATACATCTTACAAATCTATATTTATAAAAATTAATCCCTATTACCCTTGGTCACACCTTCACGCGTGAACGGCTGAACGGATTTGGATGAAATTTGGCACATAGGAAGACCATGAACTGGGGAAGAACAACAGGTAACCCTTATCCCGATATTCCCACGGGATCGATACTTATGCGAGTGAAACCGCGGGCCGCAGCTAGTATAATCCGCGAAATTGATCTGTCATATTAGGTAGGTATCTGTGCAAATAACAGATTTGGCAAGTAAGTAGTTTAAAAACTGAAAAAGTAGGTACTTTAATTAAAAGGAAAGCATCGATCTTGGGTCTCCAAAGAAAATAGTTTCCATGGTAACAAGTAACAAACTCCTTACTCTAGACACTCCCACTTAGTTAGTCATCCTCTTCTATCTAAAATACCATCCAAAGACGGCTCGTGGACAAATATAAACTGCCACACATTCCACGCATCTTCAGGTCTTGTGTAGTGCAAAACAATTGAAGTCGAACAATTAATTGTATAACAAGCGGTCGACGATCGACCTATTAACCTAGCCAGGGGTGTGCAACATTTATTGAAAACGTACTTATTTTTCACAATTAAATAGTGAGTAGTGACTTTTACATTTACAAGATATCTTGGCTGTTTTAGTAAATAGAGATTGGGCACCGTTACTTAACAGATTAATTTAGCATTAAAACAACAGTACCTAACAATCCTGAAATAGTCTAATACTATACCTACTACCTACCCCTATTTTGAACATTATTGGAGCCAACATTTACCGAATTAATAGTCTAAGATTAAAAAAATATATATCACTTTTTACTCTTATATTGAAAGTGAAAAAATGTTGTGCGTTTCTGTCGTTTTCGCGATGCGCGACGACCTTTCGCGCATGCGTACAACAACTAGTCTGCTGCGCGCGCGCGCCCTGACGGTCGTTCTGCGAGTAAATTCAAAATGGCGACGGCTGAGATAAACGAATAACCGTTGTTTATCAATAAAATAAAAATAACTTTAATTAATTAGCTTTACATTGGAATAAAAATAAAGTTAAGCGGCGATTGCGAAAATAAATTGTTGCCAAGTGGTATTTTGAACTGTTGATTGAAATGATGATGAGTTAATTTAGGTAATTAACGAAATTGAAAATTACAAAAGTCTGAGCATTTTTTTATAAACTTTCGTTTATAAAAAAATGAAGTAAATGATAAGAAAGATCATAAAAAAATTAAGACTATCATTGTAAAAAGTAAAGTAAAAACTAAAAAAAAAGTAATTTTGTTTATTAAACTACCGTACTTCCGAAATAAATAAAACCCAGCAATTAGAACACAAATACTTCCTAGAATTTCTAAATATCCTTGTTTAAAATGGGATTAAAATCTTGTTGCTAATCAAGAACTAAAGTGATTGTGATTTCGAGGAAGCTGAACTATGAAAATGTTGTGGTTTTGCCTGCTATTATCACTCGGGCTAGCCCGTTCCCAGAATGCTAACGAGACTGAAAAAGTTGAAAATATTTTAGGGTAAGCTCTTTTTCCTTATTTTTGAAACATTACATACAACGTATTTGAAACATTTTCGATACCTACTTAATATTTTATATCGATATATCGAAATAATAAATATCGCCTAAAAATATCGTTACATTGAATAAAAAATATCGATATTTTTTCTGCAAGCCGATTCGCTGAAGCGAGGGATACCTACTACCAAATAAGTTCGAGAAGACATCTAAGTCTATGCTTATGGATTTAAGTTTATCTCCATGAGCACGTTTTTTAAAACCCTGCTAAAACTCATTAGAAACCAGTGATTATCCATCGTGTCATAGGGTAGCTATTCTCCACGAAATATCGTGCATCCTAGATCGACTAAAACTCAATTATGTGTTAAGTAGATGTTACATTCTAGGGGACCAGCACCTGACGTGAACTAGGGATGCAAGAAGTGTCAAAAAGTATCAATATACCGTAACGATATTTAAAAAAAAAAACAATATCGATTTCAATGTATTGAAAAAAAATATC
This sequence comes from Lithophane semibrunnea, assembly GCA_947363905.1. NCBI lineage: Eukaryota > Metazoa > Arthropoda > Insecta > Lepidoptera > Noctuidae > Lithophane > Lithophane semibrunnea. The sequence continues at coordinate 15,760,794 of OX376205.1, forward strand.
GATAAATCGGTAGAATTAAAAAAAAAAACTTTGTTGTTTCAGTTTTATATACCAAACTATGAAAAAAAAGTATACTTTTTACGGCTCTGAATTTCAACGGTTTTAGTCAGTGGAGACAACGGTGTTGCTACTTATTGGTATTTTATTTATATCGATACTTGGATATATCGAAATAATAAATATCGCCTAAAAATATCGATATATCGAACAAACATTATTGATATATCGATATTTTTCTGCAAGCCTAACCCTATTAGGGCAAACAATTTACAAAACACATTACATTAATAGGTTCCTATTAAGATTTTGGATTTTATGAAAATAGGATCTCCTTTAATCCTGTACCCACGTCTCTCACACGACTCATTGACACAGAAACATTGGCTTCTGTAATGAGTCGTGTGATCTTTATTAATTACATTACACCAGGGGCCTAAAACGGCCACATTAGCAATTCCTCTCCAAGCAATTCATTTCCTGAATTCCCAGCTGTCATTAGCAATTGCTCTAATTTGACACAAAAGCAATTCATAATTTGTGGACCATTTTACGAATCTCCATCGAAAACTGTCAAACTGTGTATATTACGAATTGCACGCAGATCATAATTATGAATTGTCAGTTTGTGACATTTTACGATGATTCATAATATTTTCTTATTATGATTCTGCCAAAGTGGCAGTTTTATGCCCCTGTACTCTTCCATGTGTATTATTATTCGGGTTGAGTTGACACGGGCCGAGTTGTCACTCACCCACCTGCTCGCTATGTTGATTAATATTATAGTTAATACACGGTGTCATTGCATATTGTCTGTTTCTTTTCTATTTCTTTTTACCCGACTACGGCGAAGAAAAAGGAGGGTTATGATTTTGACCGGTATGTATGTATGTATGTATGTATGTTCATCTGTTCCCTCCTATCTTCCAAACCACTTATCACAATTTGACAAATGAGGTATCGTTAGAAGCGTCCTGATTGTCCGCTGGTTATAGGCTATGTGAAGTCACATTAAATTAAAAAATACAAAATAAAAATGGCGCCCTCTAGAGGACATAAAGTGAGAAACTTAAAAAAAAAAATGGTTTAATCGTACCATGTTGGGTATCAAATGAAAGGGCTTAATGAGCACATTTCAAAAATATATATATTATAAACCAAAAAGAATTTAAAAAAAAATCAAGTAATAAAAACTAAAACCCAACTACGACTTAAAAAGTATAAACAAGACACCACAGACAGACAAATTAAAAATCCGGAGTCACACATAATCTGTTTGATTTATGCCCTAACACGTGTGACTCCGGATTTTTAATTTGTCTGTCTGTGGTGTCTTGTTTATACTTTTTAAGTCGTAGTTGGGTTTTAGTTTTTATTACTTGATTCTTTTTGTGTTTTTTCTTTGCATCATATTGTACCGCAAATAAGCGTAGGTATTTTCTTTATTTCTTTCACGATCCGATTCATCACGACATTTTTTAATTCACAATCCTTATCAAATGAGCAGTTGATTGCTCTTTATTGACCAATCAAAGAAGTGACTCATAATGTACCAGTATCGCCACTTTCCTCACAAGGATTGTATGCGTAAGAAACATAATAATAAGGATTTGTTGTTTTGTTTGAGTTTTAGAATTAATCTAATTACTTATCCGCACGTTCGTTTTCCATTAAAAGGGTCACAACGCGAGAACTTGAGACATTGTTCATAATCCAACTTATCATGAAAAACCTAATAAGCAAAACGTGTGGGGTCGGGGGACCCCCGCCAAGAACGAAGTTCCGTAGGATTTTAAAAAAAAAAATTGGCAGCCGCCATCTTGGATTTACATTTTGACCAAATCTATACTTTCTCTCTTTACAGTGTACAGTGTACTCGGACCGCTAAGCATCAAACCCGCGTAAAAGAACGTTGTTCCAAAACCAACGTAATTTTTTTTCATCTATTTTGAATTGACCCGTTACCTACCTACAAGGCACAACTAATCTAAAAAGTACCATCCACTCGAAAAGAATAACAAGTATGGTAATTTTCTACCCTTGGACATGAGGAACTTTTTTCGCAAAAATGATTTTTCTAATTTAGACAAAAAATAAGCATCAAGTTCAAATCGAAATTCCATACAGTTCAATCAACACACTGCTATTTTCGACTGCGTCAATCAATGCACTCAAACAATACTGTAACTCTGTTAGCCCAGCCCTATCACCGGCATCTTGTTTTAATAACAGCCAGATGTATGTACTTCTAAGAACAAGTTAACGAGTGTATTCATACGCCGGTCATTTGAAACCCGATTATAGTAGCTTCATGTTCTGGGGTTAGCAGATTAAGTTAGGTAATCCATACTTCCATATTCATTATAGGAACGCGAAATACTCTCTGTCTGTTTGTTATGGTTTCACAGCTAAACCACTGAACCGAGACTAAACAAGATATACTTGACATAAGTTTGAACCACGTTATGAAAGCTATAGACATTTTTAGAGTTCCGTACCCAATGGGTATAATGGGACCTTATTACTGAGACTCCTCTGTCTGTCCGTGTGTCTATCTGTCCGTCTGTCACCAGGCTGTATTTCATGAACCGTGATAGTGAGACAATTGAAATTTTCACAGATGATGTATTTCTGTTGCCGCTATAACAACAAATATTAAAAAAACAGAATAAAATAAATATTTAAGGGGGCTCCCAAACAACAAACGTCATTTTTTTGCTCGTTTTTATAGATAATGGTACGGAACCCTTCGTGCGCGAGTCCGACTCGCACTTGGCCGGTTTTTTCTTTTATTTGGGTCGTGAAGAGATGAAATTATTGGGATGTTGAAGTATGTAGGTATGGGAAATTATTAAATCCGGGAAATTATTAAAGCGGACGTAGTCACGCTCTAGTGTGGCAATAAAACCTGTGATTACTAATAGGTAGAAGTAATAAACAATTCAAACAAGAGGCCTATGTCCAGCAGTGGACGTCTTTCGGCTGAAATGATGATGATGATGATGAATTAACAATTTAGCTGTTAACTGAGTTGATTATCATTAGGAAGGACCAGCGTTCATTTTATAGCCCATCGAAACTCTAAGTGAGTTACTAACACAAGCAGGATCCGCTTGTAAATGTGGCGAATTTCTGGTTTTAAAGTAGAGCAAACTTAAATGTCGTGTAACTTCCGCTACTCGTACGGAAACCCACGTTTCACTTCACAAAATCAAATGTGAATACTTAAATACGCATATGAAACTCAATGCATTTATTGCTTATTTTTATTTATTTATTGGCCTATCTACAAGTGTTACACTGTTCAATCTAGCACTGTTCAACCTTACTAGCTATTGGCATGCGTTGCAATGCCATTTTTATTTTTTGTTAGGAACCTTCTCCGGCGCGCACACAACTACTTTCAAAACCCAAGTTTCATCACAATCGGTCAAGCCATTTTCGAGGTGTAGCGTAACCACTACTGGATCTTCAGCTTTGTATTTTTCTGCCCATGTTATTTTTTATTCCAGCTTTTTGCCAGCATCTGCCCCTAGTTCACCATTTTTATTCTTGAACTTAATGACAATTTAATTGGTTTCACGGCATGCAGCTAACGTCTTTTCAACCTTATCAAGGCATCTCCAAGCTAGAAGTGTCTTTCGGTCGCGGGGGCTTAAAACAGCCACTTTGGCAAAATCATAATAGGAAAATATTATGAATCATCGTAAAATGTCACTAACTGACAATTCATATTCAATATTAATCGCTAAGCCGTTGGTCCCGGCTATTATTTGTGGATCATTGACAGTCGTTACGGGTCGTCAGAAGCCCGAAAGTCTGACAACCAGTCTTACCAAGGGGTATCGTATTACTCAGTCACTGGGTAGTGGAGGTCAGATAGGCAGTCGCTCCATGTAAAATACTGGTATTCAGCTGTATCCGGTTAGACTGGAAGCCGATCCCAGCAGAGTTGGGAAAAGGCTAGGATGATGATGATGATGTGCGATTCATAATTATTACGAAATAATTCATCTGTTTGACAGTTTTCTATGGAGATTCGTAAAATGGTCCACACATTATGAATTGTTTTTGTGTCAAATTAGAGGAATTGCTAATGATAGCAGCTGGAAATTCAGGAAATGAATTGCTTTAGAGGAATTGCTAATGTGGCCGTTTAAGGCCATGTGATCAGGGTCACATGATTAAACCGGCATCTTTATGGATGACGTGAAGCTCTTGTGTCTCTTCAGACAGACTCAGTTTACACGCTATGCTATTGATAATTAAGTATTTATGCAAATTACGACCTCACAGCTCCATTTTTCTTTAATTACAAAATCTTCATCCAAATGACAAAGGAAAATGTAAATAATTTACATTTTACATACAATTACAAGTCATCACAGAGTATATTTATACAGTTGATACCCAAGGTCGATTGGACCTTGATTTTTATGTCCGCCATTACGAGGAAACGGCGATTCAATTGATCTCATCATTTTTTGTTCTATGGTATAATAATTGTACCCTTCGTGTATTTGAAACGTGCGCCAGGCATCAAATGTGATGGGAAGAGTAAAAACGTTAATGGTATGTGCGTGGGTATACTGGACATCGATGAGTTGTATCTGATGGGAATTTTGGAGCGTATGGTTTTTTGAAGGAAAGCAATTGTGTTTCATGATATGGCGGATTGTTTAATTATCGTTTATTGTTTTGTTCAGCATATTGTTTTAAAGAATCTGTTTGTAGAACCGGACGTTTTCGGAGATTAGTTTATGGTCTGCCTCAACTATAATTTTTAAATGTCCATTTTTTGGCATCTCCGAAACTTCGGGGGCCTAAAACGGCCAAATTAGCAATTCCTCTAAAAACAATTCATTTCCTGAATTTCCAGCTGTCATTAGCAATCATAATTTACCGTAAGTACAATTTGTGACATTTTACGATGATTCATAATTGAATCATTTTCCTATTATGATTCTGCCAAAGCCTGAACAGGCTAAGACCAAAAAAAACATAGCGGATATCGTACAACAAATACTATATCGTACTAATTACGTATATAAAGGACTACCTAACTCTCTTAGGTAAAAGATTTAAAAAATGATTACAAAGCATATTTAACATGTTCCATCTGTCTTCCAGAAACCCATGCACAGACAAAAACCACCTCTTCCTGGCCCCAGGAGTGCTGACAGCGGGCGGTATGAACCGCGCATGCGTGTCCAGGTTCTACACTGACGGTCCAGCTCGCTTGACGCTGACCTTGCTGACTGAGGACAGGCAGATCGTCACGGCTTCTTCACAGCTTTCAGGTAATGTAGTAGATATACATTATGACAACAAAATATTGAAAAAAGAAATTTTATCTAAGAGTAAACGTGATCTGAACAGAAACAATCCTTACTAATATTGCAAATTCGACAGTAACTCTGTTTGTCTGTCTGTTACCTTTTCACGCCTAAACCACTCAACGGATTTAGATAATTTTATTATTATTATTTGTTATATATTTTGTATATCTCGGGACCATCGGGGTCCCGGTATTTTGAAAGGCGTACGAGGGGCCGAAGCCAACTCGCAGAGGCCCCTTAGACAATTTTAAATGGATTGAGGCACCAACCGACGATTATCCCTGTACGCACTATGCTAGTGCACCCAAGGACAATCCCCGGTTGGTGTAGGACTATTGCAGTACATGGAAACAAAACATTGGACTATGGGTTTGGCTGGCTATAGTGGAATGGTTACCAGGAACTATGGAAGGACTATGACCCCTGCCTGACCAATGATATATAATATATATTATGGATAAGATGGCAGGGGGTGACTTGCACACTCAATAATGGGCCCCCAGAAACAGTTGCTGGCACATAGTGACGTAGCGACAAGGGGGCAACACTTCCTGAGGTGCTTGACGAGTGGAGTGGTATCCCACGGCTTTCAGAACAATCCCAGAGCCCGGAAGATGGTCAAGATCCCTACGAGCACTTACTGGAATACTTCCTTCCTCCGAGCACGTTTGCTCTTGCGAGTCTCCACTCAAGCCAGCCAATAAAGGCAAGAATGAGGTGGGAACTCTGTTCCTCGTCAGTGTTCACTCCAGCCGGCCAATAAAGGCAAGCCAGAGATGAGGAACAAGCCTTCTCCCGGGAGGTAGGGTCCGTGAGGTCGCTACTGCCCAACAGCTCGCCACAAGCTGCCCTGCGGGTTTTTGTATCTCTCTTGGTCTGGCTCCTCACCCTAGCCCCGTTCCGGCAAAGTAAACTCTGCCGGCACAGACCTAAAGTTCGGAGCGCACAAGCCCCACCACGACGTCAACGTAGAGATACATTATTATAAAATTTGGCATGGAGATAGATGGCATCCCGGGGAAGGACATAGGCTACTTTTTATCGACATACCACGCGGGCGAAGACGCGAGCGGAAGCTAGTCGGTTATATATTGTAACCCCAGAAAAAAATTTAAACTAGGAGATATTCAAATAAGCTGTGTCATGATGGTGTAGAATTGTGATAAAGTAGTTCTTGAACTATAACTGCCATCTTTTTCGCAGGCGATGGAGGTTGCTTGGACATCAATGTCCCTTTGCTACCAAATACAAAAGCTGACTTGATCGTCAACATCAGGTGAGAATCAAGCTAAAGTGTACTCTGATTATATTTTTCCGCCATTGTAAAATATTGAGAGCGACTATTGTAGCAACATAATTATATTACTAGAAATAGGGACCTATTAGTTCAACCAGGTTTCAGACTGACTCTGGCTAAGGTAGACTCATCTTTCATGGGGTACTGTTTAAAATGTTACAATAAAATTCCTCCCCACATACTTCAACTGAACGAGACGAAATTCAAAAAAAAAAAAAACTCCTTTGTATTATATAATTGCATAGCACAGGTGTGAGTACTATGTACTATTGAGCTACCATTTACTGGGTAATCTGTCTTTCATTGACTTGAATGGCGGCTGGGAATGTCGTGCTCACTCAAATGTCTCGCTGATGGTGGCGCGTGTGTTGGATCATTTAGCTCCCTTCAAAGTGGTTGAGCTGAATGGTGCTTATCCATGCGTCATGTTCGTGAATGTTAATTTTTGAATTGTTTTTATGTTATAATCGCGGACGCTTTTAACGTGCTTTCTACATTGTTCTCACATGTATAATTTCTACATGAATGATGTAACCCATATATTTTAACAATATTTTGATTTAAAAGAGTGCCCGTGGAGTTTCTTGCCCGTTCTTCTCCATAGGTACCTAATACGCTTTGGAATGGGCAGCTATCTTCATATTTCTGACTGACCGACTCCTTGACAATTCAAAAGTGCCTGTAAATGGTTTAATTGAAATAAATGCTTTGAGTTTTTGAGTTTGAATTTAGCCTATATCGATTTAAGCAAGCATGCACTGTTGAAAATATCATTTCAAATTCGAGTTACTGACTAAATTAAAATAAACCAAAGGCAATTCAAATCTATTGACCAAAACATATCAAGACTATTAGCAAGTAGCTTTTCTTAAAAACATGGCCTAATAGATCTTCCACCACCCAGGTACCCTGAAGCCCAGTGCGTGTGGGAGCGTCGGCTGCCGCTCCGCATCTCCAGCGGGCGCGTGGTCGTGCTATCAACGGAGCGTGCGCGATACCGACCTGGGGAACTGCTGCGTCTGCGCGTGCTGTCGCTCAGGCAGGACTTGGCACCGTCGCATGGATTGGTGAGTTAATAGCCAAATTATTAAACAAAAGAAAGGATGATTGAGTAAAGTTTCGTTAAATGAACTGAACCACTTATTTAAAACTATGCCGTTTTGGTGAAGATTGAATTATTTTGGGGAGATTCAAGCATGGAGACTTAACGTAGACACTGCTAGAACCAAGTGGGCACATGATGATCGCCCGCCATACTAACTCACCATTGGTTTTATCGTAAGCGGCTGCGCAGAATACCTCAGCAACACCATCATTGAATAACGACCGAACAAGCTCGACCAGACACGTTCCATACACTTTTAATTCATTTTGATTGAATAATATTATTATTTTTTCCTTCCCACCCTCCTTGTTTATGCGTATCTGACATCGTAAATACAACTCGACCAAGCTAAGCTTGCACTCGCGTCGATTACGTCACACTGACGCTTACGTACGGTCTGCAAAAAAGGATTCGCTATGACTTTAAAAAAGTAGATTAGTAAGATTTTGCTTTGCATTTTTTGTTTTTAAAATTATATTATACATAGGTACATTAAAATATACACAAAAAAACGAGGTGAAAACTTAGCTTGGTGGAGTTGTATGTACCGAATCCGAGCTTATTAGCATGATCTTGTTCAGGGCCGACCTTCAGCAAGGTCCCGTCGGCCTTACATCTCCATTATACCATAATATATTGTACCTATTGTTGAATAATTTTTAACGTTTCGATTTTAGAAAATGACTACAATGTCACATCCTCGAGTTTTTACTTCCTATGTGACTTTTCGACGTGTCATTTGTTTTGGATCGGTCTTTGGAACTGTCAAACATTATTCACGGAAATCGTGATCGTATCATGTGTCAAGATCCTTTGGAGCTGGCCTTTCCTGCGATCATACGCAATGTATTTGAGAAAAGCCTATTTGGTAGACATAGAAACGATTTCTAACAAAAAAAATTACATAGCACAACAATGAAATGAAATTAAATCATCACAACAAACATCAATGTTTCTTTCATTCAAAAGAAGTAGAATAAAAATAAGAAAAAGAATACATAATAAAAAACGAGTCGATTTATAAACCTCCTCCTTTTTCTTTCGTCGGTTAAAAATGTAGGTATCATCTTTTGGCTCGAATTCACTTTAATTCACTTTATTTATTTGTACCTCATTTAAGACACCATAAGTACACAGTCCTGCTTTCGAAGCAGTCCTACCACTTGTAACTGTTGATTACTTATGGATATGAAACGTTTCTCGTACTATGTACCTGTAGTATGTACCTATGTTTATATACTACTAGGAGATATGTTTAAAGGTCAGGGCTGCCCGTAATTTATTACGATGGGGTTGGTAAAACCGTGATATTTTTGATTCAGCGTCGATGAATAATTTTACTTAATTCAATTTCTTCTATTACTAATGGGGCTTCTCAATCTGATAAGAAAGTTCCAATACGTTTCTCATTGCCAACGAGTAATATAGGAATTACTCGTTGGCAATGAGAAACTAATTCGAACAACGGATCCGGATAACAACCATACCAAAATACCAAGGAATCTCTTTTCAAATTATAACGCCGCGTGCCGGCCGGCCAATAATTAAGGGTCAGTGACAACTGGGCCCGAGTCAACTCAACCCGAATAATAATACCAGATACTACGTCGTAGAAATGCCTAAAACAGTGGTGTGTACCGAGGGCAAGAAGTTTTTCTGCTTTGTGAATAAAAAACCAAAATCTTCGGAAAACAAAATTAATTTCGTTCTTTAGTTCGTTCATTCGTTTAAACTATCGATTTTCTGCCTGACCGTACTAATCACCATAATAGGGAGTAAAATATCTGGTATTATTATTCGGGTTAAGTTGACTCGGGCCCAGTTGTCACTGACCCAAAAATATATTGTCGGCAATGTATTGTTCTAATCTATGACAACCTCGTGTTAGGAAGTTCTACCAGTACGCCGTCATACTTATTCGTGCTGCCAATAGCATTATTACTTGCTGTATTCAGATTTGGGCATTGGTGCTGTTGGAATTACAGGCACATAACCAACCTTTGGTCCAATATTGGCAAACCCTGTTGTGTGTCGTTCTACATCATCATACCTTACTAGTGTCTATTGATTTCTTTTTGCATTCGCCATTTTACTTTCTTCGTCATTCTCAAGTGTTGCCATCCCTAGTATCCTTGTATCTCGTAGTATTTCTTACAGAGAAACGGGTTGTGAATACATAAACAGTAGCAGTTTATTCCCGCTGCCTAGATCCTGAGCTGGTTATAAAGATGAGGATTAACACTCACACGAAACTCTGACAAGATCAAACATTATTTTGTTATACCGATTTCTTATTTATATAATACTAGCAGCGCCCAGCAGTTTCCCGTGGGAATATCGAGATAAAAAGTATCCTATGTGTTAATCCAGGTTATAAACTATCTGTGTGCCAAATTTCATCCAAATCCGTTTTCTAGTTTTTGCGTGAAAGAGTAACAAACATCCATCCATCCATCCATCCTCACAAACTTTCGCGTTTATAATATTAGTAGGATTGGTAGGATTCTATTGACGACGATATAATCGCTCCCTTCTATTTTGGGAATCATATAAATTAATTAATAAAATATAAAGAAATATTTAATATTTTTTTTTTTTTTTTGGAAATATTTTATGAAACTTTGAACATAATAAACATGTTGATTTTCTCAATTTCGACGCAAACTATTTAAAAAAATACTACGTTACTTAAAAATAACTCAAACTCAAACTCAAATTCTTTATTGCATTCATGTGTAGGTACAACAGCTGTTACATAGATAAATAAAGTAAGATCCAACATACAGTTTCCGCTTTCGGGTTTCGACCAAAAAAAAACTCACATAAATACGGAAAAACATCGCATTAAATAAAATAAACATTAACTCAGCAAAAAAGTGCCGCGATCTGCAAATATGTAAATCATAATAAGTTTTGTGTGCCAGTGACACAGTTCGCGAGTTGTTTATACACGAAATATAGACGTGATGCAGATTTATATAGCTCATTACTTTTTAATCACTTTTTCTCTTAAAACTGTAAGTTGGTTACCCACTGCTACATTCAGGTACTTATGTAAACAAAATATTGTAAAAACCCTTTTTTTAAGAGTGCTTAGTTTCCTCCATATAAAACTACCTTTTGAAAGGGCAACTAGAAGTACTTCTTCTTTTTCGCGTATTAAAGACAATAATTAAAAAATGAAAGGTCTCAAACGTTACATCTTTTTATCGATTTAACTTTGACTTCGTTCCTTTGGGATTAGTGAAGAATTAATCTTAGAATTTTCGTAATTTTATAATGTTTCTCATGTATCTTATATTTGGTTTTCCTACGAAGCGCTCTTGAAATGGTAAGTAGGATAAATTTCAAAGGTCGCTACGCCCGCTACGGGGATTCTCAGTAGTAATTAACCTCATACGGGGAGTCCCCTCATGCTGTGGATCGAACAATTTATCGACTAATGAAAATGAGCCATGAACATCGACAATCTTAGTTTACCATGAGACCTCTGTCATTTCACATCTATATCTGGGATGGCAACACATCTCCCATGTCTCTGGTTGCAATACCAGAGACATGGGAGATGTGTTGCCATCCTGCTGATGATTTCCATAGGCGGCGGTATCCACTAACCATCAGGCGGATTGCCTGCTTATACACCAGCCATTACCATAACAAATACCAATACGACAAGAGTATTTTTGTCAATGAAGATTGATTTTCGCCAAAAATCCCATATGAAACCTGCCTTCCCATTTCGATACACAAACACCATAAGAGCCCAGTACTACTGACACAGTTTGTACTCGAAACTCGTTTGCACACCCTGTAAGCAAAGGATTTCTCTTGTGCCCATAAAAATTAAAACTTATTTTTATACTTTTAGCAATTTCACTTTTGCTGGTACCTAATGGATTTAAATGTAAGTGCTTCTTGTCATTTACTTTCTTTTCAAAGTTTGCGACAAGTTTTCATTTCTCTTTTTAGGGTTCCGTATGTCCGAATAAAAAAACGGAACCCTTATAAAATCACTCGTGTATTTGTCTGTCTTTCCGTCTGTCACAGCCAATTTGCTCCAAATCTAATGGACTGATAAAGTTGTAATTTGGTACACATATCAATTTCTGAGTCCCAAGCACGGACGTGTATAAATGGATTTTGAATTATGGAGGTCACTTATGGGAAACAAAATAATAATAAAATTAACAAAAAAAGGTTTTGCATTTTTTGATTTTAAGAAATAATGAAAATCCGCAGTACTACTTACTTGCGCAAGATCAAGCAACTCAGCCTATCTCAGTCCACTGCTAGACTTAGGACTCTCCATGCAGGCGTAGCATGAGCACCGTTTTGTCGACGGAAGAGTAGACAAAAATGACGTTTCCTGTAGACAGTAGACGGTATGAGACGGCAGCAAAATAGAAAGAGTCAACTACACTTTTTACGAAATTCACTCTTTTACATAATTCGACTCAGAATTCTTTGTTTTATCATAGAATTTATCGGTTGTCAGTGTGATTTTGACAGTAAGGATAGAAAAGTTTCTTCCGAAATAGTCTACATATAAAAAGACCTAGACAAAGATCGTTAGAAATGAAGAAATGAAAGACAAAATGAGAGATAGTAGAAAGATTTCTACGGTGGATGTCAAAAATGAAGAAACGAACTGTCACTTTGTATAGAAAAAGCTATGTCTATTCTTGGTTGAGATAGAAAGCGCCATGCTACGCCTGCAGGCTGCGCTTCAACACCCTCTCCTCTACCTTCCGCATTCAGTCTGTCCCAGCTAACTTTTTAGGTCGTCGGTAGATCTAGCCGTCCCACACTACGCTTGCCGATATGCGGTCTGCACTCTAGGACTCGTCATCAGCCCGCATGATCATCATCAGCTAAACCATTTCCCTCCTACATAATCAGTTAATCACCAGCTTCCGACCTACTTCAGAACAATGAGAAACAGAAATCATCCACCCAATAAACTAAATAAAACTGTAAAGTTTCGATAAAAAACGAACAAAACGTGGGACTACACATTGTGTCTGATCGACGAGTGAATAACGAACGGTTTACAGTTACCTGTCGAGAGGAGACCGGTCGACACAATAACACCAATACTGATGGACGCAGTTACGGATAGGTTTATAGATGCGTTGATTAAAGGAACCAGTTATAGATCAAGTAATGACAGGATTCCAGATAAATGTAAGGATGAAGGGAGGCCTTCGGTCGGCGATGGGACAGAAACAGGTAATATAAACAATGCCAGGATTATCTCTATCACTTTAAATTGTGCACTTTCGTGGATTTTGAGTGTACCTATTGCTCACTTGTCCTGGGGGTCAAGTCTACTAATTTACAAACGTGTCAGTGGTCTCGCAATGATGAGTAATTGACAGATTTTGTATGGCATATTTGTCAAAAACTGATCATTGTGAGACCACTGACACGTTTGTAAATTAGTAGACTTGGCCCCCTGATAATTGTTTAACACTTTCGCGGACACTCAATGAGACACAATTGAAGTTTGATGTTATTACGTTTACTGTCCGCGAAAGTGTTAAGATTATCGTAGGATAAAGTAAATAATTAATAATTTTTGTTATCATTAAAATGACCAAACATCTACTGCTGAGTATGAGCATACTGAAAGACAAATTAACAATCATAGGAATGTCAAGGTTTGCAAATGGAATGTTGGCTCGATAACTATCGTATCTATGATCCACCAATACTCTTAGAAATGTATATAAAGTTACATACAATCATACTTAACGCCTTCTTCCCATTGGGGTAGGCAGAAACTACAGACCGCCACCTGCTGCTACGATCCTTACATACTCCTTTTGCTTCGTTTACGTTCAAACATCTGGTTAACATCAGAATCATCATCGTCATCATCTAGTCAAGTTTATCATATGCATAATCAGTCTACAACGTTCCCACTGTTGTGAGACAGGCCTCCTCTCTGTGAGAGGGATTGGGCCATAATCCACCACGTGGGCCCATTGCGGGTAAGTTAGTTGAGTTTATCGTATAATTCGCATTACCTTTTAAGGACCTATACTACCTCAGCTCAAATTCACTTTTTATCTCGCTAGCACTCACTCGCGGCCTAAGTGAGAGCGAGACGGAGTGGAATGGAGGCGACTCCAACCCTCGAATAGTTTAGGTGATTTGAAGTATTTTTTTAATATCAGCGGTTTATAGTTCGGTTTAGAGATAACTTTGGTTTTCGTCAAACATAGGACCTAGCATAAATCCTCAACTTTAACATATATTTATTTCAAAATTAATGCTGCAGTGTTTTCGGCATAACGGAGGATCATGTTAAGCAATTTGAGTTTGTACAGGCCCTTAAGAGCAGGCAAATTAATATGCAAGCCTAATACAAAAAGTATCGGGTTGGTCTTTGTGACTATCAGTAACCATAACTATTCGTGTTTTGGAGCTAAAGCAACACACATAACCACTTCAGGTAACAGCAAAAAAAAAACAGTTTAAAAATCACAATGCCTGCCCAATTTGTAGTATACACAGATTTGTATAACAAATCGATTTGCTTTCACTACAATGCGTTACATTTGGACTTGTTAACTGCAATATATTTGATAATAGGGCCGACACCCACAGGTGCAGCGGATGGCTTGAATAGATGCATTCTAAAGTACACGAATTGGATTTTATTGACATTTAACAGGTGCTTTATCGTTATACATACATCCGGGCATTGTCGATATACTATGTAATAAATAGGACTGGTATACTTGCTTGACTAATGCTTAAAAAAGGGTGCAACTTCTCTGCGTCCAGCGCTCGGCGTGGCAACACGTCGTGTTCAGGTTCGCGACTGGTCAATCGTCATCCTGAGGATGCCTCGTTGAGAGGTGAAGCACGTATCGATTTCTTACTAGGTTTTTTATGACTTTTGAGGAATAGTTAAGCGGAATAGGTTACTAAATATATCTGCGTCTATTGTATTTTGGGGTGCATTCTGTTATCTGCAGGGTTTTTTTAGTGCAGTTTTGGACAGAAGGTTTGCATGGAGATCCTTTAATTATGATTTGTGTGAGAACGTGTTACGGTTAGACTGGAAGCCGACCCCAACATAGTTGGGAAAAGGCGAGGCAGATTGATTGAATCGTAAAAGAAAGCAGTTGTATTAAGCCAGACACCACCCAGCCAAAGCTAAGAAATTATCTTGAACAAGTACGCAAACAGACTCGAAAAACCACTTTCTTCCTGAACCATGCGAAATCTTAATCTTCTACACTGCCTTTGTCAGTTCAGTCAATATTTACTTACGTTTATATTCATGGCTCATTTACACATGGAGAGTTTATCGCCTGGAATAGTTTATGGACAAAAAAAAAAGTTGACTCGTGTAAAATGAATTACCTACTTAAATGCTTTTGAAAATAGAATCCCTGGTTTCTCGTAGAGCTCTAAGACTGCCAAATAAACCTGTGAGTGATAATCCGGTAATTCATGACCCCAAAAAACGCTACAGTTTAGCTTTAAAAACGCATGAGATCAGATGTGGGTAAAAAATTACCACCCTAACAATTTTTGCAGAAAAATTAGAGGCAACTCTTTGAAATGCATAATGTAAAGGGCAGGAAAATGATAATTGCAATGCTTGTAAAAGGCTGCTAAGTCATAAATACTAACATAACTTAACACCAACATTGTACACTTAGTTCGCAATAAACGTTTTGACTTTGACTTTTGACTTTGAATGTTACCTTACAATCGTATTGCGAATTCGAGAAAATCGCCCGACGAGTTTCCTCTGACATATATGGTAAATTATAGTAGGAGAAGTTTATGTTCCTCGTTTGATTGTAACAGAATATGAGTGCGATTATCGTTCTTGTCTCTCCCCAGGCGAGAAATTCTCCCCATGTAAATGAGCCTTAAAGCTCGGATCACGGATCAGGGTCATTGGGTTAAGGCTGTAACGGTAAAGATGATTCATCTTAATCTCAGTTTTATTGATCTTAAGTGGTTTGTTACTTCGTGATGGTTTAACAGCCCGTTTATAGTTGCGGTCAAGGTTTCTATTTATTGACGTGTTTATGGTTTGTATTTGTTGTTTGTTGTTGTAGATAGGTAATTTTGAACGGATGTAATGATGAACCGAAAAAGCATTAGCATACTCTGAAAAGAATGGCGGTGTTAAAAACGGAATTCCAAATCCGAATCATAACAGTTTTATGAGTCCGTAAATATCCACGAACAGGGGCTGTACTATGAAGTATTAATGCCATCATTATTTCACTGCGAAAAAAGGATGGTGCTAGCGGCCTTGTATAGCTCCGTCTCTCACTAACACTGGAAAAATGGTGGCATTAATACGTCGTATTGACCCCCCAGATCTTTTTCTTAAGCCCATCAGAATTTCCATAATCATCTTGCTTCTAGATATATACAAACCCAGTCCAACCTCCAGATTCTGGTTGAGGCCTGCAAAAGAGGCCAGCTCTAAGACAGTAGGTACCTACATATATCTATACATACATATAGAACAAAGTCGCTGTACGTGTTTGTCTCTGCGACCGCGTTGTTCTTCTAAACTACGCAACGAGTTTGATGCTATTTTCGCAACTCGGTTCCTATAAACAAAAACGAATCGTTTTTTTCCCAATGGTAGCATTTTTTATTGCCAAACATTCATAATTCCTCAGTAGCACTCCGGAGTCTGGATTTGTGCCTGGTTGATGGCAAGAGGCTCGCCACGACATGGGCCTTAAACGTGGGCGATGGTAGGTGCACTATACAGGGTATTGGTAAAACACCAGCAACCTCTTAAGGAGTCATTGTACTCATGATTATGAACAAATTTTACTATGGGAACAAATATGAAATCGCGAAAAAAAAACAGCTGTTCAGTACATTTATGTTCGCATAGGTAACTCGTCAAAATGTACGGAACAGCTGTTTTTTTTTTCGCGATTTCATATTTGTTCCCATAATAAAAGTTGTTCATAATGATGAGTACAATGACTCCTTAAGAGGTTGCTGGTGTTTTACCAATAACCCTGTATAGGTACACCTCTGCCCAATCTTTTGGGGAAACAAAGCGTGATGTTATGTACATTATCATTAAAGTAATCTCGATGTTTTGTCAAGTCTTAATAACCTTGCGAATCAGGAGCGGCTAGTTTTGAATAAATCAATTATTCGTCAAGAGTGTTCGAGTATCGTCATTCCATTGTTTTTGTACCACACTGTTGTTAAATGTATCCGTCTATTTCAGATCGAGGAAGTCTGGCTGGAAGGCCCCCGTGGTGCGTGGGAGGGGACGCGGGTGACACAATGGCAGCGCGTGCGCACACGGCTGGGGCTCGCTCATCTGGTGTACCAGCTGGACGAACTGGCGCCAAGCGGCAAGTGGACGGTCAGGGCTAAGCTAACTGATGGGTCACAGGTATGGGTGCAAGAATGAAATAAATATTATGGATTAAGTAAAATTTACATCATGAGTTAGAGAAGGGACGATGTTTTATTATTATGGTGGAGAATGCCAAGTACAAATAGTTCTTTTGAAGGATTAGTAAAGTAACCGCAATTAATTTAACCACAAAAGGCAGTGGTTGTATCTATTGACCAAACACATAAAGCGATACAAAGTTATAAAGAGGTACAACCGTTTTTCAGATTTATTCAGTGAAGCACGAACTAAATATATAAACGAATTCGTATTTTTAACCGACTTCTAAAAGGAGGAGGTTATCAATACGCATGTTTTACAAAATCGTATAAAATCGTTACGTGTTGCATCATGAAGACTAGTGTACTAATACAGTAACCAGGGGCTTAAAACAGTCACTTTGGCAAAATCTTATTAGTCAAATAATAAGAATCATCGTAAAATGTCAAAAACTGACAATTCATAATATTTTGATCTGCGTGCGATTCATATTACGAAATAATTCATCTGTTTGACAGTTTTCTATGGAGATTCGTAAAATGGTCCATACATTAAGAATTGCTTTTGTGTCAAATTAGAGGAATTGTTAATGACAGCTGGAAATGAACAGCTTTTAGAGGAATTGCTAATGTCGCCGTTTTAGGCCCTCAGTAATACAGTACCTAACCGAATTACATTTTTCTGTGTCGGCATTATTTTCTTCCTTTTTATTTTTCTTCCCAACCAATATATTTAAGCTCCTAATTACCTTTCAGGGCTCATCCGTGTTCTGGGTGGGCAACTACGAGCTGCCTCCGTTCCAGCTGAGCGTCCGCCACGCGCCCCGGGTGCTGCGGACCAGTAGTAGACTTGTCTGGCATGTTTGTGTCAGGTAAATATTATGATGAAAAGTTTTTCAGAACAATTTGGTATGTGCCTGAAGCTTAATAGAAGACCTTGTGAAGAAGGCCGTTGTACTTATTTGGCACACAATAACCAATATAAAGTTGTCTGTAGGTACGTTACAGGTGCTACCCTCGCCGTAGGTGAGTATATGTTACTTGGTGCTTGCTACCCTTCGATCAATACTATTATTGATCGAAGGTGCTATGCTACCTGTCAAAAATACTTATCACAATATTAAAATGGAGGGTTGACCTCTTGTAATAAAATTGTAGCTAGGCAAAGTTGAGAACTGCCCAGGAGATGAAAAGTATGCACTGAAGTATTCAGCTGACGGCGCCTATGAGGTCAGCGGATTAGGTACGAGTGTGCTTTATATAACCTTTAATGATTTCGACATAAACTACGCTAAACTTCCAAAATCAAACATCTTTGAGATCTTATATACCTAAATTAATCGAATATGTTAGTTTTGTGCTGGAACACTAAAGTACGTATATTTGTATTTATCAAGAATACTCTCCAAAAGCTATTAATCATGATGTTATGCCACCAGATACCCATGGTCGGAAGCAGTAGAGGGCATGCTAGTGATCCGCCTGCGCGGCGCGGGCGGCGGCAGCAGCGGCGGCGTCCGCACGGCCGTGCAGCTGCGGGCGCCGCGCGCCTGCCACCGCCACGCCGCCGCCGCCAAGAGGATCGGGCTCGATGGCGCTGACCCTCCTGATGTGGTGGTTGCTGACTTCTCCTTCCAGGTAAAGATCGTAAATTGTCACTGCAAAAGGAGCTTCTATCATGTCTCGGGTGTGATAGGAATAGATACTTTTAATAGGTTAAAATTCTTAAACCTATTCTTTACTGAACTTAAAATTATGTTTATTTCTGTAAGTAGATCTTTATTAAAGACTCGTGTTGTCAATATTTTGCCTGCATTTCCTAGCTGACTGATCCTTGAGAAGAAATGCCGAAAAACCTCTGTGTCTCGCGTAATAAGGTTGCTGAAGTCAAAATCTAATACTAAGGTCAAGATTCTATTCTACTCTTACGTTGGATTTTTTGTTTGAAAGTTGTGAGATAGTGACAGGAATAATGCTAAGCAAGATGGCACGTGCTATATATATGACACGTGCTGCAATGTGGAGACGACAATACAACAATAAATGAAAACACTGGCAATACTAATGCATAAGAGTATTTTGGAACTATCAAACAAATCCTAACATCGAAATTAAAAAAGTCTTTTTTTCAAACAAACTAAATAATATATGGGCCGATGGCCGATCTTTGACTAGCTACTGTAACTAAACTATTGGATATATTTCATTATTTTTTTATATGTAGACCGAGAACGTCATTAGATATACGGAGTTTCATTTTTTGTCGTATTGTCGTCTCCACCTTGTATATGTAACGTTTATTAATCTCGGCCTTAGTGTTTTCCTTAAGTAGGTTGCTCAAGTCAGAATCTGAAACTAACAGTCCAAGCAAATATTATCTACAATCAGGCTCAGAATTGTTGAAAACTTTAGTGTCAGCATGGAGGTTTGTGTGTTTGATCCTAGCAATAAACTATACGTTATGTTCTCAGGAGGAAGGCACCAGGATCTGGCAGAACACGACAGTGGTATCACAAGTGGTCGACAAACCGATATCCTTGGAGTTCCTCACTAAGTATCGAGCGGTCATCTCTCCGGGATTACCTTACAAGCTGAAGGTAAGTTCCCACGTGCAATTAGTAATACAATAGATATTATAAAACCTTAGGTCAAATATGTCATTAGAGGTAATTGAACCAAAAATTTAATTAAAAC
This sequence comes from Lithophane semibrunnea, assembly GCA_947363905.1. Taxonomy (NCBI): domain Eukaryota; kingdom Metazoa; phylum Arthropoda; class Insecta; order Lepidoptera; family Noctuidae; genus Lithophane; species Lithophane semibrunnea. Next base: position 15,780,640 of record OX376205.1, read on the forward strand.
AGTCTTAGTTTAGACTTGAAAAACAAAAGGAATACCCAAATTACTCACACGATTTTAGTAAAGTATTGAATTGTGACTGTTAATTTTTTTTGCGTGGGAAAACAGTTTATTTTTTTGTTGTTTTAAACAATAAAACTGCAGGCAGTGGTTCATCGCCCCAGACGAACTAATAATGTGTTTTTTGTTTATGTCTGTAGTTTTTATGGTGTACATAATAAAGAATATTCTATCAATCACTGGATTGAATTGACAAACAAATGAATTTTCATCCAATATCAATGTTCTCTCGAAGCCCAATCTCGATTCGATTCGAGCTCGAGTCGAGCTTTTCCTGAAGTAAGTACTCAAGGGAACTTGGGACAAACATTTCAATCTCCCCCCCCCCCCCCCCAAGCAATCACTGGTGAAAATGTTTACGGTAGGTTCGCAGAAGTACATACAAAACGATTGTAGGTAATCAAAGAGTAATTAATGTTTTTGTAGGTAATGCTTTTCAAGGAAACATCACTTTTAGACTGCAAAACATTACAATTTTATTTGCAGGATTTAATCCATAACAGCAACACAATAGTTTATTGTAGGTAATAAAACAAATGAGCATATTTTTTTGAATGAATTGTTTTTTATTCTGACCTCATCTGCATCTGCTTTGTCTCACCCAACACATAACTTCATTTACCACTTTTCACTGTTGAATTTCAATACTCAACCTTTTACAACCCTATGCTACATTTATATCTGTTATGTTTATGGTGTACGGTATGTATGTGTATGGTGTAAAATACTGGTATTTATTTATTTATTTATTTATTTATTTCATTAACAATTTTTACATTGTGTCGAAATGTCTTAAGTAATTATAAACTAACACAACACGACATATAAATTAACATAGATTTAAAAAAAAAAAAAAAAAAACTAAAAGTCAAGAAGATACACATTTCATTAAAATAAATTTTGGTACATTAATCGATATAAAAGTGCAAAAATTCCATAATGTCAAAAAAAAATTAAAAAGCAAAGAAAAATAAAAAGTTAGGAAAACAATCATGTGTTGACAGTTCCCCAGACACAGTAACTACACATCACTGAGAAACTCATCAAGTGTATAATAGCATTTTTCTATCAGAAATGACTTTAGCTGATTCTTAAACTTATTTATATTGTAAATGGACTTTAATTCTACAGGTAGTTTATTATACAATTTAATTGACTGATAGCTTGCTGCATGACTAACTACTTTCAAATGCGGTTGTATCCTATAATGTAAGTCCTTACGTCTTGTAGCTTCCCGTTTATTTCTTTCCTCAAGTGATTCGAAATTGTGTAGATTTTTCATGAGGTCTGTGAGTAAGACTAAAATATATAAGCAAGGTACCGTTAATATCTGCAGTTCTTTAAAGTGCTCCTTACACGATTCCCATTGTGGAATTCTCACCATGGTTCTTATGGCCCTTTTTTGTATGACAAAAGCAGTATTCACATTGTATGCATAACTACCTCCCCATAGAGCAATACTGTACCTAAGCCTTGACTCAACGAGTGAATAATATACTATTTTTAACTGTTTAATAGAGATCTCATCTCGAAGGCTTCGAAGGGCATAGCAAGCTGAACTAATTGAACTTTCTATGGCTGTCAGTTCCTTTTTCCAGTTTAAGCTTTCGTCAATATGAATACCTAAAAATTTCACACTGTCCACTAGGATTATTTTATTATCATTCAAAGTTATGTCAACTGAATCTTTGCTTCTCGACGTTGTTCTAAATAACATGGCATTCGTTTTATTTGTATTTAAGTTAAGATTGTTGATGGTAAACCAAGAATGAAAGAGAGCCAGAGCCTTATTAACCTTAATTCTTAGAGTTTCTATATCTTCTGCGGCTATAATAGCATTCGTATCATCAGCAAAAAGAACAAGGTCTGTATCAATATGTTTTAGGATGTAGTTAATTAGATCATTAATAAACAAAATGAAGAAGATTGGCCCCAATATTGAACCTTGTGGAACCCCTTGTTTAATTAGTTTTAGTCCCGATTTATATACTTTTTCGCATTTTTCTTCTTCCACTTTAATTTCTACATATTGCTGCCGATTTCCTAAGTAAGATTTAAATAGACTTAAAACTGGTCCTCTAACTCCATAATGTTCCATTTTGGCTAATAGTAGCTTATGATTAACTGTGTCAAATGCAGAGCTTAGATCCAGGAATAATCCTACGACTTTTAATTTCTCATTAACTCTATTTACTACCCCATCCATTAAAGTATTAATTGCGTCATTTGTTCCCACATTTTTCTGATACCCGAATTGTCTATAATTAAGAATTTTGTTGCGATTTAAATGTCTTAGAAGCCTTACTTTAAGTATTTTCTCAAAAAGTTTCGAAATTTCAGCTGCATCCGGTTAGACTAGAAGCCGACCCCAACATAGTTGGGAAAAGGCTAGGCAGATTAATGTATAAGGTGTACATAATAAAGAGTAAGTACTCTTTGTAACTATCTAAAAGAAGACACAATAATGTCTTCGCACGTTCTTCACCAGGTCAAAGCAACCCGTTGGGACGACAAACCAGGTCCGAACGAGCTGGTCCGCGTGTGCCGCTACCCTTCCACACACGTCGCCGCCCTCGCGCAGACGACCAGCAAGCCTCTTGAGAGCATGTGTGCTGAGGGAGCCACTGATGCCAGCGGTGTAGCTATCCTGCTGTTCGCAGCGGGCGATGATGCAGCGCCTTTTTATAGGTTTGAGGTGAGATTAGTTGCCTTAAACGCTTTTTCTTTCCATTTTTTATTTCTTACTGTGTGGCGGTATCTACATCGCCACATGCGAACTACGCATCAAAGACCTGACTTCACACAAAAATCCTGACGTCACATAAAATCCTGCATCGCGCAATTGAAGTTTACCGCGCAATGGACATAAGTTGCCTGACACGACACCCGTCTGGTTGGAGGATCCTCCCTTTTCTATGGTGGATGAGTGAACTTTACACCCTGTTCCTCATACTCGTAAAACTGCAGCTTACTAAATAACGTCTTAGTTTAAATGGCTTCCGATTTTCGTGTGTAAAGTTTATGACCCTAGAAAATGACCCAAAAGTTAAGAACATGGTCGAAAAAATCCTGTATTGATTTGACTGGAAGTACAGTATGCGACCGTTCCGAAAGAAGTTGGAGGTTTTACACGGAGACTGTCACACTACTATAATACGGCCGCTATAACTTGGCAGGTCTTATGTTCAGACCTGTCATGTTATAGCGCTTATAACTTTCGCGCATGTTCCCTCACTCACTCACGCCACATTTCACCAATTGGTTCCTAAAAAAAGCTACGGTGCATTTGCAGTCCTCAGCGCAAAGTTCGAAACTACCAAGATAACGGCCGTATTGTACTCGTACATAGTGAAATAGACGCTCTACAAACCTATACTTTTTCTAAAACTCATTCTGCCCTAACGCCAAGTAATGCTAGGCATACTATATTTTATTTTCGAGATCTCGAATATACAGTTCCACCCCAGACCACAAAATAAATGGCACACACACAAAATAAGGTACACACGGCTACATATCACGCTATACATTTCCAGTTTATGCTGATCTCGCATTGTATAGGATTTCCGTACAATGCGAGGTCAGCTGATACTGGAAATGTATACCTTGATGTGTAGCCGTGTGCACATATATGATTGTTCTGTTACCCTGACCACGCTTCGTTGGTTTTTCGCCCAGGCCCACCTAACTAACGACACGACAACATCAGCTGCGCCACTCTCCCTGCCAGTCCGTCGCCCGTCCACCGTGTTCGCAGCCCTGGGCCCTCTGAAGCCAGACCCCGGGCAAGCCAGGACCTTCGTACCGCTGTATCTCAACACCAACATGACTTCTAAACCTTACACTGTTCATTTTGTGGTAAGTCTGGTAGATTCATAATAACTGTGCATTAAATTCACTATGAAAAAAGTGTAGCTGGCGGCCTGGCCTATCCTAAGTAGCTCTTTTTACTATATCTTTTATAATTCTCGTATCTTTTCGCTCGTTAGTCTAAAGTAACTTGTATTGGAAGTGTCAAAACCAACTTCAAAAGCTTCTAGAAAATATTGACCTAGACGGTACAATTTCACTTTTCAATTTTCCCTTTGAGCTCAGTTTTAGTCACTGTGGGTGATGTTTACACAGATAGTAGTTTTTATCGATCGTAGACCATAATTTAAGGACCCTCTATACGAGTTTCTTTAGTCAAACTAGAAACGAAATCCACAGTAACTAAATAAAAAAATACTCTACCTTTTCGCCCACAGGTCATAACTCGAGGTGGCGTCATTATCCGCTGGGCAGCCACCACCCAATGCCTCACTTCCAACTCCGGCCCCCACGCCCACACAGCACCTCGGAACAACAAATGTGACGTCAACAAAGATTCAAGAGACCTCATAATGGCACAACGTGACCTCAAAAATAAAATATTACCCCAAATACTTATAGCTACCAATCAGAGTGTTAGAGGATTTCCTTTCAGAGAATTCCCGAAAAGAGAGGTCATTGATAGTCCAGGAAGTCATGATGTACTAATGGCTCAGAGAGATACTTCATCGTATAACATCAGTACGGATGTATCTGATGCCTTGTTGGACAGGCATCAGTTGAAGGTCATGCTGCCAATCAAGGTGTCCCATCAGATGTGTCCTGATAGTCATCTGATAGCGTACTTCTATCATGAAGGAGAGCTCGTCAGTGCTAGCAAGCATTTCGATATGGAGGAGTGTTTTATTAACAAGGTTTGTTTTTTTATTTAATTTTATCTTATTTACAAGTTTTGTACTGACGAACTTTTGTGTGGCATTTACCCCCCCCATCCTACCATTATTGCTAAGTTTATCAACTCTCATCACACTTGCTCTAACCATAGACTATTCTACATAAGTTCTAAGTCTTAAGGCTTATAAAGTTTGTGGAAGGTTCCTTTAGATGCTAAAAAAACGCCACGTAGCGGTTGCCTAAAAAGACGAACCACTTTTCAACAAGAAAAGAATAAAACACAATAGACGTAGATATATTTAGTAACCTATTCCGCTTTACTATTTTTCAAGAGTCATAAAAAGCCCTGTAAGAAATCGACACGTCATGTTTTACCTCTCTACGAGGCATCCTCAGGATGACGATTGACCAGTTGCAAACCAGAACACGGCATGTTGCCACACCAAGCGCTGTGAACACGTTGGTGTGGCAACACGTCGTGTTCTCTTTTATAATGGATCTCCGCAAATCACGCCTGAATCAATTAACTAAGAAAAGAATAACTTGTTTTATGACACTCAGAACCTTCTTTCTTCCCTATAGGTGGAAGCAACATGGCTAACCCGTCAAGCTCAGCCAGGATCCACAGTATCCCTTCAGATTTCCACCCCTGGACCAGCTCTATGTGGGCTCTCAGTGCTGGACACTGCAGCCAAGTGGATTCAACAACCGCAGTCAGCCAAGGAACAGCTCATGACAAGTCTGAGGAGACTGATTGACAGTCACAGGAACTTGACAGAGTATGATTTGGCTGGAGTCTGCTTCCTTAGTAAGTTGAACAAAAGATTTCAATATACGTTGTTTTGAATATATTGTAAAATTTCTTTGCTGCTTTTTTATTTTTTGTAACTGTAGGACTGTAGGATCTTCATTATTATTTTCATAATTAAACTATTTGTGTCTTGGAAAATGTAGTAGTGCCTATTCTGATAAGGCTGTGCCTAGTTCGGGGCCCACGGCTACTTCTGCTAGAGTACTCTGTTTTTTTTTTATATGTAATAAATACCTCCCCTCAATCAGATCGATCCTCATTCTTCAGAGAGATCCTGTCCTCAACTGTCAGGCACTCACCAGATTTCTAACCATATGTGTATTCTGATATTAGTATTCTGATATTCTCGCATACAAATTATGCGAGAATATCAATAATAAGTCATAGGCAGCTATTACAAACTAAAGATGTGTCCCGCGGATATGAAATGAGACAACCGCGGTGTTTGCGTATTCAGATCGTAGACTGAAACGTTTGCTGTCCCGGAAAACAACATGTTGCGCAAAATTTTTGGTCACGTTGTCTGCTCTAGTTTACATCGAACCTCAACGATTCCCAAAAGTGTCAGACTTACCACATTCTAGTTTATTCAAAATCAAACGATACAATTATCTTTTCAGATTCCGATAACCCAGAAATTCCTTCTACCAGTATTGAGCTGACAGCATCCTGGATGGCCGCAGCGGGAGTGAGGTTGTTAGGAGGCGACTTGCAGGCAGGCAGCAATAATTGTATCCCTCGTCCACCCGCACTGCTGGTGGCTGATGAAACTACTGTCCCTAGAAGTGACTTCTCTGAGGTGAGCCAGTCTTTATATGGGTAGCTGATCTACTTGCCGTAAACCTTTTCATCTATTTTGTAAAAATAAAAACTTACGTAAAGTGAACTGTTATTCGACCTACTACTAGGGATTTACACCATTCACAACTCACGACAAGCTTACTTCACCTATATTTTTCATCTCCCAACCCGTACTGGGCCCGCGTGGTGGATTATGGCCCACACCCTCTCACAGAGAGGAGGCCTGTGTCCCAGCATTGGGAACATTATAAGCTGATTATTTATGTATGTTATGTTAGCTACTCTACCTAGCAAGCGACCATACAAAATGAAGTACACTTACTTAACTTTTAATAGATTTTCTTCTTACAAGAAATGGCCACTCAGAATGAAAAAGGCGTCCTTAATTTTGGTTTTTAGTTGCATTCTTAACATTTCTCTATTTCTCACAACCTTCCATTTGGGTAATTCAATTCATTTACCTCATCTTTTCAGTCTATGATTTCGCCATCTTCCTTGTAGGAAAGCAATCCCACTATTTTACGTAGTACAACTGCTTGATCCTCAGGCCTGGCTATGGCGTCTGCTAAGTATCGGCGCAAACGGCACAGGCGTGGCTTCCGCGCATACGCCCGACTCCATCACACGATACGAAGCTAGCGCCATCTGTGTGTCACGGAACGGAGTTGGCGTATCTGCACCTGCTGTTTTACAAGTTAGTACACTGCTTATAATCAACAGGTCATATCATAATATATATATCATCCCTACTCACTCGCGTTCGTGGCGGTTCCAACTCTTTACAGGGTGTATTTGCAGATCGGGGGGAGTCCCCCATGCTACAGGTGGATGCGGCTTCATGTCGCAGTTTAATTTGTGTTGTGTGTTGAATACTAACATTAGTTATTAAGTATATTGTTACTAACAAGAATATGGACCTGGTCCGAAATAAATGTTTATAATAATAAATAAATCTGTTCAATCAGCTTGATAACAAAATAAATAATTTGACAACCGAATAATAGTAGAAGAAGAAAATAATTAAAATGACGTCAAACGACATATTAAATTAAATTGTGACGTCATAACATGGTCAAGACAGTAGACATTTTCTAAATCAAGACTCAAGAGAAATCGAACAAAGAATTGATAATTTCAACTGTAACTATCATTGTCATAATCATAACAACAATAATGGTGTCCTATACACAAACAAATACCTAATACAAGTACCTAATATGACAGTGATTTGAATATAAAGTTACCAGAGTTTTATGAAATTCAGTCCTAATAATAGTACTATATAGTATATAGTCCTAATAATAATAATAGTATTTATATAGCCAAGTAACTGCGATCAACTTTGAAATACCGGTTGGTCCCATAACCCAACTAGCCGGTCAGGGTCCCTAGCTAAGATACTGCGACCGATTCGGCATTAGAAGACAAACCAAACGCTTATTGTGACTGCAGATAAGCCATTCTGCATCACGTCTCAAAGTGTAGGTAGCAGTTTCATTAAACGTAACGCAATGACAACTGTTTTACATAACGTAGCTGTTTTGTAAAACAGCTAGCGGTGTTGTAAAACATCCGGATTCGACAATACATCTACACATAAAAGCAGATGGATTTGAAGACGGTTTTCATATATATTTTGTGTTAACATGAAACATCCTCTAATATTAGGTCCCCCCTATGAAATTGGCGTTTTTTTCTCACTAATAGAGAACCTCGTCACTTCTATGATTTAAAATATTCATCAATTGCTTGGTATTATATCGAATAATGACCATCATAGACAACTACCAATAGTAAAAAAAAACCTTATTACTTATAGTTTTCTTAACATAAAAATACCTTAAAAATGACTCCTCATTTTGTTAGCAGAAATGACCACTATTTTTTTTTAATCTAAGTGGCATACGTTATCTTAGTTTTTAAACAATTAAATAGTGCATACAAGTTTTAAAACAGTAGTGTTCATGGTTGATATATAAATTAAGAAAACGTTAGTATGAAATATGCAACTTCTTTAAAATTCCCCATACAAAACACCTATTTCATAGGTGGGGACCTAATATAAGTCAGTCAATACCTTGTATGTATTTTCGACAACCTCAGAATTCGTGTGGAAAGTTGTAGGAGCACAAAAGACTTAATTAACTAACAAACAACATACCTACCCACTTTCCAAATGAATATTCCTTTGTTGTTAATTACATGGAAACACAATAGAAGGTCTATAGCGGTTCATTGTTGTTCTCATTACTGTTTTGTTTTCATAAACAAGGCATAGGTACAGTCACGCACGAGTGTAAATAAATACCTAAGTCTGCCATCAGACCGACTGCATTTCAACCGTTCACGTTCAACTGCACTGCAACTGCAAATTTGCTGTTTGCATGCAGTTACCAGTACATTACGATTATTGCAGACGTACTAAACTGCATTCAAACTGCAAGAATGCAGTCCGTCTGATGGCAGTCTTACACTTACGCTAACATAATCAGCCTATAATGTTCCCACTGCTGGGACACAGGCCTCCTCTCTATGAGAGGGAGTGGGCCGTAATCCACCACGCGGGCCCAGTGTGGGTTGGTAGATGTCAAATGTCTTCGAATTTTTGGTTCTAAGACATGCCGGTTTCCTCACGATGTTTTCCTTCACCGTTTTGAGAGCAGTGGTGATGAAATTATTTACACAAAGTAAAGCGCCTGTCGCGGTTCGAACCTGCGACCTACAACTCGTAAGTTGCGGCCGTTACCACTGGGCCACCACTGCTCCTCCACACTTACGCTAAAACGCGATTTTCTCCTAAATTATTGATAGATATTTTACGAACATACTATTATTAAAGCTCAAAGTTATACTATTATGAAATAGGTCTTGTCTCAAAGTAGTAATTTTTATTTCACAAGAAAAACGCTTTTGAATTTTGCGTAAGTGACTGGTTTATGTGCGTGACTGTACCTAAGTGCTTATAACCGTTTTTATATTGTTTACGTTTTCACTATGAAAGCTAATTTCTTATCCAGGTGTTCCGTGAATTCTTCATACACGCCGACAGTCCCAAACGCCTACGAAGAGGAGATTCCACTATCATACGATACAGGATCTTCAACTACTTGTATGAACCGCTTAGTGTGAGTATAAATGGAATATAATGTGCCTTTGAAAGCTTTGAAAGCATTGAAAGTACTTGACATAATGTAAGTTGCGCTAGTAGTTCGTAATGATGTAATGAGGGTCGTAGCCTAATAGCCTTTAACCTTTCATGGAAAACGAATAATAATAGGAAACTGTTGAAAAAAAACTAAAAGGCATGCATAACTCTTTTTTTTTTCGAATAAAGACACATTTTATAACATCTGATGGATATTGTTAACGCGGGGAGCAATAAAAGAGTGGACTGTATTTTAGGCAATGATTTATTGCCGTCTAATCTTACAATATGTAACAATTAAAATAAAGTAATAGAAGGAAGATCGTCCGTCGCGGTGGAGTCCGTGGAAGCAAGTGGTCATCGGGCCGAGCCGTGTCTCAGCTTGTCGATGACGCGTTGACCACGCAGCCTGCTCGTGCAAACCGCGCGCAAGGTGTTGGGCTTGATTCCCAACAGATATAATATCGTTAGATTCTATCATTATAATTATCATAATCATATTCAATGGAAAACAAACGGGAACTTTGTGATCAACCATTATTTCAATTTGAAATCTGTCTCTACATCAAGTATCCACACCTGAACTGATGTTACTTTCCCAGGTCCAAATCCAAATCCTAACAGACCCGCACGTGGAGGGCCCCCCGGACGTGGTGCAGGCGGCGTGCGTGCGCGCGCGCGCGTCCGTCGCGCGGCGCGTGGAGCTGCGCGCGCGCGTGCCCGGCGCCGCCCGGCTCAGTATACGGGCCAAAGCTGTCAGTGATGGGAACTGCGGGAATGTTACCAGCGGGAAGACTGGAGTCAGGTAAATACACTTTCCATCATCAGTTAAATTTAAATTCCGCCATCGACATCGACACGTTATCTAGAGACGTTATCCAGTGGTAACGGCGACTTAAGAGTGGGTTCGAACCCTGACAGGCGCTTTACTTTGTGTAAATTATTTCATCACCACTGCTCTCAAAACGGTAAAGGAAACCATCGTGAGAAAACGGGCATGTCCATAAACCAAAAATTTGAAGACATGTACATCAACCAACCCGCACTGGGCCCGCGTGGTGGATTACGGCCCACTCCCTCTCACAGAGAGGAGGCCTGTGTCCCACTAGCTAAGAAGAATCATCATTATCATTGACAGTGTACCACCTAGTACTGAGTACTGATAAAGGCGTCGTCCGTGCTTCCCTGGTCTGTGCGAATCCCATGCAGGTCTGATAATCATTTAGTAGGTCATCCACCCATCTGGCTGTTGTTGCGTTTTTAATGTGGTAAAGATGCGAACCTAACTTTTTAACATTCAACTCATGTTACACCTTTGTATGCCATGTTTTAGGCATAAAAATAAACAACCAAATTGCCACATAAGTTCACATTATGGAATGCAGTAAACATATTGAGTACTAGCGGAAGCTAGTACTCAATATGTTTAGCTTCCGCCCGCGCGGCTTCGCCCGCGTGGTATGTCGATAAAAAGTAGCCTATGTCCTTCCCCAGGGTGCCATCTATCTGCTTGCCAAATTTTGTCGAATTCCGTTCAGTAGTTTAGGCGTGAAAAGGTAACATACAGACAGACAGACAGACAGAGTTTCTTTCGAATTTATAATATTAGTATGGATTGAGTTATTCTGAGAAATCATCGGCTAAAAATCTAAGCTAATCTTCTAAGTTCAACTTGGCATTAGACTACTATTTTTTTATCCGTTTCTTTTTCTAGTGACGAAGTGATCATCCGTTTTACTGTTGACCCTGAAGGAGTACCCATACGAGAACAGAAATCCATTCTTCTTTGTGGAAATAGTAAGTTCTTCATTTTAGCACAATATTCACAGTAATCTGAGTTCAAATCCAAGTTATGATCTATACCTACATAAAGTTATCTAATTTAGTTTTCGAGAGGCAACGGACACTAAAATCTTTTCTTATTATTTTTACAGGTAGCACAGAATCCAGCAAGTCCGAAGTACTATGGAACTGGAATCCAGTGCAGGCTGTGTCCGGCACCGAGACACTGACCGTGTGGGCAGTTGGGGATGTTACTGGGCCTTTATTAGCTGTAAGCAATACATATAAACACCTGTAGAAATTATCTTCTTTCAAGTTCTCTCATTTGTCTTAAGAAATAGTAACAGAAATAAATAGACAATAAGATCGGAATAAGCTTTAGCGACCATTTGTACTGAATTTGGTCTTTAGGTACATATTTCTAGTATTTTTATTGCTTTAAGATTCTTACATACCGGCGCGCGACGCGAATTTTAACAAAACAATTTCTGAGAAAACTTCACGGCGAACAATGCGGTGGCGTCGTGTCGCGCGACGAATCGCACCAGTACGTAAGAGCCTTTAAGTGTATCTAGATGTATAAGATGTTAAAAAATTACCTTTATAAATAAGAGGTGCTTCAGACCATCGAACTGAATAACTTTTATTATGGGCCCAACACTGAAATCGCGACAAAAAAAACAGCTATCCCATACAGTTATTATCAGTAGGTAGGTAAATTAAGGTGATAACTTTAGTATGGAACGGCAGATTTTTTTTTAGGTAAAAGTTATTCAGTTCGCTGGTCTAAAGCACCTCTTAAAGTTCGTAAAGTAAAATTTTTAACACCCTATAAGCACCTTGTAAGTAGGTAATCCTTAAAACGCGAAGTCAAATTCGATAAGCCTTCACAAAGCCAGCTCATCATAAAAGAACGATAAATAAAATGGAATGAAATTGTTTATTCTGTAAATAGATTATCGGAATGACATTTACACGTCATGTTAAAAAATAAGCTAGATGGAGTCAACATTTCCTATTTGACTACCCCTGAGAAGAAATAGCGAAACCAACGGAGGGGGCGAAGTCTCATTTAGGGTTGATTTTATCAAAGTCAGATATCTTTTATCCGTGGAATAAAATTGTCGTCTGACAGTTTTTGTATGGAAAAAATTTCAAAAATTCAAAATTTATTCGCAGGGTGACTTATACTCGGTATAAAAGTTTGGTGAAATTCGCCCTTAGAGACCTAAGTAGGTCCAAGATTTTGGACCTATTTAGGTCACCTCTATTTGAGCACACCACCTTATGATGCTATACTTCACTTCCTTATTCATCGAACAGGATGCCGACTCCTTACTCACCATCCCTCGAGGCTGCGGTGAACAGAACATGGCACAACTCGCCACCAATTTACTGGCGCTGAATCAACTGGAGCCGAGCTCCATCGCCGCTTTCACTGCAAAGGAACATGTGGCTAGTGGTATGTGTTCAACCTATTGAGTACCTAATAGGTAGGTACTCCACGTCTGCCCTGGGAAGTCAAACCAGCTACCAACTTTGCTGACTGCACTTTTTTTATTATTACGACATGAGCCCCAACATAATGACTGTTGAGGCTGACCATGACTTAGTTCCCACTGGCCTACTCTGATGCCCGTTTTCAGGTTTGTAGGCAAACATTTAGATCAGAAACCCGAAAGTCTGACAACCAGTCTTACCAAGGGGTATCGTATTACCCAGTTACTGGGTTGTGGAGGGCAGATAGGCAGTCGCTCCATGTAAAATACTGGTATTCAGCTGCATCCGGTTAGACTGGAAGCCGACCCCAACATAGTTGGGAAAAGGCTGGGTAGATGATGATGAGGCAACCATTTAGATGTCTCAAATTCGAATTCTAATATTTTATTGGGGTACGTACACTCACAATAAATCAGACGATCCCGTTTCCCCCTAAAACTAATAACAATTTCCAGGATTCACTCGTCAGCTGCAGTACGTGCACCCATCAGGCGGTTTCAGTGCCTTTGGTTCGTCTGACGCTACCTCCTCCACATGGCTCACAGCATTCGTTGTCAGACATCTGAGGAGAGCTCATAAGGTAAGCTTTAATTTATCTTCTTTCGTTATAGTTCAAAGCTTTACAAACAGATGCTGCCTTCGGTCACCGCACTGATAGATAGACGAGCACTGAGATAGCACTGAGAGGTAGATAAAACGTCTCGATACTGGAGGAACAATAAAATTCTAAGCACGCTTTTAAGAATTATTTTTACTATGGCTTTGATGGCAACTATTCACTAAGCAGGCCAACAACATAGATGTCTGATTTTAGGAAAGTAGAAGTAACATCCACGCGGCTAAGTTTGAAAGCAAAATGGACTTCTGAAAATTGAAAAAGTGTGGGCAAACGCATGCAATCAATGCATGATGAGTTTATTAGATGCTCTGTAAGGAGAAGAACCTGATGCTTTAAATAATGAAGCACTATTAATAATTTAAAATGTTAACAACCATAAAACTTTAACGACAAGTTATTTCCGCCCAGCTCCTGTGGCCAAACCTGCAAGTCCCGCCCGCTATCATCCGCGCAGAGAGGTGGCTTGTTAACCAACAGATGGAGAACGGATGCTTCAGAAACGAGGGTCAAGTGTTTCATAGAGAACTCAGGGTTGGTGCTACTTTTATTCATACTTTGATACCTAAGTAGATAGTCAGTTTTTAGAAAACTTATATTCTACAACATGAAATGCCTATTTGAAATAAATTATTTGACTTTGACATGAGGTTTTTGCTATTATTTTTCTATCGGAAAGGTTTTATACGGTTTTATAGCTACCTTTATATAAAACACTCCGGAATTCTTGGAAAAATAGAGTCTGATCAATGACTGGCAAAGCAGTGGTGGCCCATTGGTAAAGGCTGCGACTTAAGAATTGTAGGTCGTGGGTCCGAACCCAGACAAGCGCTTTACTTTGTGTAAATATTTTTCTCAAACATGCTTGGAGGAAATTCGAGCATTATTTTGACAACCTTCTTCGAGATAAATCGAACTTGCCGTACTGTTCAAAAACAAATGACGATGCGGCCGGCAAAGTAAGTATGAAAATCCATATCTGTCGTGTTTAGCGGCCAAATAAATTACTATGAAAACTCATATCTGTTGTGTTATTTAAAAATGGAACGAACTTTTTACTTCAGCGCATCAAAGATTTTATTTAAATTTCGACTTGGCTTGCAAATAGAGCTGTTTGAAATAAAGAAGAAACAAATGGATATTTATGGCGCGTGAAAAATTATCGTTGTTCGTCATTGATTCTGGAAATTATAATTAATTTACTTAGTTTGAATTTCCGCGCATTGTTTGAGAAAAGTACTATACAAGCCTTGGCCGCAACCAGCTATTGATGGACTCACGTCACGATCGTCCATCAATAGCCCAGTTGCAGGCCGCGACAGTAATGTACTATTCATCACCACTGCTCTCAAAACGGTGAAGCAAAACATCGTGAGGAAACCGGCATGTCCTAGACTCAAAAAATCCAAGACATGTGACATTTACCAATACGCACTGGGCCCGCGTTGTAGATTACAGCCCATTCCCTCTAAAAAAGGAGGCCTGTGTCCCAGCAGTGGGAACGTTATAGGCTGATTATGTAATTACTGGCATGGTCCCTAAAAATTATGAGCTGGATTTCAAAATATGGCACACCAACTAAAATGTCAGAATTTATTTTAATTATGTTGTTTTAGGGTGGACTGAACGACGAAGGCGAAATCGCCAGCGTAGCCCTCACCGCTTACGTCAT
This sequence comes from Lithophane semibrunnea, assembly GCA_947363905.1. Lineage (NCBI taxonomy): Eukaryota > Metazoa > Arthropoda > Insecta > Lepidoptera > Noctuidae > Lithophane > Lithophane semibrunnea. The sequence goes on from OX376205.1 coordinate 15,795,728, forward strand.
AACATCCCTCATCGAGAGCTCCTCCCCCCTCCCTCACCGCGTTATCCGTAACACCCTCTCTTGTCTTCGAGCCTTTCCCCCTTTGAAGTCCAAAACACCGACCAGGGTCTACGCCCAAGCTTTGCTGGCGTATGCTTATTTGAAGCTACAGGATTATGAAGAGGAACTGGGGAGTACCAATGAAGCTAGTTTGAGGAGAAGTGTGTTGGGGTTGGAGGAAAACGAGGGGGTCAGGCAGGTGCTGGAGCTGCTGAAACTAGCCAAGAGGAGTGGGGAGTACGTGTGGTGGGAGGCTAGTGAGTAGAGTTTGTCTTTTTTACCCGACTACGGCGAAGAAAAAGGAGGGTTATGATTTTGACCGGTATGTATGTATGTATGTTCATCTGTTCCCTCCTATCTTCCAAACCACTTATCACAAGTTGACAAATGAGGTATCGTTAGAAGCGTCGTGATTGTCCGCTGGTTATAAGCTATGTGAAGTCACATTAAATTAAAAATGGCGCCCTCTAGAGGAAATAAAGTGAGGAACTTAAAAAAAAATATTGGTTTAATCGTACCATGTTGGGTATCAAATGAAAGGGCTTAATGAGCACATTTCGAAAATATATATATTATAACCCCAAAAGAATTTTAAAAAAAAACAAGTAATAAAAACTAAAACCCAACTACGACTTAAAAGGTATAAACAAGACACCACAGACAGACAAATTAAAAATCCGGAGTCACACGTAATCTGTTCGATTTATGCCCTAACACGTGTGACTCCGGATTTTTAATTTGTCTGTCTGTGGTGTCTTGTTTATACCTTTTAAGTCGTAGTTGGGTTTTAGTTTTTATTACTTGTTTTTTTTTTACAAATATGATCGAATTTTCCATTAATATGACGCTTTCTTGCTGTTCGGAAAGCTTTTTGTTTTGCTACGATATAAGTACCATAAAGTTACAGAGACATCAGATATAAAAAAACATCTACTTTTCCCTAAATTTTGACCGTGTTGGCGTTAACCTTTTGTTTGAAACAGTTGATATTTTTATTATATTTGACAAAAAAATTCAAACCTAGAATCATAATTATGCTGAATTTATGATAAAAGTTTGCGGGACCGTGTGTTATGGACGATATTATAAAGTGGTGGTGCTATTTGTGAAATGTGATAAATTGCTTTTTGGAGTTAGGTACCATTTATTTACTTATGTAAAGGCTTATCAATTATATAGATATGTATATACACAGAACTAACCCACAATCTTTGTCATAATTACCATTCAGTCAAATTCAATTAAAGTTTTTATGAGGAAAACCTTGTTAAAAGTTCAGACTTTAGACTTGAGAAGTGTTGTTTACTCGCAGGCAGTCTGTCAACCTCAATCGAAGCGACCTCGTACGGGCTGCTGGCGCTGCACGCGGCGCCGCGCGCGCTGGCGCCGAGCGCGCGCACGGACGCGCCGCCCGCCGCGCGCTGGCTCAACGCGCACAGGACTACTAGTGGGGGATTTATATCGACACAGGTATGAAACATTCATTTTGGAAGTAGTCTTTCAAGTAGTCCACGTAGTATGGGTTATCAAGACTCAATAACGGAGTACCAAGGTCTAACAGGAGTAAGAATTTACATACGAACGAAGGCGCAGACAACAATACCTTCCTTCATCAGCAGTTATTTCACAAAGCCCCAGAAATAGACCATACTATTTAAATCTTTCATTCGTTCCAGGACACCCTAGTAGCCTTAGAAGCCCTAACAGCCTGGTCGTCACAAGCCCTCGAGACGAACCTGACCGTAACTGCCCGCTGCAGCAGCACGGACCAGCGCGTAACCTTGCAGCCAGGAGTCAAGATACCTGATGTTATGAAGATGAAGCCGGACGAAAAACTCAGCGTGTCTGTTGAAGGTAAAAACATAGAACTGTGGCTGTGGTTTGTAAAATTGTTCCAAATAAATTTCTACTTCTGGTAAACAGTCATGTCAGTTAGGAGCGTTACTTGCTAGTTACCCATAACTACGCGTACCCACAGTAAGTAACTACTTCGGTGACAAAACGCTTGATAAGCTAATACTGTACCGTCTCAACAGATTGCCTGCAGATATTAGAAGTGAGAATATGTCTTTGGTCTAGTGGTCGCAAATCCTACTGCGGAGTCTGGATTTGTGCCTATTGATGGCAATAGACTCGCCCCCTATTACAATCTGCTTCCAGTCTAACCGGATGCAGCTGAATACCAGTATTTTACATAGAGCGACTACCTATCTGAACTCCACAACTCAGTAACTGGGTAATACGATACCCCTTGGTAAGACTGGTTGTCAGAGTTTCGGGCTTCTGACGACCCATAACCTCGCCCCTATTACATGGGACTTAACACATAACTGGCGAAATGTGGGTGTTACTATAGTTACCTACACCTCTGCGTGACCCTTGGGGGAGTCGGCGTGATGTTATGTTATTATTTCTTGTGTCTGGCTAAGGACTCTCCTTTGTACTTCTACGTGGGTATTGGGTAAATAAATTAAACATCCTTCTTTCTCCAGGTACTGGTTGCGCCCTAGTGCAAGCTACTCGCGCCTACAACATCCTCTCGGCTGACAGCACTCCTCGTGACAAACAGCTGTCAGTCCAAGTGTCAGTCCACACTGATGGTCCCTTCGACTGCGAAAATAATGGAACTAACTGCTTCTGCGCTGCTGTTATAGAGGTTTGTTCAAATCAAAAGTCATTTATTCAAACGATTCTATACAAAAGTATGCAAAATCATTTCATTACGTAACATAAAACATAAACTAATTATTAGCCATATGTCAGCTAGAACACGCCAATATACCAAACAAAAAAAAAAAAAAAAAACGTTCACATTCTGAAATCTTGTGGGCTTGGTTCAACCTAAGCTTGGTTTTTACTGCTCAATACCAAACATAACAAACACAGAGGTATATCCAAGGATATTATGAACCATGCTCGTTTATCTCACCTAGAAATCTAACCCTCGACTCCTAGGACCAAATAATTATGTCATATAAATATTTTAATTGTAAAGGGTCTATTAGTCGAAAGGTGATTGCTGCGTGCCTGTACGTTCACGAGCATAAATAGCTTACAATTAGGAAAAGCGTTTTCTCATGAAATAAAATAAATATTTTTAAAGAAGATCAAGAGATTTCATAATAATAAAAATGGTATTTATACTCGAGCCTGTATAATTCTGTAAATACCTAGTTTGTTGTATAGACGCAGAAGTCTGATGAGCCAGTAGCATCCCTGGCAATTACTGACAGTCACAATCGTAGATCCAATCGGGCTAGCTTTTATATTTTGTCTGATTATTCCTTGTATTCCCTCAGGCGTGCGTGATGTGGACCGGCAGTTTCCCGGAGATGGCTCTGCTAGAAGTGACACTACCGGGAGGATTCGGTGCAGACGCACAACTGCTCTACTCACAACTATACAAAAGTACCACACGTAAGTAACACCAATTCTATTTATTTGTTCAGGAAATGAATTGCTTATTCCCATGCAATTCATTTCCTGAATTCCCAGCTGTCATTAGCAATTCTTCTTATTTGACACAAACTTTGTGGACCATTTTACGAATCTCCATAGAAAACTGTCAAACAGATGAATTATTTCGTAATAAGAATTGCACTCAGATCATTATGAATTGTCAGTTTGTGACATTTTACGATGACTCATAATATTTTCCTATTATGATTCTGCCAAAGTGGCCGTTTTAAGCCTCCAGATATCATCACTTTTAGCAGAATCTCGATGGGCATTCAGTCTAAAAAGACTGAACTACACTGACTACATTTACTTAAATACCATGAGAACACAAATGTACAGAAAGAGGTGGACTTAACTACGTAATATCAAAAACTCACTTTTTGAGAAAAACTGAAATCTGTGTTCTTTCAACACAAAACAAATAAGCAACGTCATCCAACTTTCAAACTGTTTTATAATTATTTTTTTATTATTATTTTTATCAATATAATTACCTAGTTAAAATCAAATAGGCAAACTATCTGCCTAACTACCTACGCGCTGTAAGACTGATCTCTCTGTAAATGTTTTTGTGAACTAGTCATTAGAGTACCTTAATAAATAAAGTTCTCAGTATAAGAACACCTTACAATTCCCCAGTGCTCCGCCGCATAGAACTAACTCCTCTGAACACCCGAGCGACGTTCTACTTAGGAAGTCGCGACGGTAGCGACAGCAGCGGCCATATTGGACACCAATGCTACAACATACACGCCACAGGACCCAGGGTCAAGACACGACCAGCCTACGCCAAGGTTCAGGACTACTACGCACCCAGCATCAATGATACGCAGGTACGGTCCCAGTCTTTTTGGAATCCCAACGGAACCCTATCACTATGCACGCCGTCCATCTACCTACCCCCCACGGATCAATACTCAATTCCCAATATATTTTATGTATCTTTTACACCATACTAGTTGTTTTCACAGAGTACGTGTTACTATGTGGCAAATAAAATCTCAATATTTAATCTTTTCCAGGTATATACCATCCCCGAAGAATGTCCACCTCGTATCGTCCACGAATCGATCGAATACCGATCATCAGACAACTTGTACATCAAAGCGAGGTCCACGGACAGCGACGAAATTATCATCACTCACGATTTCTCATTCGACGACATCCCCGAAGGCATACCCCTTGATGATCCACTCATGTTTGATAGCATATTGACTGAAAACGACAGCTACAGAGTCGCTACTGAGAGACATCAAGAAATTGTTAGATTAGAAGAACCTAAGCATTCTAAATACTTTCCTGAAGATGTCCAACATAACGCCTCTGACAATGTTGTTCCTAAAGAACATATAGCACTTGAGTCCGCAGAACAACATCGAAAGCATATCGACAACGTTGTAACTGAACATTTCAGGGCAAACGAACCTGCGGCAACAAGTATCAATAAGGGTATAGAAAAAGACAATGTTAATAGCAATGTCGTAAGATATTCTTCCACAAAACAGGGCACAGTTACGGAACATAGAAATTCTGGCAACATTGTTGAAAATGATCAAACAAATGAAAGTGTAACAGACGATGATCTCGAGAGCGCCATAGCTAAAAATATGCGCCTAAATGATGGCACCAGAAATAGTGAAAGTAATGTTGATATTGATGTAGATGATACAGTAACTGATGTTGCCGCAGATCACAATAGTAACAATAACGGTAAAGATAAAGGTAACATTGGGATCATTGATGAAACGGATAAAGATCATAGCAACTTCAACAATAATGTAAGCGGAAATAAAAAAACAAAAGACAAACAAGAAGTTCGAAGTAATTTTACCAGTATTGTAGGAGGAAATATCAGCTCCACCATGATCAGAGTTACAGTAAACCGTACTAATTTAAACAATGCTGAAAATGGTCATTTCGAGACCAATCAGGCTTTTTTTAAAGACAATACTAATGTTAACAATGATGTAAGGTTGAAATTAAGGCTAAATGAGAGTTTTGTTCATGATAACAGTAATGTACGTAATGAGGCAACAGTCAACAAAGATCATAATTATTTTTACAATGTTGCAACCGAAAATGCTATGTCTTTTGTGGAAACAGAAATGAACCGACAGAATTTATATAATATTGATAGTGAATACAAAAAAAGCGTACTTAAAACGGAAGCTATTCAAAACATTAAGGATGGGTCCAAACATGACACACAAAATAATCTAGTTCAAGAAATTGACTCTTTAAATAAAATAGCGAATAAACAATTAAATGCAACCCGGCTTAAAACAGGTTACAAACTTGTATACACACATGACGAGGATGATAAAATAATAAACTTTAACAATAATAACCAAAATTCAGACAACACTGTTGACAAGTACAACTATAAAGAAGAGTCAAAAAGTAGAGAAAAGGATATAAAAAGATCTTACAAGGAATACGTTAGTCCGAAACCAGAATTATCTGGCAAAATTATAACAACTTTCAACACCGACTTAGAAATTGAAAATGACAAAGGAGTAGATAATCCAATTTTAGCTGATTTCCACGTCATAGATACTGATAAGGATTTAGAAGTACCGGCAGGGATCGAAGGACCAGTACCGGAATCGGTCCTTCCACCCCCAGGCTACATCCCACCGGCACCGGGACCAGGCGACGTACGTAGATTGAAATATAAGTACAGACCGTACAACGGCAACGTCGGGGTAGTTCCAGAGGAAGTCCTGCCCCCACCGCCAAATTTCGTTCTACCGCCAAAACCGAATGGTCAGTTTAGAATGCAAAGAATACCCGCAGAGGCCGATTTACCTGATGGGGACGAAAGATCAGAAATAATTGATGGACTACCTACATCCATTAGCTTCCCTGCACCACCGCCTCAACATTATCAAGGACTGCAGGACGTATACGCAGTATACCCTCGCTCGAGTGTACAAGTGGCTACTATTATTCCGCCAAAAAATTATGCGGCAGCGACGGACTTAGGACGGTTGCAAAGTGTTTATACACCTAATGGGCCGTATTTTTATTTTGAAACTAACGGTCATGGTTGGAATAGAAGGTTTTTTTTGCCTGAACGTTAGGTAGAATATATTGGGTAACTTTATAAGGCAGTGCATGCATTTGCATGTGTGAAGTTAGTTTTCTGCATTTATTTGGAGTAGTGTAGGTAGGTAAGTAGTTTTCTTGGACTGATATATTGATATCAGCCCAACTACAGATACACAAGAAAAAACTGTCATTGGCCTGTTTTGTTGGGTACCTACAAAAACAATGAAGAAGACAGCAAACATGTGTATTTGACACATAAAAATAATAGGTAACATATTAGGCAATAGGCTCGCCCCTATTACATGGGACTGAAATTAACCGCCGAAATGTGGGAGTACTAAGGTATACCTCTGCTTAACCTTGGGGATTACTGGCGTGATGATAGTTATATATGTTAAAATAACATAAAATTGCTTTATTTTACTACCAGGCGCATAGTGCAAACTTACATTAGAAAACAATGGTTGTTTGACAAGAAGGTTAAGACTTATTCATCACAAAGATGACAAAGACCAATTTCCTATGCCCACAGATTCGAGGTTGATGATTTTATTATTGTAGATAAAGTAATATTATTTCCATAAGGCTACGGTAGTAAACTTCGAGTTTTCTTGTAATTCTATATATTTATTATTTTTCCTGTAAGACTGCAGATAATGACAATAATATTTAAGAATAACAGTTAGTTAGTTATGATTAAATATTAAAAACAATTAAAATTACGCACAAGAATGATAAGTTTATCATCGCGAAGTGTTAATGACATTAAAAATGGTAGATTATAATGTATGTAGGTATAAATGTATAATCACTTACCTATTTATACCTACTTAGTTAAGATTGCATTGGATGCAAAATATTTCGAATGTTTGCTAAATATGACTTGCCCACAAGGACTCGAAATTATTATTTAAATTTTAAGTAAGTTGATAGTGCTATTGATTTCATAACTTTAGCAAAGAATTCAACTTAATAGGTAGGTACAGGAACAGTTCTTCAATATATATAATAATTCCTGGAGTTTTCGTTTTGGTGCTATAAATATATAATTAGCTAATATAATATTAGGTTTAGATAGGTAGGTACTGAGCCAGGCTCAGTAGGTACGTGTGTTATAAATAAAACCTAATTCTTAAGAAGTATAAAAAAACATAGTCCTGTTACGGCTTTTACACGGTACGGTATCATCAAATCGGCTAGGTTAATTAAAATAGGTTCTATTTATAAGTTATTATTTATTTATCTCATATATAAATATGTACTTGGTTGTCTGTCATATTATTTTAGGCTGTGAATAAACTAAATGAATGTGACTGTCGTATTATTTTCCTTGAGGAAGGAATTCTGCTTGGTATTGTCACGGTATGGTAACGGGGCATTATTATTGTAAATGTAGCTGTTTGTTGCATTTACAATAATAATTATTGGAACAAAGTTCCTTATCGCACTTTATACTCTGCACTTTTGGCGGATGGGAGCTACTGAGCTAGCATGAGTTACCTACACTTTTTTCAGTCTTGCTCACATTCGCCAAGTGTGCAAAACCGAAAGGAACTTCTTTCCAACATAGGTGTCCCATGACACCTAAAAATAACTTTATTGGTGCCTCGTTCCATTTAAAATTGCCCCTCGCACGCCTTCCAAAGGTCTGGGACCCTGGGGTCCCGATTCCGAGATATATAAACAAACATACTTATAAAAAATAATAATATAATATTATTTATTAAAATATTGTGTATTTTGCAATTTGCTACCGAAGTATTCGGACCTCGGACATAAGTAGATACCTACCTACATACGTTTTTAGGTTTTTTGTCAGAACAAGCCAGGTTACCTGCAGCAGGCTCCTACCCCTACCCGATAGGCTCCCATCCCTATAAGAGAAACTTATAACGTAGGTAGGTCTGGAAAGCATGAATGCTACCAACTCTGCTTGCCTCTTCTGGAAATACAGGCATAATGTATATTTTCCCAACGCAATCCTTTAATTATCATAATGACAATTCATTACTCATCGCAGAGGCACGCAACCTGCATTTATTTCCATAGCCTGATTCTGACGTCATAGTGACGTCACCCTCGACCTTTACAACCCCCTACCCCTACGTGCGGCTAACGGTAGGTAATCGAGTGAACAGCCACTCCAATCGAGATGAGATCACTTTATCTAAGTATGTGCTTCATAAAAGTAAATTACTTAGTTGTCGTTTACTGCTAGGAGCGAAAACATTTTGTCAAGATGAGGTGAAAAAAAAGCATCAGTTTGGGTTAAAGTTCATCCTTATGAACTACCTACTGAAAGTTGTCGCATAAGACTGTTTATAAACAGTGTAACCTAAGATGGCTCTTGCTTGTGTAATAACATCAGTCACATTTTAAATAAAACTAAAACCCAACTTACGACAAAAAAGGCAAAGTCAATCAACAAAAAATGAATAAACAAGACATCACAGACAGAAAAATTAAAAATCCGGAGTCATACGTTTAGGGCATAAATCGAACAGCTTACGTGTGATTTTTAAGTCCGGTTTTAGTAGTGTGACGCTTCCAAGGATACCTCATTTGTCAAATTGTGGTGAGTCGTTAAAAGATATGAGGGAACAGATGAACATACATACCTACATACCGGTCAAAATCATAACCCTCCTTTTTTCTTCGCAGTAGTCGGGTAAAAAACAGGGAATGGTTCCTCATTCTAAAAAAAAAAAGATCCTAGCCATGGATATAGTTGTGGGACACATAATGTAGTATTATCTACTTACCTAATAAGTTTTAGAGAGTCGGTATTAAAATACCTATGTATTATGTTGTTATGTATGAGATGTTTACATATTCCATTTATGCTCCGTTCCTATTGGTCGTAGCGTGATGTTATATAGCATATAGCCATTTAGCGTCCATGGATAAACATTAAGGTAATAGGTAGGAATATAGTTCCGTTGAGACAACGTTAACTGAATTTTCGACGTCAGGCCCTCAGGGAGTTCAGGGAATCCACACATGCATGAATAAATCAAGGAAACGGAGGATACCTGCGACGGCTACGTCTGACGAATATGGTGGGTACGTAGGTACAGTCCCTGCTTACTGTCCCTCTTGAAGACATAGGCAGACCTAGTTAGTAAGATTGAAATTCGTTTCACGTCAAACAAAAAACTTAAGTTGAAAACGTAAGTTGAAATTCGTTTCACGTCAAACAAAAAACTGGGCTCGAGTGGTGGATTACTGGGCCCGCGTGGGGTTTACCACTCCCTCTCACAGAGAGGAGGCCTGTGTCCCAGCAGTGGGAACATAGGCTGATTGTATTTTTTTTCTTTGTTTCTTTCTTTATGATACTTTTGCTAAACAATAAATACCTAGGTACAATTTTCATGCGTTTCCAAGTTTTTTCTTTTGATACATGTTGTCAGATCTGCCCATTAATTGGCTGACCATACCCAAGTAAAAGCATGTTATCACATCCTAAATATTTCGTTCCGCAAAAGAAGCAAAAATTTTATCAGTAGGTAAATAAATTATCTCGTTATGTCCGTTGACAGTCGATAATAATATGCAAACAACAGAATACCGCTAACATTCCGCATCACAGTTAGTATTATCTGTAGACTGGACATCCGACAAATTATGCAAAGGGCTCTGACACCTGCAGCTGCACTGTGTCAGGCATTTGCAAAATGTATGTACATAAGTATCATTTAATGGATAAACGGAGCAGTGGTGGCCCAGTGGTAACGGCCCCGACTAACGAGTGTAGGTCGTAGGTTCGAACCCTGCCAGGTGCTTTACTTTGTGTAAATTATTTCATCGCCACTGCTCTCAAAACGGTGAAGGAAAACATCGTGAGGAAACCGGCATGTCCTAGAACCAAAAATTCAAAGACATCTACCAACACGCACTGGGCCCGCGTGGTGGATTACGACCCGCTCCCTCTCACAGAGAGGAGGCCTGTGTCCCACCAGTGGGAGTATTATGGGCTGATTATGTTATGTTAAATGGATAACCTGGATATGTGAGTCTCGAGCTTACACGTTAACGTTTATTAAACATTTATGACTGGTCGACAATCGGCAAAGTTCTTTCTGAACGAAAGTGTGGTCAATGTAACAAGAATAACAAGGCATCGCAATAAGAGAGGTATCGAGGTGCATAGTACCTACCTAGTAAATAAATTCGAACAAATTTTTACAGAATAGGATACACCGCGTAAGTTGGCTATCTATGAGCAGTTCACGAGAATTTAGGTACCTATGTAGCTATAGATAATGCCATCCAACGGCTTAACGTGCTTTCCGAGGCACGGGGATATCACACCGCCAAATTCCAAACTCCGGGCTGTTACTACGAAATTCCTAATGGAAAAATCCAATAACACATTGCCCGACCCGGGAATCGAACCCAGGACCCCACGCTCTGCAGTCGCGCTTGCGACCACGAGACCAACGGGGCAGTATCTCTCTCCGGTCGTGTCGGATTACCGACCCATCGGACTATGAGAGTGAGGGAAAAGAGAGTGCACTTGTATCTGCGCAAACACTTGTGCACTATAATATCTCCCGCGCCGAAGGCTAGTCTCCGTTGAGATTGGCCGCCGTGGCCGAAAATACGGTCTGGAGGACTATTATTATTATTATTTGTTATATATTTTGCATATCTCGGGACCATCGGGGTCCCGGTCTTTTGAAAGGCGTATGAGGGGCCGAAGCCAACTCGCAGAGGCCCCTTAGACAATTTTAAATGGAATGAGGCACCAACCGACGATTATCCCTGTACACACTATGCTAGTGCACCCAAGGACAACCCCCGGTTGGTGTAGGACTATTGCAGTACATGGAAACAAAACATTGGACTATGGGTTTGGCTGGCTATAGTGGAATGGTTACCAGGAACTATGGAAGGACTATGACCCCTGCCTGACCAATGATATATAATATATTATTATGGATAAGATTTTCTATTAAAAAAAAAAAAAAAAAAAAAAACTTGGAATACTTCCTTCCTCCGAGCACGTTTGCTCTTGCGAGTCTCCACTCAACCCGGCCAATCAAGGCAAGAATGAGGTGGGAGCTCTGTTCATCGTCAGTGTTCACTCCAGCCGGCCAATAAAGGCAAGCCAGAGGTCCTCACCTCTGGCTACAAGAATTCTCCCGGGAGATAGGGTCCGTGGGGTCGCTACTGCCCAACAGCTCGCCACATGCTGCCCTGAGGTTTCTGTATCTCTTTTGGTTTGGCTCCCCATGCTAGACCCGTCCCGGCAAAGTAAACTCTACCGGCACAGACCTAGATTTCGGAGCGCGCAAGCCCCACCACGACGTCAACGTAGAGATACGGCGGTGGGGTTATTATTATTATTATTAATGCCATCCACGAAGACGCGCACCACTCCGCTCGGCTCCGTAACCAGCAGGCGTAGCATGGCGCTTTCTATCTCTACGAAGAATAGACATAGCTTTTTCTATACAAAGTGACAGTTCGTTTCTTCATTTTTGACATCCACCATAGAAATCTTTCTACAATCTGTCATTTTGTCTTTCATTTCTAACGATCTTTGTCTACGTCTTTTTGTAGGTAGACTATTTCGGAAGAAAGTTTCCTATCCTTACTGTCAAAATCACACTGAAAACCGATAAATCCTATGATAAAACAAAGAATTCTGAGTCGAATTATGTAAAAGAGTGAATTTCGTAAAAAGTGCAGTTGACTCTTTCTATTTTGCTGCCGTCTCGTACTGTCTACTGTCTACGGGAAACGTTATTTTTGTCTACTCTTCCGTCGACAAAACGGTGCTCATGTTACGCCTGCTGAAGTACAGAAATCGCGCAGTGGGGCCATCTTCGTCGATGATGGCACTATCTACGAGTATGTAGGTACGTAAATAACAATCTGGATACTTGATATTACAGATTTCATATCAGTCAGTGGAATCAATCAATCTGATTAGGAAATACTTACACCTTGCAATCGTATTTATTTTGATCTACACACCTACTTACCTCTATTTGGTCTGAGCCTCCTATATGATAAATTCGAAATTGAGGCCGTCTGCTTCGCCGTCGTGATTGATCTAACTAACCGATTTTAATACCTAGTTGGCAGAGAAGGAACTCGATCCCTAACCGCAAGACCATGAAGTAGGTAAATATGTAGCGCAGGACATATTATTATGCCTGCCTGTCTAGCCTTTTCCCAACTATGTTGGGGTCCATCCAGGCTAACAGAATGCAGCTTACTAACAGCATTTTACATGGAGCGACTACCTATCTGACGGTCAGATAGGTAGTCTAGGTCAGATTCTGACCTCCACACGTTACTAGGTAACACGATACCCCTTGGTTAAAAAAATTAAACCGGCCACCTTGGTAGACTTTGCAGATATACTTTGTACATCCCTTCCAATTGCTTGACATAAAAAACTCATTGAAAACCTTACCTAATCAAGATTATCTCCAATTCTGTTGAACATAACTTCAAATTGATTCGAAGTAAGTTTGAAGTAGCAATATCTACTGTCTGTAGAAAGTTAGGAGCGAGCTCTTGACGAGTTATAAACTAGATTAAGACCTCTGCAACGATTTGAAGCGGCTCTTAACTAAATTAGGCTGGATCGACTGCTGGAGTGCACCTCAGAAGCTTCGATGGATGTAGTCTATTTTGAAGTGATTATGTTTGACGGCTATTTGGATGATGGTCGCCAACCGACAGTATTTACCTACAAGCTTTTGTTTTGTTTGACCCCATTTGTTATTGTGAACGTAAAGAATAATGCAAGTATTCTTGTTGCATTCTCTTGGCTTTTGAAACAGTGTAGGACAAGGACTAAACAACATAACTTTAAAAAAAATTGTCTCCTGAATGAAAAGAAAGAGCAGAAAAAAAAATGCTCCACAAAAAAAAACGCACATTTAAAAAAAAGTTGACAAAATACTCACTTATGTAGCTAAAAGCCTCGTTTTTAACCAATACAATTTTGAAGGAAAAGGAACTATTAGATCGTGCGATTTTATTAAAACCACGCTAAGTCTGTAGCTAAGGAGTTCATCAATCACTTTCAATAAGTGGACTACGAGACGAGACGAGAGGACCGACAGGGAAATCCATTTGTCGAGTCCCCCACCTCCTGTCTGCAATTTGTATCAATATCGCAACACAACACTGGCCTGGGAATCGAACTAAATAACTCCTGGGTCTGGAGCCGAACCAACTTGCAATCCTACTAGAGGAGAGGTAGACAGAACGGTTACAGATCCCTATTTGTAGATACTTACTTTATAGGAATCGAAATGAAAATTCGTATTCGTTCGTTATGTGGATTTAAAATCTTATGTAGTAGGTAGGTACCTACTTCCAACAATTATAATAGATAGTTAGTTAACAGTCACTGGGTTGTGGAGGTCCGATAGGCAGTCGCTCCATGTAAAATACTGGTATTCAGCTGCATCCAGTTAGACTAGGAGCCGACCCCAAAATAGTTGGGAAAACGCTAGGCAGATTGAAAAGTTAACAGTCACCTTACCTGCCAGTAGGCCAACGTTTGCCAAACCTTTCCCCAACATATTCGGTAGTTTCTAATAACATGAATTAACACCAGTCTTCAGACACAGTATAGTTATGGCAATATGCCCAACATTAGTTTTAGCAGTTTATATTTATACGCATCATCATAATAAAGGTCACTAATATGCCATTAGGTACTTTGGCAGAGCAGACTAAAAGCCAGACAAACAATGAGGTCGTTGTCCTCGGATATTTGATCTACGCTTTCCTAGCAAGAATTTTAGCTAGACACAATATAATATTACTTTCAGCTGTGTCTACAATTCGTCGCGTTTTTGCCGGAAAAATGGCGGCCAAAATTAATTAGGAGCGCAACCCGCTGTACGCAATGGCGTGTGAAATGTTTTCGTTTTTGTGAGGGAAGTGCCCTGCATAGGTAGGTATTTTGTTCCTCATTCATATCTCACCAAAAATAAATCAGTACTTTTTACATAGGAAGTGTGGAAACCTCCTGTTTGAGTGGTACATTCCCAGACAGGCATTTGCTTGAGACGGAAAAGTTCTGGAATAATGACTACATGACGAGGGTTGCACCACCCTCCACCAGATGGACGTCGTAACTGGTCACAGGATGCGAGCGGACCAGAGCACATCATTTTGGGAAATGGACGGATGAGAATGGAAGCAATGGTTGTCTACCGGCTGATGATGATGGACGACGCATCTGCACAAACCTTTAGGCTTTAAATGACTCTTTGAACAAAATATTTTTAGGGAGAGTAGGTAACTAAAGCCAACATTTTTATTGATCAATTTAGAGAAGTCAGTAGAGTAGGCAAAGCCTAGTTTACCTACGTACGATGCGTGAGCGTTCGGCGCAATTCGTAACGATTTTACCCACGGTACGTACGATCACAGTACCGTTGACCGCAATAAACGACGAGAACCTTGTTATTTACGCACGTTAACATCTCAACTACTCTGCGTGGTTACGTAGTTGTTAGAATAGAAACACATTAATAATGTGTAGGCAGTGCCAAACACTGTTGAATACAACTAACGCGTAGACTGAAAGGAGTAGTCAAATTATGACGGAATTTGCAAAGTCACACATTCACATGAACCCTGGAAATCTACTAGCTCCAAAATGAAACATAAACACGCGACAAAATAGCTTTACAATTAACGGTTAGGTACTGTGTTCGCAGATAAACCGCGGCCTATATACCAAATTATCTTGTTACTTCCGGCACTCGAGAGCTCGAGTAGTACCTACTACATAATACCATACGAGTTCCAAGGAACAAACAGGCAAATTGAAAACTGAAGAGAAATATTATTGTAACCGAATATTACGCTTTTTACTGGTATGAGCAGGAACGTTCACTGTTGTAAACCAACATGGCTGATTTGTGATCCTATTGCAGGCCGTTTTTTGGACCGAACCTCAAAGTATGGAACCAGACGCAGATCAAGGATATTAAACAGAAGTAGGGATCTACCTATAAAACCAATTAGCCAGATTAGTAAGCTGATGATAATTATAAAACCTGCATCAAGGCTGATGGAAGTTTTAACGTTAAGTATGTGGTTTTGCGATTTTAGTTATTGTATACTTCAGTTACAATAATAATTCGAAGCATCGACTTAGTCTAATAGATGCTTAGAATTTTACTTAACGAATACAAATGAATATAAACACTGATTAACTTACGAGTTACAACATGGGAACGCCCAAATGAATGACTAATTGTTATGATATGGTAATACTGTAATAATCATACACGTTCATTATTATGTCGCCAACGGTCTACTTTACTTGCCACTTCATCGTATCATATCGTTACGACACCCGCTAAATCAAAACAGGGTCACCAGAGAACGTATGGAAGCGAGCGTGTGTAAAATTAGTGAATGCATGCAATATTGGCGGCCGGTCACACCGTCACCGGCGATCCCAATAAAACAGTGACTCACGACTTTATCACTCACGTATCTTTGATATACAGATATCCCCAAATATACAACATTTTTACCTGTTTACCTAACGGTACTTTGCTCATTTCAAGATGGCGACGTAAATAAAAAGAAAACAGATGTTAGCAACATTTTAATATATATTTTTATTGAAATGAATCCAATCATACATTATCTTGGATTTTTAATGTACGTTCTTTATTAAAATAATAATTATAATAATTACAAAATAATCCTTATTGGCGTTACAATTATTACACATTATATAAAAAAAAGTTACGCATCATTCGCACTCTCAAAGCCATAATATGGACAATAATTCTCTAATTTTCTTTTGTCTTCACTGCATTAGTTACCGTTTGAGCAACACTCCAATTTTATTTATTGTAAATTGAAAAATATTGAATATCTTGTGCTCTACACTCATAGACGCTGCTTTAAAGCTACGTGGACAATTTGTTAAATTAACTACAATTAAATGCACCATTGGAGACCTTCTATGTACCTTTCCTGAACAATTTTGTCATATAATACTCTGTTATGCAAGCAATATCAAAGAAATAATACTGTTTATAGAACAAATGCAGACGTGGATGGATTATAAAGTTTCAAAATACATGCATGAGTTAAGTTTTAACATCCATAACTAGGCATTATGGTAATTTATTATTTAAATCTTATTGTAATTGACATGCGTCTTTCAAATAATCACAAAAAGCTAATTCAATGAATGAACAGCCATCATATTGCTTACACAACAACCAATCATCCCCGACGAGCAAATAAATTAATGGATCAAGTCTGACGTCCAGTCAAGTTCTACAGATCTAGTTGGGTGTAAACTTTGCCCACACCTAAGTACAACGTCATTCCGTATAATCTCTTGCTACCAACATAAATGGACACAAACTCTTTGAATCAACCTCTCGTGACTTATGAGAGTGTACTGTCCAAAAATAAGCCGCATTCAGACACTTCGCTATTCAATAATCATTCCGTACTGAGTGTAACAAAATGCAATAAAATTTAACAGTTAAGATAGCGATTCTCTATATATTCATAGATAAATACGCGCCGGGGCCCGCCGCGACGTCACCCCGGCGCCCGTAAACATTTGAACAAGATTTACTCTTACGCGAATATGTACAGGCGTGGAGCGGCCGCTGCGGCTCAGAGCGCAGCGGCGGGACATCATTGGCTCTTGAGCTCCTTACCGATCGTGTAAGAGACGAGCCGCGCCCAGTCCACCTTGGTGCGCATCACCGGCAGCTGTCGCCGCAACGCCTTGAACGTGGTATCACTCATGGTCTTGTAGTTGTCGGAGATGGCGGTCTGGTACGCGTTCTCCGCATCGCACACCAGCCGCACGAACTCTTTAGCGGTAGCGGCTTCGCCGGTCGCGGTAACGGGTGCGCGTACCTCCTTCGAACTCACCAACTGCACGTTACCATCCTCGTAATAATGCACTTGCACACGCAGCATGCCGCGGAGCTCCGCCGCGCCCGCGCCGACTGTCAGCGACCATACGGAGCGCCATCGCCCGTTCCAGTAGTTCTTCGGCTGGAATTGGTGGTCCTCGATGCAGGCTACGAGTTGTACAGCACCCGTGTCCAGCGTACGTCCTACTACTAAGCTGGCACCGTGCTTGAAGTGCGCGGCCACGTACGCCGTCAGCTCCTCATCAAGTGCCGCTCGCCAGGGCTCCGCCACTCGGTCTGGCTCGTAGGGCTCATACTCCGACGCTTCTTTACGTAAGTGGTCGAACTTGAAGGAACGTTTGGAACGGGGGTCGAAGAATCTCCCACCGCCGAGCTCGTTATGATCGGTGATGAGCGTGTGGAGCTCCGAGCCTTCGAGGCGCACGGGCGTTAGTTGATCCTTATTGTATTGCGCGAACGCTCCGCTCGCGCCTTCTTTTAGAAGGGTGTCATTATTTAGTAAAACCCTTACATCGTTAAACACTTCATTAAATTCTCCAGGTGGCGAATGTAATATGAAATCCGAAACGATTCTAACTTTTTCTTGATCACTAATCACTTCGTCACCGTCCGCCGCCATTTTTGATACTTTTGACACTAATGACGGAATGTCGGAAATGCAAGGATTATCGCATTGGATGCGTTCAAAAACAATTTCTACTACTTCCTCATTACCATATAGTTTTTTTTTTATTTCAATACTAGCGGCCCGCTCCTGCTTCGCACGGAGAAAAACACCATCACCATCGGGATTTCTTAGTTTTATGTAACTTTAATAGTAATGAATTAAACACCTTCTGGAATAAATTCTCTATACAATGGTGAAAACCTCATCAAAATCTGTTGCGTGGTTTAGAACACAGACTAAGAAGAATAACAAACGGACATACAGACAAACACGAAAAGCGACCTATAATTTATATAGATAAGGGAATAGGTATTATTTGAAAAAAATAACTAACATTGCTTACTAAAATTTAAGATTACCAATACAATAACAAATAATACAAAATAAAATTATTATATTCTATAAATCGCGTTCAGTGATTTTTATTTTGTTCATGAAGTTATTTACAGTCAAATAAAAAGAACTAGAAAAGGAAAATAATTATGCTCTTTTTCTATTCATCAACTAGGAACAAAAACAGAAAATAAAAAATAAATTATTCGCAGTGTTGTTCTCTATTTCTTCTTTATTTTGACATTCCGTTCCGATCTGTGGTTCCGATTATTAACGATTTTCGTAAAGGAACTTCCTAACTTTACTTCAATGATTTTGACATTTCACGCACTGTACTGTACTGTGTGTTGTGTAACTACTTTGCGTAAAGCATTTTAAGTTAGAACAATGAGCCAGCTAATTAAATACAAATACTACGACACGCCCGAGGGGCAGGACATCTTCATGAAGACATTTGTGGCCTCTAAATATGCTGCGATGGCTGGTCTGGCTGCGGCATCATTGGATGTCTTGATGTATTCCCATCCGCAGGGTTTTGCAAGCACAGCAGGCAGGTTTGCATGGTTTGTAGGCCCAATGGTTGGGGCGGCTGCAAGCTTCGTTGTTACTACCAATGCAATGCAGAACATAAGAGGAAAGAACGATAAGTTGAACTATTTTGTGGGTGGTGCTGTCGCCGGCAGCATTTTGAGCGCTTGGCAAAAAGCTCCCGTCGCGGCCGTGCCTGCCGCCGTAATCTTGGGCCTTGCAGCTATTGTTAAGAAGACTTCCGTTGACGAAGGCTGGTCTTTCTTCCCAGAGTTGACGGCAGCAACACAGTCAATCAGATCAGTGAGATATGACTGGACTATGGCTAAAGATCATGATGAACTCAAGAACTGGACGAAGTAAAGGTACATAATATATTTGTAATGATATCTCACTTGTGATTGCATATCTGTAATGAATGTGGTATGAAAACCTAAATTAGTAAAAATTGCTGAATTGGTATTTGTTCTCAACTGCTTTCCTTGTTCACA
Organism: Lithophane semibrunnea; assembly: GCA_947363905.1. NCBI lineage: Eukaryota > Metazoa > Arthropoda > Insecta > Lepidoptera > Noctuidae > Lithophane > Lithophane semibrunnea. Next base: position 15,815,203 of record OX376205.1, read on the forward strand.
TGATGCTGGACTCTGGAAATTACAGTAAAAGGCAATAAAACCTTTCTCTAGTTATTTTTTTGTTACTGCTGCACAAAGTTCTCATAATATCCTTCAACAACTTTTTACCGAAATGGGGCAAGTCAAAAGACGGGTTATGTTGTATATTTTTATACATAGCATCTATTTCCATTTCTTTGTTCCCTCTTAGAGACAGGCCCACTTGCACCGCAAATCACTAAATATGTCAAGGCTAAACAAACTTAAAACATCATTCTGTCTTCATCATCTTCAAACGATTGACAGAAATAGGATAATGAATTCATTTGATGCTGTGTGAGTTGTGGTAGCACTACATTTTAGAATACACTTATAATATTCCTGTAACTTTGTTTATCAAGTGCCTTGCCATGGTATCCAAATGAGTTGACTAACAAGCAATAAAACTAAGGGCTGATTTTACCAAAGACAGATATCTTTTATCCGTGGAATAAAAATGGCGTCTGACAGTTTTTGTATGGAAAAACTGTCAAAAATTCAAAATTTATTCGCTGGATAACTTATACTCGGAATAAAAGTTTGGTGAAATTCACCCTAATAAATATTTCTTTTCTTTCAGTTCTCAACATCATACATGAAGAAGTCCAGAGCAGGATAGTAGAATGTAAATAAGATCAATGTTATTTAATAATTTTAAGTGCAACAATAAATCGGGTTAATTTACACATTTCTTTACTTTTTCACTACACACATTTAATCATAGTGAACAACTTACGATACAGCTAAATTATATCATGAAAAACATATGTTGAATGGCTATGTGCTGTTCACAAATTAATAAACACTAATATTTGATTTGTTATGTTTTTAACTTTTGTCAAACAAATGAGGATAAATAAAATAAAACACAACATATTTCTGAGTTATTTTTATTTTCTTACAGCCAGGGCTGTAACCAAAAGAGGAATATCTCAATTATTTATGCAATTTCGTTATTAGCTACATCAATTTATATTTGTAATCTTTTTAATTAATAAGTGACTTACATCTATGTCAATCACAACTTGTTGGGGATATTATTTGGTATTCCCCTTCTAGCTACATCCTTGCTTACAACTAAAAAACAGATTTAAGCATAACATAACAAAAATGCTACAGTAAATGTTAAAATATTACATAATATTGATTGACTATAATATGTATTATTTAATACTGAAATGAGTAGTTACATTGTTGGACAGTTTAACATTAAAGTTGTAACAATGAGCATGTGAGTCAAGATTACACATAGGTGCATATTAATTGTCCATTTTTTTTTTTTTTTATATGGAAGACATTCTTCTGTTTATATTGACTCAGGACAGCTCAAAACAGTCAAAATAACATGAATGTAACTTGCAAACTAACATAAATTCTTAGTTCTACTCTCATTTCAAGTTAACAAAAATAAAATTTCGTAGAAAAATAAAAGGAAACTGTCACAATATCCCTTAAATGCATAATTATAACTATTATAGGTTCAGGCTGGTGCAAAATTTTCATTATTACATAGTTATTATTCTATTACACTAAATACCCAATACTTATGACATTGAAATTACGTTTGGGGCATTCGTACTAGTATACTTACTGGCAAAAAAACTGCACAGTATATTGAGCTTTAATTAAAAAATTATCACACTAAATAAATCATGCCAATATGACATATGACATCAATTAATTTTGAATAAGAACAAGCCAATATGACATCAATTAATTTTGAATAAGAACAATTTAAACTTAAAAAATAATGTCATGATTTTTCTTCAATTTGTAAAATCCACTTTTATAAATGAAAAAGGAACCTATCAAAATAGGCTACAATTTTTTTCCTCTTCATAATGCAGTTTTTTTGCACGGCTGTGTTATTCACTATGTTAAGAAGTAGACATTTAATACACAAGTTATATTAATTACCTATAAGGTACCAATTAAAATTTGGCTAATTCACAGACTTGGAAGTACTTAATGAAAGTATAATAAGTACAAAAATGTCGAATAAATGACTGAATACACTAAGAAGCCTGAAGTAACATTTGGCACAAATTATCGAACACTCAATTCATTAAATTCGTATTATTAACCAATTGTAACATTGCGAGCGTGTTTAGATACGACTGAAGAGCTATTAGGGTTTTTCACCTAGATTTTTTCCTATGTACATTTTGTTTTTCATAATGGAGATATCCCAATGTGTCTTAGTACCTAATTTTATATCTGCAGTAGCCTGCAAGATTTAGAGTGATTTTGAGATGAAAGCATGCGTCTCTTTTTGTTGACTTCATTGTATATGGTAGTCGCCACTTTGGATTCTAGCTTACAATTAAAGTGGTAGGGAAAAGTGCCACAAACTTCTTCCCAATTTATTTTTCTCCCAGTCACATCTAACCACGCTCTAAAACTATTCCACTTATTGACAACAGTATTAAAAACGTTGAAAGCATAAAACCATCTAGAATATAATAAAATGTACACCTTCAACAACGAATAGACTAGGAGGGAAGCATAGACAAAATAAATACACAAATTAATTGCATTCCATAAACAAAATAGTTAATTTTTTTATGTTAAAGTAATGTTTTATGACTTTATCATAGTTTTACCCTGAGATGATCTGGACCAAATAGATTTTATGGAGAAAATGGTGGACAACGACATAAGTAATTCATTGTTTAAAACAGGGCTTGAAAACGATACCAATTCACATTAAAAGTAACGTTAAGTAACGGTATTTCCGTAGAGATACTTCGATATCGGTACAATTTGGTAGCGTTACTTAGTAGCATAACATAATAATAACGTTAACATTTTTGGTAAAAATTACCGGTATTTTTAACGTTATTGTAAAAATAGCGGTAAAAAATTATCGGTATTATTTTGTTATTTTAAGCGGCGTTGCCAGCCCGCCTCAAAGGCGGCCGCGGCCGGCGTGCGCGCGCGCCCCTCTCACTCTCACACCCTGTCGGCGCTGTTGCCATTTCGTTTGTTGTCTTCATATCTCTCACCGCTCACGGCAGTCGTACGCGCTTACAGAACACGGTGGACCAACCAACCAAGTATATTCTCAAGTACAAGCACAACACAGAATAGCAATGATAAGATAATATCTATTAAACGCGCAAATAGTCGTACGGCAGTCTTAGCGTCGATGCAATCTGACATTCTTTTGCAATTGGACGAGAGCGGCGGTAACAAAACTAATTATAACGATAAAATTATCGTTACCTTAGATTTTAACGTTACGTATGTTTAACGGTAAAATGTGCCAGATATAACGGTAAATAATATAACGGTAAATATTAGTTAACGATACCCGCATCAGAAGGCTGTAACGATACCATATTTTTAACGGTATTTCAAGCCCTGGTTTAAAACATCATTCTGTCTTCATCATCTTCAAACGATTGACAGAAATAGGATAATGAATTCATTTGATGCTGTGTGAGTTGTGGTAGCACTACATTTTAGAATACACTTATAATATTCCTGTAACTTTGTTTATCAAGTGCCTTGCCATGGTATCCAAATGAGTTGACTAACAAGCAATAAAACTAAGGGCTGATTTTACCAAAGACAGATATCTTTTATCCGTGGAATAAAAATGGCGTCTGACAGTTTTTGTATGGAAAAACTGTCAAAAATTCAAAATTTATTCGCTGGATAACTTATACTCGGAATAAAAGTTTGGTGAAATTCGCCCTAATAAATATTTCTTTTCTTTCAGTTCTCAACATCATACATGAAGAAGTCCAGAGCAGGATAGTAGAATGTAAATAAGATCAATGTTATTTAATAATTTTAAGTGCAACAATAAATCGGGTTAATTTACACATTTCTTTACTTTTTCACTACACACATTTAATCATAGTGAACAACTTACGATACAGCTAAATTATATCATGAAAAACATATGTTGAATGGCTATGTGCTGTTCACAAATTAATAAACACTAATATTTGATTTGTTATGTTTTTAACTTTTGTCAAACAAATGAGGATAAATAAAATAAAACACAACATATTTCTGAGTTATTTTTATTTTCTTACAGCCAGGGCTGTAACCAAAAGAGGAATATCTCAATTATTTATGCAATTTCGTTATTAGCTACATCAATTTATAATTGTAATCATTTTAATTAATAAGTGACTTACATCTATCTCAATCACAACTTGTTGGGGATATTATTTGGTATTCCCCTTCTAGCTACATCCTTGCTTACAACTAAAAAACAGATTTAAGCATAACATAACAAAAATGCTACAGTAAATGTTAAAATATTACATAATATTGATTGACTATAATATGTATTATTTAATACTGAAATGAGTAGTTACATTGTTGGACAGTTTAACATTAAAGTTGTAACAATGAGTATGTGAGTCAAGATTACACATAGGTGCATATTAATTGTCCATTTTTTTTTTTTTATATAGGAGACATTCTTCTGTTTATATTGACTCAGGACAGCTCAAAACAGTCAAAATAACATGAATGTAACTTGCAAACTAACATAAATTCTTAGTTCTACTCTCATTTCAAGTTAACAAAAATAAAATTTCGTAGAAAAATAAAAGGAAACTGTCACAATATCCCTTAAATGCATAATTATAACTATTATAGGTTCAGGCTGGTGCAAAATTTTCATTATTACATAGTTATTATTCTATTACACTAAATACCCAATACTTATGACATTGAAATTACGTTTGGGGCATTCGTACTAGTATACTTACTGGCAAAAAAACTGCACAGTATATTGAGCTTTAATTAAAAAATTATCACACTAAATAAATCATTGAGCCAATATGACATCAATTAATTTTGAATAAGAACAATTTAAACTTAAAAAATAATGTCATGATTTTTCTTCAATTTGTAAAATCCACTTTTATAAATGAAAAAGGAACCTATCAAAATTGGCTACAATTTTTTTCCTACTACTTAGTACTTAATGAAAGTATAATAAGTACAAAAATGTCGAATAAATGACTGAATACACTAAGAAGCCTGAAGTAACATTTGGCACAAATTATCGAACACTCAATTCATTAAATTCGTATTATTAACCAATTGTAACATTGCGAGCGTGTTTAGATACGACTGAAGAGCTATTAGGGTTTTTCACCTAGATTTTTTCCTATGTACAGTCACGGACTTTAATTGATGAGCCACCTTCAAACTTTTCAATTTTGCAGTTTCATACATTCACGAGATTACACGATTAAACACGAACTCAAATCGCAAGCTCGTAAACAAGATGACAAATAAATTACTTTTAATCGGAAATATCCATAGAGGTTGATTAATAAGTTCTCAATGATAAAAATAAATACAATGTTGCATTAAGTTTATCCAATCTATTTGATACCGACCTCCTTTGAATCATAGCTCATTAACTCGATAATTATGAAAACATAACTGAAGACAGTGACAGTTGAAAATTTGAAATATCAAGATGACAAATAAATTACTTTTAATCGGAAATAGTCTTATCCATAGAGGTTGACTAATAAGTTCTTAATGATAAAAATAAATACAATGTTGCATTAAGTTTATCCAATCTATTTGATACTGACCTCCTTTGAATCATAGCTCATTAACTCGATAATTATGAAAACATAACTGAAGACAGTGACAGTTGAAATATAGAGACGACAAATAATTTACTTGGAATCGGAAATATCCATAGAGGTTGACTAATAAGTTCTCAATGATAAAAATAAATACAATGTTGCATTAAGTTTATCCAATCTATTTGATACCGACCTCCTTTGAATCATAGCTCATTAACTCGATAATTATGAAAACATAACTGAAGACAGTGACAGTTGAAATATCAAGATGACAAATAAATTACTTTTAATCGGAAATAGTCTTATCCATAGAGGTTGACTAATAAGTTCTTAATGATAAAAATAAATACAATGTTGCATTAAGTTTATCCAATCTATTTGATACTGACCTCCTTTGAATCATAGCTCATTAAGTCAATAATTCTGAAAACTTAACTGAAGACACAGACAGTGACAGTTGAAATATCGATGTCAGAGAATTTCTCCGTACGCTAACGTTACTATCGCAACAGTAACCTAGCAACAATTGTTTATCGTTGCTAGGTTACTGTTGCTAGACCTGCAATTGGTTGGTTTTGAGTAGTCACTGCTGTCAGTTTGTAGTTCTGCTCTCAGGCAGGTTAGCCAACCGGTAAAGATATGAAATATAATTTTCTTCTTCTAATACGAAGACATGACTGTGCGTGTCGGGAACCGAATAAACCCGATTTGCATTACACGGCTAAAATACGAAGAGTGCCAGGTGGCTGATCAATTAAAGTCCGTGACTGTACATTTTGTTTTTCATAATGGAGATATCCCAATGTGTCTTAGTACCTAATTTTATATCTGCAGTAGCCTGCAAGATTTAGAGTGATTTTGAGATGAAAGCATGCGTCTCTTTTTGTTGACTTCATTGTATATGGTAGTCGCCACTTTGGATTCTAGCTTACAATTAAAGTGGTAGGGAAAAGTGCCACAAACTTCTTCCCAATTTATTTTTCTCCCAGTCACATCTAACCACGCTCTAAAACTATTCCACTTATTGACAACAGTATTAAAAACGTTGAAAGCATAAAACCATCTAGAATATAATAAAATGTACACCTTCAACAACGAATAGACTAGGAGGGAAGCATAGACAAAATAAATACACAAATTAATTGCATTCCATAAACAAATTAGTTAATTTTTTATGTTAAAGTAATGTTTTATGACTTTATCATAGTTTTACCCTGAGATGATCTGGACCGAATAGATTTTATGGAGAAAATGGTGGACAACGACATAAGTAATTCATTGTTTTTAGCAGTTGAATACAGTATAAGACTAAAGTAAAAGTCTGATACTTGTAGGGACCTCTTTAGTGCTTCCTCATTGGAGATTTTGTTTTATAATACTTGAATTTTAGCATCAAAACTTTGTTGGAAAAGTAGCCTTGATGCCTTGTGAACTAGCCTGAAAGTTCCCTTAAACAATCATTTTTAATAATGAATCTCTCACAAAGGCCTCATACACCACCCAAAAATTTAACAAAAGTGGATATTCCCATAAGTAACCTAAGCTTACCCACTTAAGGGCCAAAATTAAATACCAGCCATCATATCCTTACAAACTCCTATCACAAAGTCACAAAACATAACTGCACAAGGACGAGTATATTAATATCTATCAGTACTTCACTCTGTCTTCTTTCCCTTCTGTGGCTTCTGTTCAGGCTCATCTTCTTCTTCTTCTTCTTCTTCCTCTACTTCTTCTACTTCTTCCTCTATTTCTTCTACTTCAATCTCTTCTTCAATTTCCTCGTCTGATTCGTCTTCTTTCTGTTAAATAATAACACAGTTTTACAGCCTTTGTAAAGATAGACCAGAAGGCATAAAAAAAAACAGGCGCTCGTACTTGAAAAAAATCTAATCCAAGTCGCAATCTCATCTCAGCTGCAATCAATGTCAAAAAATGTAGGAAAATTGAGGTTTTTTTTTGACAGATTGTGAGATTAGAAAGCGAAGGAATGCAATTCTTAAAAATACGGTTATTGCCCCTCAGGTGTATTATCATCGTACAGTAACCGACAACTAACTGCGGCAAGTGTCTATACGTTTACGCACGTCCCTCCTACGTGCGTAAACGGCGCCATAATTTTTACAGTTGTTTGCCGGCCGTTTTACATCTCTAGATTGTTGACTGACTTGACAAATGAAATCAAAGGTTTTATTTCTTTGCTAGAAATACAGTTTTGATACAAAGGTGACATAGTTGTTTCTGCTTGCAAATTTTTATTATGTTTACCTACACACAGGCAGTCAAACATTCTTTTTTCATGTCTGTATGGGCCACAACAGCTCATCACCATCACGTTATAGCAGGCTATTGCTGGACATACGCCTCTCCAATAGACAAGAGCTATTGGAAACTATTTGGGGGGGCCCTTGCCGTAGCAAGGACATTATTAAAAAAAAACACTGGATGCATAACGTCCTCCTTTTTTGGAGGTCGGTAAAAAATATATATTACCTCAGCATTCTGTGTGATAGCACTAGCCGTTGTGAAGTCATCCACCGTTGATTCTGAAAGCATAGTCCAGTTGCGTTAATACCATAAATTTTAAAGTTTATAAATAAAAATTGTTAAACTTATTTTTTGCGAAAAATCTATTTTGATCATATACTGATAATTTCGGATGAATAGGAATGCAATAACCTTGGTCCCGTTCAGGAGTATCCCTTGGCGCATCTTGTATCAGGGACAGTGTCATCTTTCCACTCACCACCATCTGTGAATTAAATACAATATCTTAAAGTAAGTATAAATTAACTTTTAGAGATACATACAGGATGTAAGGGTAAACACTCTTGTCATTCAAACCATGGGTAGTTGACTTACATATAAAAATAAATGACCGAACACAACAAAAAAAAAATGTTATTTTCATTAAAAAGTTTTTATCTGACACCGTGCTTGTGAGCGAAACAGCTGACTGACTAAGGGAGGGATCGCGCTCGCTGCCGGTTAGGTCAAATCCCGTACCCCCCGCCCATGTTGAGACGCAAGTTCGTTGCCCTAGCGCATAGGGCAACAAACTTGCGTCTCTTGTGGTAAAATTTAGATCTAAAAAATTTAAAAAAAAAGTTGTAATTTTCCATTGATTTTACGTTCAATAAATGAAACCAAACCACTGGTTGCAAGGATAACGGTGTTTACCCTAACAGCCTGTATAGTAGTACGCTTTTCGGCTTAAATCATGTCATTCAAATCTCTTCCTGCAAATTCAGCAATATACCCGAGTGTCGTTGACTGCCCCGGGTGCTCTGACGCACCTACCTAAATATACTTAGATTTAAGGCAACCCAGCGTTTAATAAGGGCTAGTTATAGTTACAATACGGCCGATATAACTTGGCAGGTCTGAACATAGGCGCATCTAACTCTTGCGAATGTTGTCTCACTCACACTCTCCTCATGTCACCAGCGATGATAGACAGACGACCCTAAAAATTCAGAACTGATTGGATGGGAGGTGGAGAACCGGGTGTTGTGGCGCAACTTGGAAGAGGTCTATCTATGTATTAACTGCGATAGTTGATTCAATCAATCAATCTACCTAGCCTTTTCCCAACTAAGTTGAGGTCAGCTTCCAGTCTAACCGGATGCAGCTGAATACAAGTATTTTACATGGAGCGACTGCCTATCTGACGTCCACAACCCAGTAACTGAGTAACTGGGTAATACGATACCCCTTGGTAAGACTGATTGTCTGACTTTCAGGCTACTGACGACCCATAACGACTGTCAAAGATCCACGAATAACATCCGGGACCAACTGCGATATTTGATGCAATACAGGGTGTAAACATACATAGTTATTACAGACATAGTTTTAGACATTTATTTTTGGTGCGAAAAATCGCTCGCAATGTAACGCACACAAAACATTGTGCTTATAGATGCATGCGCAACAGGAGTTGTGGGGGTAACATAAGTTGTTTTCGTGAAAAAATCTATAAAAAACATTGGAACTTGACATCCCCGGACCAGGAGGCCACAAGTATGGCAGGAGGGCCCAGGTATGATCCAGTATGCGGGAAAGTCAGAAAGGGATACCGGGACCTAGGTAATAGGCAACTGAAGGAACACGGGTGGGTTTTAGTCAGTAAAAGTCTGACACGCCCTTCTGCTCCGCCCAGAGCGGGAGAAGTCATTGGATGATTTCACACCCTCAAAAAAAAAGTTATGGTCCAGTACAAAAAAAAAAGATCACCCATTACGGGGCGCACGAGCGAGAGGGACCTCCTGCTTCGTTAAGCGTCTTGTTACACCCGTTATTTAAGTCAAGAAAGTAATTTCCCCTTACCGGCGAGTGTTTGGTGGGCGCCGGCCTGTCGGCCCTGTTCTCTGCGAAGTCTGTGACCAGGACGCGCGATTGCTGCGGGATCTCTGTCTCCAGATATATGGACTGCACCTGCTCAGCTTCATGCTGAAAATATATTCACGAGATTTGTTCGTAAAAGTCTTTGTGAAATGTCTGAAGTTTGGATGTGTGTGTGTGTTTCTGACTGATTTTGTAATTATTTGACAGTAAGATAGGGCCCTCATTTGACTTTTGTCTAGTGAATAATGGCAATTTGGCTCACACAATCAATAGTTTTAGCAATCTGTCATCGCCATTACCTACTTACTCAAATAAAAGGAAATATATAATGCTGGCTTCCGCCCGCGGCTTCGCCCGCGTGGTATTTCGATAAAAAGCCTATGTCCTTTCTAAGGCTCAAGAGTATCTGTGTACCAAATTTCATTTAAATCGGTTCGGTAGTTTTGGCGTGAAAGCGCGACATACAGACGGACAGACATACTTTCGCAATTATAATATTAAGTAAGGATAATATAAGTACACCTATGCCTAACCCTTCGGGGATTACAGGCGTCACGTTGTGTTATGTTTAAACAGTGGTACATAAAATAAACTTCCTCATATTCTTTATTTGGATACCTAATACCGTACCTTTCCTGACATAACACTTTTATTGATAAGTACAGCTACATAACGCTGTGTCAGAGGTTTGTTTATGTTTCTATCGATTTATAATCGGCTTTGTGTTTGCTGGTAACAGTGACAATTTCGGTAGCGAGCTACGAAAAAAATTGATAAATTAGAAAAACTCTAATACGACAGTTGTTTATAAAATAATTTATTATTTAAATTAAGAGGCACAGAAGGTCGATTTCTTACAATGCGTGCTTTGAGATTGGCACAGTTACATAGTGTTAAGCTTGATTTATATTTTTGTTGTGTAACATCTTTCCTCTCGCTTTCCTGTTATTTGTGGGAGTGATTTCATGAAAAGGGACGAAAGTGTGTAACAGGAAGCCGGGCAAGCGCGCACTATTTGCTTTGACCAATGAGCGCGCGCGGTGCTTGAGTTGGCCGTCAGATACTGTCGGTACTGTCAGCCAAGATGTCAGATGCCACACATCATAAGTGTCTGGCCCGAGCTAACAACTAGTGTGCTTGTCTTCTGTGCCAGTCCACAGACTCGGGTCAGTTTTACAGTTAATTATATATACAAATCTCTGTTGTTTTTTATGATAATAAATTGAGATAGCAATTTCGTTTATTAATTGGTGAAATAATGTTTTTCATGAAGTAGATATTCTACTGTATGTATCTGCCAGAGTTCATGTGTATGAAATTATGTACCTATGTGTAGAGTGTTAGTCAGAGACGTTAAAATAAAACTGCTCATAAATAGTAATCGATTTATTTGTAAAACATGTAAAACAAAATATAAAAGAAGAAATGCAAGCAGTTTTATTCTACGATAGTAATTATTATGTGGGGACATCAGTAGGCACTTTAGCAAAAACATCAACCAAAATTGCGACCGGCTTCCGTAAGTAAAATATTAAAGAAAAAATTTTACATTTTTTATTTTTTTGAAATTTTGGACAATGTTGCGCATTTTTTTTTATTTTACTTCTAGTAAAATGGAAAAAAGAATACGCACACTAATAAATAACTGATGTCCCGTGATTGAGCAAACAAATTGAGCTGAATAATATTACTAAGCATTGGAATGTAAAGCAACAAAACTATCTACCATACACTAACTACGAGACGAACAACTAACATAAAATTAATTAAAAATAATAATAACACAGGATAATAAATAGTTTAAAAAAGGAAATAAATCAATAAATAACAAAAATATTGAAACACCAAAGCGACAAAGATAGAGATTCTTTAAAGTAATAATAATAATTTGTACTTTTTGACAGTCCACATAAGAAAATTTTGTACAGTTTTTACTCACGTGTATCTTTCCGGGTTTCCGGACTAGATTTGGACTCGAAAGGAGCCCATAGACAAAAAAATAATAATTTTCAAATGACACTTTAGGCCATTCTTGAAAGTGTTTTTCCAACTGTACATAAGTAGCAGAGAGCATGAAACCCGCAACTTAAAATTGGTTTACATATTTTAAGTACTCGGGCGTAAAAAGTTTGCACAAAAGAATCTCGACCTCTACTCGCTGTCGTAAATGGTCTGCACGATATGAACGGTAACATGTGCCCTCACCGCTCGCTGCGGCGCGTGCGGCGGCGCGTGCGGCGCGTGCGGCGCGCGCGGCGTGCTGCGGCGCGACGCGCGCCACGCGCCGCCGTCCGCTAGGTGCGCCGTCAGCTCCATGCCTACCACCTACGTGAGGAGGGCTTGTGATACTGGCTGCTCTAATGTGTGTTATGTGGGGAGATACGTAGATTGCGAAATATTTAGAAACAGACTATGTGCCCGATGGTATTCATATTGAACCGCTTAATTAATGAATTTGCAAAAATCCTTTCTCAATGCACATTTTCGTTACATAAAAAACTTTTGCAAAATTGCATGCTTCTAGACTCAGCAATTTAATTAATTTAAAATTTTTACTAGAACTTAGAATATTGAAAAATCCAATAGTTGGCCTGTTGCCAATCGCAACGGTTTCTTGTTTTACCATGACTGAAATCGACTTCTACTGGTGTCAAAAACCTCATCTCAGGAAATTGGCACCAGTTATTTATAGGGTCAGCCCTGTCCCTTTAAATAACAGTGTCAATTTATTGGAGAAGGACTTTCCTAATTTTCCGATCGTGTATCCCCGGAATGATGTCTTGAATAAAAAATAATGTAAATCAAGCATTACTTTTAAAATAAAACACTGTCTACGTATCTCAAAGTTATCAACAATGTGTGTGAGTGTGAACACATTAAAAATGTGAACTACAATGTGGTGACATTGCATGTTAAAGTACAGCTTCTAAGACAAGTGCAACATAAAAATGCTTAACACACACAAGACCTAGGATTCCCAATCAAGGTTTCCAGTTACTTTAAATTAACTAATATCTACACAGACCTACAGATGTAGAGCCTGATAGTCATGTATCGTAGTATAGCTAGCACAACGATCAATATAATGCTACCAGAACTGAATCATTAAAAAACATACTATCTTCATAATTTCTGGCGAAAAACGTTTCTCAACTAAACTGCTAGACATAGGCCTTACCCAAGCATTTCCACAAGAACAACCGTGACCTTCATCTGTTCCGCTAGGAAAAATATTTATAGGTAAGTATATGAAAATAGAACTCACTTTAACACTGGCATTCTCCTGGTCATCGTCATCTTTGATAGCCTCTTCCAGCAGTTCAGGTGTCGACTGCTTCTCCTGTTTCTGCGCTTCAGAAGATTTCGCTTCTTCTTTCAAGAAGTCCTCTGTATGCCTTACATCTCCATTTCTCTCTATTTTAACATCAGATGCCAGTTTTATTAATTCATCAGTTGTTTCTACTTCTCGGTCTTTACTCAGTTCTCTTTCTGGACTTTCTTCTAGTTCTATCTCTTCTTCAACCTCTTCCTCTTCTAGTTCTTCTTCTTCGTCTTGTGTTTCTTCCTTTGCTGTTGGTACTTCTTTTTCTGGTGTAGTTTCTTTTAGTTCTGGTGTGGGTTCTTTTAATTGAGTGTCTTTCTCGGGTGTCGATTCTTTTTCTTCTACAACAGGCTCTTCAATTGGTGAAGATTCTTTAGCGGGTTCCGATAGTTCAGGTTCTTCAGGCTTTTCTATTTCAAGAGTGGATTCTTTGGTTTCTGCGGGTTGCTGAGGTTCCGGCGAGGGTTCTTTTTCTTCTGGGATCTGTTCAGGTTTCTCAGGAGCTGGAGATGGTTCCCTCTCCTCGACAGTCTCCAGGCTCTCTTTGGATGGCTCGCGGTACTCACTAGCGACTATATGCACCGGGCCACTATTGTGTAAGATTGTCCCGTTCGTGTATGGGCGAGCGTGGTTATCCTGCACATCCTGGAAATGTTAAACAGCCAATCAGATTTCGGTCCTTCTACGCTCTTTCGTATCAAAACAAAAGGTTCTCAATTTCTACAGGAATTTCATGCGGTGTTTTTCTAAGCGTTGATTTCTTATTTTTCAGTATTCCTGAAGCTGAGAAGTATTTTACAGCTCCAAATACAGTAATAAACGCTTTTACATCTAGCGCAATGCAGAAAAAGGAAACAAAACTACAAGACACTCATCAAAAGAAAACTTCTATTTTTACAAAAAGAAATAGAAACTACCAGAAAAATTATCAATCTATAAAAAATTGCTATATTTACAAAAGATTGTAGGCATAACAAAACTTGCATTAATACCTAGACTATGTATATACCGCTGAAATCAAATTGATGGCAGAAATCTTGAAGGCGCGAAAAAAAATAAGCTTATTTATTGTGTTGAAAGTTTTAGCATGCCTATAAACTGAGAAGATTTTTTTTTTCGATTTCAGCAGCATAAATAATAGCAGCAAATAAGCAAAAATAAAACAAAAAAATCCCCTATTGTGTGCATAATTTACTCTGATATCTCTTCATTGCTATTTATAGTTTAGGTACCTAACATAGGAACGATTTATTTATTATTACTTATTAATATTTTTTATGAATGGTTTATTATTATTATGTGTTAGTCAACGGCGAGGTGCAGGCAGACAGACAAAGGCGATAACGACATGGATAACAAAACATTAATAAAACCATGCTTATGTTGACTATACGATATTGGGAATGCAGCAAAATGGGAGGGTTTTGAAACAAGGATTCATGAGGATAAAAATATTTATAGAAATGTTCTTTATTTAAATACTTAAACCAATGAGTAAGCAGAAATGTGCATGTGCTTTAACATATTTTGAAATTATAATAAGGTGCTTTTGTATTTTTGGTTTATTTATCTTGGTACTGGAACGATAATATACCAATTACACTAACGTCGACGAACCTTTGTTACAGATGTTCTGTTTTTTCCTATGTTGAATTCCAAATATAAGCAACATTTGAGACAAATAATTTACATTTTTTTGAGTCAATTCTGTTCATCTTTGTCTTTCAAATAGAATTTAATTTTAAGAAATTACATAAATAAAACTGAGTAAATGTGCCAAGTTTAAATATGGTAAGTTGTATTAGAATTCAGTCTAACAAAGACTATAAATAAAGTTCTTAATAACGAAATAAACTTTAGAATAATAATGGTTACAGAAAATCGACCTCTTGCAGAAACATACAAGAAATATAAGTATAAAAAATTAAATATACTTTTCTTTTCTGCATCTACTCTTAGCTATCTCGTATAGCCTCTATGATTATTACTAAATTAGAAAAGGTTTTTGTCTTCATTTTGCTATTGATCAAATCAGATGCTGAAGCCTCGAAACTGCCATCAGCATTACTAAATATATTGTTTCGACTATTGTGAGTCCATGATAAGACTGGCTCGCTCTCACATAGAAAAATGTAAGCCAACCGTAGACTCGAGAAAATGTAACGCGAAGCTTATCTTCAACTGCAGCAGAAAAGCTATATAATAAGTCAAAGTTATTGGCATTAAATATCGTTGTAATGAAGACGCAATGCCCTACATCAAAAGCTTTATGAGTGCAATTTGTGTTACGTTCGAGTATAAACGAATTCAGGCGATTTAAATCTTAAAACGTAATTTGGTTTAAATCGTGAACCAAACTTAAGTATTTTAAAACCTTTTAAACGTTTTCATTTTTAATTTTATTACGGTAACTTTTAACATTACCGACAATCGCTTAAGAATTAATTATTATATTCATTTTGATGTGTTTTCAGAATGAATATGATTTAAAACACCATGTTAAAACAGAAATAAAAGAAAAAATAAAACAACAAATAAGAACGACAGAAAATCATAGAAAGTCAGGATTGCGGAATAGGCAGCAAGGTTAGAAATAAAAATAGCGAGACTAGACAAGACAATCTATTGGATTCCCTTGTCTAATCTTCTCGGAAACTAGGACCAGAGAGTCAAGACATTGTCACTTACTACAATGGTAACACCCAAACAAAAGTCAAAGAAATGTATGGGGTTGACAGTATCAGAACGTGTTGATGGGAGTATTTTGCGCCACTTCATCCTGCAGCTCACGTGCGTCTTTTGGGGGTTCCCTTTTATAGCTTTTGACGTCAAAATCCAAATTATTTTTATATTTAAAAGATCACACTTTAGGCCCAATTTTACCACGAATCACTAAAAACGCGCTAAACGTATTCCAATCATCATTCTGTGTCTTTCATCTTCAAACGGTTTACAGTAACAGAACGATGTTTTAAATATGGATTGATTTGTGGAGCACCGTGCAAGCGACCCTGAGACCTAATGTCAACCCCATACATTTCACAGGCCTTTACAGCTGCACAAATGTAGTAAGTGACCATATAGGGCAGGATTGCTACATGCATTGACCTGTCGTTGCTGATTCTGCGTGTAGCTCGCCTCCATCTGCTGCTGCACCTCGGCTACCAGCCCTGATATGGCGGTAACAACTGTGCCATATAACATTCAAATTAGTTCAGTGACTGGAATAGTTGTATGGATAGACTTTTTAAGTATTGTCGATGTAGTCATTAATATTTCAGTATGTAGGTATAATGGAGACGGTTTCTAACGATGAAATGCTTCAAGGCCGTTCGCAAAATTATTTTTATTCGTGGACTTTATTCATTTAGAAAACTAAAATTTAGGTTCATATTGCTTTTTTGTTTGTTGCTATGAAAATCTCGAATATATCCTTATCATTAACTATGGACAGAATAAGATGTTGTGTTCAAGTCGCTATTGATAGCGAATTCGAAACCGTTTATAGTAAGCGACTGCCGTATTAAATACAGTGTTAAATTATTTTCATTTAATACGAAATTATCTTTTCCAATAACTCATGAATGAATCTCAAATAATTTTAGCAGAAAACCAAATTAAAAACGAAACCAGAGTAAAAATAGACATAAAAACAAACAACGAAGGACGCTGACGAAAATAAACGGGATGCATCAGACGATTGGGCATGCTCTCCAACTTGGACGTGGGCCAAACCATACTTAACGCTATCTCGGGAGTTCAAATTGGCTGTATTTATAAAGTGAATTTTTGATAATCTTTTTTTTTTCATCTCCTAGGATTCTCTGATTATAGTTCAATTTGTCTTTGAAACTAGGATTTGGCAAATAAAGTTAAATAGGTAATTAATAGGTATTTTAAATACAAATATTTTATATAATATCAACGAATAAAGTGTTATACAGTGTATCACCATATTATTTAAATTGTTGTATATTTTTGTACAAATAAATTATTCTTATTTTGCAAATAAATCAAAAAGCTTCTTCAGCACTAAACACATTTTTTTCTTCTTAGATAAGTTTTTGAAAAGCTGATCTAAGTATAACCATTCAATAATTAACCGACACAAATTCACAATAACACATACATTATTGAATTCACAATCACAATGTATCTTTAACAATAAATAAAAGGAGACAAATTACAAATGTGATCATTCTATTATAATCTAAAATAGACATTTAACATGTAATTCTTCACACAATACTATGTTATGGGGACCCTCAGATGTTTATCATTGTTAACAACACAAAAAAACTCGAAACCGTTACTCTACCTCCAAAAATCCACTCTATAAACTAAACATATAGGAATTAATACTATAATGTCTAACACATTAGACTCCACAATCGTTTGGATGCATCGCAGTCGTATTTGCAAGTTATGATTTCAACCCAGACAACTAGAAAAGGGCTCAACCGTCACCATGCCGCAAGCTGCTAGGTACACATCTAAATAATACGGTTTATAAACGAAGAAATCTGGCAGATATGATGAACTGGCCGCTGGGGTAACTTGTTTCAGTCTATTTGTGTATATAGACGATGCTTTTATTTTTGGAGGAAGGCGCATCTGGAGTTTAAAAAAATTCTTGCAGACAAAACTAGAGTGCAAAGGAATCTCCTTGATTTTTAAACCCTATACAGACACTATTTTGTAAATTCTAGTCGAAAACATATTTTGCATTTGAAATGAACTTGTCATTTCAAATGCAAAATGTGTTTTCGACTACTGTGAAAATGAGCTCCAATTTGTTTAGAAATACTTAATTCAATTTTAAAGTTTGTCTTCTACATTTTACAACGACTAAGGGTGAATTTCACCAATGAAACTGAACGCAATCAGTGCATCTAGAGCTTTCAGTGTCATTATTGTTGTGACACAGCACAGCTCTGGAACGCAGTTCAGATGTGCTGATCGCATTCAGTTTCATTTGTGAAATTCGCCCTTAACAGGTTGCCAATACGTTTAAATAATATACATAATTATACTGAAAATTTAGCAAAATCGTTTCGAAAAACTACAAGCTACAGAACTCCAGGCCAGTCCACGACCCGCCATATATACCGCGTCGCGCTGCGCCAGTTGGCTGACGATCCTTTGCATGGCACGCTCTGTCTCCGCCAGGCGAGCCCTCAGCGCTTCCAACTCCACGTCCCCTGAGCATCGAGCCACAATATTGCGTCATTGGTGCTTTAATTATTTGGTCTTTAGTTATGGATTTTTTTTGGTCCTTTTGGTACTGACTGACTAGTCTAAAAATTTCGTAGCAAGTTATACTTACTTGTGTTACTCCATACACATCTGTTACAGTCCGCGTCAAAAATATACGGACAAACAGAGAGTACGGAAATGATATTCATTCTAACCAGAACTTACCCAATTAAGATAGAGTTTAATTTTACAAGTTGATCAGATAATTGTGAACAGTTTGATGATGCTCATAAATTCATATTTTTGTTACCACAAAGTAAAACATTTCACGACAAAAGTGGGACCATAACCTTTTCCAACATAGAACTCATACTCAACTCATGGTAACAATTCGTGACGTCTAAACTAGGTGTTAAAACACGACCTAAGCCCACGTTCGCACGGGCGTAAAGATATTGCGGTGAGATGTTGAGCCGAACATTGGGAGAACCCAACAGACTGCATCCCAGGGAGTCAAAAAACACATTATTGGAATTTCAATTCTCGGAGGAAAGCACTGCGTTGAAAACCCAGTGCGCGAAAAAAAATCTCTCGTGCGAACCTGGGCTTATTGATGATCAACTCAAATGTAACACGCAAATAATTTATAGTTACTGTGTATGTACGTACTCTAACCTCTATCTACGTAACTACCCGTAGTTATGCCAATCCATTAGCATCTTTGTAACATGTACCTACACTACATAACGATCATCATAAGTGATTTCTTTTTACAGAATAAGAAGATCATTTTACTGGATTTGTTTGATGGATGAGCGAAATTTTGATGTTGCTGTTTTCTAAAGTGCTCTGTGCCAATTCGTTGCATCTAATTTATAAATGTTTGGGTGTAATTTTGTGTTAAATGCTTTTATACATAATCTATATATACTTATTCACAATGATATATAGCCAATATAATTTTTTTCACAATTTTTTATTTTATTTTATCAATCCCAGCCTACGTTATCAAAGCGGTCAACATTGTAATGTTATTTCAATGCTAATTAACTGCCACCCGTATCGCTATTTTCCTGTTTATACGGATATGTACGTAAAACAACATATTACTTACTTGTGTCCCGCTCTTTTGGTCCTGCATGCGCAAGAGTTTTGGGTTAGAAATGTTTAATAATACGAAATAATCTTCTTCTTAAATCTTAATTGTATCTTAAAACCTTTGACTACAATTTCTAAAGACTTCGTCAAAGATCACACAAGCAGCATCTGCACTTCTTCTTAAAACTTTATCATTCAGAACAATATACTAACTATTGTAAAATGTGATTCAGTGATTCTCAGCTTCATTCCGAGCAATTAAGGTTCTAATTTATCTTCCAAGGTCACCCATAACGAGTCAATAAATTTAATCTAACATTCTGTTATTCGTCTGATATTTTTTCGAGATGCGACACAATAGCTTTCCAGTGTCTTGAATCATTCGAACTATCTCTACTGACTATTATTATATCTTGGCTTGGATATGGTTAATAAATATTGGATAGGGAAACTTACCCAGTTTATCAGGAGATGTTCTAGAGTCATCCCTGAACACTCGTCTCCTGAACTGAGGGTCTGGTGTGATGGGCTCATACGGTGAAGATCCGGTACGCTTGAAAAGAATCTGAAGAAAATGATATTTGATATAACTTTGATAGGTTTGTTGGTGAAATTCTACTTTAGTACTTAGGATTACAATGCAGTCCGGGTTATTCTACTGATGATTCTGTAAAATATAATATTGCTATTACATACCTTGCTAAGGGTGTACACGAAGAAGACGATGATGCAAATTGTGTAGATCGGCATCACGAAGCCCATGGAAGACTTGGGGGTTGGCACTGGACCGCCGGGGGAGCCGAGCGGGGGGCGCATGCCGGGGATCGGCGGGGGCTAGAATGGGAGAAAGATGATTTAACTTTTTGGAAAAAACTTATACAAATTGGAGATATGCTACCGTTACTGTTGGCCTGTATCATTCCACTGCTGGGTAAAGGCCAGTAACAAAACAAATTACCTGTGGTCCACCACAGGTGGTTTGTTTTGTGATACCTTCTGGCTATGTCACAACTGTCCTCGTTTACCTATTAGGTCCCTTCCCTATAAGTGTGCGATACCACTTTAAATCACGTGTTAAGCTAAGTGAAAACTAGTCCTTTAGAAAACAAGTGGCTTTACAGTTTTTGCGTTCGCCAGGTTACCAATTAATGTGGTGAATGTAAAACCAGATCTGTATGGTTATTTTTCGAAGGATTTGAATGCATAAGTATTTTGGCATGACTTGGGACTTTGTAAGGATGTAATGGTAGCAATGCAGTCATAAACTAGAAAACCAGAGACTCAAACATTCGGTGCATAAAACAGAAACATTTTTTTTGTTGGTCAATATTCTTCATATAATAGGTCTTTACCTATGAAATTGCCGTTCTGCAGTACTGGCCATTTCAAATCAAAACAATTTTTGTTTGGCTAAGAATTCTAATTTCAAATTAATTTTATTTTAAAAACATGGAATTCTTTTTTCAAAAGAAGTCATTTGTTTAATGATTAGTGTTACATTTTCATCGCATTTCAATCTTTTTCGTCATCATGGATACGTTAAAAATTCGAGTAATTATGGAATATGAGTACCGTCGTGGCAGCAACGCGGCACAAGCGGCACGCAACATCAACGACGTTTACGGAGCTAACACTACAAACCAACGCACCACCTGTTATTGGTTTGCTCGCTTCCGTTCTGGAAATTTCGACCTGAAAAATGAACCTCGCGGTCGTCCGAAGACTTTGGTTGACAATGACGAATTAAAGGCGATTGTGGAAGCTGATGATACACAATCTACGGCTGAATTAGCAGCAGCTTTAGACGTTAGCGTCAAAACAATATTGGTCCATTTGCGTCAAATTGGCAAGGTAAAAAAGCTTGACAAATGGGTGCCCCACGAACTCAATGATCGCCAGCGCGAAGTACGCGTCGAGGCGTGCCTTGCACTGCTCAACAGACACACAAATGAAGGAATTTTGAACCGCATTGTTACCTGCGATGAAAAATGGATTCTGTTTGATAAACGCAAGCGCTCAGCAACTTGGTTGGATCCTGGTTCAGTACCTAAACAATGCTCTAAACGAAAACTTACCCCTACAAAAGTAATGGTCACTGTTTGGTGGTCTAGCGCCGGTGTGATTCATCACAGCTTCTTACCAAACGGGGTGAGCATTACTGCAGATGTGTGCTGTGAAGAACTGAACACAATGATGGAGAAGCTGGCACATCTCCAACCAGCATTGGTCAATCGCTCGTCTCCGCTGCTCCTGCACGACAACGCGCGACCTCATACTGCACAGCAGACGGTCTCCAAGTTGCAAGAACTGGGGTTGGAAGCTCTCCGTCATCCGCCCTACTCACCAGACCTTGCGCTTACAGACTACTACTTTTTCCAGAATTTGGATAACTCCTTGGCGAGAAAAAAATTCAATACCCGAGAGGCAGTACAAAATGCCTTTGAAGAATTTGTTGCCTCCCGTCCAGCTGATTTCTTTAAGAAGGGCATCAATAAACTGCTACTGCGTTGGCAAAGTTGCATTGATTGCATGGGTGATTACTTCGATTAATACAAATAAAAAATACATGAAAAAAATTCGTTTACATTTTTTCATACAAAACGGCAATTTCATAGGTAAAGTCCTAATATTAATCCTTGGTTTCAAACCATGTTTGAAGTATGATAATAAAAGATTATAAATATGTTTCACATCAATTATTATTTATAGTTGCTTTCCACGGCATTTTGGACGTAAGGACCAAACAGATCATCAGCGAGCATTAGGACAAAACATACAGCAAATAATAAAATTATCTTATTGTTAGTGAATTTAATATTGTTAGTATAAGCATTTGGTTAGCAATGACAGCAACTAGTTTTGACCAATGGCCAATTGGCAACAATGGCAGCTCAAAACCCCCAAACTAATTGATACAATTTCAATTTCACCATGTGCGTGCACGTCAATTTATAGTGATGCAAAAATATTCTTGTTATTGTATGGATGATAACACCCACAGAAATAGATGTCCCAAAATATGAAATACATAGCTAGCACTGATTTTTTTCTTCTAGAAAATTAAACATTCGTTCTAATGTATTTTATTTCCTCATGTTCTTTCTTTACGTGTATAATGTGTGTAAAGTGTCTATCTAATTTATCAAATTAATTTTGTGAATGTCTACAATATTATTTATTTGGAGGATTTTGGGGGTAGTTCAACGTTTCCACCATTCCTTAGCAACATATTATTTTACTGACTGGCGCGTGTCTTTTGAAATAACATAGAAACCTTAGATGACCAGAGGGCCTAGACAAAGTGACATTCTATCAGCGATAACAACGATGGAAAAGGAAAAAATGTATAGGACTGACATAAGTTATCGAAAAGCTTATGTCAATCCTGTTGAACGTCTTCGTAGAAATACGAAACGCTTTCGAAGCGATTGTCACTTGTCTAGGCCCTCTGTATCTTTCGGTCGATTGAGTGGTACTAGTGATCATCCTTGTATTTCATATACTACAATAATTCAAATCAATGTTATTCCTAGAAGTTTATTGGAGCACGACAACCGAACATTATTGACCCAAATCTCAATTGACACTTCAGGGAATCTGAAAATCCTGCCTAACAACTAACATACGTTAAAATAGACACAAATCTATTCCTGAATACTGAATAATTAATAACCAGAATCGGAACTACTTCCAGCAATAATGTACCACTTATTTTGAAAAATGTTAAAAAAACAATACCTGTTTCGGTCGCAAATCCTGCATTTTGCCACAATATTTTAATCACTTTTCCACATAAAACTCCTAATAAACTGTTACATCAGCAATGTTAGCATAAAACAGGAAAGTATGATCGAAAACAGCTTCAAATGGCTTCAATTATAAATAAATGACACGATTATCGTTTGGACGTCTGGAGACGATACTGACGGACTGCGGATCGAATCAAATGTGTACTGTCCGCTCTCGTTTACGACGCGCCGTAATGGTTTCCTGTATTTACTGGCTTTAAGACAATCTGTGTGTTTGCGATTTTTCCGTGACGGACGTATTGGCTAATGCGTTGTGGCAAGGAATTTGGATTGCTTGTTTACTCTTGTTTTTTTTGCGGACCAAAGGACCAAATATCAAAATCTATTTCAGGCCCTCAAAGTTAAGGCTCTCTGCGTCCAACGCTCGGTGTGGCAACACGTCGTGTTCTGGTTTGCGACTGCTCAAGCGTCATCCCTCCTTACAGGAGTTTTTTTATGACTCTTGAAGAATAGTTAAGCGGAATAGGTTACTAAATATAACAACGTCTATTGTATTTTATAATGAATTTCCGCAGTCACGCCTGAATCAATTAACTACCTCAAAGATAAATAAATTATTGCCCTACTATCCCAGCATAAAAAAAATTGAGCTTACATATAGTATGCAAGGGTAAACACCGTTGTCACTCAAACCATAGGTAGTTGACTTAAATATAAAAATAAATGACCCAGTAACAACAAAAAAAACCTTATTTTCATTAAAAGATTTTAAAAAGTAAATATCCGTCACTCATGGATACGCGTTCGAGAGAGCTGCGAAACAGCTGACGGCCGGTCAAGGTACGTCCCGCACACCCCAAAATTATTAAACTGAAGTCTACTACAACTACATTATTCTCATAACAGCGTCTAAGTTAAAGCACTACCGTCCCTTAGCTTATTTAATCAATATCGGTTCGACGATTGTTTTGCTGCAACTGTGCGCCCGCCCTAAAGTCTTTACTATCTTCAAAATATCCCGTGTTGCTAATACTGCTTAGATTTCCGTAATTTTAGAGGATATTTTGATTACGCTATGAAAATAGATTTTATGATTACATTCCGGTGGTAAAATGATGTTCATCATTTTGTAGATTCATGTCGCATGTTATGGCGGTGAGCGATAAAAAATAACGAGTGTTGATAAATACATCATTTTAGTAAACTTGACATTTGGATGAATATTTTAGTAAAGGATTATTTAATAGCCACAACCAGCTATTTCAGAAAGGTACTCTACTCAAAACTCTGGTAAAGTAGCATAATTTTCTTCCTTTCAAATATATTTCAACGAGCTGACCCAGCAGACTTTGTTCTGTCCAAAATTGAATAATTCATACAAAAAGCTGTAGAAAACACCATTTTTTAGTTATTCCCTTTTTCTGGGTCTTAAAATTTTGCTTCTTCTCAAGACACAATAAAAAAGTAAACTAACCAAATCAGTCCAGCCGTTGTCAAATGCGCTTACCATTTACCAACAAACTTCATTTAAAGAGAACATACAAAATCCTGATTTCCAATCATCTCCCAATATTTATGTCTCCATTCTTTAAAAAAAAATTTCTTGAGATAATGCATTAAGCAATTTAGACAATCGCTCCATGTAAAATACTGGTATTCAGCTGCATCCGGTTAGACTGGAAGCCGATCCCAATATAGTTGGGAAAAGCCTAAGCAATTTATGCTTCAGTCTTTCAATAAACTAAACAAAAAAATGTCTAACAAACATGGTCGTGGCTTCCTAAGTAATTTTACAAAATCTACGAAAAAGAAGATTGACAGCTGATAGATTTTTAAGTGGGTAGTTCAAACGGATGCTGATCCATTCGATAGATCATAATTATTGTATACAGATTTCCACAAAATCAAACAGCATTAAAATTAAGCAATAAAGTAATGTAACGTGGGTTCAATGCCATTCCCACTCTGATGGTGAACATGATTAAAAGCACACATTTGGATATAATATAGATGCACTTAGAGAGGGAAAACGTCCTACATGCGCTTGCGACCTCTTAGAGACAACATCTTTTTGGTTCATAGATCAAGTTGATTGAAGTTTGTAGTTTTAATCTTTGCCTATTCTTTAGGCACAGAAAACTCCATCATCATCTGCCTAGCCTTTTTCCCAACTAAGTTGGGGTCGGCTTCCAGTCTAACCGGATGCTGCTGAATACCAGTATTTTAGGAGCGACTGCCTATCTGACCTCCACAACCCAGAAACTGGGTAATACGATACCCCTTGGAAAGACTGGTTGTCAGCCACAGAAAACTAAACTAATTAAAACTTTCCTCCATCCGGGTATATAAATAAATAACCCCGCCTTAGTTTAAACAGTACAACCCTATGTTTATTGCGAACTCAAACCAAAAATTTACTGTCCACATTTCAGCGATCCCTTAAATGATCACATTCACCCAAGTTATCCAAGCCAATAGGTACCATAATTCTATGATGACCTACCAAGTGATGACCCTGGGCGCACCTACCC
Organism: Lithophane semibrunnea; assembly: GCA_947363905.1. NCBI lineage: Eukaryota > Metazoa > Arthropoda > Insecta > Lepidoptera > Noctuidae > Lithophane > Lithophane semibrunnea. The sequence continues at coordinate 15,841,037 of OX376205.1, forward strand.
ATCATCCATCTCCTCTGATCCCAATTTATTAGGTGTCAGTCGGTGTAACATACCTTCTATACTTACATTTCTCATTAGCGGTCATCTCAATAGTCACCCCCTTTTAGTCATATCATCTTTCAAATCATCCATCCATCTTTTCTTTTGGTCTTCCCTTGTCTATAGCCATCAACATGTTGTTATAGCACGTATGCACGTAAGGTCTGTTCCAAAAGAATCTGATGAGAGTGTAAACAAACCCTGTTCAAGTTAAATTCTTACGCGATCACTCACTAAAGGGAATTAGTAACACACTTATTTGTATTTAGAAAGTTTCAACTTTATATTCCACAATACAATTATTGTTTGAATAACATTATACAATTTTGATCCACAGGTACCTAGATATCTGATCCAATTGTTTACATTTCCATCAGACACTTTTGGAACAAACAGTACCCATCTGCACAATTACTTACTCTATGCTCAAATGTTTGGGACGCATGTAGGCGACCTCGGATACGGCGAGATTGTCTGACACGCCTGTGATCGTCAGCTGTTCAGCTAATTTACTGACAAACGTACTTATATGTTTTGACAAGTAATGAGGACACAGCTAATTAAAATGTCTATGCTGCAGCTCTAACTGAATGAAAAAGGACCAACAATTTCTATGGGCAGTTTTTTTCTAACTCTCGAAAAATTTAGGACGGTCTGTATAAATTCTAAGAACATTTGAGATTGTCACTGTCAATGAAAACTTTTGGATAGCATTTCTAAATCAGGTTAAATTACAGTTATAATCTTGACGTTGGAATTTGGAAACACGCCCATATTGTGTGAATATACGAACTTGTTCACGACATTACATTCAGAACTGTCAATGTTTATTTGAACGCTTCGGCCAATCCCTTTAGGGAAGTTCAATTCATATTTCAATCACCTGAGTGAAAGCTATCGTAATAGAATACGGCGCCGTCTGCCTAGAGCAATAAAGTGGACTTAGAACATTTCATTTATATGCTTCAGCACGAACCTTCATTGTTTGAATGTGGTCATAAATTGAATTGCATTCATACATGTCCGGGTCTGAGTTAACACCACCGTACATCTTCCTATCACCGGTAACGTGAGAAGAATCGAAACCTGGGAACAAATAGTTGGTTACTTTTAGACCACTGACTCCATTATGTTTTTGGTTAGCAAATAAGTTGAAAGCTCAACGACCACGATCAGTTGATGATGGTAAGTTGTCACCTGTGGTGATAACCCAACATCATATTGGACATGAGCACATCATATTGAACAGCAATACCTGAGACAACGCAGGCGTCTTGCCATTCCAGAGATACAGTTGAATGTCTTATATGCCTTCAAGAGCATCACAATTGGGAGTACTTCCCCGGACAGTTCCTGTACAGTCAGTATCATGTTCTTGATATTTTGAGCATTTTATAAAGATAAACGCTTCTGCTCATTAATCTATGGTCAATGTTGATACACGTAGGTATAGTGTAGGCGGCCTCTAAACGAGATTATTGTCTTACGAGCCGAGCCCAATATTGACAAATTGTTTGATGTCTCCGTGCCGTACAAACATGGGTTAGCTACCTAAAAAAATTAAGGCCTTCTATGTAGTATGTATTACGAGGTCTGTCATCGTCTTAGTGGATATAGGTACAAAAAGTCTAAATAAAATCGTATCAAATGACCAAACAGGGAAGTTACGAGTACAAGTATGGTTAGATCCAGAAGTAAACATGATTTTATTGTAAGAAAATGTGAACACAAATACAGTATTTGACGAAAGAAAATTAGCATATGAAGAGTATATTGAAAACATTCAGTTCTTTAGAGTAGAAACTGAAGGAAAAAAATACTTTTTGTTACAAATAACCAATATACTTTTTAACCATTTTATTTAAACACATTTCTTGCTATACCTACAAAATCCTACACATGTAACATACGACAGTAGCTTAAAAGAAAGTTCATAAATCACAGCATTACCGTAGCGACGCCCGCCGTCGGAGATGCGCGTTTATGCGCGGGAGTGTCACTGCGGGCTATTTCTGCGCACTGTGTCTAGGCCGCGTTTGTGGGTCGCCCCGACCAATGCCAGCCACACATTTGTTTATCTACCAAGTTCTGAGAACGAGCTTGTGTACAGCCTGTTTTAAGTAGATTGAGAGGCTCTTCAATTAGAATTGTGATGAAATTATGTTAAGTAAGTCATTGGCTAAATAAACAGTGCAGATAGATAAATCAATGATCTACCAATGAATTTGGCAGAGACTTTATTGTTCAGAAATTATATTACTGGATTTCAACTCTTCCAGCGGACAGAAGGACCAAAAGATTTTAGTGAGTCACATTCATCTACAATAGGAACAAGAAGTGATGTAATAAATAAACACTGCAGATAGATAAATCAATGATCTACCAATGAATTTGGCAGAGACTTTTATTGTTCAGAAATTATATTACTGGATTTCAACTATTCCAGCGGACAGAAGGACCAAAAGATTTTAGTGAGTCACATTCATCTACAATAGGAACAAGAGCCTATAAAGAAAGTGATGTAAATAACAAACGATTCCGTTCAATACCTCCAAGATGTAATTTCACTACATACTAACAGAAAACAACTCATAGATCTGTCTCACTACAAACTCACTAGGTACATAATCTCCATATTCCTTTCATCCAAAGTACAACAAAATTAGAAAAACCTTTACAAAAAAATGTAAATTACACGCAGAATCCGAACTGATCGACAACAACCCACATTTTGTTCCACACCAGCCATTCACGCAAATTGTTTATCATAATTAACTCATCTACAACCGTCTACTCGTCCATATTCCTTTTATTTTTCAAACAAAAAAACTTAAATTTTCGTCTCACTATCATGCAAATGTTGGCTTTTCAAAGACATTTTGTTCAGAACTTTGTAACTGTAACCGTTGGCCTCTGTGAAAAAGTTGTTGCTAACTAGTAAATAAACTAGCCCAGTTTCAAGGGTATTTGTATTTCCTGGCGGTTTAGTGATAATTGTTGTTTCACTGTCTTGCTCCCAATTCTCTTTGAAGTGGAATCTTCAAATGGTTTTCTCGTTGGAACTACTTGCGTTGATCCGTGTTCGATTTTAGAATTTTAGCATTCACCTCCTTGACTTGTGGTGTTATTGTCCCAAATGTTTACATTGTCTCTTGTTTCAAAGTTTTTTAAACAAAAACCAGCCATAATAAAAAAAAAAATATAGCACTTCATTTTAAAAGTAGGCCACTTCGATAAATTGCCACAGCGAACGTTCCCGAGCCGTGTGCAACTCATCCATTATAATTATTGCATGGATATTGGAAGCTTCGATCTAATCCAAATTCAATTACTTTAATTTCTCAGGCGGTATCTTCTTTCGTAATTTTATGACAAATATTTGCAAGATAAACATCATCTCTGTTTGCGTCACCATCATAGTTTACTTAGTTTTGTATGTCAAACTTTTCAATTAAATAATCACTGTATGTTTTAAGATTTCAAGAGTGTATCGATATGCAAATAGGGTCAGTATTTGCTTATAAATATACTTAAGAAATCTAAAATCCTTCATAGCTTTATCGATAAATAGTCCATAAGATTGTTAGTATACATGAGCATGTAGTTACCTAACATTATCAAAATTTGCGTCTTTGTCTGATGAAAGAGAATGCTTCCACATCCTTAGTTCGATGCAACTTATAGGGAACGAAACTAGATTAAACGGATGACAAACGTTCAGTGTCCCTGTCCCTGCAATACTTCAAGAGCTGACGGCCGCAACCGACCTTGACTGACTCGCATTGACATTCCGGGGCACATAGCATTGATAGTTGGCAGTGGTCTTGGCTTCCAAAGATGTTTTATTTCCGATTGAAAGTAACTCTTTGGCGCCAGCATCTTCCGGACAATTGGCTATACTATCAGACCTCTTTTCATCTCCATTCCTATGATAAACCTTCTGGTCCTTTGAGTCTTGGGAGTTATGATCTCAAGGACCTACTTTCAGGAGCCAAAAGCTTGATCTTTATTTAATAATAATTGTTCATGTCCTAATTATAATATTAATAGGCGTGCTTTTAACTCTCGCACTTAAAAACAGATTGACTGCGTGCCAAGTAATTGTTTAACTGTGGATGACATTGTTTCCTCTTCAAGAGACATAGTCCATAATTCAAAGTCTGATCAGATTAATCGTCTTTTAATCCTTTGGGAGTTGGTCTAAGATGGCAAATACATGTACATGCTTTAGGCACACTATATTCAGCCCATCCAACAATTTCACACGCAATGACGCTATTTTGGCCCAGACTGATACAATAGCTCCATCATCATTTTAATTAGACTAAGAATATTAAAGTTTATTCTATAGATGATGGTGTTACCAACATGTGTGCCGCCAGAAGCCGTGAGCACCGAAAATAATGACGATGACATCATAGTTGTAAGTTTACCCGCGGTCTTTCTATCCGCAATGGTCGTTTAATTAATAAACGATAGGCGGATTTAATCCTCTCCTGGCAAATAAGGATACATTCTTATCTCGCAGGTGTCAAAGTAGAGTAGCTCGGGGGTAATAACAGCCGCACGGGTCGATCCATCAGGTAAAGCTATGCTTGCCGGGGTTGGTCCGTGGATGGGTGACCATCTTTACATACCGAGACTCCTCAGTGACTCGGAAAGATCGTTAAGCCGTTGGTCCTGGCTATTATTCGTAGATCTTTGACAGTCGTTACGGGTCGTCAGAAGCCCGAAAGTCTGACAACCAGTCTTACCAAGGGGTATCGTATTACAGTTACTGGGTTGTGGAGGTCAGATAGGCAGTCGCTCCATGTTAAATACTGGTATTCAGCTGCATCCGGTTAGACTGGAAGCTGACCCTAACATAGTTGGGAACAGGCTAGGCAGATTGCATTTTTAGGTGTGGAAAAGAGTAACTAAAGTACGTATTGCCAAAAGTATAGGCAACAGTTCTGTCTTACTATACATCATGCAACAAACTTTAATCATGAATTCGCCGGCAAAACGTGGTATTTATGGTTCTAAGAATACCAGGCATCCTTGAGCAGTCACACTGAGTAACAATAATGTTACAGGCTATCTGATCTTTTACTCAACCTGGATGAGTAAATCGATAGTAAAGAAGTAGCATTTCAATTGTCAATACAGAAAACGATTAGTAAAATTGGATCAAACGTTAGTGCCACTTTGAAACTTGTACCAAACATCAAAATAAACTACGAGGGAACACTAACTAATTGTTAAACTAGGACAACAAACGTTTAATCTTGTTTACTTTTATATTCGTTCCATGGCGTTTGTTTGAACCTTATGAAACATGAAATGGAATTGAGGCAGCCCTTTCGCAACATGAGAATTGCTACATAGATCCTTATGTGAATAATGTTCTACATTAGGAGAACATTTTTCCCAGGAGTTGCTTATTGTGAAATCTCTTATGTTGATGAGATCAACATCATATCAGCTGAAAAAAAAATAGTACAGTGCCAGTTTCCAGGCTTTTAAAGAAGTAAAATCCGTGTAAACTGGCCTCTTATTTTATTGAAATTCCTTACTTCGCTAGGCCAAGTCAAGGACCAAGTGTTACCACCGATATGCGATTGACTGCACGTCTGATCCCACATTAACACGAACATTGCTAAGTCCTAGTTTAAAATACAATAGACGCAGATATATTTAGTAACCTATTCTGCTTGACTAAGCCAAGCGGAGCCAAGCTTGAGTCAAGCGGAATAGGTTACTAAATATATCTGCGTCTATTGTATTTTATAATGGATTTCCGCAAAGTCACGCCTGAATCAATTAAGTCCTAGTTTATACACACATCTTGGGAAATACAATCTTTAAGCCTAATTAACAGTGCTATGAAGCCCGTAAAGCTTACATTATTGTTATGGCGCTAATCTAGACATACTCACCAGTATTAGATGTGCCGACCACAGGCGAAGCTTGTCTCTAGTATTAGTACATGTAACGACAGTTCCCAGTGATTTGATAATATGTTGCTTTTCCAAAGTTAACTTTTGTTTTAATATTTTCCTAGAGAAAATAAGTATAGCAATCATTCTCTATCTATTTAAACTGCAGGCTGTTCAATACGGAACTTATGCTCTTCGAGTGTTTCAGTTCTGATGGGAAGAAGTAAAGAACGTTAATAAGTTCGTGTTCTAAAAAACGATTTCTACTGATGAATAATCTCCAAAATTATTGACAGCTGAAATCTTCAAATAAGTCATGACCATAAATGTTTGTTCCTGCAACAAACCACCGGGAACCCCCGACCTACCTTGCAAAGCCTCACAAGCATTCTCCCCCCTCAACTGACCTTGATCTCCAGTTCATAGTACACTGATAGCGGGGATGATCGTACCCTGACGTGGGGAGGCATGGCAACTGTGTTCTTCGTGGGCGTAGGAGCCGCTCCAGGAGGTATCGCCCGTCCTCTCTCGCGGAGGGCGGGGTGTGGTCCTGCGCCGCGGATCAAAGGACGCTCTTGTTTGATAGCTGGGGAATAAGGACCAGTTTAGTACTGTGCTATCTTTGAAGTGCTGGTTAGTTCACGACAGAAACGTTAGAGATATGCTATCTTTTAGTTACAGTCAAATTGAGACGAATTGAAAATCTGGGAGCTGTGTTTATCAAAGAGTTAAAATTTTGCGAGCCATTCAAGAGTATATTTTAACTGTTTAGATGTTTATAAATTCAACCAAATTCAACGCGTTTTGTAATTTATTTATTTTAGGTCTATTTATGTTTGCATAAAGTTTAAATAAATAATCGCCTCGTTAGCATTGCTTGTACCTACGAGATAGCAATATTATTAATTTAAATTATGTATTGGATGCCCAACGCAGTCAGTATTATTGTATTAGATTACAATGAAAGCGGTCCATAAATGACACAAGGCAGACGTGTTGCGGCAACCGTGATGTGCCGTAGTCACGTCTGATTGGCTAATACAGACCGGTAATGGTCCTCGGATTGGGTAACAGTTGATTACACAAGATGGGTGCAAGCATGCTTAGTGCACCATCTGCTTAATAATATGCAACGGTTTTTGCTAAGCAGGTGAAAATTGGTCCTTTCACCCTGTAATTTTCCAGCAATCAAGTATCAGCGTCCTTTTAGTATAACGTGGAAGTTTTGGCATCCACAAATCCCCTTCATTACCTAAGACTTATGGTCAGTATCTTCAGGTGATAGAACTTTGTGAACAACCAGTTTCGAATGTATTTTAGTGTCCGGAACTGAATTTAAATAAGTAGTACCTTCACTTTGAATGCGTATAGGTACTCAATATTAACGCCTGGTGGATATTTTAAGTGGTTAACACCGGTCACGACTGTGACACTTGATTTAAATTTCTCTACTTAGGCCGGAGAGAACGTAATGTCATTGTGATACTTTTCTCAATGAATAGGTGTTTCATTGAGAGATTGAATCAGCAGGTAGGTTGATTTTAATTGTCCTCCTAAATGAATCTGTAAGATTCTGTGACGGTGATAATGGCCGGGTGAAATAAATGAAGGCATTAACAAGATGACATGTTTATTTAATAACTTTTAAATACTATCACACGAACCTCACTTAGGTAGGTAAAGTTAATTATTATAATATGAGGAAGTTCTTTTCAAAATTTGACTAGGTATTCCAATTTCGACAGAACACAATTTTTTTTTTTTTACAGCTATATTTTGTTGCACCGAAAACAAGTTTGTCCAAATGTGATTGAACCTGCAGAAAAAAAAACAAAACATGATTTCATCAAAAGTATCCACGAAATTAATTCCTAAAAAACTATTTTCTCAAATTCTGGAGAAAATATGAAGTGGAAAATCAAGTGTTGAAAAGAACCTCCTTATGTACCTAATAGATAGTTATTGGGCATACCCAAAAAACAAAGCTTTCTTCACATAGTGAATGTATGATTGCCTGGCGGACTGTGATAATAAAATAGCCTACGCAGAGGCGTAAGTACTTTTTACAGATCAAGATTAAAAACATCGTGTTTTAAAAATAAATAATCATGTTGTCACCACCAGCAGCACGTGTATTATGTGCGCAGAACTCTTTAAAAATTAGCACCAAACAATTAAAACTGTTATAAATAAATCAATAAATAATTAACGTCATTTAAAATAAACCACAAACCATGCGCTGAATCACGGCTAACTACTCGATAGATTAATGATGAGTGACTAAACATTGCCTCAGTACAAAATAGATCCATATTAGAAGATGTGACACATAGAATTTAGCCTTTATGAAGTATTAGCTAAATAGGGAATGGAAGCTTTTTAGAATCCTCTTAGGGATGAACTCTTTTTATTCGGACTCAATCAAAGATACCTACTCGTGAAATCGTGACCATGATGGCTTAGTGTAATTTTGATAAAACCAAAATTTCCTCTACTAAATTTATTATTTTATTTACAAAATTAAAACTTTGATAATTAATCTATATCGGAACTCGTCCTTCGAGCAAGAATTTTTCTCTCGCATTTGTTTCCTCAACAAACCCACTATATCATAATTTGTCTACACACACAAAACGCAAGATTAATTATAGCCCATTTGTAGTAACCAGCAACTTCCTAATTCATCACATAGGGTGCGCGTGAGTCACTATGTTGACGCGTGATTGACAGCATTAGATCAGTAGTTTTATTAGGTGTTTCTATTTTTAAGAGTATGGAAATATTCTTTTGTTCCATTTTCAGTTTCAAAATATGATGTAACCTACCTCCTATGGTGACCAAAAGAATTTTAGTTTCTCTGAATCAAAGGGGTAATTCTTTCGAGTAGGTAGGTTCCCTGTGGAAAATTTGGTCCTTTGACCCTAAGACCTATTAAAGCGATCGAGTGAGTGACCTTAGGGAATCACCACTAACAAGAACTTTGTTTCTCAATACCCTCTATGACAAAACTACAGGTTGTAGGCGTTTAGATATTATGTTAGAGGAAATAACTGGTCCTTTGAAACTTCATCAAACTATGTATTTTCAATTTTAGACAGTTACCGTTGGAGCATATAAGTGCCTACCCAACCTCAAATTTTATTTCGCTCGCCGCACCATACTACTCGCGCGTCGCGGCCTGAGTGAGAATGAAATGGAGTGAGGCGCTGGCAGCTCTCAAGCATCGATTAGTTTAAGTATTTGCTTTTTACGGTGAAAATAATGGTAATTAAAAAAAAAAAAAACAAGACCGCGTTAGTTCAGTTATTATGCAAAGTTTCATGATCTAATTTGTTTTTTAATTCAAGCGGTTTATATTTCGGATTAGAGATACCACTTTGGATTATTTTTCTATAGAGAAAATTTTATGTACCTACTCGTTTTTTCGTCAAACATATTTATTTCAAAATTAATGCTGCAGTATTTTTCGGCATTACGGAGGATCATGCTAAGCAATTTGAGGTACGGTAGGCCCTTAAGGAAAGGAAGAAGGAAGAAGGAAGACAGGGAAAATAATGAAAACTTGTAGTTGTTATATTGAACAAAGCAATGGGAACACCTTTTATTTAGTTTCAAATTAATCTAAAACAATGCAAAATTATTTTAATCGATGTTCTGAACCTCCGTTCTGCTATATCCATAAATAAATACCTAAAGCCTTTTTTAATAATTTAAAACCCAACAATAATGTATGACAAAACTAACATGTGTTTACATACGCACATGTATCAATTTGACCCGGATTGTCAATAGGCACGTTACCTAATTTGTTTAAAAAAAAACATATGGGACTCCAAGGTTCCGCGGCGCTAACCAGATCGTCGTGTTAGCGCCATAATATGTAACTTGAACAAACATTAGATCGTGCACATGTCATGATAGGCATATGGTTGGAATTGCGAAGTAACTAACATCATCTTGGGTGATGAAAATATTCCACGTATTCGAAAAACTGTCCTAAACCAACAAACAAACAACAAGAACACTACAACAAACAAACAACAGGAACAAATAACAAGAATGTAAAACAATTGTAAATCGTGTGGCAAGAGCCTCAATCCAACCACCTGTCGAAGACATGAGTAAAAATCAAATCATTTATTTGCCAGAATATGGGTACATGAGGTCGGATGAGGTGATAGGAGGATATGATAATTACGTACATACAAGGAAACATTTTTAAGGAAACTTGCCTTTAGTCTGAAAGCCACATAAATAAAAACAAACAGGACCCAGGACCAGGTCCTCCCAGGGGTCAGTCAGGACCTGTTTGTTAGCACGCTAACGCATCGCACTGTCCGGTTTTTACATGTCATGGCTCATGGCGGAATCGTAGTCATGGTTACTGACAGGTTTCAGGCATCACAACTATCATGCGTGAAGGTGCGTAGACGCATAATTACACACAACATCTACAAAGTAAATTAGTTACCGGATTCTGCCAAAATATGTCGTTCAAACATCTCTGTAAGTCTTGATTGACAGAAAACACAAGAAATCTTTAAAAAAAAATATGTTTTATTTTTCAGCAGAAAGTGTTCACTTCACGAAATCATATTATTATTCACATAATAAATTAATGACAAACTATACGGCTGCCTAAATGCCCATAGTTGTAAAATTATACCTTCAAAATGACTCATTTCTACAACGCACATCTTTGGAGATCTAAATATCTGGTGTATCAAAGTTTCTTATGTGCTTCATAAAACATCCTTGCGAATAAAAGCTCCTCTTTAGAACCGTATAAATCATACGTCTAACCCCTATACGCTATTCAGTATGCTAAACTAAATATTAATAAAATAGAACACACAAAAATGCTTTCAACAAACTCTTCCTATTATGCTATTTCCGGTGGTTTCATTGCTAACAATGCCAACAGTGTAATTTTTGGCTTTGTCCAAAACTGGCCGGAATGGGAGCATTGCACTGAATTTAACGCTGAATACATATGGCTTAGTGCACAGTACGAAAGGCGTATTATCGATCATCTTTTGTTCAGGTTTAAATTGTACAGAAAATATTTGTTATTTAACTTGAATTCATTTTGAACTCAATCAAGTCATTTATTCAAACAAGGCTGAGAATCAGTACTCTTTAAACGTCAAAATTATATTATATAAGACAGTCCCCCAAAACGCCCTTCACCACTTACTAGTGCTTTAGCTGGGAAGAAATGGCGCAACCAACTCCCTAGCAGCACAGCTGTCTGTTCAGTTAGAATAACTTTATTATATACAATAGTATGCAAAGTAATTAAAACATTACGAAACACTCCGATAGTTCAAATCTTCATACTATAAAGACCACTCCTTATGTTGGAGTAATGCAAATGATTACTCATTGAGTTCAAGATGCCTAAAGACAAAAGGGCCAATATTTCAACAAAAGGAAAGACCAACTTTGAGGTCAAAAGATACGGATGATGTCTCCAAACACCAATACCGAGGCGTCAAATCGGAATGGTTCTAATTTCCTATTCTAACAAGAAGCCACGACTGCCTCACCGTTACTCATGTGACCTTAGTAATGTGACAAAGTGACGTTAAAACTTTTGTTCTTGTCGTAGAGGCCACTAAACGAGTATTACTTGAAATGCCGCTTCATACCACATTGTGAAAGCTAACGTCTTGTATTTACATTTGTCAGCGAAATGATTGTTGAAATTTTCATGCGGAGTCGATAAATCTACGTGTTGATGTCTCATTTTCGAGGTTAGTAGAAAATAGTACGTCAAAGATAAATTTTACTTCAATTGCTAGAATCTAGGCGGAGAATCTGAGTGCAAACATCACCTCAAGAGCAACATAATATATTATGTTAAAAATTGGCACATTGTAGTACCTTATATTCCGGATCAGGCAAAAAAATACTTAATTTAATGGCCCTTCGGTACACTTTAGACGTGCAATTGCAGCTAATAGGACCACGTTGCCGTAATACTATCAAATCAACCTTGACACGCGACCTCACCATCATGTTAACCCAAAAATAATCAGGTTTCCTGCAATTCAAACATAACGGCTGTTAAAAGAGCTTCCTCAAGGAAAATGTATGAAGAAACAAAATAATGTAAACTCCATAGTAAGAAGCATGAATGGCTGATATAAACAGCAGTTGTAATTACTCAGAATTATACCAATCGCAAAAGCGTCGTGGGAAGAAAACAGTTTCTTTAAACAACCATAAAACCCACCATGTGGTGCTGAATTCTGCGTACCGACGTTAAACATTAGCAATGGTGGCCAATCTTGATAATTTTAATGTCAAACAATCATAATCTTCAGGTTTACACGAACAATTTTAATGGTCAGGTTTACAGAAGACATCTCGAGAATTTGATGTTCGTTCTGAAAGATCTATGTGACATTTTAATTCGTTCAACAAATTAAGCATTACTTAAAGACAAACTGTAACTGGACGGATAGAATTGAATAGTACTAGATGCCTAACTGTCGTTTGCACCTATCAATCCAGAGTTTGTCCTTCGGCCAGAAAATATAGGGTAACACTGCGACTGATTTTGCCTTCGCTTCTATTGAAGTATTATTTATTTTCCTACACCTTCGGCTATCAAATCCATGACGTATGTTTACACTAGCCTTGCATAATCCGATGTGAGGATGCAAAACAACGGTCTGGTCTCAACAGGGGCTATATATAGTTCTGCTACGTAAACTGCTCCAACGTAATGCACATGTGACTGGTAACCCCGATAGGCTTCCGTTCTTTGATGGTGTTTACTGAAATATATTTTATTAATTTGTCTTTAAGTTTAGATAGTCTGGATAATGAAAATGGTCCTCAAATACAAAACCTTACGAAGTGAGTCTGGGTTTTTTGAGAATTAATGTAATGTAATTAGAAAATGGTCCTTGAATAGAACAATTTTTTAGCGGCGGCGGCGCTGATGCTTTACTAGCGGTAAAGTGAGTCCTTTAAAATCAACCAGATAGATTAACGATGGATATGATACAAAGAGAATTAAACCAGTCATTGATATGATAGCTGGGGTAAAATGGATCAGAAAGCTACTGTCCTAGCTTGATTTGATTTAGGAGAAAACGTAGAGGACATAATATTATGTGAAAATGTCATAATGCCAAAAATGTGCTATACACCCTTTGAGCCCAGAGGTATCGATATGTTGTGCGTAAGCGAAAAATCTACTCTCCTGGAAACAATTGTGAAATGATGTACTTCCATATCAGACCTTGAAGAGTATGCACAATTATGTACACTGCTAAATCACTTGCATTTTGGAGCAACTTCGTGTGAAACGAAGGCTTCGATGATGCTCTGGTACATGTTTCAAGGAGGTAACGAGCATACATTAGGACCGGTTGCTATTTGTTCAACGCTGATAACTCCAAGGTTGGAAATCGTCCTACACTGACGTCACTAGCGCGTAGCACAGTGGAACGAAGGTATGTAGAGTTATGTTGGCGTAGGATTATGAGTCTACTCCTAACATTTCTACCAACGCAAGCAGGTACGTTTCTTTAGGTTAAGGTTAAAGAAACTCGACTGTATAGGCGGTTCATGATGAATACACGCGAATTAATTAACACGAAGTTAAGATTTCTAGTTAAATCACGAAATTACGTTTGCTTAGGCGTATTTCAGCTAATAGATAGACGAAATACTATAGGTAAGTTTACATATTTAGCTCCCCTAATTAGACTGCAACCAGGCGCGGTCCGAGGGAGGGGGGCATGACTCCTGGGAGTCATGACCCCCCCCAAAATCATTCAAGCTGTCGAGAGACTGAATGCTTTACTTGCTTTACTAATTAAAAACTGTAGGTACTTAAGACACAGTGACCCCAATTGGCTTATACAAAAAAAAGTTTTTAGAGTACCTACTTATCAATTAGGTAAACATTTCAATAAAAATATTCCAAAAAAAAAAAAACTTGGGCTGCGACCGCGCCTGACTGCAACATCAATGTGTTAACGTGCGCCCCCAAGATACAGGCACTGCCTAGTTTCGGGACCATTCTTCAAATAACCATGTTATAGTTACAGTAAGCAAACATTGTAATTATTATTAAGACAAACGGAACGGCTGAATGGATTTGGATGAAATTTAACACACGGATAGAGCACGAACTTGAATTACGATTACGAAATATCCGATACTTTTCATCCTTATAGCGCTTATAGTTTAAGGTAGCGTTTATAGTTTAAGATTGCCGAGAGACATTAAGAAAATAGTGATACTGTACCTTTATTTTGTAACAATAGACCAATAAACTATTCTTATAAAGACCACCATTTTGGGGAAACAAAATAGCGAATTAATTCGAAAAATAATACATCCATGAGTTGGTTATAGACCGATGGACTTTGATATAAATGCGACCTTATGATTCAAGTAGACCTAGAAACATATTCTCCAAGATATAATAAAATACATACCAATACATTATCTTTACTTAGCGCTATGACTAGGAATATCAGATGGTTCATGAAAAAGACCGATACAAGTTGTTGTTTTTACTCCTACCAAAACTTAAATGCAAAATTATTAGTATTCATCCACAATACATCACCATGCTTGTTAGTGTCTGTTTGAACTCATTTTAACACCATTTGCTTGGCACTAGTTCAGAACATACAAAATTACTTTGGGAACTATCAATTGAAATGAAATGAAATGGCGAAGGGATGTAAATTTGGCTAAGATATTTGATTTACTTATGCCAAAATCTCTTTACATGTAGTCATCTAAACACGTAACTATGATTCAACACTTTAATAGAGTATTACAATATATTATTTTGTGAAAACCAACGCACTTTGGCATGCGGCGCCATTAATTAATTAATCAGTCTGTATGAACTGAGGGCCAAGCAAATATGGAACACTCTGGAATAATCTAGAATATTCCACTAACTGTCTTGCTGTGTCCAGGAATTCTGTGAAAAGTGGACTCCAATACTCCAGACGGGCACACCGAAGTGCTCTTTCAGGCAGGAGCTGTTGCTACTCTTTATCGTCTCTGCCAACATCTTAGACGTCTTCCCAACATTCTCATTACGTTTCAGGAATGCTGCTAAGTCAACCCCGCATGTCTCATTAACCGCTTTTCGACATTCAGCTGCAGCGTAAGGGTTGAGCTTGCCATCAGCTTGGACCGCTGAGCTGCAGACTTCGTTGATCAGTTCCAGGACAGCCATGTCGGTTTCGAATAGGACCTCGCAGCATCCTGTTGGGTATTATTAGTGGGAACACATTGTTGGCAATGTTCTTACAGGAACATTGTTATAATCATTAGAAAAATACCCAACACAAAAATTGTTTAAAAGTCATAATAGTTACTGGTTGTCTGCATACATCTGGATTCTGGAATTCGTACTGAATATTCATGAAATAATCCCAAATATTATGAGTTAAATATTATGTTGCACATTTTTAAAGAAAGAAAGAATGTCTTCAAAAGTACATATTCATGACTTCATGAGGCCATTCTGGATGTAAACAGCTTTGTGTTAAAGTTCAAATGCATAAGGATAAAATGCATTTTAATTACTAAAACATTTTTTAAGGAATAACAGTCTATGGATTTAGTAGAAATATTATGACACAACTAATGCAAATCAGTCATACTCTTGCACAGTGTTTTTACAATGGACTAAATAAAGTCCTGGAATTTCTCAATAGTGCATCAAATAATTTACTGATGTAATACAAAGATTGTAAATTGGTGCAATATATTTTTCTATTGGTATGTCTACATGTTAAAAAATAATTATTGCTATAATATTTTAACAAATAGCCCTTGATTTTAAATTAAATTCTTTGGAAGTACCATTATCAAACTTAATATTTTTATCCAATTACACTAATTGCAGCACTCTTATCCTGTTGTATTGTTTAAAAGTTACAACAATTATTTATTGTAAGTTACTAATCAATTCCTGTTATTTTAATAAGTAGGTTTACTATAAAAAACAGTAGTCAAATATTTTTCTGATAGATTTCAACATTAAAATTGCAAATAAGGCAATATTTTACCTGAATGTTTAAAATATTAAATGTTTCTTTGTTTTCTTTTGATTTTGTTTATCTATTTAGGTTTTCAAGGTTGTATTTACTAATCTTAGACAAAATTACCTTAAAATACCTATTTGCACCAGCGTTTTCTGCCAGTAGAAATAAATTACTTATATGAATGAGTAAATTTGAAAACTATCTTTTATGTTTAGTTCTTATCACATAAGTTTCATCTCTAACTTACTATCGCTTGCTCCTTATCATAAGGAACTTTGAAGTAGTGTTACGGATATGAGAAAAAAACAATAAATTACGGGCATTCTTTACCAAACTATGTAAACACATAGAACATGTGGTTTTAGGCAATAAACCTGTATTGAGAATGATCATAACTATTTTGTTACTCAAACAATTAACTACTTAAATTGTAATGAAAAATTGTCTCTAAATAATTGAATATGCATCTTTTATATAATTATTCTTGTGTACATGTCCGTACCACATTCCAATCAGATCTTTCGTAAATATTAAATGCGCAGAGTCAACAGCTGGACCGCGACGTATTTGCACACCAATACCTCGTTCTTGTGAACTGCAAATATACCCACTTTATCGCACGATTTCACCCGCCTTAAATGTTTAAAACATTTATGTAACCCGAAATATGACATCAGCTGTAACTAAACGTGTTACAGTGATAATTTAACGGCCGTAACCGGCGTATAATTAGATTATAATCATCATATAGTGAGCTAAAATGCTCGCTTTCGTCACAGCGTCCAGCGATATTGACATTGAGCTTGTGTTAAAAATACCGACATTACCTGCCTCCCGGTCGAACTTGTTCGGCTTCAGCTGCTCCCGACTGGGGCCCATGACCAGCGGCGACAGGATCCTAGGCCACAACACAGCGAAACATCCAACAACAATCACAAGTACGAACATCGTCTTCCGCGGACCCAACACCTCCTCGTTCGCCATTCTGTCGTCGTGTTTTCGTATCGTTTCGTCACTCAAGTACACAGCCGGTCGCACTCTACGGGAACATCGTCGTGTGTGATAAAAATAGAGATTTTCGTCCCACGTCCCGCCCGTGAAGAAAGCGCGCAATGACAGCTGTCAGAGATGCGCCCTCTCCCGGCGAACGCGTTACGGGAGCGATCCGAATTTTCTTCTCTTCGTTACGGGAGCGTCCGCAATTCTTCAATCTTCATTCGCAGAAATCGCAGAACGCCGGTGGATTGAGCTGGCTCGAAGTGACACAGCCGTATACCAACATCAAACAGCTATGCCGACTTCTTGCCTTCCCAGCCACCGGCTCGGCTTCCTCTGGCCTCCAAGTCGACTGTACAGCATTGCAGTTCAAATATTGACAGAGTGAATTAACGTTGCCGGGCGAGCGCGGCGCTCGGTGGGCAGAACTCGGAACAATATGCCTGGGCGCGGAGGCGGCGCCGGCTAATAACCCGTCCCCACCGCGATGAGGACTACACGCGCCCAGATGAATACTAATTAGACACTTTGTGTAGGTACTTGTCGTTAGACGAACATGCCTGAGGAAAAAGTTCGTATGTTCAAAGGGCTGTAACGTTGTTCCTGATGTTCGCCACGTGTGAGCCTGGTTTTTAAATATATTATAATACGAGCGCGTCGCGATCGCCTACGCAACAGCCGGTGTCGAATCGAGTCAAAATATGATATAGTCAAATATTTTTTGTACATTTTATGTGAATTGCGGAAAACAAGAATGATTTACAAAATGCACCATTTGAGTTTACATTCATAAATCCATATGAATGAATACCTTGTAGGTAGTATAAGAGGAAATCCAAACATCACACCCACTCATAATAAATAAGTACCTGGATAACACACCTGTATCTATTCATCAAATTCCACGTTATATTGTAGTTACAAGACCACCATCCGTTTTCTTACGGTGTGATTAAGACGTAATATTCTGAGTCTGACACGTTTATCAAAACAGCTTTTGAACAGTTGATTAATTAAATGGATCAAAGTACCTACAGCCAATTAATAGTAAATGCCCCAAAACATAATATTTAAGTAGAAAAAATACCTTTAAAAAATGACGCTGGTTATAACTCAGCGTAGAGACACAGATTGTAGAGATAAGCTTAGGAAATCTCAGTTTAATGCAAACACAATTTTTATCTCTAACCTGCAGGTGGATACAGCCAGCAAACAACGATTTTTTATTTTATTTATTCGGTAGCTTTGGGTTTTATCGTTATATACAAATTTATATTAAATAGGTACAGGAAGACCTATTTTTTTTGTAACAAAATCTGATAACGTTCCACGATAACGGATAAGGGTTTAGGTCCTAAACCCTACCGTTATCCTAAAACTACCTAAACTGTTTTTGGTTATCCGTAAACGACCTAAACCCTAATTGATAAACCTATTGTTATCAATAACAATTAGCGTTCTTATTAATATTATTCATTATTTCAAAATAGTTCACACATTGCCTACCTACCTACATAGTGACAGACTCAGAAGCCTTTTGTCAAATCTAGTGAATTTTCCGCGTTGAGCAGCAGAAGCGATATGTTCACAATATAGCATCACGCACGCCTGAATTCCTCGCAGGGTTTAGCAGAGGGGAACCGGGGAAAAAAACTGTAGATTCGTGCCTGCTACAGAAATTCCTACCTAATTATTATGAAAACCCAATAACACTTGGGCCGATCGCCCGCCGTTGGATTGAACCCAGTGTAATATGTATGATTGAACCTCTGGACACGCACGCTTGCGACCCCTAGTTTTTTTTTTTTTTTAGCTTTTCTATTGTCAGTGACTAGTGACTTATCAACGAGTAGTTATTCTAAACACAACACGATCTAAATCACTTGCTGGTTAGAATAACGAGTTAATAAATGTCAAAACCTCCTTTGATGTAAGTAAAAATTCAAAGAGGTTTTCTACATAATCGGTTTATGTAGGCGCTTTCATTTTAGTTGCGGATTGTAAATTGATCGATAAGTAGGTATTCATATTGATATTCTAACTATATTTCTTTCAATTTCATAGTTACGACTATTTATAGTTTAAATAAATATCTTTTATTTCCATGGTATCATCAAAAAACAACTCCTATCATCCAATTGGGAGTTGGGATCTATCAGTCTACCTACTACTGCTGGTCAAATCAAAGACTTCTCTCAAGTAGTGGCAGGTCATTTTCGCTTGGCATATCTACGTCTTCCTGAAATCTACCTGCGTATGTTTTATAAGTGAACAAAAGCACCTAAAAAGTGACATCGTTTTGTCACCTTTCACACGGAAGGAAGAACAACAAAACTTAAATGTGAATCACGCGCAGGATACGCGTTAAGAAATATAAACTATCAAACGGAAACCAGCCAGGATATCCTTTTTTATTTATGGTATGCTGTCTCCTTAGCATCCAGACGCACTTATAACGCCTTACCTGGGCGGTGTTCGAAGGTACCAGCGGCCATTTTGAAAAACTTGCGCGTACGTCGTTTCCTGCGACGAAATGGTACGCTACCTACCTATTGTTATATGGGAGGGGATGCGTGTGACATGAATACATATTGAAATAATGGTTTAACTGTCGAATTAAAAAAATATGTAGGCCCTATGAGTTGGAAGGTTTTTTGTTCAATAGATCCTTTTGTAAACTTAACACAGAAACTGACGTGGAAGATTTATAAATCTGATATTTTTCTATGAATTTTGGACGATTCGAATAGGAACTTTGTTTTGTTCAGTTTTGAAGCACTAACTTATTTTCGTAACCGATTTAGACTAATTGGTTTCATTTTGACAGTTCAACAACACTCATTGCGATAATTACGTTGTTGAGCAGAATATTTTCTTATTCTTCCAATTCCAAAATAATCAAAGTGCGATCACCAACAACGAATACGTCTACCAAGCGTGGTAAATTGGTGATGTGTTGCGGAGGCTGAAATAGTTGCTTTATGACAGTGAGACAGTCATAGGTATTATCAGCCTTAGTAATCTGTCTGGTCATTAAGGGGTTTATTCATAAACGATAATTAAAGTTAAGTAATGATTAGCGACTGTATACATACATTTTTGACGTTTGAACGTCACTTGACTTTAATCATCGTTTATGAATAAACCCCTAAGCCTAGAATTCTGTAGCCGACTGCAAGCAGCAGCTATGAAATACCTTCCGTAGCTAGCAACACATGTCGATTTCTAACACTACTGGTTTCTATGAAATACTTATCTTTCATTGCTAGGGACAAGTCGATTTCATAGAAATACATAGACCCAGTAGTGTCGCGGGGACACGTCGCCTGCTGCCGCTGCCTGCAGTTGGCTACGGACCTGTACCTTTATGTGAACAAACAAAACACCCCACCAAACGTTTAATTTCAAGCTGTCTCGAATGAGTGGGCTCCACAACTCCACACTAGTACTCATTAGAATCGTTTAGAGGGTCTAATTATACGATTAGTGAGTCATGATAGGTTACATCATTGGCCCATTCATCATCCGCCTACGGGTTGAGACTGTGACCGCTTTCATCTTGACGTGGGGTGTACGCAGTATAGTCTGGGGTCACGGCTTTGTTTAATTACGAGAGGTTAATCAGCAGTTTTGATCAGGTATATTATATTGCATGGTTGGATGTAACTGTATGATTTTTGATGTGTTTTCACGATTGTGGTATTGGCAGGCTGGTGGTGTGGTATAACTGGACAGGCATGTTAGTAGTTCTTGTATCATTTCGCGCGTTAACAGCTTTGCCGTGCGTATCTATCAGCTCCAAATACGACACAACAATGAATGATCGTTAGGAATAATTTGTCACCTATGTGCTTAAAGGAGTAGGTACCTACTATTGCGCATCCTCTTGACAAGAACCATAACAATGAGGTACTTACATCATTATCATCATGGACATGGATTTACTTATTGCACATTAGAATAGTCCAAGGAGTACCTACTCTGGTACACAGCCTAGAGGTTAATTATGATCAAGGCGCGGTGCGTTGTACATATCCTTGTACATATTCATTTTACCTGACTACGCGACAGCAAAGACACAGACAGGGTTATTCTACGGTTATAGTAATTAGAGTAATTACCAGTACCGTAGACGTCTGTATTCGCTGGAGCTTTACCGGTTAAGAACACAATTTTGACCAGTATGTGTATGTATCTACGATTCTACGCATATCTTTTACCGATACCCAGGAGAAATAAATTCGAAGCTACCGAAAGCTTCTAAGAATTCGCTAACAGGAAAACTTCTGTCCTGGGAACTGATGAACCCGAAACGTCACGGTCGACAGCCCTTGTAGCAAGCAATGAGTGGCATATTGAGATCTGAATGGTCAGATTTAATAATGAAAAACATTAACAATGTTGAAATAATTCTCCAAACCTCTATAAATTATAGCTGCTAACTACATTGGCTGTACCTTATTAGAATTTCTAAACTAATTTTGTAAGCTCAAAATTAGGTACCTTCTTCAATTCATGTAATAGATACATAACCAAGATCTACATATCTCTTGAAACATTTTTACGAAACAATATTTCGCCACTGTTAAATTATCATGCCCTAACTTCGTCGCGTGCGCATATTTTCGCGTGCCGTCGCCATTGTGGTGGCTGAGAGACGCGATTTGAATGCTCATGCGCATTGGTGTTGATTGTGGATATACGAGTGAGTATTTTGTGCGGGCCTGGCAGCCGTATTTTCTGGAGCCGCATAGCGGTATAGTCGAAGATAAAAACAGAGCAGGAAACAAAATTCATCTAACTAACAAAATTAGGAGGTCGTTTTTCGTCTTTCTTCTACTACTATATTTAATAGGTCTCCTCACTTTTGATTTCGAGAGCCTTTATCTGCTTGACCAAGCTTGATCGAGTATGTAATTTGACTCGACCGTAACCGAGTCGGTTACGGAACCGTGACGGTGTTAGTACCTACTTATTATTTATAACGTTTCAAAAAGACGTTTTGGAGAGATTCGGCGGTTTTGTTCAAAACTTTCCCGCTCCGCATGTTTACATCAAAACCCACCCCACGTGAACACGTTGACAACCAGCTACCGTTGGTTGGTCAACATTACGAAAACACACCCGAAGCATTTTCATTCAGTGCACTCTTGCTTCGCGAAATTAAGAAAGTGTAAGGTATTTTGTTTATTATTCCTTATGTATCTCTTTTGCACTGGCTTTTGTTGCCTTCCATAATTTGATGGCATTGAAAGTAAAAGATGAAAACTATAAACTGACAGCCGCCAAGGGTCTTCAACCTCCGTCCACAAGGCGGGAGGTTCTGTCGAAGTGTTACCGACAACGTACCGGCAAATCCACACTCTCACTCTACGCTACGCAGTCTACACATATGAAGGGGGTTCCAGGATTTCTGGTGGATGCCGTACTTATATTGTAATAAAACAACTTGGGTAGGTACCGCCATATGCGAACAAGTTTGATGTTCAGGAATATAGTAAACTGCGTCTCTTCAAAGTCAAAGTCAAATAATTTATTTCAATTAAGCACATAAAAGGCACTTTTGAACGTCAAAAACAACTAGTCGCCCGCCCCTTCTAAAAGGTAGTTTTCGTATGCAGAAGAATGGGCAAGAAACTCAAGTTAAGTACTTTAAAAAAAATCCTTACTAATCCTTACTAATATTATAATCATTACTAATATTATAAACGCGAAAGTTTGTAAGTATGGATGGATGGATGGATGGATGGATGTTTGTTACTCTTTCACGTAAAAACTACTGTATGGATTTGGATGAAATTTGGCAAACAGATAGTTTATAACCTGGATTAACACATAGGATACTTTTTATCCCGATATTCCCACGGGATCGAGACCTACGCGGGTGAAACCGCGGGGCGCAGCTAGTGTTTTATAATATTTTGTGAAGACGATGCACATAGAAGATTACTGCTGTACCACTTCTGAAATTGTTATTATTTTTTATATTAAATTAACTAAAAAACAATTACATATATTAACAATATTAAAAAGAAAAAATAAAGGGGAGGGGCTCATCAAAGAATTCGTCCGCATCGCTGTCAATGGGAAAGGTGCCCAAAAGGCATATTGATATTGATTCTTCTTCTGATATTGTCACCTGTAAGTAGCCAGTAGGTAGGTACACACGTAAGTACCTATTAATATTCTTCATAGTACCTAAACTATGCTGCTGTTGCTATGCTAGCTCCTGTGTGAAACGAACATTATTCATATTCGAACCCAAGGACCACACACCACGTTATTATAAGTATTGAAATGAAATGAAATGAAATGAAATTGTTTATTCTGTAAATAGGATATTGGAATCACTTTTACACGTCATATTAAAAAGTTGTAAAAATAAGCTAGATGAGGTCGGCGTTTCCTATCTGACTACTCTGAGAAGAAAGGCCGAAATAAGCTCAAGAGGTCACCTCTCCTTTAAAGTCCAGACATAATCTTGGTCAGGACCATGTAGATTAGAGTCTGAAATGGTCTTTTGAGGAAAGAACCAGACAGATTTGAGTGGACCTGTCCAGTCAGTGCAAGCATTTGTCAGTAATAGTGGAGCTCAACTCAGAACTTATTATACATGGTTTATTTTATTGAAATGGGAGGCAATATTTTTTGCCTTCATTTTTAACCGTGTGTGTTAAGCCTCGTGCAAACTGGCGCGATATCGCGGGCGCGACATTTATCGCAACGCTTATCGCGCCTTTTTGGAGCCTTTAGTCTGTATTTAGGCTTGGTTGATGACCATAGGCTCGCGCGATAGCCCGCCTTTTAGATAGGTAGGTAATACATTGGGGCTTAACATAACGAATAGTGGGTGTACATACCACTCTGCCTCTCAACTCTTCGGGGATTACCTACAAGCATGATTATGTCAATTTTTATTTTTTGCCGAAGCTAGTTTTCTGGATCAAAAGGCTAAAAACCTGAATAGTAACACTGACATTAGTAACATGTGACGAAGACGACAATCTCTAAAGTTCACAAACAATTTATTGTATCACTTTGCTATTTCGTAACGAAACCTCAGTTTCAAGGTTAGAGATTTTAGCAGCAACTCGTCAATGGGACGGAACTCCTGCTAAATGAAAGGTCACGACTGAAGATAGGTTGTCTAGGGAAGTTTAAGTTTCAAATAGGTGTTTTACTCGACTTACATTCTATGTATTGTTGAGACACCGGTCACACAGGATGAGGAGTTAAGGCTCGTGCAAACTGGCGCGATATCGCGGGTGTGACAGGTAGCGCTACACTTGTCGCGCCCGCGATATCGCACCTGTTTGTGGGAGCCTTTAATGGCAAGATCCGTTTTGAGACAAGGAGACGTGTCTTATTGGATCTCGTAAAATAATTCCGACAACCCCGGTAAGGCTATGGCAAAAAGTGGAAAATCACGTACTTTGTTGTGGATAATCTTGGATAAGCCCTTCGGCCAATGGGGTCCTTTTATTCTTTTACTGAACATTTAACCAAGTAGCTTCCTTTACTTACATCCCATGCCAATTTCGGAAACGATGATTATTTCTGTTTGATTTTTGACGACTAAAGGTTGCGACTTACAAGCGTCTGCCTATCCTGGCTGTGAAGGTACGTGTACAGTGTGGACACGTTAGAATACCAACGATGTGGTAAATGTGGTAATGGCACTACTGGCTTACTCTTGAGGTGTTCTCGTCTGCTGTCGAGATGTCTCTTCCTCTGGTCTTCAAAGGCATGAACATCTCGTTTGGTAAAACGAGATGTTCATGCCTTTAAAGCTATCCTTTGCCAACTTTTTCAAACTTTCCAGGCATATAAAGCTATCCTTTGCCAACTCCTCCCAACAAGAAGGATCTATATTTATTATACCAACTACTACTTACTATTATGAAAACTGAAAAGGTATAAAAGGCGTTTGCACACAGCGTAGGATTACGGTTTATGTATTTCGACTGTACTAGCATGTTGTAGCTCGCAAAACATTCCTAGATACGAGCTTTCTGAGTACGTATTTATTGCCGGATTTATAGCTTCTACCGGCTCTGATACACATTCAGAATAATATTAAACAAGGGCCCCGCCTTATTCAGGTTAATTTTAGCTATCAAGCAGACAATCACGATATTTCCATTACACATTAACGATGGAAGGAAGACAATATTTCTATGAGCGCGCCTATTTAAGTAATGCAACCATGTGTGCTGAATCGAAATTGCATCGCAAGGAATATAACAACACCAAATTTGTAAAGAAACCCATTGTAGCCACAGTGGGCAGTCGATTGACAATCGACATTCGTTTTCCATAATTGAACAACGTCTATTGGTCATCGCACGTCGCCGCCATTTTAATATTAGTATGCGAACCGCGTTTCCCGCCAAAGACATTCGTGCCGCGCCCAACTCCTCAATAGAAAGAATCATGATGAAGGAATTTATGTTCGTTTTGTGTACGCGACAGCGTATGATAAACGATGAATAAATAATAAGCGTTTCTAGGTATGACGGCAGATACCTGATCGGGTTTAAAGCAAGACCTGTGGGCCTTATATTATGTTATATGCACCGCATTCTTTTGTTTTTAACTGAAGTTGATACCCACACATCGGGAACTTTTACTATTTTACGACCAAATTAACGTAAACAAGTAATTTGTAGTTTAATCAGCAGTGATCGTTACTTGAGACTGTGTAACAAAACCTATAACGTAACATTTCACACGATTACCCAAGCGGTACGGTCATTCGGGACCCCAATGTAATGAGACAGTCTACCCAGTACCCTTTGTCCTACGTGTGAAGGTTGTATGAAGTCTCGTTCAGGAACTGGTATTTGTTCATATTTACCTCGTCAATCGAAGAAAATATAAATTACTGCACGAACTTATTAATGTCATTTAGATGGAAATGTCAAACTTGTCAAAGTGTCAAAACATTCTTGATTTTTGTTTTGAGATTGTTCCATTCCATTCCATTCCAAGCTCATCCTTTCTTACGATTTAGGATTCAAAGCTTGTAGTGTCTCTCGTTTCACTTTCTTTCACATGCAATTTTGTATGTTCTATTTCTTTTTATCCTAAACATGACACACCTGAGAATATAAACAAAGATTTCAGAAATTCAGATTTGACGCTTGATTACGATTCCATGAAGTAAATCACTTTAATAATATTCAATAAACATCCATAATGCAGGATTTCACCAGTATATTGAACATAATCTTCATAATAAGTGGCGGGGTGTTAACTTTCGTGATTCTGTTCATCTTTGCCAAGAGACAGATAACAAGGTTCGCCCTTCGCTCTAGGAGAGGTCCGCACGTCTCCATTGGAACTGATGCGAAAAAAGTAAGTAAATTGTCACTATTTTTTATAATGTTTATCTACAGCTTCTAACTGGGATAAGTCTCCTACAAAACCATGATGATTTCTAAATGTAAGTAATTTCCTTGAAGGTGTTTTGGTCCCATGTCGATAGCGGAGGATATATTTGGGTATAACCTGCCGAAGTTCATGCAAATGGCACAAATAGTCATTGAAAAATGACTGATATTATAAACGTTGTCATGTTTACAATTGTTATATTAGTAGATATTAATTATCTGTAATTAACTATGCTTACAGGTCATTTTATATTTTGTAAAGTGTTGATAGACATTGTGCCTTGGATTATTCTGTAAAGATGTTAAATTTGTGGTTTAAATAAACTAAATCTATTATCTTGTCCGAAAGATTCTTTACAGCTACCGTCATCATCCATTTGAAGTACAGCTACCGCCGTCACTTCTGAGGCAAACTGACTCACGTTTGCAGCTCAGCTTACTAACCTAAATGATGAACTAAAGAAAGCCACTGATGCCAAAATTGACCTACTGGGCCCAAAGAATTTAAATTACCATTGAGTTGAAAAGAAGAATCTCACTGCAAGGACTTTTTTGTATTGACACTCTATATTTACTTAACCCAATGCGGTAAGTATTGTATTACTAACCTTATGTCATGATGTTCTAGTGTCTAAAGAAAGAGCTGGAACGCCGCATTGAAGCAGTGCCACGCATCATGCATGAACCTCGGCTGCTGAGTACGGAGCCATCACACTACATTCTGGAGCCACAGCAGCCGTACCACTACAGGTTCCGAGCTGTGGATGATGTGAAGACTCTTGGTATGATTTTGTAGTTTTGGATTCATAGCCAGATATTGCATAAAATAGAGAGGTTTCAAAGGAAAAAGGGAGCCCTTTGCCCAGCAATCGGACAAATGTGGGCTAACAAATAAGAGCCCTTTTCATAGCTAATGTTAGTAGAAAAATAAGAAAAAAAATGCCTTTTTTGGCATAAGAAGAAAAAACATGCACAAAATATTGCTCATTCAAGTCTTCATGGATGGTAACCGGTAACTAAAAATGATATTGGAATGGTAAAACTTGAAATTAAATATTTATATACAGCGTGCCGCTACAATGGCGACATTAACTTAAACTTGATTGGAAGGCACATATTAGTAGTTTATGCAAAAAAATTAGTTCATCGGCATACGCTCTGCATACATTATCCTCAATAATCTATGTTGATGCACTTCTTACAGCTTATTATGGTATCGTAGAATCCAACTTACGTTATGGAATAATATTTTGGGGTAATTCAACTGAAAAAGATACTGTATTCAAAGCACAGAAAAGATGCTTACGAGCGATGCTCAAGCTCCAAAGTACGGATAGTTGCATGCCATATTTCAAGAAACATAAACTACTGACACTGCCCTGTTTGTACATATGGGAAGTAGCTGTGTTTGTGAGGTCGAATCCGAATCGGTTTAAACGATTAAATGATGTAATTCCACGTAATAGACGCGATAATAGTTTGCTATGTCTTCACTCTTGTAAGACAACTCTAATGCGCAAAAGTGTTTACTGTATGGCTCCGGTCATTTATAATAAAATACCCAAATCTTGGAGGGAATTGCCGGTATTGTTATTCAAAAAAAGGCTTCGCAATTTTTTAGTGAGCAAAGCGTACTACTCCATAAGTGACTTTCTGTCTGAAAAAGAATTTAATTAATGTGAATGCAGTATGAATGTAATGTAATTTATTAGTGTTGGATTTAATTTAATTTGGAAATGTGACATGTTATCATTAGAAATTGTATACTTATCTTATTAATTGTGAATTTGCTGTATGATTTTGATTTGAAAATTGACATGTTATTATTATAAATTGTAGACCTAATTAATTGTGAATACATAAATGACATAATTTAATTTTATTAGAAAATTGTGAATTTTTGTATGCCTATCGGCGGGACATAGACGGACTCTGTAATATCTATATTTTAACATCTTCTAACCTATGTACACAAAATAAATGAATTTGAATTTGAATTTAAATTAACACACGAGTAGGGCTAATGGTCAGTAAACATAAAAATTATAATAAAATAAAATAATTCGTAAATTGAAAACTTTAAATTTTTAAACAAACTAAATAACCAAAATTGAGATCACTCTGTGTAAAAGATTCATTCATGAAGCTGCCTACCAGCTGGCTTACTTTCTATCAGTACTATGCTTTGTCGGCATAATTTCTAAGAAATTGCGCGGCTTTCCTCTATTCGCCTACTATATGATCCGTGATCCTGGCAAATGACCTCTTCACTACAATTCTTTAAGTACAGGTTGCTCCCGGATGGTAATTTAGAAAATTGAAAATAAATCAATAAATAATAACGTTTAATGAAATTCAAATATTTTCATAAAACGAATACGCGAAATCGTATACGTGTGTTAAATTAATGTCGCCATTGTAACGGCACGTTGTATAAGTTGATCTTCCAGGACACTTTTACACATCAATATTCAGTTTTTCTGTCTTCTCTTTACCTATGAATCAGTATTCTAAGGTGCAAGTTGAGTAGGTAGGCCAAATGTCCCGAACAATGACAAAAATAAAACTAAATTAGGAATAATGACACTGGCTGTTCATTGTCCACAAATTCAATCAACAAGTTGATGATCAATATATTTAAACCCAACTTAGGGTAAAATAATTGTTGCATACACCACATTCCGAATGGCTACTAGATTATTCTTAAGTCCCATTATTTCTATGGAATTCATGGTTCTCCAATCAAAATCAATATTTCCCCTTGTAGGCTCATACGCCGAATGACCCACATGTATTTATCGGGATTAATCCTCACTTTTCCAGAGGAAGAGATAGCCCGTCAAGACCCAGGCTTACGCCGTCACCCTCGAGAGTCCCTCCGAGCCTTCCTGCTATCTTCCCTCGCAGCCCCCCTCGACGGACGCGGTCAGAAGCTGGTGCATCAGTTCTGTGACACCTACGAGTTCGCCAGACATCATCCTGGCGAGTTTGGAGAAGATGAATACACGGCATACAGTCGACTGCTGTTGAAATTGTTAGATGCGTGAGTGTTTAACATTTATTTTTTACTCTGATGTCAAAGGTGTTTTAATTAATCCATTGATCTGGTTGGGTGACTGTTTGTAAAATACCAAGTTCTTTCTTACAGAAAATCCGCCTTTGTAAAAAGCATTACTGTCTAAACTTGTAGTGCATGCAGTGGATAACGCGAATGGAGAATAATGTGATGAAAATGATGGCATCTGAAAATGCAGACAATTCGAATTTTACAACTCATCCAATCGCATCTTTTTTATATTTTCAGCTGCAGGTACCCGAATGAAGCACCGCCGTTGCACGATTGCAGCGCAACAGTCACGCAACAGTAGCGCTACAGTCGCTCAACAGCGGCGCAACTATCGCTCAACTTGACAGATCTTGTTATATGACTTCAGAGCCCGTCTTTTGAAGAGTGTGGGTACTTGCGTGGTGGTATCTGGGCGCGGGTCGCCGGTCCGTCGCGCGCGACTGCTGGATGCAGCCCGGCTACGTCCCGCCGCACTCGCAGCGTTGCCGAGACACAATAAGTTGCCTGCGGCGTTGCATAAGCATTATACGGCGCTTGAGGTTTGTTTAGCATTGTCGTAGTTTGGAGATGGTGTTGCACACTCTCCGGGCAAATGATTCTGGCACTTTACTTTTAGTTAGAAACTAACATTTTCAAGAACTTTCCCTTACAGGAAAATTGCTGCAAAATGAGGACTGTATTGTTTTATGAATGTTTTACTATTAACAGATAATATTATATAATAAAAGTATACATTTATGTATTTTAATATTGTACTTATATCATAATTATGTTTACTTGTAGGTACTTATTTTTCTATTTATAGTATGTACTTAGTTTATTTTATGTTTAGTAATAAGTAGTAGTTTTATTTTGGTTTATATTATTTTATGTGGAAGAAGTATTTAGTGTGTTTTCTACTGTCTTTTTGTAACTTTTGCCTTTAGTATTTTCTGTACATAAATAAATAATTATGAATAGAAACCGCATAGCACAAAGTATGAGTTTTCAGTGTTTTTGAGAAATAAAAAGACATGCTCATGTGTGTCCTTTAAATAACAAATCTGAATACTTAATATTTTAGGAACAACCTATTCATTAATTAAATTTTATAGCGAGATGATTTGAATAAAATGGAACCAACTTTAAGCAAGACAAAAGTACCTAAGTCTTGTTAAACATCCACAACATCCACATCTATGAAACTCATATCTCCCATCATTTCATTCACAGAACATGCCAATAGACTCGAAGCTAGAAGACGAGGTGATCCGCATCCCCGTGAAGAGCCCCACAGAGCCGCTGGTGAAGGCGCCGGCCGACGAGACGGCCGTGTGAGCGCGGCTGCAGCGACACCCTGCGCAGACTCTGTAGGGTGAGCGTTGCACATGAACTTGATGATGGCGGAGAGTTAACTATTTAGGAAGGAAATGGTGATGATACTTTTGTGGAAGATCGGTGTTTGTGGGTTAAGAAGAATATCAGTGATTTATCATAAGGTCTGTTATACGCCTATTTGGCACTCTGTGCAGACTTTTTAGGGGTGAACTTGCATATGAAGATAATAAAATTGTGGTAGTGGGTGTTGATGACACTGGATAGTGATTTGTGAATGGTGATGACACTTTTCCAGAAGTCTTAGTGTTGTGTAGGTTAATATGAATATCAGTGATTTATCATAAGTCTGTTATGAGTTTAACTGTCACTAACGAGACACAATAGACTTTTTATTGTTATCGACTACTAAAGGCAAATCAACAGTTGACTGGTCGCTGTTTGGCACCCTGCATAGATACATGGGGATCAACGTTGCTATATGAAGATGATTGTGATGACACACTAGAAGTAGTTTAAGAAAAAAAAAAATTGTAGAAAATATTAAGAAGAAGACATTGTAAATGTTGGATGCTGTAAGGTGTGCGGTAGCCTGAGCAGACTCGGTAGAGGTTACATATGAAGATGGTTGTTGAACGTGGTGAACAATTTGGGAAGAAAATGGTGTTGACACAATACTGAGTGTTGATGACACTTTTGTAGAAATTTTGTGTTGTAAAGAGATATTTAGCACTCGGCAAAATAAACTGAAAATTAGTACCGCAACATATAAGGTGATTAAGACAGACATATGTGGGACTACATGATGCGGCCTATAATATTTTGAGGCTTTTTTGAAAATAATGGTGATAGTAAAAAGTGAACAATATGGAGGTCAGTGGTGATGACAGTAATATGGCATTATCAATCAGTAACTCTCTGAAAAAACAGTTATTATACATGAATATAACTAACATCCAGAAGTCCTAACTCAAGGTCTGCGTAATGGAGCGCAGTATACTAGGCGTTAAATCAACGGATCGTGTTCGTAACACAATACTGCGCTCCAAAACAAAGATAGCTGACGTGGCTCAAAAGGCTGCCCAACTTAAATGGGACGGGGCAGGACATGTCTGCCTCATGCCGGACAAACTGTGGGCCCAAATAGCACAGAACTGGCGCCCTGAGACAGTGAGACGGGGTCGCGGCAGACCACGTAGGAGATGCCGGGACGAGCTGGATAGGTTCCATCAAAACTGGAAAGAGGACGCGCGGGCTCGCGAAAGATGGAAGGAGTGGAGGCCTTTGCCCAGGAGTGGGACAGCGTAGGCTAGGAAAGAAAGATACATGAATACTGTGGATTGGTCTAGCGCGGGTGAAGGAGGGTAATATATTTAAGAGAGTGGTTGTAATGAACATTGGATAGTGGTTGAAGGGATCGATATATTGTAGAAAATGTTAATTATGTCATGTTAGGACTCATCAAAATCCCCACCTACATTAATAAATTGTAGTTGTAATGTTGATGTAAATAATTTGTAATAACTTCGAAGCAACAAATAATAAACCCGTTATAATAGATTTACTAAAATAAAGTCTTGGTTTCGATACATCGGAGCAAAGCGAAAATTATAACATACTATTATGAACTTTAATTATTGAACGGACAACTCAATTTCGTGTAACGCACTGTAAAATGCGGTCCGACTGGAATCTTACATAGGAGCTCTTAAATGAGGTTTTGATGTTATATCTACATATAAATAAAAATGCTATTTAGTATTCTTGATAATTATCATGTAATCTGTGTTTCTTGTACTTATTTTATATGCCAAACTGTATTCAAAGTTAGTCTAGTCTAAACAAATATATTATGTAATGTAATATAATCAATAAGTAAACTCGATAAATAAACTTAAAGCATTTTATTTTACCCGAATCTTCAACACTAAACAGAATTACACAAACATACATAAACTCACGTCTTCTTCTATAGGGGTAGACAGAAACAACAGAACGTCACCTGTTACGATCCTTACATACTCCTTTTGCCTCGTTTACGTTCATACATCTGTGGCCCTAGACAAGTGACATTCTATCAACGATAACGATGATGGAAAAGGCAAAAATGTATAGGACTGACATAAGCTATCGAAAAGCTTATGTCAATCCTGTTGAAAGTCGTAGAAATACGAAACGGTTTCGAAGCGATTGTCACTTGTCTAGGCCCTCTGAGGCTGTAGACAAAATCCCTTTTCTGTAAGCGGTAACGCCAACGGAAAGATCAAATTGTATGGAGTTGACATTAGCTTTAGAGATGTCACGTGACTGCTGCTGAATGAGGTTTTGATGTTATATCTACATATAAATAAAAATGCTATTTAGTATTCTTGATAATTATCATGTAATCAAGGGTCAGTTCACACCGAGACGCGACGCGACGCGCACTTTTTTATGATCCGATATAATATCGAATTTATTTACTACACAATAAGGTACACGCGCTGCGCATCTCAGCGAACTTTGACACGTGTCAACCCTCACACTTAAATTATACCTTTTCGTGAAGAAAATAAGTTCGATAATTATTAAAAAGTGCGCGAAACCTTAGGTAACAGAATTACAGAAAAAATATAAAAATTAACGTTTTTGCAATTTGAATACAACATACTTATATGACTAGATTATAATAATTATAGTATATTTCGTCAGTATAAAATATTCATAAATATTACTCAGTCTATTTTAAGCAGAACTATGTACCGTTAAATGTTTAAGTGATTATTCGTCGATAATAATATCTCGACCGAAGTGGCTCTCACTGAAACAAGCAAAACGAAAATTGTTCATTAATTATCCAACATACCTTTTATTTCGTCGAAAAAAGTTTTAATATTTGGCATATTACGTTCGCACAGACGTAAGAATATCGCGGTCGGCTTTTATAGCGCACTGGAAATGAAGTCAAAGGAT
Organism: Lithophane semibrunnea; assembly: GCA_947363905.1. Taxonomy (NCBI): domain Eukaryota; kingdom Metazoa; phylum Arthropoda; class Insecta; order Lepidoptera; family Noctuidae; genus Lithophane; species Lithophane semibrunnea. The sequence continues at coordinate 15,874,752 of OX376205.1, forward strand.
GACGCCATGAAACAAATAGAGATGTATCACATGTCTTATAGCTTTTAATGAGTTATGCTTCTTTTTTCATAAATACCTATAAATACTAAAACAAATATGGAAATATTGAATCATGTGCCATTGCACATGATTCAATATTTCCATATTTGATTGTCATTACACAGCTCGCATTCGTAGGAGGTTCTTCTCTTTGGAGCCCTGACTGCCGGTAGCTCGGACCCTGTTCTCGATGCCGGCCGGTGGACTACTATTTTTTATATTTTCAAATGTTTTATATTATTATAATATAGAAAAATATAATTTATATTATAAATCCTAACTAATATTATAAATGCAAAAGTGAGTTTTGTTTGTTAAGCTTTCACGCTAAAATGTCTGAACGGATTTGGATGAAATTTGGCACATGGGTAGATCACCACGACCTGGGTTAGGATGTACATAGGATACTTTTTATCCCGATATTCCCACGGGATCTAGATTTATGCGGGAGAAACCGCGGGGCGCAGAATATAGTGAAAGATATAACATTGCTGTAACCAACTCACAGTCTAGTCCATATGTTATGCGTGGCGAACTGCCGCGCGTGTCGGCTCGCGAGCAGCGCGCGCTGGCAGCTCGCGGCCGCGCAACTGTCGCGAGCTGCGGTGCGCGTGTGGCACAGCCACTCTAGCATCTGGAATGAGTGATAAGTGTACGAGTTACTGATTGTCTTATACAAATTTAGTTGTATAGGTAACCAGAGAAAGCATAGTATATCTGCTGCCTATGTATCTTAAAACAAAAATGAACTAGGATTTTGCGAGCTGCTTCACGAGAGACCATCCTGGGTTGAGTCAAGGCCACGATGGTACGGTGTTTTCAAAAACACCGCAACCATAAGTAACAAAATAAGTAACTTTGGTCCTTGGTTTTGAGACCAAAAATACTTATTACTAACACAGTCTCGATGTAGCTAAGGTTGGCACTGCTAACTAGGCGTTATATTTGAAGACCAACGTCACATGGAATCCGGCATCCGATAATGCATTTGTCTTTTACGCACATCGCAACTAATATTATAAAATGTGAAAGTGATTTTGTTTGTTACGCTTTCACGTTAAAACGGCTGAACGAATTTGGATGAAATTTGGCACAGGGGTAGATCTTTGGCAACAGGCAACTGAAGCAACACGGGTGGGTTTTAGTCAGTAAAAGTCTGACACGCCCTTCCGCTCCGAGAAGTCATTGGATGATTTCCCAACCTCAAAAAGGAGGAGGAAGGAGAAGGATATAGGCTACTTTTTACTGACATACCACGCGGGCGAAGCCGCGGGCGGAAGCTAGTAAAAACATAATTATTCCAATAATTTTCTTACCTGCAGAGTACAGTTGCTCCAACTCTCCCTGCCGACCAGTTCAGCAGCTGCAGCGGGCAGTAACGCATGCCTGCAATTACGACTGCTAGCTAGCTGGTCAGCTTCAGGCTCTAGGGACCACAGACCACTGAACACTATGACGCACAGCATGAATACGTCGCATAGATAGAGTTTGGCGGATTTGTCTTCCGTTCTGAAATAAAACAAAAAGTATATTTAAAAAATACAGTGGAATCAATAGTGTATATGAAAACTGACGTGAAACATCTTCTGCACTAAATAATACGGTATTTTTTTTAACTTGGGGAAAGTAAAAAAAATTCCGTTTTATTTCGTGTTTGTTTTAATCTAAGAATCACTTTGGCATTTCAAAAAGCCCATTCAACCTGCACGTGTTACATGACCATCGTAGAAACTAGTTTTGTCAACGGAAGAATAGACAAATGACAGATAGTGATTTATTGAGCCCGTGGCTAAGTAATAACAGCGGCACGGGTCGGTCCATTAGGGTTAAGCTACGCTTGCCGGGGTTGGTCCGTGGATGGGTGACCATCTTTACATACAGAGACTCCTCCGTGATTCGGAAAGCACGTAAAGCCGTTGGTCCCGGCTGTCATTCTTGGAACTTTGACAGTTGTTACGGATCGTCAGAAACCTGAAATTCTGACAACCAGTCTTGCCAAGGGGTATCGTATTACTGGGTTGTGGAGGTCAGATAGGCAGTCGCTATATGTAAAATACTAGTATTCAGCTGCATCCGGTTAGACTGGAAGCTGACTCCGACATAATTGGGAAAATGCTAGACAGATTGAGTGATTTTTTACAGTAGAAACGAGTTTTGTGATAAAATGTCTGTGATTTTGTCACAAAACTCGTTTCTACGGTGGTCATGCTACGCGTGCAGATTGTATAAACTGATTTTAACTTACTCGTTGAAGGCGACTTGTGTGCGTCCCATGAGTTGTAAGAACCACTCTCTGGTGGACTCCGCATCAGGTTTGGCAGCCTTCAGGGCTGGTAGCATACAGCGTAGGGAGAACTCTTGCTCACTGAAACAAAAGGAGAATGCCATATTTTGGTACCAACAAAGGAGCTAGAGTGTCACAACCAAATGTAGTTCATAAAATTACTCCGATTTTTTAAATCAGATATACGATTTTGTTATGAAAACGATTCCCGGCTTTCGGACACCAAAAATAAAAGTCTTTTGTTACTTTTGAGGTACGTATTTTCCGCTTATGTCACTGACATTGCATTTCATTTCCGAATGTTGCTACTATGTTAAAAATATAGGTACCTACCTGTCAACGAACATTAAAATGAAGAAGATAATTGTACCAATTTGCCATTTAATATTAGGATACAATATATTTTTATGTGTATCAAAAAACATCTTTAGGTCACGCGTTACATCGTAATAATTTATTATTACTTTTTTGGAATACATTTGCATTTAATGAAAAGAGGACCTATTCAAAAAAGTAAAATGTCATTTGTACTGTGACGTATTGCAATAATTATTCTGTGGCGCCGTCATGGATGACGTTACTTTCAATATTGGTTTCATCGGAACTATTTGAATAATAATTTATAATACTTATTAACAAAAACGGGGGTTCAGGTGCTTTTTCATAACATAGTCTTTGTGTGATAATCCTTAGCGATGCCCCAACTAGAGGAAGAAATCGGCCAGCAAGTCAGCGTAGGCGATGTATCCTAAACTGTTCACTAGTATTGTTAGAACAATTTAGAATACATTACATAGAAAATATACTTCCGTGGATATGATCGTGTTTTAACATCATAGATTGAACCGAAGCGACGCCAGTAAGTATTACCTCACCTAGTAGAAGCATGTTTATTATAGTTAGCTTCTAAAGTACCTACCTACTTTCGGGACTATTCATTCAATTTAAGGATTAAAAAACAGTTTTTATGCTTTCAGATCAATCCTGGTAGTTCCTATTCATAATATTACAAATGTTTCGCATTGATACAAGAAAAACTCCCTGAGATTCCGAACTGATACCTGAACTAACACTTGGTCACAATGTGGAGTGATGTGTGCTTTGGATGTGGACAGTTCATGCTACGTGTTGCAACAGTTGCAAGGCGTTCCCGAGTGCCACCCAATTGTCCTACCTATTGTTTTATTTGTATATTTCATTTCTCTGTCCTGGTAGCGGTCGAGGTCATATACGTTATGTAAATATGAATATATCTTAACTGCGTTTTTCATTTTTGATACGAGTATAAGTGCCTTATTAGGTACTAACAATATTATCACCTTATTATTATTTACTAACATGTGAAGTTCGAGAAGTGGGTGTACTATATAGTAAATACAACTCTGCCTAACTCTTCTGGGAAAACAGGCCTGCTGTGATGTTAAGATTTCAAGATATTAGGAATCAGTAAACACAGTACTAAATTGATTACTTATTCAGACTACCAGCTGCACATACTATGAGTACCTACCTACATGATTATTGATATCCATTATCATTATATATAAAAACTGACACCAAGAATTATTATTGACTATCAGTGATGTATTGTGTAATCATCCATCAGGAAACAAGCGCCAAATCAAGAATAAAAAGCAACCGATATTAGGTATCGCTTCATTTGTCACCAACTTCACCATTTCGAGTCTGTCACTTTCTCGAAATTAACCTCAAAATATGAAGTAGGTAAATGGTTAATAAATACGAATTGCGGAAATCCATGTAAAAAATAGCTAACAATATAAGAAGATGATTGAATTCTCCTCCAAATACACTAGGTTTGGTTGTGACAGGCGGACTTTTCGCTTGGTACAGGGTGCCCTATAATCCTGGTCATTATCTTTTTTAATTTTCAATTAGTACAAAAGACAAAAAACACTTGTGCGTTTACAGAAAAGTTATGGTCCGATAAACTCCATAAAAAAGATTAAATACCAAGTGGTGTCAAATCTCAGACAATGAGCGCAGTTGAGGACTTACAGAAATACCTAAGAAACAGATCGTTGAATACTCAATAGACTCTTTACTTCAAGTCGTCTTTACATTAAAGATAAAAGATAATTTATTTGTCAAACATGCGGTTACATAAACTGACTAATCAGACATGCAAGGTATCGAATTCATAAATGTGTGTGCGTCCATGTTTTGCCAATAACGGCGTACAAATGTAGGTATAGAATATTACATTTAATTGCACTTTACATAATAATATAGTCATTCTAAACTTCTTACCTTAACTTAAATTAGACATTCAAGTGACAGACAGTTTGCGACATTAAGTGCAAAAGAATGTGTGGTTTAGAAGAACAACGCGGTCATACAGACTAACGAGAAAAGCGACTTTAATTTATAATATGTATACAGGATGTAAGGGTAAACACTCTTGTCATTCAAACCATGGGTAGTTGACTTAAATTGTTGTGTAAACGTTGTTTTTTGTGTTCGGTCATTTATCTTATAAATGACCGAACACAACAAAAAAAAACGTTATTTTCATTAAAAGATTTTAAAAAGTTTCTATCTGACACCGTGCTTGCTAGCGAAACAGCTGACTGACTAAGGGAGGGATCGCGCTCGCTGCCGGTCAGGTCACATCCCGTACGGGGGGTACGGGATGTGCCCGTGTTGAGACGCAAGTTTATTGCCCTAGCGCATAGGGCAACGAACTTGCGTCTCTTGTGGTAAAATTTAGATCTAAAAAAATAAAAATAAAAGTTGTAATTTTCCATTGATTTTACGTTCTATAAATGAAACCAAACCACTGGTTGCAAGGATAACGGTGTTTACCCTAACACCCTGTAGATAACTAGTGACCACCGACACGACCCGGCTTCGCACTTTTTTACGACTGGACAAAACATCGAGATAACTTTATATTTTATGTAAGTTTAAATTTAAATTCTTCTAGTTTTATTTTCTCTATGATGGTGAAAACCGCATCAAAATCTGTTGTGTAGTTAAGAAGAACAGCCGTCACATAGACAGAAACGAAAAGTGACTTTAGTTTATAATGTGTAAGTCTGAAATTGCCAGCCCGTCCTTAGCGAGCGTTTTGATCAGTGCTGCTCGGGCCTTCTCGGTATGAGAAGAGCCCTTTGTCCTGCAGTGGGAGAATAATATACTGGTATTATTTACTAGATATCCTAAACTCACGTCAACTGCGTCGCCTGCGCATCAATGATCTCATTCAACCAGTTGAGTGCAGTGTCACAGTCGCCCATCGCCGCCACCGCGCCCCGCAGCGCCGCCGCCGCGCGCAGCAGCGGCGCCGACAGCTCCCACCAGCCGCTCGGCGACGTCATGCGCTCGAGGTACTTGCTGGACAGGCAGCGGCAGGTGCGCACGTAGGTGGGCCAGGCCTAGCGACAGAAAAGTACGATTATCAAGATTTTTTCAGGTAGGTAGGTATGTATTTAGGTAGGGCATGGTGGGTAGGTAGGTAGGGCAGGGTAGGTAGGTAGCGTAGGTAATTAATGTTACCCGTGCGAAAAAGGGGTGGGCAGCTAGTAATAAATAATAGGTCTTTACCTATGAAATTGCCGTTCTGCAGTACTGGCCATTTCAAATCAAAATAATTTTTGTTTGGCTAAGAATTCTAATTTCAAATTAATTTTATTTTAAAAACATGGAATTCTTTTTTCAAAAGAAGTCATTTGTTTAATGATTAGTGTTACATTTTCATCGCATTTCAATATTTTTCGTCATCATGGATACGTTGAAAAATCGAGTAATTATGGAATATGAGTACCGTCGTGGCAGCAACGCGGCACAAGCGGCACGCAACATCAACGACGTTTACGGAGCTAACACTACAAACCAACGCACCATCTGTTATTGGTTTGCTCGCTTCCGTTCTGGAAATTTTGACCTGAAAAATGAACCTCGCGGTCGTCCGAAAACTTTGGTCGACAATGACGAATTAAAGGCGATTGAGGAAGCTGATGATACACAATCTACGGCTGAATTAGCAGCAGCTTTAGACGTTAGCGTCAAAACAATATTGGTCCATTTGCGTCAAATTGGCAAGGTAAAAAAGCTTGACAAATGGGTGCCCCACGAACTCAATGATCGCCAGCGCGAAGTACGCGTCGAGGCGTGCCTTGCACTGCTCAACAGACACACAAATGAAGGAATATTGAACCGCATTGTTACCTGCGATGAAAAATGGATTCTGTTTGATAACCGCAAGCGCTCAGCAAGTTGGTTGGATCCTGGTTCAGTACCTAAACAATGCTCTAAACGAAAACTTACCCCTAGAAAAGTGATGGTCACTGTTTGGTGGTCTAGCGCCGGTGTGATTCATCACAGCTTCTAACTAAACGGGGTGAGCATTACTGCAGATGTGTACTGTGAAGAACTGATGAACACAATGATGGAGAAGCTGGCACATCTCCAACCAGCATTGGTCAATCGCTCGTCTCCGCTGCTCCTGCACGACAACGCGCGACCTCATACTGCACAGCAGACGGTCTCCAAGTTGCAAGAACTGGGGTTGGAAGCTCTCCGTCATCCGCCCTACTCACCAGACTTTGCGCCTACAGACTACTACTTTTTCCAGAATTTGGATAACTTCTTGGCGGGAAAAAAATTCAATACCCGAGAGGCAGTACAAAATGCCTTTGAAGAATTTGTTGCCTCCCGACCAGCTGATTTCTTTAAGAAGGGCATCAATAAACTGCCACTGCGTTGGCAAAGATGCATTGATTGCATGGGTGATTACTTCGATTAATACAAATAAAAAATACATGAAAAAAAATCGTTTACATTTTTTCATACAAAACGGCAATTTCATAGGTACCTAATATAAAATAGGGCAACTCACCACATTATCATCACCAATAATCGAGAAGTAATTTTCCACAATCTGGGACAACAACGTCCTGTTCGCATCGTGTATCTTGTCACATTCCAAGCACTGCCGGATCCTGTCCATCTGCTGGAGGAACAGATGCTCCTTCTCATCTCCCCTGACCCGCAGCTTGACGTGGCTGATGTCTGCGAAGGAGTCGGCGAGGGAGCGCTCCAGGGGGGCGCGGAGAGAGTTGGGGGGCATGCCGCGGCACAGGATCGGTAGGATCTCGAAGATTAGGAGGGTGTCTGATTCCTGGAAGGTAGAATATGATAACATTATTCATCATTTATTACAAGTAGGCATTTATAAGGCCCGTTTCAACGTAAAAAAATACTAATTATTAAAAAAGAAGAAGACCTTTAACATCTCCGTAACCAGCAGGCGTAGCATGGCGCTTTCTATCTCTACGAACAATGACTATATAGCCTCTTGACTGCTCATGCGGGCGACTCGGGCTCACGACACATCTGTTTAATCGAACTGATATAAGCTGACGATATGAGTGGCCATTTTAGTTTTGACCAGTGATTGGATCTCTGCACACGCGGTTATTTTGATCTCAAAAAACATAATAATAAACAATTATGAGCTATTGTTCGGTTAATTGGTGTGAAAAATCGTCTAGAACATCCAACTATAAAAAAGATGGCATTACTTTTCATCGGTAAGTAGAATATATTTGTAATTGAATAATATTATGAATTTATTGCAGGGCTCAAGATAAACTGGTTGGTAAGTAAAGGGTCACAAAAAAGTACACCGCGTTGATGTCTTTTTGAAAAGTCCCTTTCTCTCACTAGGGTATTGCAATACGTCTGTCCCTTTCTATCTGCACTTATACTGGATAGTGTTGTGATAACTTCATAATAAAGCAACTATATTATTGACGATAAAAATTACGATGTTTCCTAATGGTAAAAAAATAACATTATGTACCATTTTAGATTTTAAAATATTCCGTAACGTTAAGAAAACTGGATTAATGCAGTTCACAGAGAAAATTTTATTCCAAATAAATATAGCGTTGTTTGTTCAAGGCATTTCACAGCAGATTAAAAATAAGTAATAACAATGTCATTTCCTTTCTGATAGAACAATAAATTCTCATAAGTGAAATTCAAATTAATTATTGTTCAATTAGGAAATCGTCGAATCGACGTCGATTTTATCGATATCGATATTATTGTTGCCAAACTGTCTTGTCCCTCACTATGTTTGGGACTTTCGTCCTGACTTTGTTGCATCAGCCAATCACAACCGCTGTAATGTCTTCGTACACCGGCCCGCAGTGGTGAGTCGTGTGCCTAGACGAAATCGGTCTATCAGCTCTCAAGTGGTTTATTACTCTTTGTCTATGAAGAATAGACATAGCTTTTTCTATACAAAGTGACAGTTCGTTTCTTCATTTTTGACGTCCACCGTAGAAATCCTTCTATAATCTGTCATTTTGTCTTTCATTTCTAACGATCTTTGTCTACGTCTTTTTGTAGGTAGACTATTTCAGAAGAAAGTTTTCTATCCTTACTGTCAAAATCACACTCACAACCGATAAATCCGATGACAAAACAAATAATTCTGAGTCGAAATATGTAAAAGAGTGAATTTCGTAAAAAGTGCAGTTGACTCTTTCTACTTTGCTGCCGTCGTTCTGTCTACAGCAGGCGTAGCATGAGCACCGGAAGAGTAGACAAAAATGACGTTTCCTGTAGACATGTCGGAGAAACATACCGACATCGACATAATCTGTTTATCTGAACATTTCATAATAGCTGGCCATGAACAATTGTTGTACATTCCTAATTACACTTTGGCGGCATGCTACTCCAGAAAGGACAGTAAAAGAGGGGGTGCATGTATCCTTGCAAAGAAAGGCCACCAGTTTAAAGAGCTTCAAGATATAGCTAAACTCTCCATAAATGGAATATTCGAATGTTGCGCTATTGATCTATCAATGTATGATACGATTATTGTTTGTGTGTATAGAGTACCTAAGTCCAATTACCTGTATTTTTTGAGCAATTAGAGAAAGTGTTACGTACTATTTGTAACAAAAATTTAAAAAGAAATGTTGTAATTGCAGGTGACTATAATATTGACTGTCTTAAGCGAAATAATACTTTTTTAGATTTAGAATGTTTACTTTTAAGTTATAATTTAAAATTAGAAATAAATCAGCCAACTCGACTTGCGAGCGGCACTTGTATAGACAATTTTGCACATAATTTGGGGAAGAAGTGTAAATCCGATGTGATTGACTTCGGCTTATCAGACCACACTGCGCAAGTACTAAAATTACCGATTAATAAACTATTGGCAAACAAATAGACGAGATTATAATAAAGAATATATGCAAAAATTCAAAAATTATATAATAACTTTTCCTTTTCTGCAATCTATAATACAAATAATCCTAGTACAGCATATAATGCATTTTTGGAAGCTTTCATGATGCTGTATAACTTATGCTTTCCTTTCAAAAACATAACAATAAGAACCAAAGTAAAACCTCTGTGGGTATCACGTGGCATAAAAATCTGTAGCAAAAAAAAGAGAGAGCTTATGTGGAACTATAGGCTAAATCGTAATGAAGTAAATAAAACTAAACTTAAAAAATACTCTAAAATATATAAAAATATAATTAATTTAACGCAACGAGCCCAAAACAATCATAAAATCAAATCATCTACTAACAAATCCAAAGCCACATGGGCGATTATAAATAGGTCTAAACTGAATTTACCAAAGGGTAGTATCACTTCCATAGAAACAAACCATAAAACTATAACCAGGCCACGAGAGATTGCGAATGCTTTTAACAATTTCTTTATAGATAAGATAGAACCAATACCAGACGCTGGTAAGGACGTAACCGTAAATATTTCTAAATCGAGTCATTCTATGTTCATGGCACCATCTACTCCATATGACATACTTCAAATTATAAGATCGCTTAAAAATACTACAAGTGTTGGATACGATCGGATCTCTACTAGAATCGTAAAGTATATCGCTTATTATATCTGTGACCACCTAAGCCATATTATAAATATGTGTATAACCACTGGATCATACCCGGATAGGCTAAAAACTACGATTGTTAAACCCATTTTCAAAAAAGATAATAAGCAGAGTATGAACTGTTACCGACCTATTGCACTTATTCCTATAATTTCGAAAGTTTTTGAAAAATACATTAATACTCAAATCTATAACTACTTAGAAAAATTCAACATTCTTACAGAAGACCAGAAAGGTTTCCGCAAGAATAAAACAATAAACATGGCTATTTTTGATTTCATAAATAACGTCATGGGTAACGTTGATAAAAGGACGCCGGTATGTTCCATTTACTGCGACATGACCCAGGCTTTCGATTATGTTAATCATGACATTCTCCTCCGTAAACTGGAAGCCTATGGCATTAGAGGCAATGTACTAAATCTCATAGAATCCTATCTGAAAAATCGTAAACAATATACAGAAATTTCTAAAATAAACATTAATACTAAAAAAGAAGAAACATATGTTTCAAAAAAACGTATAGTTAAATATGGAGTCCCACAAGGAAGCGTATTGGGTCCTTTACTATTCATAATTTATATAAATGACTTGCCATTAGTAACTAATTATCCTATATCACTTTTTGCCGATGACAGCACAGTCACTATTAATTCTATAAATAAAGATAAGTATGAACATGAAATTAATAATACAATCAATTCAATAATTAACTGGTTCGATAACAATAATCTAAAAATCAATCTAGATAAAACCAAGATAATGCTCTTCAGTCAACGTTTGGAAGCACCAAATATTAATGTTCAGCACAAATTAACTGTTCTTAAAAACTGTGTAACTATTGACAAACGTCTAAACTGGAAAGCTCACACAGAAGAATTAAATAAAAAGGTATGTTCTTCTGCCTATGCCCTCTATAAATTAAAACCTATTATAAGTACCAATGCGCTAATAACTGCCTACCATGGTATGGTCGGCTCCTTATTGAGGTTTGGAGTTATATTTTGGGGAAACTCTACCAATAAGGAAATCGTTTTCAAGTCACAAAAAAGGTGTATTAGGGCTATGTTTGGATTGAAAATAACTGATAGTTGCAAACAGTATTTTATTAAATATAAAATTTTAAGTCTGCCTTCCTTATTTATTTATGAAATGGCTAATTGTATACTAAACAATCCTAAACGATTTAAAAAACTATCAGACGTTTCTATTCGTAATCGACGGGATAATAATAAATTATGCGTACCACAATCGACCACGGCGTTGATGCGTAAAAGTATTTTTTGTTTAGCACCAATCATTTATAATAAAATCCCAAAACCTATTAGACAAATGCCTACTGCTCTGTTTAAAATACATTTAAAAAAATATCTCATAGCCAAATGCTATTATACCCTATCGGAATTTTTAAATGACCGCAATTAATTAAATGGATTCCTATAATTACGACATTTTCACAATTTTACCCTCGAAATTGTAAAAACAAATTAGCATTAGGAATAATATCTCATAGTTTGTTGTGTAAACTCAATTTTTACTTTTTATGGTTTATTCAAAACCAAAAATTATGTTGTTTTGTACGCCGTAAATGGCAAAACATGCAGATCTACCTGTTATTTTAAGACCTCGCACATATTATTTGATGTGTACACTCATGTTTTACAATAAATATATTCTATTCTATTCTAATCTAGAAATGAAAGACAAAATGACAGATTGTAGAAAGATTTCTACGGTGGGACGACAGTGAGTACAAACTCTCGGCTGCGTAAGGCGACAATTCTACAAAAGTTACACAAGTGGTTATTTCACAAATATTTCTGCCAAATTGCAGAACAGTTTATCGTCGTTTTACACCCGTTATGTCGTTAAGGGTCCTCACCTCAGCACTCCCTGCACTGAACCCCTGCAGATAGTTCTCCAGGATCCTCCTGGCTGACTGCGACACCTGCGCCTGTCTCGCAGCCAGGGTCACACACCCTCGTCTCCACTCCGACCCTCGGTGGAACACCTCCGGGATGAAGCACAGGTCGAACGGAGGGAGGGGTTTAGGGTACTCTGAGGTGAGGGTCTGGAGGATAGAAAGGAGGACCGAGTCGGGGAAGTCGTAGGAAGGGGTTGTAGCCTGAAAAAATAACAGATTATTTATTTAAAAAAAATCTTACATCAACAATACGATAGTCACTAAGGCGTTGGTTTGTTGACCTAGTATGTGCTTTACCATTTTTGACAACAATTCCCAGTAAATTGGATTACTCCTGGCGCGGCTCGTGTTGGTACACTCCACTGCGGTACCTTGTCTCTCACCTGTCTCCTGAAGCACTCGACGAGAGCCCTGGCGACGCTGGTGACGTGTAGATGTGCCAGACTGCCGGGCTCCTGGCGCGGCTCGTGTTGGTACACTCCGCTGCGGTACCTTGTCCCTCACCTGTCTCCTGAAGCACTCGACGAGAGCCCTGGCGACGCTGGTGACGTGTAGATGTGCCAGACTGCCGGGCTCCTGGCGCGGCTCGTGTTGGTACACTCCGCTGCGGTACCTTGTCCCTCACCTGTCTCCTGAAGCACTCGACGAGAGCCCTGGCGACGCTGGTGACGTGTAGATGTGCCAGACTGCCGGGCTCCTGGCGCGGCTCGTGTTGGTACACTCCGCTGCGGTACCTTGTCCCTCACCTGTCTCCTGAAGCACTCGACGAGAGCCCTGGCGACGCTGGTGACGTGTAGATGTGCCAGACTGCCGGGCTCCTGGCGCGGCTCGTGTTGGTACACTCCGCTGCGGTACCTTGTCTCTCACCTGTCTCCTGAAGCACTCGACGAGAGCCCTGGCGACGCTGGTGACGTGTAGATGTGCCAGACTGCCGGGCTCCTGGCGCGGCTCGTGTTGGTACACTCCGCTGCGGTACCTTGTCCCTCACCTGTCTCCTGAAGCACTCGACGAGAGCCCTGGCGACGCTGGTGACGTGTAGATGTGCCAGACTGCCGGGCTCCTGGCGCGGCTCGTGTTGGTACACTCCGCTGCGGTACCTTGTCCCTCACCTGTCTCCTGAAGCACTCGACGAGAGCCCTGGCGACGCTGGTGACGTGTAGATGTGCCAGACTGCCGGGCTCCTGGCGCGGCTCGTGTTGGTACACTCCACTGCGGTACCTTGTCTCTCACCTGTCTCCTGAAGCACTCGACGAGAGCCCTGGCGACGCTGGTGACGTGTAGATGTGCCAGACTGCCGGGCTCCTGGCGCGGCTCGTGTTGGTACACTCCGCTGCGGTACCTTGTCCCTCACCTGTCTCCTGAAGCACTCGACGAGAGCCCTGGCGACGCTGGTGACGTGTAGATGTGCCAGACTGCCGGGCTCCTGGCGCGGCTCGTGTTGGTACACTCCGCTGCGGTACCTTGTCCCTCACCTGTCTCCTGAAGCACTCGACGAGAGCCCTGGCGACGCTGGTGACGTGTAGATGTGCCAGACTGCCGGGCTCCTGGCGCGGCTCGTGTTGGTACACTCCACTGCGGTACCTTGTCTCTCACCTGTCTCCTGAAGCACTCGACGAGAGCCCTGGCGACGCTGGTGACGTGTAGATGTGCCAGACTGCCGGGCTCCTGGCGCGGCTCGTGTTGGTACACTCCGCTGCGGTACCTTGTCCCTCACCTGTCTCCTGAAGCACTCGACGAGAGCCCTGGCGACGCTGGTGACGTGTAGATGTGCCAGACTGCCGGGCTCCTGGCGCGGCTCGTGTTGGTACACTCCGCTGCGGTACCTTGTCCCTCACCTGTCTCCTGAAGCACTCGACGAGAGCCCTGGCGACGCTGGTGACGTGTAGATGTGCCAGACTGCCGGGCTCCTGGCGCGGCTCGTGTTGGTACACTCCGCTGCGGTACCCTCGCACCTCCTTCTCGATTAGCTTCGAACAGAGGCGCTGTACTCCCAATAAGGCGCTTTGGTTTGTGAATTTGAATACTTCTGGCCAGATTTCGCCTAAAAAGAAAAAAGATTTCGAGGATTTCGATACTTTATGGCCAAGTTTCTAAGAAACGAAATGTACAATAAAGCGCTTTATTGTATAAGAAATTGCAATAAGTGATGATAACTTACATGGAACATAGTCAAGGACCTCTTCAGGTTTCCTGGCGGCATCAGCTGGGGTTTTGCAGAACGATGCGGGCAGCTTTACTGTCTTTCTGTATATCTGCAAAAGACGAAAGAAAAATGAGGCGCTGGCACACGCAAAATTTTACAACTACAGTAGTTTACTTTTACCGCGCTACTAACTCTAAAATGTAAACAAATGGATCAGAAACCATTCTTAAGCATGTTAAACTCAATTCGTCCATGATTTTTAATTATAGTTGAATAATGTATTCGAATAATAAGTGTTGGTGAGATATAACGTTGAAACCTTCTAAATACAAATGAATATGTTTGTAATTCCCTTTAGTTAGTCATTGCGTAAGAATTTAACCTGGACAGGGTTTGTTTACACTTTCATTATATACTTTTAGAACAGGCATTAGGTCATTTTCACTCCTATTTTTACCCGACTGTCCCGGAAGGAGGGTAATGTTTTTCGAGAGTATGTATTATGTATGTTTGTATGTATGTATGTCTATTTCTTTGGCACGCTCTGTAGCCTAAACGGCTTGATAGATTTTAACATACGAAGTGTCGTAGGTATTGCAGGCGGGGACAAACCAATAATCTGAAATATGGTGTAACTTTTGGCTGTCCCCGCCTGCAATACCTTACAAAAAACAATCGGGTTTTTTGTTTTTTAAATAATTTGTTTTATGTACCTCGGGCACATCGCTGAGTTTATAGTCATCAATCTTGTAAGTAGCGAGCGCGTCACAAGCTGCCTCCACCACGTCGGGCTGGTTGCAGTCCGCGATCAGGCTCCACAGCTTGGCAACTGCGTCTGACACTAGCTTGTCGTATTCTGGGCTTTGGACCCGGAGGGATGGGACTTCGCTTAGGAGTTTGCAGATACTATATAAGTAGAAGTATAAGAAATGGGGATTAAAACGTATGGTTGTTTTGTTGTTTGGAAACGGGTGATTAATGCCAACCTGAAATATTTATTTATTTATTTTACTATTTATGTACACACGGCTACACATCAAGCTATACATTTCCAGTATAAGCTGACCTCGCATTGTACGGAAATCCTTTATAATGCGAGATCAGCATAAACTGGAAATGTATAGCTTGATGTGTAGCCGTGTGTACATAAACGATTTCCGTACAATGCGAGGTCAACTTATACTGGAAATGTATAGCTTGATGTGTAGCCGTGTGTACACACAGTAAAATACAAAAAAGATACGACATAATTAAAATATGAGTACAAAGGTACTGCTTATTTCTTAAGAAATTTCTTCCAGCAGACCTGGGAAAGGAGAAATGAGAAAGAAATGTAGACAATAGAGACATGTAGATATTGTTATATTTGTGCTAAAAAGTTAAAATTACTACAATGAAAATACTGTACAGTCTACTTGTAAATGTCATGTCAACGTACAGAATCTCTTGATTGACTTAAATCTAACTTAGAAGGCGTATTTTTATTAACACACAAAAGCTAGACTGACGAGCTTGGCTGGGACAAACGGAGAACCGGGTGTTGTGGCGCAGCCTGGGAGAGGCCTATGTCCAGCAGTGGACTGCGATAGGCTGAGTTGGTTTCGCGGGAAAGTTCGAAAGGGATACCGTGGCCAAACACGGTATCCCTTTCGAGCTTGTACTGAAGGAACACGCGTGGGTTTTAGTCAGTAAGAGTCTGACACGCCCTCCCGCTCCGCCCAGAGCGAGAGAAGATAATTGAAAATTAACGCACAAAAAAAAAAATTGATTGATTGATTGACATAAAAAACACTACATAAAGATAGGATAGCATAAAGGTACTACTTATTTCATTCGAAAGTTCTTGGAGTTGGATTAGAGACAAAGACAGTGTGTAAAAGACATTCATTCATTTTATTCATTCTTTTCTCGTTACTTGTTTGCAAGTATTTTTGATATGGTTCTTGTTTCGAGAAACGATTTAGAATACGATCGAGAACTCAATGTCCTGCAATAAAATGTAAAAGTATCATAATTGATTATTAGCCACTGAAATATCCAGTCTCTTACCTGATCTGCACACTATGCCTATTATCCTTCGCCAGTTTGGGCTGTAACGCGGTCCACGTGGTGTGTGGCGCGAGCGCGGCGCCGCGCCACAGCAACGCGAGCGACGCCACGCACACACACGTCGCCACGCCGCCCGAGCGGTCGCCGCAACGGTTCAGGATTGAGGATATTACGGAGACCAGTTCTAGGCCGTGGCTTGTAGGGCTTAAATGGAAAGAATCATAATCTATTTAGAAAAGAGATGTAAAAATGGGTCAGAGTAATAGATCATGGTCTAAATAGGTCAAATATCAAAGGTTCAGG
The DNA here is from genome assembly GCA_947363905.1 of Lithophane semibrunnea. NCBI lineage: Eukaryota > Metazoa > Arthropoda > Insecta > Lepidoptera > Noctuidae > Lithophane > Lithophane semibrunnea. Next base: position 15,891,403 of record OX376205.1, read on the forward strand.
TATTGTGGAATGCAAATAAACTATTGAGTATGAGTGTGCTGTATTTAATTAATCGAAATAATGAACTACAGCATACTACTGTAACCCGATGAATAAAGGAGGAGTTCCTCAAGTCGTCAATAAAAAAAAAAAAAAAAAAAAACATTTAATTCAGACAAAAAAGTCCATAGGCACAGCAAGGTTGTTAGTAACAAGAATTTTGCTTATAACTAATGTTAGTAACAAAAAGGTAAAACAATCCTAGACTCACCGTCTACCCCTGCATAGTAGGCTCATCGGCCTCGCAACACATGGAGTTCGGTGAACCTACTGAGCAGAACAGTATCGGTTCTCTCGCCAATCATCCTCAGGACGCTGTTCGGGCTCCCCCGTACTCGTCGCACCACAGACGCAACTTTTTTACGCATAATTGCGTAAAAGTCATCTACGCTGGCGTCAGCAAACATGCCGGATGCACTGCAATATCGAGGGAGCCGAAACAAAGCCCTGAACACATTATTATACTGGACGCGCAAGGTCTTGTAGGCTTTTTGTGTAAAGTTTGCCCACAGGCCGCTCGTGTAGAACGTCTGGCACAATGCCTTGAACATTGTTATTTAACAGGAGCAGTACAACGAGCGAACCTGCGTGCCAACATATTACCGCGCACCGACAATGCCCTGCGCTCCCAATGCGTATCATGTATTTTTTTAAATTGTCAAACTAAATCACACTTTATAAGTAAAGAAACAAAGTATGGTGATGGACACAAGAACCATAATGAAGAGACAAGCATTTCTTAGAACAGTCAGTGAATACATACCGTATTTCACAAATCCTCTTGACTGCTACCGCCTTAGCGATATCGAGCTCCCACTTCAAATCATCTTGCTTGCCTACGCCAGGGTCCACTAGTATTTCTTGCAGGTACGGGAAACATCGCACCTGTTATTTGATTAAGTCTTACTGATCAGCTTTATGAAAGGAGGATCTACAATCGTTGAAAATGTTGTTGAGATCCAACAGAAGCTTTTGATAAGGTAGATCATAAATAAATGTTCACACAAGCTTATAAAATAAAGACTACGACATTCGAATACAATTCGTCAAACTCATGTTACTTTATTCTTAGGAAAAACAGTGGTTTTACCAAAGGTAAACTAATTGCTCATCCGCTATAAAATTCGCGTACCACAAGGTACAATACTAGGCCCACTACTAAAATAAAATAAATTTACAATCATTTAAATACCTGTGTTTCTGCTAAACTGGTGTACAACATGATGAGGAACGAAGTCGGTGCTCCCTTGTTAGCCTTTATCTTGTTCAGTACTGACACTATTGTTGGCACATTTTCCTGAAAATAAAAAGGGGCTAAAAACCAGCCATCTGTGAGATTTAACTAAGTTCATCATCATGGTCCTTGAAATTACCCACTGATGCGTGTAATTCTCTCTTCCTATTTTAAAGTAAGTTAATAGATTTTATTTAAATTTTAAGATGGCTTTACATCTATTTTAAATTACTGATACCTCCTAACTCACCTTAGTTTTCGCCATCAACGGCAACGCCCTTAGACACTCCAGTCTCACCCCTGGACACTTATCACTAGCGATCTTATACACCAACAGCGGCAACACCTGCACCGACACCTGCTTCTTATATTCCACCAAATCCACCACAATCTTCAACACTTTCACCACTATCTCTTCATACCACGGCTCCTTACGTTTCTCTAATATCATGCCAAGGAGAAAAGGTAACAATTCTAGTTTGACATCATCATTTACTGTAGCAATAGAGTCCAACCAACTTTTCAATTTATCCGGGTTATCCCTCATTCGTTCCCAGTTTTGGTTCAACTTGAAAACTATAGATAAATGACTGTCTGTGTATAGTAAAGCTTGGAATGTTTTGTTTGCTTTAAGGTTTGGTGTGTGGAGGCGCGTATCGTCTTTATAATTGTCCTGGTATGTGTCCAGGATTTTGGATGCGACCTTTAGGGCTGATGCTGTGAGATATGACGGTAGGTTCAGCCATTGAAGTGAGAGAGCCACGAACACATTGAGGGATATTGAGGAGTACTCATATTTGCTGATTATGTTGAGACCTGTGGAAAATATTTTGGTTGATCTAGGATTTTTATTTAAAACTAGAGTTTCAGACGAATGCAGCTTCGAAATTATTTTTTTTCCGATACGGTATACTGATTTATGTCTAACTAAGTTATTTTTAATAATAATAGGAACAACAAGGTGATCATTAATTTCCTTGCATGCATATGGATAGCAGAATATTTGGAGACCTAAGTTTATCAGGATTTATCCACAGTCTGGGCTAGCTTTGCAATAGTGCTTTTAATCTGATGTTGCCATAATTATAATAAATTGCTGGTCCTATTAAAAGCTGGTCCTATTACAAAAAATCTGTCACTGATAGAAAGCTACATCATTGCCGAGTGCCGTAGGATAACTATATTTCTTACATCAAATAAACTCACACAAGTTAAACAGCTCATGCAGGTACAAAGCAGATGTGTCAGTCAGGTTTTCAGCTAACAACATCAGTGTGATTCCGGCGACTGTTCGTAACTCCGGCGCGTCGAGCGCGAAGCAACGCTCTATGAGACTGTAGCAGGACCGAGGATCTCGTCTGGAAGATGTAAAATAAGGATATACTGACGGATAACATCATTTAGAAATGGCTCTGGGTGATTAAAGCCTGCATAGCAACACTGTGCTACGATAACATGAACCATAAAATGCGTTCGCAACACTGTATGCACCATTTTGACTTTCCGGAAAGTCTGGTTTTTTACTGGGTGTCCAATATAACGTGTTTGGTTTTTACCAGACCTTTGATAGTGGAGCAGTAAAAATTAATCACCTTGGTTTCGTGATTATAATTTTAATAAGCTTATATCTATCACAGTGGTGTATCATCCTTACATAATAGAAAACAAAGTCGTCGGCTCTGCCGTACTGTTCGCGATAAACTCAAAAACGACTGCACCGATTTTCATGCTGTTTTCACCAACACTGGTGACGCTCGTGGAAATCAGCTGTATGCGGGCAGTGTCGGGCGGCGAAGTTGATAATGATAATATTCTGTACTTACTGCAGCTTGATGAGTTGGTTGGATAGTCTGGCGAGCATGGGCAGTAGTGCCATCACGTGGTCGCGCTGCGCCTGGTACACGGCTGCCTCTGTCACAGCGCTGTATGCGGCGTACGAGCGTTCTATTAGAGCTGGGTTGCAGATCTGTTGATAAATGTAACAGCATAAGTATAACAAATTAACGCCCCATCAATGCCCATCATGTTAGGAGTTACGACCCATCAACCAATACAAGTTTTTATATTTACTTTGGCGTTTACTTGTTCTCTTTTTTAAAAAACATAGATGATTATTTATCTTAAGTCTCCTCCACCCTTGGTTGACTGATAGAGAATGACTTTTTTGATTTTTTTTTGGAGTTTGGAAATCATCAAATGACTTCTCCTGCTCTGGGCGGAGCGGGAGGGCGTGTCAGACTGTTACTGATTAAAGCCCACCCGTGTTCCTTCAGTTGCCTGTTGCCAAGGTCCCGGTATCCCTTTCGGACTTTCCCGCAACCCTGACAGGTGGTAGAGAATGCCCAAGGCATTAATTCCAAAAGCGAAAATAAATAAATATACCTCATTTTATGCGTAATTATCGAACGAATATACAAGAAAATTCTAGTGTACAAATATAACTTAAATTCTCAATTATCTTAATACCTGTTGACAACTGAGGCAGGCCAGGAGTAGAGATGACTGGGCCGTTGTTGGTGGCAGACTAAGCAACAGTTGCCAGGGTCTGATGCTGCCATCCCTCTGAGGATGACATGTAAGCCAGAGGAACACTGGCCTCAGGAGCTCCAGGCTGTTTGATGATACACTGAAACAAGATAGATTAGTATAAATGATTGTAAGCCAGGGGCCCGTTTCCCTTAATTTTAAAGAAAGTTCGCATTCTCATCTCATTCACAATCTGTCAAAATTACTATCAATTTACAAACATTTTTGACAAGTTTGACACATTGCAACTTAAATGTGAACATTTTTTAAGCTAGAGAATTGGCCTTCACATCACAAAAGAAAAGTAGAAAAGAGAGATTGCATGTTGTTTTGCCTTGTAATAAAAGATTTTATCAGTATGAATTATTTTAGTTTTCATACCTGAATTAGTTTATATTTGTATATGTAGATTTTTGGAATTTTAGTTTTCAAGTCTCGAAGAGGCTAAAGTTCGCCAATTTCAACTTTTATTTAAAATAACTAAAATATTTTATTTATATAAGTAATAGTGCCAAAGATACAGGCTGTGCCTAGTTTGGGACCAACAGTACCTCAATATTGTAATTTAACTGTTGAAATAAACGGTTTTTACTCTAAAAATGTATTACTTTATAAAGAATTAACATTTTGTTGATTATGTCTAGTGAAAATATAAATTATATAATTTAAATGTTGAAATAAACGGTTTTTACTCTAAAAATGTATTACTTTATAAAGAATTAACATTTTGTTGATTATGTCTAGTGAAAATATAAATTATATTATCCTCTCATGTAAATTCAACATATCTTTGCAATGAATGAACTTAGCCTATTGCAGTTCACTGGATTACCTCTTCCAAGGTGTGTTATAATACTGGTTCTCTCATCTTCATACCCTACTTACATGTAATCAGGATGCGTGCACAGCGCATGCATCTGTGCCAGTACATCATCTTCAGCTCCTTTGTTCTTCTCCAGCACCGTGATGAACGGATGCTGTGGAGACTTGAGAGTGAACTGGCACTTGTACTGGTGTCCTGGGACCAAGCGAGCCTTGAGGTCTAGGATTAGGAGACCAGCCATTGTGGATATTATGGCTGAGTAGTTGCTGAAAAAAATAATTATAGTTTCTATCTGTGCCTAAGGAGATATAATAGCTTTTTCTTTATGTGATAAAAATCACAATTATAGGTAAGTAATCTTTAGATGTTTGTAAAAGTCTTTTACTGACAACCTTTGGTTGGCTTATAGCCGAATGAAATTAAAAATGGATGAAAAACTATTCCATCCATAGGCATTAAGTTACTTGAATCAAAACATTAAAATTATACTCACTGTGTGCTGGGCAATAATGTTACTACAGTGGACATCGTATGAGCAATTTCCAGGACCCCAAGCTCAACCAGCGCCAGGAGACCCTGACACGCCGTCAGGCTCACCCTGGCATCCTTGGAAGAACACTTCTCTCGAAGAAACCTCAACTCCTCATTCTCATTCACAAATCTTTGACGTTCTATCGGCTTGTATTTTGATTTGATAGTGGATATAAGCTTGTCAATTGCGTTGACTATCAAAACGCTGTTGTTAGTGTTTAGTTTGTATTCAATCTCGTCCATTTTAGAGATACTTTTGTTATAATTCAATATTTTCAGGAAATAGTTTGCTGCCGGCTCTTGGAACAGCTGGCTGCGTTGACACTTGGCAAAAGAAATGTCAATCTGACATATGACCTACATGATATGTTCTATTTTTCTTTTTGGCAAACGTGGTGGGTTCATTGAATCAAGTTTATTCTCTCTTTTGGTGGGTCGGCCTTCGGCCTTGCTTTGGATTTTCGGAACCCTGCGGTACCTCTGCTTTAGTAGTCATTATTATTGCCTTCTGGCAACTTTTTACCGTCATCCATCAAATCATCAAAATGTCAAATAGCGCGTTCTAGTTCCAGATGCGCTACAATTCTTAGTTTATCTTTGATATTATACAGTGCAAATTCTTTTCTTTTATGCTATAGATACCTGCTGATTAGATTGGAGATCTGGAATTTGACAATTGAAAGCAAAACCTGTGAGCAAAACGAAGCGTTTGCTTTGGGCTGGGCGAGTTGTAATTTTATTGAAAATAACAAAAACATTAGGTACTTGAAATAAAATACACAGAATACTCAGTCAACGACACAAAAGTATTTGTAAAAATGTCGACGCCCCCAAGAGAGACTATTCAGAAACAAATTCAGCAGGATTGGGCTAACAGGGAATACATAGAAGTAATAACAGGCAGCATAAAGAAGATCACAGATTTCCTCAATTCATTCGGTATGTTTTTTACTAATACATTATTTCTTTTATGCAGATTGCCCCGCAACTATATTTGATGAGGTTATTATCCTCACGATACTTGAGATAATTTAGTTTCCACACAAACATGAAACTTTGTTGCCAGATATTGTTATGATTCATGGATGAATGTATCATTCATATACCTTACACTAATTTTATTTTCATAATTTATTATCATTGAAACAAGTGGGTTCCTGTTTTGTAATTGCTACACATAAATACTGTTTTCCTACACATAAGTATCTGAAGGACTTTTTACTTGCACTTTTTGTTTGCACCTTGCACTTGGACTAGGTACCCAAACTATAAAGAAACTATTTGTGCAACTGTTATCATTGTAAAGCAACATGTCTATTCACACATCATTTTTTTTTTTTTTCAGACATGTCTTGCCGATCCCGCCTTGCCACACTGAATGAAAAACTAACTTCATTGGAAAGGAAGATTGACTACTTGGAGGCTTGTGTGAGTACCTATTACATTTATTTTTCCTTTTAATTGTATGTCCTGACTTCATGTATGATCATCCATTTCTTGTATTACTAGGACAAAACCCTTGAATAGGATGTGTATGTGGTAGTCTACATTCACTTGGATAAAACAAATTAATAGTCCTACTCCCGTTTTTTCTTCTTCAGCTCGGGAACAGCTATTTACTTACCTTGCAGCACATTTTCTATTGGACACAATTTCTAAATCAAATAATAACAGTACTTTTAACAAAAAAATTGAACCAAACAAAATTTTTAACAGAAATGCCAACCTGGAATTCAAACCCAGGAGCTGAAACTAGTGGACGGACCAAAACCAGTAGAACTATAGAATTAGTAAAATTGTAAGCTATTCTAGTGAAATTTTATAATTATTATGTAGTTTTAATAATTTTTTTTTGGTTGCTTTTTGATCTCAAAGGCGGATTTCACCAATGAAAATGATTTAACTAAATGCAATCAGTTTCATTGATGAAATTGGCACTAAGTACGAATAAGACTAGCTATCAGTGTTTTTAAAAAGTATTATATATTTAAAAGATTTTTTATTTATTTATTAAAACTTTATGCACAAGTAAAAACTACTGTACAAAGGCGGACTTAATGCCTGAGGCATTTTCTACCAGTCAACCTTAGGGTGATGCAGAGACAGACATGGCAGGTGCAACATAAGATAATACATATAACTTGAAAATAATGAATAATAATTAAATAAACATACATAGATACATACATAAACATAATAAACATATATGGATACATACATATGAATAAAATAAACTTAGTTGGGAGAAATAACGACAGGTAGGGGAGAAAACGAATCCAGCAAATTAACGCTGGGATGATGATTTTTATCACAGTAGGCATAGTTTTTATCCGCACAACTGTTGATTGGCCTTTAAACTAATAATGGCTGATAACAATTAAAATTCTATTGTGTCTCGTTACTGACAGTTGGAGGTTTATTCATATTTTAATAAAAGTGTACATCAGCCAAATCTTATAAGAAAATGCAAGAGACAAAATACACTAATTTAAAAAAAAATAGCTTTTGTTTCTCAAAATCCCAAATCATCCGACGCCTCTCCTCTAGCTTGCCTGTATATGAGCCAACAGGACTACAAACATAAATTTAAAATCATCTGAATCGATAATCTCCTCCTTTTAGAAGTCGGTAAAAAAAACAACATTTCAGTTATTTTTACAAATTTTATTTCTTTTCAGGTAACTAAAGGTGAAACACTGACATAAACTGAATATCAATAAGTTATTAATATTTAGAGTATTTAAATTAATATTCCACGAGATTTGTATGATTCCCATTGTTTATTATACTATAATAAATGCTTGTTTAAAGTGTAGATTAGATTAGGTATAAATATCTTTAAGTATACAAAATTCTTATAATTATCTATACTGTAGTAGTAGAATATTTACAGTTGCTATAATGTAATGAGTTTTTATGTAAAGTTTTTTAGCAAATGTAATCATGTGTATGTATAATACAACGTAATCGCAAATGAGCACTGCCCCAGTTCAGCAGTTAAGTCAATACAATTTGTATTTTATTATGTGACTGCTTTTACTGTAATTATATTATGTATAAAAATATTGTGATTTTATTTATATTTTAGCTGTCTATACATATAATATTTCAGTCACAAAAAACTTTGTTTTTTTTTTTCGATAAGTAGTCAAAATTATAAATATTTTTGACGTAAATAAATCCAGAAATAATTTCATAAGAGCATAGGGTAGTTATTTAATTAAATATTGACATTATTAAATATACAATATTTATGTACTATATTTTCTCCAGTAAAATTGCTACGCCTTGACCACCACCGCAACTCGAAGCGGCAATTCCTCGTTTTAAATTACGCCGACTGAAAAAAAAAAAGAAAAGGAAAATGGTTAAAATAAATAAAGTAGGTATTCACAAACATCTGTCAACTAAAACAAGATTTACTGTAGAGTGTGTTTCATCACTTAATTCCTATGCCGTAATGTTGGCTACTCTGTTGTAGGACCAATACGAATACGCTACGGCGCTACATAATAGGTCCATATTTAAAATTTTACTGTGGAGCCAACAGTACTGCAATGAACTATTACTGTCTCACTCAATCGACATTAGACTGACAAGGACAGATATAGCATTTATGAAGGAGTTAAGTTTTTTTAAATACAAAAAAGGGTTGTATCCTTCTTTACCACCATAAGGTTGTATATCACTTGCACGTCATAAAACAACAAGGCCTATTTGTCTATGTCAGTTAGATAATTTCAATCTTTTTGATGTATCAATTTACCTCAGAACAATACTTTAGTTATTGTTCTGAGCAATTTACTGAGAATTGATGTCAAAAGTGAGCTCATGGCTAAGTAATAACAGCTGCACGCTATGATCCATCAGGTTAAGCTACGCTTGCCGGGGTTGGTCCGTGGATGGGTGACCATACCTCGGAAAGCACGTTATGCCGTTGGTTCCGGCTGTCATTCGTGGATCTTCGACAGTCGTTACGGGTCGTCAGAAGCCCGAAAGTCCGACAACCAGTCTTACTCAGGGGTATCGTATTACCTAGTTACTGGGTTGTAGAGGTCAGATAGGCAGTCGCTCCATGTAAAATACTGGTATTCAGCTGCATTCGGTTAGACTGGAAGCCGAATCAAACATAGTTGGGAAAAGGCTAGGGAGATTGATTTTGTTGTGAAACTGGTAATGCAATTACGAGGTTAACTATACCTGTAGTGAAACATGACCCAAAACTCACCTAAGTTCGTGTACAAGATGTGTGGCCATTCTCGCCCCAGTTGCAGAAATAGGGTCTCCTATCGCCAGTGCTCCGCCACTTACGTTTATTTTACTTAGGTTTATCTTTAACTCTTTGGCTGCGATGAGGGCTTGGGATGCGAAGTTTTCGTTTATCTGCAATGCAACATTTCCTTTATAATGTGGCTGCTGTATCCTCTCATTCGCTTAGAATTTATATCTGGATTTTAGAGATTTTTTTTTCTCACATTCTCTCACGTAATATTTATGAAACAGGTGACTTTCTTATCATAGTGTCTATCCTTCATTACCATGTTTGTTTTCTAATTTTAATTCAAATAAAATAATTATAAATATTTCATTCTCAAGAAGAGCTATGGTTATAAAATAAAACAAACCAACAACTGCGTTCGCGATTTTGGTTCCAAAAATGTAAACAAATGTGTTTTTGGAAAAATAAACGTAACACCCCCACATAAAGTTCAGTTTGTGTTACAACTTCAAACATTTTTATTACATTTTCAATAGTTCAACCGTCTGAAATCAACTTAATTTACACTGAAATAAAGTTTACATTTGTTTATGTAAAATCAATTGGAAATTCTTAAACTTTTCAAAACTTTTAAATATGGAATACATCAATCCTTCATAATTGTCAAAATATTTCTGTACCTCAAACAGGTCCACATCGTCTACTTTCAACTTCTGTTCTTCTAGCAGTTTCTTAACAGCATGAACTGCTCCTATCCCCGCATCTTTGGGGTCTACTCCCACACATGTCCATTCCACTACTCTGGCTAGCGGTCGGAGGTCGTGACTCCTTACTGCTTCTTCATGAGCTATGAGTAAAGCTGCTGCTCCATCTGCTGGCACCTGCAATGGAATGGCTATCTATCATCAGTAGTAAAAAGATCCTTAAAACTGAAATATTAGTGAGCATTACGATGGCATGTAAATAAACATGTTTTATACTAGTGCGGTACTGCAGTCCGCCATTCATTCAACGCCCACTGCTTGAAAATCAAGCCAACTTTGCCTGCTTCGACTGCAGTATGCGCTGTTTAAGCATTCCTGCTTTAAAATTCAATAAAATAAAGAAAACTTACTGAGGTATTACCAGAAGTCAAAACTTCTCCATTTTCTATTAAGGCTGGCAATTGGCTAAGATCTTCAGTGCTTATTGATGGCTGCGGTAGTTCATCGTTCACCACTACTAATTGCTTCTTCTTGATAGTCGCTGTTATGCTGGCTAACTCTTGTTCAAATGCTTTTGATTCTTCAGCTGGTATAGACAAAAAAGTAACCTATGTCAAAGGTATTGGTCGTTTTTTTTTCCACCAGCTTTCACCTCGTGTTCCTACCAGGGTTGCGGGTAAGTCCGAAAGGGATACCGGGGCCCTTGGAAACAGGCAACTGAAGGAACACGGGTGGGTTTTAGTCAGTAAAAGTCTGACACGCCCTAGCTCCACCCAGAGCAGACAGCGGGAGAAGTCATTTGATGATTTCCCAACCTCAAAAAAAAAGGTTTCGCCTCGTGGGTGTAGCCAAAAACAAATGACAACATGTCAATCAAAGTCGCATCTTCATTTGTGGTGATATAATTCAATATTTGACCTCTAGGTTATGGTTAATAAACATACCTGCTTTCCACTTCAAATGACTTTGCACAGCGAACTCATCAACTTGTTCCCTAGTCACTCCATGCTTCTTTGCTAACTCCTCTACCATCTTCTGCATCGACAGTCCAGTATAACTGTCGGGAATCTGCTTTTGTATGTGGTCTTCAAGCCGGTATGACGCACCTAATGCTGTTCCAAATCGAACATTTCTTACAAGCATGGGTAGTGAAGACATTAGATCTGTTCCACCTGCTAGAGTAATTTTTGAATTGCCTGTTATGATGTCCTGAAAAGTGCAATATTCAGTTAGTTTTCAGTATTATCAGTTACCTAGCTACTACCACCAAATCGAATGCCAGGGTTGCTAGAGGGCATGGGAAGCCGTCACTTCCTTCTGCGAAGCAGTAATGCTCACTAAGGAGGAGGCGGTAAACGTGAGGGAGAGGCAAGATTTGCGCCCTCACGGCCCTAACCGCCGCCCCAGGAGACGCCCGGCCACCGTAGGCGCGGGCTTGCGGACGCAAGCAATGGGTCGCTCGCCGTCCGATAAGGACCAGGCCTGGGTCGACGACGGAGCGTCGTGTTCCACGCGCTCTTCAAAGAGATGTCAGCACATTTGACGGGGTTCGTTAGGACCGATGCCTGCCAGGGTTGCGGGAAAGTCCGAAAGGGATACCGGGACCCTTGGCAACAGGCAACTGAAGGAACACGGGTGGGTTTTAGTTAGTAAGTCTGACATGCCCTCCCGCTTTGAGCGGGAGAAGTCATGTCAAAAATCTAGTCGTTCTGTGTTCTCTTACCACAGCACTGTTGATGATAGCCTGCAGTCCAGTCCCGCAAGCCTTACTGATGCCCAGTGCGGGGCTGCTGATGGGGACTCCTGAGTATAATCCGCAGTACCGCGGAGTTTTACCGCCGTCACATTGGCTTAACTGAAAACAATAGCGTTTTTAATTATTATTGGTTTCTAGTAGGTACTGCTGGAATAGTTAAAATTAGTATTGCCTTCTTATTCTAAGGATACGTATTGATATCGGTACTTGGTTCTCAACTAATAATGAATAGAACGATACTAAAAATTTGGGTAGGTACTAACGAAGTCTTACTATTATTGATGGAGAAATAAGCTAGGTATTGGACTGTTTACCATGCGTTCCGTTTACGTAGTGCTGTACCGATGATTGGTTAAAAATAGTGGGTAAAGGTACTTATACACCTTTGCTTACCCTTTCGAGGAATACAAGCGTGATGTTATATCTACAAAAGTACATACAAAATTAATATTTCCAACGATGGTATTGTCAATAAGGCAGGGGTCTAAGTTGGCTGAACTTATTGCTTCTTTTGCCGCAGCCGCAAATACATGTGATGCTGGCAACTCTCGTAGAGGTCCGCCATGACTGCAAAATGGTGTCCTTTTCGCGCCAATAATGAAAATAGCTGAAAAGGTAAGTAGGTAAGTAATTTTAAGTTTTTAATAAGTAATTACCTACAAGTGCGAAAATCATAGAAAAAAAAAAATCGATGGTGTAAATAATCACAATTCCATGTTCTTATCGTCTCTATGTACGTAATTTATTTGGCAATCTCATAACAATAAATAATCGTATAAAGGTACATAAATGACTTAATAATACTGAATTCTCGACTTTGAACCCAAACGTACCAAAAATACATTTATTCACAACAAACTGAAATTCAATAAACACCTCTTACTAAACAAGCAACTGATAAAATATAAAACAATGTGATCTAATCTCGACTTTAAAACTAAAGTTTTAAAGTTAATAATCGTAGTGCAAAATTTCATTTACAGCTCCTCTATAAATTAACAGCTTATCGATAACAATATCAATAATTCCAAAACGAAGATCGGTTACATAATTTTGAAAAGACTAACCTTTACTTCCCGTCGCCATCTTGAACTAAGTTCAAAAGAAACAAGATCCACGAATGAAATGAAACGTGTTTTGAATGAAACTCGTATTCGAACACTAAAATGTTGATGGGTGTGTTATCAAAGCATGTAAGTACTTATATAACGTTGATATAAAGATATTATGTACAGCGAGGATCAACATCCATTTTAAATGCCAAGATAGTCATGAACAAAATAATGTTGTGCCATTTTTGCGTTAAGGATATTATTATCGTTGCTGAAAAAGAAAAGTTCTAAGCAGCAATAGACGACCATGCTTTTATTTACCTACTCAAAACGTCGGATAACACCAGCTCGCACATTCTTACTGGACTATTTATCATGGAATAGACGAACGTTGACGAACAGACAGACTGAGCTAAGTCATTCCGTTTTTTGCTAATGATCTATGCACTATCTATGTTCTATTGTTATTGGGATTGATTTCAAGTGGACCATTTGATGTCATTCAAACCAACCCACCTTCCTCCAGAAGAAGATTATTAACCTGGGGACCTACCACCACCACTTACAGCAGTATTATTTTAATCTTACTTCGTGGGGGAAAGTGATGGAGCTATACGGCTTGTAGAGCTTCATCTCTTTCCTACACTGAAGTAATATTATTGGTCTATTTAAAACATCTGCAGTGCAATAATATTTGTTGCAAAGACAGAAATAAAACTTCAAGATTAAACAAAAATAAAAGTAAGTATATTTTATTTAAGTATTACATTATTTACAATTTTGTTCGGAGATCGATAAAATGCATACAATATGTCGGAAATGGAAAATATAATGTGTTCTTCATGGTAAGTTAAACAGTCTCAAGAAGGAGGGCGATGCCTTGCCCACCGCCAATGCATGCTGAGCCGATTCCCCTCTTCAATCCGCGACGTCTGAAAAATAAACGAAAACCTTTTTAATACCAGTTCGTCACAGTCATGAGGGTTTTGTTCAAAAACCTGGCGAAGGAAGAAAGTCTTCGATGAACACATACATAACCGCACGCCTTGTCCAATGAGGCTAGGCTGAAACTTCAGAAACCTCGAGACATGAAAATGTTCTTCAGTAATGCTTACATACTGGTACCTCGTCAACGTGCATACATTTGCTACGATTGAATTCTGCGGTAAATTTCTAGCAATTTTCCATCAAAACTCTAGGCGGGAGCGGAAGATTAGACATCGGAATGAAAAGCCGGTAACTGCTACCCAAACGTTTCTGACGCCCACAGTTAAGAAAGAAATTGCCTCCGATGTATTGGTAGTGGCGGCAGTATATCGACCTGTGGATATAGGAATGCCAGCTTACCTGAGCTCATGAGCAAGATGTGCGGTAATCCTAGCTCCTGAAGCACCGACTGGGTGTCCCATAGCGATGGCTCCACCGTTGACGTTCAGTTTGCTCTGGTCCAGACCAAGCTCCTTAGCGCATGCCAAAGTCTGAGCTGAGAAGGCTTCGTTGATCTGTTGGAAACAAAGAGTGGTTAGTGGTCATTCAGTAGCAACACAACTCATTCATAACGTATCCAGAATTTTAAAGACAGACATCAAGAGAGACGAAAGAGATGATACCGTAGATACGAAATACTACGTCATCTCGAGAGAACCGTTATTTTGCGGAGTTGTGGTTGTGGCAAAATTCAGCCAGAAGCAATTCAGACTATCTCCAGGATAGGCAATTGGACTAGTCAGTATATAAATCTACGCAATCCTAGTAGCTAGAAAATTCACTGACTTAGATGCTTATATGTACATACGTACCTCAACCAAATCGATATCATCAAGCTTCAGTCCTGTAGCAGTCAACAGGTTCTGTATGGCAGGTACGGGTCCGATGCCCATGATGGAAGGATCCACACCTACTGTGGACCAGGCAAGCAGTCTTACTAGGGGCTTAAAGCCATTCTGCTTGACAGACTCCTCGCTAGCTATGACCAGCGCTCCAGCACCATCGTTGACACCCTGTGAACAAGTCCAAAAGATGAAGGTGTAAGAACTGTTTTATTTTTGAGCCTGTTTTGAGGATCCAGCCAGTGATTTAGCATATTTTTTTAGTTTCCTGTGAGGATACTGATTCCGTGGGGGAATCACGACTATTCATCACGAATAGGAGTGATGATACTGGTTTATATCATAAGATCTGTGCAATTCTTGAAGAGCAGACCTTATCAATATATCAAAAATGAAATGCTGTTCGTTGGCAAGCGCATAACTTGAAAACGAGTGGAGAAATTCGGCAAATTCTGAAAAAAGTTTTCCGGCCAACTTTAAAATTCGGGAAAAACTGAACAGTCTTTTTTGTTTGAATTATTGAAATCTGGGCAGAACAACATTTGTCGGCAGCTAGTCAGGGATACAACAAATAGATGGGTTATACTATAGCCTACAACCTACATACTCGTATCTAACTATTTTTTCCCACTCTAATAAATTGAATATTGGCGGATTGGATTTCTAATAAGGAATCTTACAGAAGAGTTGCCAGCAGTAACAACGCCTCCCTTCCTGAACAGCACGGGCAGTCGGCTGAGCATTTCAGTGGTGGTCTCCGGGCGAGGGTGCTCGTCCACATCCACCACCTTCTCCTGCCGCTTGACCTTCACCGTCACTGGAGTCATCTCTGCTTTGAACACACCTTGGTCTTGCGCTAAAAGTATAGAGAGGAACAAAGTTAAAATCTACGTAGATTCTTTACTAGAGGTACTTTAGTCTCTGGACATATCGGTATTTTTCTAAATCTTTTTATCGTTTGTGGACAAATTAAAGCCAAATTGCAATTTTGCTTCCAACTTGAGGTAATTTATCTTGGTCGCACATACCCGCTTTCCACCTCTGCTGCGACTGCAGAGCGTACTGATCGACCTCCATCCTCTGCAAGCCATACTTCTCAGCTAAATTCTCAGCTGTCTCCGGCATGCTGAAGTTACAGGATGTGTCCAAAGATGAAGAGGTCAGGACATCTTCGAAAGGTATCTTTCCTCCTAAACCAACTCCGAAGCGGGTGTTTCTGACGACGAAAGGTACTGTTGACATGTTCTCTGTGCCACCTGCTAAGGAGGTTTGGGCAGCTCCTGTGATGATATCCTGCGCAAAAATAAATTTTAAAGTTGTTGGTTTCTTCTTTGACTTGTACAAAGTATCAATGGTGGCTGGAGGAATACGATGGTAGAAACAGATGAAGCATAAACTTGGTAAAATCTATAGCTGAAAGTTGAAGCATTTTCTATCGTTATTGCAACTAGAAAATGGAGACTTCTTTGCTTCTTTCTATAGAGGGAAGTCGTACCTGAGCACTGTTAACGACAGCTTGGAAACCAGACCCACAGAGTCGGCTAATTCCAAGAGCTGGCTTGTCTTCCGGGATGCCTGACTTGAGAGCTGCGTGACGTGGAGATAATCCTCCATCTGATGAGCCACTGATCTGAGGATATAACATTTACATTCAAATTAATCATGAAATAACGAGGGTAAGTATTGAAATAACCGGGCCAGTGGCAGGAGCGGATCTAGCCCTCTAGAAAGGTTGTGGTGACGTTGGATTAGGAGTCACTCACGATCGATACATTCAATATCAATACCATATTGCTATAAGTTCATAGACCACTTTTGCCCAGTTTACCAATTTTGCAATCTCCTTTGGTAGGTAAGGTTATATGCTCGCACACAATGTGTGTGTGTCCTGTCATCAGCCTATCAACCTCAATTAGGGTTCTGGGCATGCCCACGGTGCCCAGCTCGGTGGATCCGCGCTTGGACCGTTGAAGGTCGAACTTTTTTCCAAAAGTGTCCTGAGTGCCGTACTTATGGAATTTTATAAGATTGCTAATCCATTACAGTACCTACAGTATTGAGAAGAGGATCCCAGTGACCAATGCGTAACGTTTAGTTAAGGTCGTGCCCCTATCAACGTTTTTTGCTGTCTCAGCATTTGACCCAATAGCCTAACGAGAGCTTCTTTGGTTGGAAGAGCATCATAATGGCCATTTATTTCCAATCTTCAATAATACTGACCCCATAAACCTGTCCAATATTGACAGTGTCTATGACCTCCGGGGCGACACTACCGGCTTTGAGGGCATCCTTAGCTGCTGCGGCCAGCAGATCTGAAGGGTACACATCCTTGAAGGCACCTCCGAACCTGCCGAACGGCGTGCGCTTGGCTGCTACTATGAAGATACCTGGATGTGGAAGATGTGGGGTAAGTAAAACTGGTTCCTATTCTCTGGTGTTGAAATTCGTTTTTGCTCAAGATGTTTTTGTTAAATGTTCAATTAATTATTCGTTCGTCAGTAGTTTGCCTGAAATTATAAAATCTTATGTTCATGCAATGTTTTTCGTATGTTTATTATCTTTACTCTTTAGAGCGAACAACGGTATAGATTAAGCTAATATATAAAGGAGTGTTTCATATAGAAACTCCTTTAAACATTTTCGCTGGTGATAAAATAATATTTTTCTTAGGTTGAATATCATTATTAGGACACTCTTCTATTTTGGTTTAACTAATGTATTTACAGACTCATGTGTTTTTCATAAAAACATACTCATTCCACCAGAATGTGTTAAATAACCTTGCCCCTCATTATTTACGTGGACATTGACCCCTATGTGAAAGTCCGAACAATGGTATTTGAACCTTGATTTGTAATAGATAAGGGTTATAATCGTTTCATTGTAAATCTTGTCAGACTAATTTGTAAACAATGATGTGATTTTTTGATGTTTGTGTAGCTAGTCTATTGTTGTATGATTTTCTACACCTTTTTGTAAGAAGTTAAAATCTTAACTACTTTTCTGAATCTTATAAGTCTTAATAAATACCTAAGTCTAGCGCAATTGTGTCTAAATCTAAATAAAGATTTTTAAATTGAAAAACACCATCAATTTGTAATTTTGCCGGATTTTAAGTTAGGTTACGGTAAAGTAAACATATCATCATGACTGCACAGGTCAATAGACGTATCAATAACACATATAAATACATAGGACAAGTACCTATAGCAATACATAATACAACTCAATACATAAATTAATAAGTGAAACCAACCTTTATTGATAACGACGGCCATCTTGGTTTAATCCACTCACACGCACGTCAACACAGTACAAAACCACACCGGTTGTGATATTTTCACATTCGCTATCGTATCTACTTACTCGCTATAATGAAGGATAACGTTTTTATTTATCACGTATTTTTGAAGTAGCTTGGTACATAAGCGAATCGTGCGCCCTCAGTAAATTTTGATAACAAACTAATCTTTCAAGTCTAAAGTCCGGTACGAAAACCAGTTGTTTATTGGTATGTAATACTGAGCTGCGGGGTAATTGCGTAACACACATAAAATGACAATTGATCGCGATGGCTTTCATTTTGACAGTTCACCCACGTTCATTGCGGTATTTACGTTGTTGAGCCGACGAATTTTCAAACCTACGAAGCAATGGATAAGCAATATTTAAAAAGGAATATGAAAAAATAACATCAACATATAATTTGTATGGGTTCCGTTTTTGCCATTTGCCAGAATTTTATACGTTCATTTATTTAACATTTTTACATATTAATCAGATAGTCTCAAGTAACACAGCGATGCCCTGGCCACCACCAATACACGTTGCACCGATACCTCGCTTGAGACCTCGACGTCTGAAAAATAAAGAAATACGTTCTTCATTTCTTATAAGGATCTGGTAGACTAAGCAGAATCTGGATAAGATTAGCCAGATCGGCCACTTTCTCAAAAAGTTTGGTACATATTGGTAGATACTGATCACCCAAGATACGGATCGCTCCATATTGGTATCTAGATACTGATCACCCAAAGACCATTTCCCTTCAACTAGGGGAAAACACTTAGACGACGAAAAAGTTGAGACGTTACAGGACCTCGCAGATGTGAAACATCTGATACATATTTTGTATAGAAATTATGCATAAAGGATGGTTTTTAAGTAAAGGAAATAAATAAGGCTTAATCAAAACCAAAATATTCTGTTTTTTTTTTTAAGGTTTTTTTTTATATTTAAATTTCGTTTGGCTCTTGGCCGCGTCGCCACGCCAACAGCCGGTCTTAATCAGTTTCACATCAAAAATAACCAACAATACCTGAGCTCATGCGTAAGATGGGCAGCGATCCTAGCCCCAGACGCAGCAGCCGGGTGCCCAATCGCGATGGCACCACCGTTGACGTTCAGCTTGTCCTGATCGAGCTCCATCGCTATCACGCTGGCCAAAGCCTGCGCCGCAAACTGCTCGTTAATCTAGAACATACTCAATACTCAATAGGTACATTTATTGCTTCCACATGTGAACTTAGGTGGTAGGTTTTACAAAGATATGACCATTATGGACCCTGTCGGGCACAGCAAAAAGTAGGAGAGAGGAGAGGAAGGGGTCTGTTTTATTTTAAAACTAACCTATTATTATTCTATGGATTATAATAAAATAATTCTATAAAACTTATAATTAAATTTAAAATTTATCATTTAAGTATTCATTGATATTATAATAGCATTTAGATAATAGAAATTGTTTTAATTTATTTATGAATGTATTACATTTTTTTTCTACTTTAATTATTTCTGGTAATTTATTTTAAACTTTAATTGACATGACTGGTGGGTGCTTGTTGAGTGAATTTTTAGCTTAGAGCTTCGTAGGTTTAATCTATTTTTATGACGTAATGTGTATCTTGACTGTATATTTTCTCTTGGTTGGTACTTTCGAACATATTTCTAGAATATATAGGCAGGGGAGGGTAAATATTTTATGCTCTTGAAAGTAAGGTTTACAGCTGTCAGTGTCTTCTATATTTACTAAGATTATTATTAGTTAGTTAGTTAGTTTAGACATAGTTTAACAGTCTATTTAATCAATAAAATGTCCTAAGAATTTCACCCAGGCAAAAACCTGGAGCATAATCGGTCAGTAAGAGTTTACTTTGGAAATGCAAAAAACCAATTAAAAAAACTGAACCTAGGTATATGACCTTTGGTTCGACCGCTATTATGTAACCCATATTTGCCAAAATATTACTTTTATCTGCTTTTTATCTTATCAAGCATTTCGCTGAGTGTTTTGCAACTTGTGTTGTCTAATAAAACGATTGGATGCAAATATAAATTCGACACTATTTCTATATAAGTAATATTACTTTACAGTTACTACGATTGACATTTTCATTCTCATCGTCCACTAAATTGACCCGATGTCAGGGTCCATCTATGGGCTTATCCAAGATCTCTTCCGAGGTTTCCGTTAAACGAAACCAACAAAGCCTATCTTCTTCAGGCAGCAAGGCCTCTCAGACTGCTAATCACTAATCCGGATGGGTAAGTACAATCATAAGTATAAACACATTATGCTAAGCAAGCAGACACTTAAAATTAGCGTGGTGTTTATATGACAAAACTCGATTTAAGACTTACCTCAATCATGTCCATATCATTAAGTTCGAACCCAGTAGCGTCCATCAACTGTCTAATAGCTGGCACTGGTCCCAACCCCATGACCCTCGGCTCCACTCCAGCATGAGACCATCCCGTCAAACGAACCAGTGGAGTCAAGTTCTGTTGTTTGACTGCCTCTTCACTTGCAAGGATCAGCACGCCTGCACCGTCATTGACACCCTTGGAAAGAGAAGGTAGCATTAGTATATGAGCAGTAGTACATAGATGCTGAGAATGGATTATTTTACTCCAAATCGCAATCGTTCATAAATGATTCGGCACAAACTAAGTGCAAAACTGCTACGTAATGCGCTACTTGGCAGTTTCAAAACTCAAACCAAAGGCAGAATGGCCATAAACATTTGCCCGACCTGAAAAATGCCAATTTCAACTCACAGTCGAATTGCCGACAGTCCCAACGCCGCCTTTTCTAAACAACACAGGCAGTTTGCTGAGGGACTCCATCGTGGTATTGGCACGAGGATGATCGTCTTTGTCCACTACCAGTGCTTTACCATCCACCATCACTGTCACTGGAGCCATCTCTGCCTCAAAAGCGCCGTTTTCGAAACCTGGAAATTGTGGAAACATATCCGCTTGGTCATGTCAAGCAAGAGTATTCAACGTCAGCTAAATGTTGTCAACTATATCGGCAGGCATTTTAAATTCAGATGCGTCTGACTTGTACTTTCTTTCAACATACCAGCTTTCCATTTCTTCTGCGATTTTAAAGCGAACTCATCCAGTTGCACCCTCTTTAGATCATACATCTCGGCCAGATTTTCAGCAGTCTGTGCCATAGTCAAGTTACAATAAGAGTCCACTGAACCGGCTTTCAGGAAATTCTCAAAGTCCCTGACTTGGCCAAGCTGGGTGCCGAAGCGTAAGTCTCTGACCAAGAACGGGATTGCTGACATGTTCTCTGTTCCTCCTGCCAGGGAGATTTGGGCTGATCCGAGGAGTATGTCCTGGGTAAGAAATATAAAATCAATCAACCAATTCAGTATCATTAAACCTCCACTAAGAGAGCCTCCATAGGCGACAGTATCTACTGAAGTCCCCTCCAGTTTAGTCTAGTCATCAATAAGCACTTTGGGAATAGTAAAATGAAGAAAGTCGTTAGAAAATAACTTACTTGTGCGCTATTAACCATAGCTTGGAAGCCAGAGCCACATAGCCTGTTGACACCAAGGGCTGGCTTATCGTAAGGAACTCCTGACTTCAGAGCCGAATGCCGAGGAGTCAGGATTCCGTCTGAGGAACCGCTTATCTGAAATTATGTCATAAGGAAGAGTAGTCTTTACATATACCTACGTAGAAACAGAAGGTCGATGTGTTTCTTCCTGTTTCTACAAGAATGTCGACTTTATTCTTCTTTATTTAACACCTATTGAGATAAGTTTTTTAATTACCTTTCCTATCCCCTATATTATGTGTAGGAGCGCTTCGGTCAACTCTTCTCGCATTTTGAGCCAATTGCTCTCAACTTTTGAAACTGCAACTTTTTACTTAGGTAAAATTTCTTCGTTACACTATAGTTTACATTTTGATGATTCAGTGTTAATACACAAAGAACAGTTGTTACCGTATACACTTGTCCCACATTAACAGTATCCACTACATTAGGTGACAGATGACTCGCTCTGAAAGCCTCTCTCGCCGCAGCCGCGAACAGCTCCGAGGGGTGGACATCTTTAAAAGCCCTGCCCATTTTAGCGAAAGGAGTGCGTTTTGCTGCTACAACGTAAATGCCTAGAAATAATCATTCATAATTTAACTGATGCAAAAGAATAGGTATATTTTATACTAGTTCTTGTCCGGCCCTGGTAATTGCGTAACTTATTTTCGTAACCGATAAAGACTAATTTGTTTCATTTTGGCAGTTCAACAACTTTCATTGCGTTATTTACGTTGTAGAGCAGATTTTGTTTTTGAACTTATGAAGCAATGGATTAGCAATTTGTTTCAAACCGATTCAGATTGTGATTGATCGTGAATTACGCAATTAGCTATTTGGAAGTCCTGCAACAGGCACTTTATTTCTCCTCCTACTGCATAAGCGGTTCAGAGAGTGGGTCTTATAATTATATTCTTATAAATATTTCTTACTAGCTGTGCCCCGCGGTTTCACTCGCATAAGTCTCGATCCCGTGAGAATATCGGGATAAAAGGTATCCTATGTCCTTCTCCAGTTCATGGTCTACCTATGTGCCAAATTTCATCCAAATCCGTTCAGCCGTTCACGCGTGATGGCGTGACCAAGGGAAATAGAGATTAATTTTTACCCGACTACGGCGAAGAAAAAAGGAGGGTTATGATTTTGACCGGTATGTATGTATGTATGTATGTATGTATGTATGTATGTTCATCTGTTCCCTCCTATCTTCCAAACCACTTATCACAATTTGACAAATGAGGTATCGTTAGAAGCGTCGTGATTGTCCGCTAGTTATAGGCTATGTGAAGTCACATTAAATTAAAAATGGCGCCCTCTAGACGACATAAAGTGAGGAACTTAAAAAAAAAAATGGTTTAATCATACCATGTTGGGTATCAAATGAAAGGGCTTAATGAGCACATTTCAAAAATATATATATTATAACCGCAAAAGAATTAAAAGAAAAATCAAGTAATAAAAACTAAAACCCAACTACGACTTAAAAGGTATAAACAAGACACCACAGACAGACAAATTAAAAATCCGGAGTCACACGTGTTAATAAATCGAACAGATTACGTGTGACTCCGGATTTTTAATTTGTCTGTCTGTGGTGTCTTGTTTATACCTTTTAAGTCGTAGTTGGGTTTTAGTTTTTGTTACTTTGTTTTTTTTTAAATTGTTTTGGGGTTATAATATATATATTTTTGAAATGTGCTCATTAAGCCCTTTCATTTGATACCCAACATGGTACGAAAAACCATTTTTTTTTTTTAAGTTCCTCACTTCATGTCCTCTAGAGGGCGCCATTTTTAATTTAATGTGACTTCACATAGCCTATAACCAGCGGACAATCACGACGCTTCTAACGATACCTCATTTGTCAAATTGTGATAGGTGGTTTGGAAGATAGGAGGGAACAGATGAACATACATACATACATACATACATACATACCGGTCAAAATCATAACCCTCCTTTTTTCTTCGCCGTAGTCGGGTAATTATAAATATAGATTCATAACTAACTAACCACACATGGTAAATTAGTTAAATTAGTTCTTTATTTGTTCAAAAATAGGCTTTTGATAAAACTGTCCACCCTACTTAATTAAATTTACTCACCCGTTTTCAATGCAACAGCCATTTCCAAAAATTTATTCACAAATTTTCATGTACCTGCAACCGACCCGGCGATGATCCTCAAGAGTTAATGTTGGTACTGCTAAGTATTGTCCAGTTTATCTTATCTGATCTGTGTCCACTGTCCCTGTTATTTTACTCTTATTTGCGAACTCACTAACAATTAATCTATGCTAAGTAATCCTTTTGCGGCTGGACTAAAGTCTTACCGACTATGCTTAGAAAGTAGAGGACAATTCAGTTATTATTATGCTCGGTCATATGTGTCTAAAGAGGGTGATAGTGTCTGAGGATTGATCTTACGGTGACCATAAGCATAATCAGCCCATAAACACACATAGGCCTCTGTGAGATGTCAGTGGAGTGCATTGGGAGAAAAATGCAAATTCGGTACGTGGCGCCTCTTGTGAAACTGCCAAGACCGTTATTAAGTGCTTTATACTTACACGTGTTAATAAATATTAAGTAATTAATATTTGCTTTTGGATGTTTACAGATTATGGGATTGGGATTGGATTGAGGGTAGGTCAGTAAAGATTTAGCTGCATTTACTAGACATAGGGCTTTTCCCAAGTTGCATCATAACACCCAGTTCTCCCGGTTCTCCGACTTCTGGTCCAGTTATACTAGCTGGTGCCATGCTCTGATTATGGCTGATCTTTGTTAAACTATATTTTTGTTTGTAATTAATAAACTCAAAAACTATTGGACAGATTTTAGACATTCTTTCATTAGATTAATTCTTTATTATCACTGAGTATTGTATGCTATAATTTGTAAAGATATCACGCGGGCGAAGCCGCTGGTGGAAGCTAGTTTTTATTAAAAGCAAAAAGCAGATAAAAAATATATTTTTTCCATCTTCTTTCCTATTGATTTGCTGAAATAATTGTGAACGTCTTCCCCCTAACATCGCGTCGCGGCTTACGAAGATAAATAGTTCTCTCCTTAAGTTTCCAGGTCCCGGATCAAACAGTTTCGATTATCATTGCTACTCCTTGTCCAACGGCGATACTGGCAGATGCGATGCCTCGTTTAAGGCCACGTCGCCTGAAACAAGAACGACGGTTCCTCAATAAACGAAGCCTCCGGTCTACCTGTACGAAATGATTGTACAAAGCGCGGCCCAAAGGTCCTCAGAGCCATCTCAAGCTCGGCAGTCTTACTGTAATTTGGTCTTTGAAACAGAACTGAAATGAAACATAATGCAACGCACATCGCGGACGAGAAAAGGGGCTGAAGACAAGAATTCCATGTCATTCAGCTATTTTAAAAAGTGTTAAAAATCTAAACAACATAATTATAAATATCATTAAACTCCTAGTTACTTGCCTACTGACACTTCAGACGTTACACATCTCACACCTTTTCCAAAACTACTTATTCTGTAAAGCTCCATGGCCGTAAAGCTCTAACCTAACTTCTTTTGAAGTTATGGCATGACTGTTTTTATCCTACCTAAGGTCATAAGTGAGGTTTGACATAATTCTGGCCCCCGAAGCGCCGGATGGATGTCCGATGGCGATGGCTCCCCCGTTTACATTTAGTATATCTTCATTCACTGCCAGCTCTCTGGCACACACTAGGGTTGTTGCTGCGTAAGTTTCATGAATCTGGAATATTATCATGCGCTTTTGGATCTTGGCAATATAAAAAAACCATCTTATCAACCTTTCAGTTGTAATGTGTATTCTTAGTTCAATCCTTGCTGGTCTACTGCGTAGGTCATATTTTTTTTGTGCACTACATAATATAAAAAGAGACAAACTAAAACAAGTGTATATCCACCTCAACTAAGTCCATGTCAGCAATTTTCAACCCGGTAGTCTTGAGTAGTGTCTGCACAGCAGGGACGGCCGCGGTACCCATCATCACTGGATCCACTCCTACACATGACCAGCCTACAAGCCGTGCTAATGGCTTCAAGTTATGGTCCTTCAAAGCTTGATCATTGACTAGAATCACGGAAGCTGCACCATCGTTGACACCCTGCAAGAAAAAGATCAAACCGGTCCCGTCTTGAATATTTCCTGTAGATATTTGAGCAATGTCGAAGTGTTGATACGTACATACACGCACACGTACACCTACGTTACGTACATCGTAACGTTACGTATCGTTTCGTATCGTTGTCGTCGTCCTTACGTTATGTTACGTTACGTACATCTTGGGTTCTATTTGGTTTATTTGATTGATCTAGGAAGCCTAGCAAAGTGGCAAGTTGACCATGGCAATGGATACAAGGTTAAAAAAATATATATATATATTTCATCATACAGTGGCATTGCCTGGAGTGGTGATTCCACCATGGAACACTGGCGACAATTTGCCGAGTTTCTCTAATGTGATGTCAGGCTGGGGGTGTTCGTCTCTCGTCATCAGCACCTCACGATTCTTCATCTTCACTGGCACTGGGACTAACTCCTCGTTGAAGAATCCGCTTGCATCCGCTGGAAATGATTGGAGGGTTAATTGATTAACTATGTTATTATTTGTTGTCAAAGGTCTTTAAAAAATTGTTAGTTAAAATATTTATATTTACAGCAGCTGCACATCGATTTGTTTATATCGTTCAAAGAGCAGCAGTTCTGGTATTGTCTTTTGCAAATAAATTGAAGTTTTACTCAAAATTTAAGTTTAAACTCGGAAGAAGCAGTAGTCTCTCACCGTGTTTCCACTTCCGCTGCGATTTTAGAGCGAACTCATCGGCCTCTCTCCTAGTTATACCAAACTTGGCAGCAACGACATCGGCAGTTTGCAACAGATACATATTGCAGTAAGAATCAAAGTAAGACACGTGGAGGAAGTCTTCCATTTCAGTAGTCTTCCCCAGCTCAGTTCCAAAACGCACGTCACGGACGACGAAAGGCACTGAAGACAAGACTTCCATGCCACCAGCAAGAGAGATTTGAGCTGCTCCTAAAAGGATTTCCTGCAAATAAAAATCAATTTTAGTCAGTTGGTTATTTCAGACCGCACCAGTTCTTCCAGACTTCATTTAAGTCTTAATTAAACGGTCTATCGAATTGAAAACTCATAGTTCAGTAGAACTACGTAAGGCTCTTAGTATTAGACTTAGACGAGAATTCTTGTGAGATTTGAGATGCTCTTAGAAAAAGTGTTAAATCGAGACCGCACCAGCTAGGAATCAAGTTTTTATAAAGACCATCGAAATCAGGCCCTCATCCTCCTGCCAGAGTTGCGAGAAAGTCCGAAAGTGCCAAGGACCCCGGTATCCCACCGGGGTCCTTGGCAACAGACAACTGAAGGAACACGGGTGGGTTTTAGTGAGTAAGAGTCTGACACGCCCTCCCGCTCCGCCAAGAGCGGGAGACGTTATTTGATGATTTCCCACCTTAAAATTCCGCCCTTATCCTGGCCGTACCTGTGCACTGCAGATGATAGCGTTGAACGCGGACCCAGACTGTTTGTTCATACTGAGAACTGGTCGATCCGCAGGGACGCCAGTTTTCAAAGACGCGTGTCGAGGAGAAAGTCCGGATGGCGATATAGAACTTATCTGAGGACAGTTTACATACTAAATTAATATAATAATGGTTTCGGTGGTCAAAAAAGTGACTCCTCTTTGATATCTTCTGAAATGGCGATTTTAAAACTACGAGGGCGGCACTGAAAATTTCGGGAATCAAGGAAGTGACACAACATTACTATTAAAAAATGTATTTATTGCTTTTCGAAGTATTCTCCGCGAAATTTGACACATTTTTCCATACGATGGAACCAATCATTGAAGCAACCATTCCATTCGGAAGTTGGGGTCTCCAAAATGGCCGTTTTGTAGGCGTCCACAGCTTCTTCAGGTGATGAAAATCTCTGTCCACGCAATTTATTCTTTATTTTAGGGAAAGTATAGAAATCATTAGGGCTTAGGTCGGGGCTGTACGGCGGATAGTCTAATAATTCTATGTTTTCTTGCTCTAAAAACTCTTTTGTTCTGTGCGCGGTGTGAGAACTCGCATTGTCGTGATGGAGGATGATGCGGCGGTTGCAGTTCTCTTTACGGAGTTCAGAAACGACCTGTGGCAAACAAATGCTAGCATACCATTCTGCATTAACCGTTCTTTGTCCCTCAAGAGGAATAGTCGTAATATGGCCGGTTTTGGAGACAAACGTGGCCACCATTTTTTTTGCAACACTCCGTGAACGAACAATTTTTGTTGGCTTTAACTCATTTTCGAACACCCAAACTCGTGACTGGTTTTTTGTTTCGGGTTCGTACGCATATATCCAGGATTCGTCACCTGATACAATGTTGTATACAGCATTTGAGGATCCTGCGTGGAATCTTTCGTGAGTTCTGACGCACCAAGTAACGCGAGCCGCTTTTTGCTCTTCACAGAGCGAATGCGGTATCCATCGGGAAAACAACTTTTTTACACCTAATTGTTCATGCAAGATTATTTGTATTTGACTCATGCCAATGTCTAAAGTTGCCTGAATTTCGCGGTACGTCACATGTCGATCTTCCTCAATCAGCTTACGCACAGCATCAACGTTTTCTTGGGTGACTGCAGTTTTTGGACGACCTTGACGGGGATCATCACTGAGCTTGACACGTCCACGTTGAAATTCAGCAAACCAGCGATAAATTGTGGTTTTGGATGGGGCTTCATCGCCAAATGCAGAAATCATCCGGTCAACACACTGTTTTTGTGTTAAACCACTTCGAAAGTCATAATAAATCATCGCTCTTGAATTTTCTCGAGTCAATTCCACTTTCTCAACGACTAAACATGTTTAACAAAACTTTGTGACAAGACCGTGAATCTTTTTTTAAATAAATAAGTGTTGTACGAGGGTTGCACTAAAAGTTTCGGACTTTTAGTGCAACCCTCGTACAACACTAGTTTCTATCGATTCTAAAGAATTAGGGTTGCTAACCTGGCCGATATTGACGGTGTCTACAAGTTCAGCAGCTACATCACCTGCCTTTAGGGCAGCTTTAGCTGCTGTAGCGAACAGATCTTCTGGCAAGACATCGCGGAGCATGCCTCCATACTTCCCGAAAGGAGTACGTTTACCGGCCACAATGTAGACCCCTGAAAAACGATGATGATAAAAATCCTTTAACAGACCGATGGGCAGCGATCGATTACTGCCGTTGAACAACTTCAACACCATGAGGATTTGATGTAATGCATCGAAGCGTTGCAACCTCTCAAGCTTCACACTATGAGATATATATTACATCTCGCGATATAAATTAACATCGCTCATCGTACTTTTAAATGAAACCGTTTACACTGAGATGTTAGATAAATTACATCTCTCTTTTGCTATCTCGGGATATACATCTAATAGTGTGAAGTCAGCTTTAGTCTTCATAATGCCAGCAACGTCTCATGGGTGCAATGCTGCTCTATAAAGGGACAGACGGAAAGCCTTTCACAAGATGATTGTCTGGTGTCTACGACTTACCCTGTTTCACTGCAACTGCCATTGTTGCGTTCAGCAAATTAATATTGGACTGCTAGTGCGCTATATTGCTTTTGATCTTTTAAATATCAATTGTATAGTTAACTCTGTAATAAAACATAATTTAATTATTTTTTTAATATATAACTTTTTTTTAAATATTGTAGATAACGGCGTTATCGACAAAAGCAAAGCAGAATAAAAAACCGGCCAAGTTTCCGTACCGAACCGCAAAAAAAAACAGGTTCTCGGTCTACCTATTACGGTTCATGAGATACAGACCCCTGACAGACAGACGGACGGACGGCCAGCGGAGGCTAAGTAATACTTCCGTTTGGCACCTTCTGGGTACGGAAGGAAGACTAAAAACGATTTTCAAGAAGGTGGCCCATTTGTTGATAGGTACTTTACCTAAAATATTATTAGGTACCTAATGTAAGTATGTAGTTGTTTTAAGTACCTACGAACTTTTTTTTTTTTTGTGATGGGAAATCATCAAATGACTTCTCCAGCTCTGGGCGGAGCGGAAGGGCGTGTCAGACTTTCACTGACTAATAAAACCCACCCGTGTTCTTTCAGTTGCCTGTTGTCAAGGTCCCGGTATCCCTTTCGGGATTTCCGCAGCCCTGCCAGGCATCGGTCCTAGTGGACCCCGCCAATTGTGCTGACATTTTTTTGAGGCGCGCGTGGAAAAATGCCTACCTACTACCTACTGGAATTTAAACAGTGGTACCAACGCAACGTTACGGCAAAGGAACTATTTGATGAAACGCACGCTACCAGCTGTTTTCGTATGCTTTGTTTGAATAGTTCACGGTCTGTGGTTCACAGCATGAGAGCATGTTAATAATTTCTTGTAGTTTCGTCATTCGCAACAATAGGTAACAATTTTTTAATCAACCTTAAAGCCGGTGCTAGACACAGTCACATATTTGAACACTTGTGAGGTAAGTACGGTAATAAACTATGTGATCAAAGATTGAACAAATACTCAAATACTCGTGCTTCACGAGTGTTGAAATGTGTGTTGCTGTGTCTGGCGCCACCGCGCCGCCGGTATTACGAATTACTTTATTTCATTTCAGTGAGCAGTTTATGACATAATTTGCAATTCGGCAAGTTTTTGCTTCATCGTAACACCGTAAAAAGTTTATTTTTATTTTCATCTTTACTGAAATGATTTTTCAGTACAGTCACGAGCAAAAATATGTATACTTACGCCCAGAAAAATTCAATAACGTTTTTCTCGTGGAATAACGATTGTAATTTTGAGATTATACCTATTTCATAATAATAGGGGTTCAATAATACTATGTTCGTTATATCATAAAGTTACAACCAATACAGTAGGAAAAAATCACTTTTAAAAGTTGCTAAGTGTATACATATTAATGCTCGTGACTGTACTTCCACCAGCAATTTTTTCTCAGAAGGCCAGGTAACCAATTTGGGTTAAGTTTCTATTTTCCTTCAGACATAATTATTTATTTATAATTACCTACCACAAATCCAAGATAATCGCTGTAAATTATAGACGTGTTATTAGACTATAAAATAAGTATATTTTTCTATCGCGTTGTTTTATACGCTATCACTGCTATCAGTCTATACTGATAGCAGTGATAGCGTATAAAACAACGCGCACGTTACAAAGCTCGGCCGCACGCAGTCTAAACGCGGAATCGTTATCATTTTATTTGGCAACACGCAAGCTAGACGGACTCAAAGAAATCAATGAACTTTCCTTCACACCGTCCAGCACCCGAATTGCGTAATACACGATCAATCAGAATTTGAAAAAATTGGTTTGCATGAAACAAATGTCTAATCCATTGCTTCATAATGTTCGAAAAAATTCTGCTCAACAACGTAGATAACGTAATGAATGTTGTTGAACTGTCAAAATGAAAGAAATTATTTATTGTATGCCGAAATGTGTTTTTGTTTTAAATGACCTTTTATTTTTTATCGTCTATTATAAATAACTCTCGGCGACAACAATTTGCACACAGCTGTTTTATTGCCTTCACTCGGTTTCTCGAAAAAGTTCCAAATTGGTAAATCACTACCGCGGGACATTTTCTTATCTAATTCTTTGATATGAATTTAAAAGCTACATTTCAATTATCTAAAACTTATTTACAAATCTCACTATTCACACTGTCGCCGACTCTCTTTGCTATAAAACTTTATTGCTATCCCGTTCTGGCACCGCTGTGCGCGTTTAGACTTCTAGTTTTTTGAAGTGATATATTCTAGCGCGCGAAGTCAGAGTCGATCTAATTTGTACACATACCGTGTTGTTTTGGCGCTACACGTTGTACCACCACCACTAAAGATAACCTCACTCAACTGCACAGACTACGTTTGTACTCTCAACTGACGATGACAAGACAACTCGTGTGAATATCATTGACCGTTGACACTAATAAAAACCGGTAAAATTATGTCGACATAAAATTTAGTTTTCCGCTTTTTTAACAATTTCCATTTTAGTTGGCTTACGTGTTCATTCATAAACTCAAGAGCGTCTATGCTCAAGAGTAACAATACCCAGTATTGGCTACTCTACGTTTGTGATGGAAAAATGCAAACGAAGTTATCCAAGAGTTAGATCAATGAGTAAATTCAAGGGTTACTCTAGTATATCATGGCATTAGGTCGAATCCGCCCTTAAAAAGAACCTGAAGTTATCCATACAAATCGGCAAAACTATTCTACGAAACTATTGATTTTTTTCTTCGGTGTGCCACAGGGTATCGTTTTGTCTCCTCTACTGGCTTCAATCTCACAACGACGCAAGTACCTATATACACACCTAGTTGATATAAATAATAATCAGAATATCGAAATCTACCTACTTACTATCTCAAATTACAACAAGACTCTCCTTCCACTTCTCTTGTGCACATAGAACAAAGTGAGGACTACAATGCTTATGCAAGAACATATATAAAGTTTATAAACGTACAGTTTTATAGACGTAAATAAATGATGTTGAAAAACATGAGACCCTGACAGTAACTAAGTACTTACCATTTTTTATTATACTTAACATAAACCGCGGGAAAAACGTTATTTAAACTCTTAAGGCGATCACAAGAGTTAAACGTCAAAAAGAAGTTTGCCTTGAAAAAAATTGCCCAATCTCTGTAGATTGTGGTAGTAGCGGATAAAATATATGATATGTAAAATCTCACGGCCCTTCACCCCTTCACCTTCACTGGCACTGACACCTGCACCCTGCTTGCGTTACACACGATCAATCATAATCCGTTTGCTGATTGCGTTATTTACGCCGTTGAGCAGACAAATTTTTCAAACATATGAAGCAATGGATTAGCAATCTACTTCAAAATGATTCAGATTAAGAATGATCGTGTTTTATGCAATAAGCTGGCATCTGCTGGAAGTAATTTAGACATTAGTCTATCGTACCTTAGTTATTCAAGCTATGTTACCTATCAATGCTATCGAAGACCTTATTACCGTTTCGTTGTATTGCTTTTTAGTTGAAGTAGGTTTAAAAATACTGAAAATCGATCAAATTTACGAGGAATGTTAAATACTAGATCTGGGCCATACCTTTCTAAAAGGAGCTGTCCTAGTTTGTTAATCAAATTCAGTTTTTCAACATTGAAACTGTTCAAAATTAAAGTATCCAAAAAAAAAAGATCTATTCTAGTTATATCTCACCACATCTCACCTCTGCTGCGATCTCAGAGAGTACATAAGAGCGGTAGCTCACAACGTATTCTCAACGCGCAAACGAACCGCGTTTCAAAGTTTTTCTTCGCCGTCCGTCATGTTCGTTCTGTCAAGTCATGTTCTTGAAACGCGCGTCGTCTGCGCGTTTAAAATACGCCGTGTGCTAGTACCCTTAGCCTCTCTCTTAACAACACCGTCAGATGCAGAGCAAGTATTCCATCTCGGTGGTCTTCCCCAACTTAGTTCTAAAACTCACATGTCGGATTAGGAAAGGAACTGAAGATAAGTTCTAACTCCAAGAAGGATTTCCTGCAAAAACATAAAAATGGTTTAATAATGTTGTTCACCCAGACTCTAGGACGCACCAGCTGGAAACGCTTAAAGATTGCGGAGAGCTTTTAGGACATACCTGTGCACTGCAAATGATGGCGTCGAACACAGAACCTATTAGTCTGTTCATGCTGAGAACTGCGATCTGCGGGGATGCCAGCTTCCAGGGATGCGTGACAAGCAGTTTGTGATATTGAGTTTATCTAGGAAATCATTCGGTGAATTTTTAATAGTAGGTTCATTCGGTTCGTTGCATTGCAATTGCAGTAAATTTTGGGTTGGAGTGCCACAGGGCAGCGTTTTGTGTCCTCTATTAGCTCCAATTTATCTTGGGAGGTATTTATTAATCATTAAAAATTGATGTCTGTCTACATCCTAAATATTATTATTATTGTCTCGATTATTTAAA
The DNA here is from genome assembly GCA_947363905.1 of Lithophane semibrunnea. NCBI lineage: Eukaryota > Metazoa > Arthropoda > Insecta > Lepidoptera > Noctuidae > Lithophane > Lithophane semibrunnea. Next base: position 15,924,960 of record OX376205.1, read on the forward strand.
ATTCATCCCCTTCCACTTCTATTGTGAACTTATAACAAAGTGAAGACTGCAATGTTTGTGCCCAAGAACCATGAAGTAAAAAAAGACAAATGAAGCTCATTTTTAACCGACTTCTCCAAAAAGGAGGAGGTTCTCAATTCGCCTGTATGTGTGTTTTTTTGTTTTTTTTTGTATGTATGTTACGCGATTACTCCACCAATTATGAATCGATTTTGATGATTCTTTTTTTGTTTGGTAGGTCATGCTTCAGAGGTGGTCCCATATAAATTTTATTAATTTTACTTGCGTAGTTTTTGACTTAGCTTCAATAATTACGTAATTTTCCACTTTGCGTACGTAGACGATATAATTATTTCACTCCGTCACTGTTATTTACATAGCAGATAACGGTATACGAATACAACTAAAAAGTGAAAAATAAAAAACTTTTTACAAAAAAAAAAAACAACCGACTTCAAAAAAAAAACACTAAAAAAGTGAAAAATAACTTAAACTTACTTCGGTGGCGTAAAACTAAAATTGAAAAGCAAAGACACCGACTTCCGAAATTTAAGTTATTTTTCACGTGTTTTTTTTGAAGTCGGTTGTTTTTTTTGTCACATGAATTCACATGATAATCAATCCGTATGACCTTCATAAAATCTTGATGTAGGTATGACAATGAGTCGGTGATTCCCGTAGTACCTACTTGTTTTTATACTTAATCATAAGTTTTTTTAAAACCCGTATTCAACTTAGCATAACAAAGATCTTATTTGATAGCAACATATTCATACGTCATGTATAACCATACCTACCTACTTCATAATTATTATTTTATGAGTTGAACCTCTAACTGTCACTAACGAGACACAATAGAATTTTAATTGTTATCGGCCTTCTAAGGGCCATTCAACAGGCGAGCGGTGTTCTCATACTCACATGTTTTTTTTCGCCTTTAGATACCCACAGCCCAAAATTGCTTTATAGATCTGTATTAAATGTAGGTATCTAAGATCCGAACCGAGGCGGTACGGTAATATTGAGATAGGTTAGCAACTAGATAGGTACCTACATAAACAGGGACTCCTAGTTTAGGGTCCAGGGCCCTGGACCCCTCCTATGTAATCTGTTAGGTAGGTTTTTTTTTTTTAAATATTGGACCGGGTTTTTCTAAACTGAATAAAGTTTTTATTTATTTTTATTCACATAGGTACGTTACATAATGCCTCCTATCCATGTCCTATCAAATCTTTATAAGCTGAGTATTTACGATAATTGCCTTATCATTCACATCAACATGACTGTGCGTTTGCACTGGAAGTATTTAGTTCCCGTCAAAAATTGTATGGATCATTGACAGAAAATAGAGATTTAAACATGACAAACACACAGTGACAGTTCGTTCGGTTTTGTATACATTTATGTAGATTTGTAGAAAAAAATATATACAGTATGCAAGGGTAAACACCGTTGTCACTCAAACCATGGATATTTGACTTAAATATAAAAATAAATGACCCAGTAACAACAAAAAAAAAACATTATTTTCATTAAAAGATTTAAAAAAGTAAATATCCGTCATTGTCCCTATACTCATGGATACGCGTTCGAGAGACTGCGAAACAGCTGACGGCCGGTCATGTAACGTACCGCGCGCCCCTCCCGCCCCCGCCAACCGCCGCCGGCCGCGGCCGGTCGTTGCCCTTGCGTGTAGGGTGAAATATTCTTGTGGAAAAATGTAGATATTCTTTAAAAAAAAAAAGTTGTATTTTTCCATTGATTTCACGTTCTATAAATGAAACCAAACCACTGGTTTCAAGGATAACGGTGTTTACACTAACACCCTGTATATATCTTTATTTCAGAACTTAATTAGTCCATAGGTTGTTAGTGGTTAGTAACAGATTGTGCTTATTTATATGCTATGTTAGTGTTATTAGTACTTGACATAATACAAACACGTAAACGCAACACTGGCATGGCCACCATCAGGGATTTAAATTTTGGTAACGATATCATAGTCCAAAAGCTAGATCGCAGAGTTAACGATAGCTCTTGGATTATGATATCGTATTGAACTCATTGTATCTTCTAAAAGACCCGACTACATCTGTGACTTGGCAAGAAATTGCGACTAATTATAGCGACAAAATTTGGGAGAAAACAGACCTTCGCTATAAAGGTGCCCTAGCATTGTGGGCCAAGCTGGAGAGATGCTCTCCAGATCGGCCACCTATAACCCCTTATAACTTTTACTGACAAATTCTGATATTTGGCGAATTAGCGACCAATTTTTTATGTTATCGAAATTAAAATCCCTCATGGTCAGTGATGTTGGCCATGCCAGTCAGCCAGTGTCAGTCACACACACCCAACGCGCGTGCGGTCTTTTGGAGCCGAAGCGGGCTCAATCACAGGGTTCGCAAGGTATTACTGCTCTTTTTGGTCTAAAGAACCGTTTAAAACAATTTTATATTTTACTTGCATTACCTCAGCCTAGCGTACGTTGTATTAAGGGGGCGTGTATTGACAGCAAAAAATCATATTTCACCCGCGCAACCCTTACCTACCCCTCTCATTAAACACGACGAAAACAAAACACAATGCCTTCCCGCCAGCAGAAACTTTTCGTCTGGCGTTTATAGAATTCGAATTTCAATCTTCTGTAGTTTATTTTGCTTATACGATACGCTAAGCTTGAATTCAGAACTATGGATCATGTTCATGTTTTGGAACTAGAAACTCAATGTTGACGTGAAAAAGTTCAAATTTAAATGTTACCAAATTTTATTTAGGACCTTGTACAATTTGTACCTAATGACGTCTTTGTGGAAAACTATGTTACCAAATAATAAATATAATGCTATATCGTGGATTTCTCTCTTTGGAGGATCGTGCAAAGTGATACCCAAGTAAAAAATAATATTCGTATAATGAATTTTGCACTGTATTGTGCAACGAATATGGCATGTGTCATGAAAACCTTTCCTGCGCCAAACGCGAACAATCCCCTTCGAAAACATTTGAAACATGTGAAAAAGAGGCCGAGTTCTGTACAAAAGAAATAAATGAAGGATTGTCGGCTTCACCACTAAAAGAATTGACATCTATTCATCGATGTAAATGGGTGCCAAAGTACCAAAGGGACTAATTATAACAAGGGCCCGAAGTACGCGGCTCAGTACCTGCGCTGTGTTTTGGGCGCGCGCCCGGCGCGTTTTGGACGCTCGTCAAACGCAACAAGATTTCCACATTTTGTTGTAACTTTTGACCAATGTTTCTTTTAAGTTTATTACTAATGCGGAGAAAATGACAAGGAAAAATAGTGAAAAAGGAACTCGCGTCCAAGCGTCAAGGGCACGGTTAGGCTTCATTTACGGAGACGCGAGGAGTCGCGCGTGGCTTTGGGCGGCGCGGCCCGCACTGAATTCAAAAATATGGCGTTGTATGCGTGCGTTTACGGAGACGCGATTTTACACGCGTTTGTTTGAAATGGAGCGTTTTTTACGGCGGAGCCCGCGAATGGCATAGCCGCGTCACACGCGGTGTTTCATCACGGCGGCGCACACAGCAGCAATTCTCGATGAAGCGATGCCCGCGGCATACCTTCTCCCAGTCTTATTTGTAAATCGCACAACGGAGATGCAAGTTGAGAGTGGCAAGTTGCGACATGTGCAGGCCTAACGGCGCCCGGCATGGGCGCTCGCATAGACTGCAGCGCTTGATAAAATTCGTTACATAGGAATTCATACAATTTTATTGAGCGCCCGAAACGCAGCGTACAAAATGCGCGTCTCGGGCGCTTGTTATAACTAGTCCCTTAGTAGAAAGTTTAGTATGGTCCCTCTTTTTAACTGTTGAAATTGTAGCTTTGAAAACATGCCAAGTTGCATTATAACTTTAGGCCTCATTTACGGAGACGCGGGGCGTGGCGCGTCGCGTGCAGTGTGGCGTCACGCGGCGCGTCTGACGTTTTTTCTGTTTACGGTGCGGCGGCGCGTGAAGCGGCACTTATCATCCCACGCGTTAACATAACATATGGCAGTATACGTCTTGATTGTCGCTGCTTTTTTTTGGGGTTATAATATATATTTTTTAAATGTGCTAATTAAAACCTTTCATTTGATACCCAACATGGTATGATTAAAAAATATTTTTTGTTGTTCATGATATGTCACCTAGAGGGCGCCATTTTCAATTTAATGTAAATAAAAATAAAATAATAAAAAATGTTTTATTGACATAAAAAGGTGTTACATTCTAATAAGCCCTGACTCCTGAGCTAGGTGGAACCTGTGTTACAGGAGCCAGTGTCTTCACCCGTTTTTTTTTTAAACTTAACAATTTATGCAATAAAATTAAAACAATATAAATTTAGTGCATGCATGCTTGCTCGTGAGTGGTTTATGTATGTTTGTGTGTTTTGTGTGTACGTGAGTGTGTTGTAGGATTGTGTGTGTATGAGTGTATGTGTGTGTGTGTGACTGATTGTGCTTTGGTCTTCATATAGCCGATGACCAGCGGACGATCAAGAAGCTTCCAACGATACCTCATTTGTCAAATTGTGATGAGTCTTTTAGAATATAATATGAGGGAACAGACATAGATAAATACATAGAAACCGGTCAAAATCATAACCCTCCTTTTTTCTTCGCCGCAGTCAGGTAAAAACTAAAACCCAACTACGACAAAAAAGTCAAATAAAGAGATATAAACAAGACATCACGGACAGACCAATTAAAAATCCGGAGTCATACGTAATCTGTTCGAGTTCGATAACCGAAGAATAAAGGTATTATTCTAAACAAGTTTTATTTAGGTCAGTCGCTCCAATTGTTCGTCTAAGGGTCACCTTACAAGAAGTTTGTCAAAAAAAGTGGGAGTAAACGAATTTGGATCCTGAGTTAATCGCAATAAGATTTAATCTCCAGTGCGAACTTTCAAATGAACGTAGAATGGGCTCGTTGGCTATGTTGTAAATTTTCTCCGCAAGAAAATTCACCGCAATACAGAACAATGGCGCTAATTGTACCTACTTCTTTCTATACTCCGTGCTAATATATCAGTCAAAAATCTGTCAAATAAAATGTATGTCATCTTGAGTTTTCAAATATCAACATTGAATTTTATATGTTTATTTAGACTCGGTATTTATTTATTTATCAATCAATAACACTTGTAATATTCGTTTTGGAAGTGGTTTTAGTGTTTATTTCATGTTTTCTATGTCTCAGTTTCTTTTGTGGAATGTGATAAATTACGAAAATATTATTTACGAAAATAAATAATATCTCAGCGCAGCTAAAAATTTGAGCGCAGTCCTCTCGTCTCAACAGAGCGACGCCCACTGATTTGTGAAACAAAAATATGCTTGAAGTTCCCGTAATGTGCGACGGAAGATGGCTTCTTCCACGAACTAAGAACGTCGTAAGTCCTACAAGCTTTGATTCGTAATAAAACCAAAAATAAAAGGAATAAAAAAAAAAGCCTACACAATTTTTTTTGCCTTGTTTTAATACATATAATCATCTAATTTTTATCATAATAGGCATTAGCATTTTAAGTACAAATCGAAAATACGCGAAAATTAGAGGTAACTTCGTGATATTTTTTTATCGAGAAAATTTTAATATTTTGTGTTTCTGTTACACAAAAAGTTTGGAAATATCATGTAGTTACTCATACTATTTTTATTTTATACCTAAGTCTTATCAATTTTATGAAAAATCAAATTGAAGACAGGCAATTTTGGTTACGTCCCGGCCTTAACTGGAGAATACTGGCGAATGGGGATTCTCCTTAACTCTCTCTACGTTTCTCTCTGAGCACGAGGTCCTGGGGTTCGGTTCCCAGGTCGAGCAGTCGAGGTCGAGGGTTTTTCCATCGGAAATTTCTCAGTAGCAATCTGGATTCGTGCCCCTTTGATGGCAATATTACATGGAACTTACAACATAACTGGCGAAATGTGGGCTTGTGTCGTAAACTATTATCTACATCTCTGCCTAACCCTTCGGGGAGTATGGGCGCGATGCTAAGTTATTTTTATTATTAAAAAATCCCTGGAGATATGTTGGTACACACGGCTACACATCAAGCTATACATTTCCAGTTTATGCTGATGTCACATTGTATAGATTATACTGGAAATGTATAGCTTGATATGTAGCCGTGTGTATGATCAAATAAAAAAACAGAATATTTTTTATAACATATAATTAAATAACCTCCAAAAGTTAATACTTCTTACAATAAACGCTTTCAAAATGTTATTGACTTAGCATACAGTAACAGTGCCTCATAGAGACATGATTAGCATATTTATTATTTACATTCTCAGCATTATATGATTAAATATAATTTATAAACGAGAAACATTATGCACAGGGCCGTTAAAAACACATTATAAATATAAAAATACATAGTAAAAGGATAATTTACATGATCAAGAGTACAATTATCAATTAGTACCTACATTAATATCACTTTATATCAACGGTTGAAAATAACTGGTTTTATATATATGCTCTTTATAATCATTCCTTTTCGTTCACGTCTCATTCATTCACTCGTTCAGTCGTTCACTTAAGTTACAGTGCTGTTTAAACAGCCTCAATCATCAATGCAATGCCCTGGCCTCCTCCGATGCACGCGGATCCAATACCACGCTTCAGGCCACGACGTCTGGTGGAAGAAAAAAAATGTTTTACTATCTCATGTGACCAAAATAACTGTAATGTAAAGTCAAATATGCACTACGCAGTACTCGTCACGTTAAATTCATCTGGCAACACCAAGGGCCACACATATTGACTTTATCATCGACAAATTATTCGTGACATCAACTGCTATAATTTAGTTTGCAAACTTTCCAGAGGTGACAGCCTAGTGGTGTGACCGTCGGACTTCCAAGTCATAGGTCTCGAGTTCCAGCCCTAGGCACGCATCTCTGACTTTTCGGTTTTCGGATTCATGTGCGTATTGTATAATTATCACTTGCTATAAAAACGATGAAGGAAAACATCGTGAGGAAACAGGAGAAAGAGGAAAATGCCGGAGAGATTGAGATTTCTCGACGGCATGTGAAGCCAAGTCAGAGGCCCATGGGCGGCTTTAAAACTCTGACACCAGGTTAGTCACTAACCACACGAAAAGAAGAACATGACTCTTACTATTCTTCCAAGCGGGAAAGTAATGTATTCTTTCCGCACCGCGAGTGTAACATAATTTACAAGTCCTTACTTGAGCTCATGCACCAAGTGCGCGGTGATGCGGGATCCGGACGCTCCCAGGGGATGTCCGAGAGCGGTGGCGCCTCCGTTCACGTTCAGTTTCTCCAGGTCAAGCTTTAGGGCTTTGGCGCAGGAGAGGGTCTGTGCGCAGAACGCTTCGTTGATCTGTTGGGGACAATGTTAGCTTTACATTGGCTTTTAAGATTCGAATACTTCCGAGTAACTTATCCCCAGTTCTTGATATTATGCTTGAGGTATAATAAAACGTTATTATTTAAAAAATATATAAGTTTAATATAAAAAATATAAAAATATATAAGTATAATAAATTAAATATATATAACTTTTTCACAAAAAAACAACCGACTTCCAAATAAAACCACTAAAAAGTGGCAGTTGTTTTTTTTTTTTTCACTTTTTATTTGTGGTACTTATACCCCACACAAATTCGAATACCACTACCTGCTTTGTAAAAGACGGACAAGAAGTAACTATAACAAATATCATCCACATAGACTATGTAATGAAAAATACGTAATATTGAAGCTAACCTAAAAACTTAGGAAGAAAAAAAGAAAAAATTCTTCCGCGAGCTATGTTTCGCATGGTTAAGATGTTCAACCCAAACTAAAACAATAACAAAAAATTATAACCCTTCCTTTTGGCTTTGCCGTAGTCGGGTAAAAATTAGCATTGATACTCACCTCAATCAAGTCAATATCATTGAGGCTCATCTTGGTGACCTTCAACAGGTTTTCGATAGCAGGCACGGGACCAAATCCCATGATACTGGGGTCTACGCCCACGTAGGACCAACCCACCAGTCTGGCGAGAGGCTTCAGACCCTTGGCGGCCTCTTCGCTGGCTAGGACGATGGCGCCAGAGCCGTCGCTGATACCCTGGAGGAAGGAGGTTAGTTGAAGTTAATCCGCTTTCACAAACGTTGCTCACATTATACATTAATTTTTTTGACGTTTAAATGCAACGTTCATCCATACTAATACTAATAAATTATAAATCCGAAAGTAACTCTGTCTGTCTGTATGTTGCCTTTTCACGCCTAAACCATTGAACGGATTTCGATAAAATTTGGCAAGGAGATAGATGGCAACCTGGGGAAGGACATAGGCTACTTTTTATCGACATACCACGCGAGCGGAAGCTAGTTATAAATAAACCCCATAGTTGCCTTAGGTAATGAATGGCGGGAGGCACTCTGGCGGGAGGCACTCCGGTACCACCGGATGCCGACCTACCTCTGTCGTGTGGTCGAGGCCTATCTGACGGACAGGGCCGTCATCTACCCCGGTCACCAGGGAGTGTGGAACCGGCGAGAGATGTCGTGCGGTGTCCCACAGGGATCGGTCCTGGGGCCGCATCTGTGGGACATCGGTTACGACTGGGTGCTGCGCGCCGACCTCCCCAGTGGCGTCAGTGTAGTTTGCTACGCTGACGACACGCTGGTCCTGGCACAGGGGAGGTCGCACCAGGCGGCGGCCGAACTAGCGACACGCGGGGTTGCGACAATCGTCGATAGAATCCGGCAGCTGGGACTCGAGGTGGCCTTGCACAAGTCCGAGGTCATGTGTTTTCATGGCCCTCGGAACGCGCCACCGTCGGGTTCCCAAATTACGGTAGGAGGGGTTCACATCGGCGTCGAGTCGACGATGAAGTACCTAGGACTCGTCCTCGACAGCCGGTGGAACTTCGTTGAGCATTTCCGACGTTTGGCTCCCAGGCTGGACCGGGCTGGAGCTGCCTTGGGGCGTCTCCTGCCCAATCTGGGGGGTCCAAACGCCTCCTGCCGGAGGCTCTACGCGGGGGTCGTGCGGTCCATGGCCCTTTACGGGGCACCGGTGTGGGCGCGTTCCCTTAGGCTGCGGCCAGCCCGCCGGTTGAACGCGTCCCAAAGGGTCATGGCCATTCGGCTGGCCCGGGGATACCGCACGGTCTCCCGCGAGGCGGCGAGCCTCCTGGCCGGATTACCGCCATGGGATCTGGAGGCGAAGGTCCTCGCGCACATCTGGGAGTGGCGCGAGGAGATGAAGCGCCGGGGCGTAACTCCGCTGCCGCGAGAAATCGCGGCTCAGCGGACAGAGCTCCGGCAGGATCTCATGGCGGCATGGAGAGTGCGATTGTCGCAACCCAGTGCTGGGCACGCCACAATTGCGGCGATAAGTCCCCTCTTTGAGGAGTGGCTAGAGAGGCGCCACGGCGTCCTCACCTTCCGCCTGACGCAGGTCCTCACCGGACACGGTTGCTTCGGGAGGTTCCTGTTTCGTATAAGGCGGGAGGAAACGCCCGGGTGTCACCACTGTGTGGATCGCCCGGAGGACACGGTGGAGCATACGGTGGAGGTCTGCCCCGCTTGGGCGGAGCCCCGCCGTGTCCTCTTGGAGGCGATTGGCGGCGGTGACCTCTCGCGTCCGGCTCTGGTCCAGGCCATGGTACGGAGCGAGAGGGCATGGGAAGCAGTCACCTCCTTCTGCGAAGCAGTAATGCTCGCGAAGGAGGAGGCGGAACGCGTGAGGGAGAGGCAAAATTTGCGCCCTCATGCCCCTAACCGCCGCCGCCGCTGGAGACGCCCGGGGCGTCGGGAATCCCAGGCGGATTCCCGGCCACCATAGGCGCGGGCTTGCGGACGGCGAGCAATGGGTAGCTTGCCGTCCGATCAGGACCAGGCCCGGGTCGATGGCGCGTCGTGTTCCACGCGCGCCTCAAAGAGATGTCAGCACAATTGGCGGGGTCCGCTAGGACCGATGCCTGCCAGGGTTGCGGGTTAGTCCGAAAGGGATACCGGGACCTTGGCAACAGGCAACTGAAGGAACACGGGTGGGTTTTAGTCAGTAAAAGTCTGACACGCCCTTCCGCTCCACCCAGAGCGGGAGAAGTCATTGGATGATTTCCCACCCTCAAAAAAAAAAAAAAAAAAAAGGTAATGAATGGCAGAATTTTACCAGCTATTAGTAGCTGGTGAAACTAAAGCAGTATTCTCATGCCCATGTCGCTATAGTAGCGAAAAGCTTAGGCAGTTAGCAAGGTTGGCAGCACGGCTAGGATTTTTTTAAACCCGTTATAAATAGTAGGTCAATTTTAAGATATTAAGCCTGATTTACACGATGCGATGTTATTGCCTGCGGCATATCCTAACTTGAAGCCACAATAAAGGTTGCACCGTCTAAACAGTATTTGACAGCGACCCCGTCGACGCGGATCGGGATGCCGTTGAAGCGTCCCGGTCGTGTGTATCAGCACTTAGGCGGTGCCAGGATCCGTTCACGTTGATCTTTGGTTATGCATGGATCATTCAAACACTGTAAAAGAAAAGAAATACAAAGTCCAAAATATCACTTACAGAAGCAGTACCAGCGGTGACAACACCCTCCTTCTTGAACACGGGGGGAAGCTTCTTCAGACCCTCGATAGTGGTCTGAGGACGAGCGTGCTCGTCAATCTCGAACTTGACCTCTTTCCTCTTGACGGTCAAGGTCACGGGGGCGATCTCAGCCTTGTAGGCACCCGCGTCTTGTGCTGGGTAGGAAAAATAACGCAGTTTGCTTGTAGTTCTTTTTTTTTTCAGCTAGATGTTTTCAAATAAAATGTCTTACGATTCGACTAATGTCTCATTTGGAATATACAATACAACAAAACATTATTGGGTTTGTTATGATGACTTACCGACTTTCCACCTCTGCTGTGACCTAAGAGCGAAATTATCAGCTTCATCCCTGCTGATACCGAACTTTGCTCCAAGTTTCTCAGCAGTCATGCCCATGGGCAGGCCGCAGTAGGAGTCAGTGAGACCAGCCCACAGGGTGTCTTCGAAGGCATAGTTCTGGCCTAGAGCTGTGCCGAACCTAACGTTTCTAACTGCGAAGGGAGCTTGGGACATGTTTTCTACCCCACCAGCGAGGGAGATCTTGGCAGCGCCAGTTATGATGTCCTAGGAGGATAGAGTAGATTATTTTATATGTGGAAACTGGTTAACACCTCGGAAAACAGATCGCAATTTGTGTAAATCATCAGAAGCTAACATTTCTGAGGTTACACTCACGGGTTTAGTTGGAATTGTCGAGAAACACTCAAGCATAACAAAAACCAAAAACTTCAAAGACTTCGCCCCCTAAGATCTATAGAGGAAAATTATGCGTAGCATACATGGTTGTCATGTAGGTACATTCGATATTTTCTTGTCACCAACTCGATTCTCAATCATTTATTGCATGTCACATTCCATACTTAAGTAATAACTTCAAATTGAATGAGATAATGATCTCTTAGGGCCCATAATGATGCACCCTGTCGGGCACAGCAAACGGCTAGAGATAGCATATCGCCTATTTCAAGCGGAGGGCAACAGAGGTGAAGGTAGGTCAATGGATTGAATTTCAAGAGTTTCAATGTTGGCATCGGTTGATTGAATCTGGCCTACTATACGTAATATTGTATGCATTTACTTTGCCTTGGCAAGTCTCCGAATACAAAGTTATTACCATAGGGTTTTACTGTTAATTCTGCGGTGTAATTGCGTAACACACATAAAATTACAACTGATCGCAATTTCTTTCATTTTGACTGTTCAGCCATGTTCATTGCTTTACGTACGAAGTACACTAAACTTATGAAGCAATGGATTAGAAACATCCTTCAAAACTCTCGAATTGTGATTGAAACTGCTTTACGTGCTGTGTTGGGTGCTGTTGTCTATTCAATATTCGGTGGATCTGTTACGGTTTCAGTTATAGTTTTATTGATGGTTTAAAGGTAAAATTTTGGGCATACATGTGACAATCATTCTGCAGAATACATGACCAAATTCGCCGAAATGCCTTGGCAAAGGCTGGGGCAATCTTCCATAATGAAGAATGCTAGATAAAATTAAACCTCTGAAAGAGCCGATGGCGCAGCTATAAGTTACTAGACTTTCTTGATGACTTGTTCTCACCTGTGCGCAGTTGACGACTGACTGGAATCCTGATCCGCAGAGCCTGTTCACTCCAAGAGCAGGCCTGTCCTGGGGGATGCCAACCTTCAGCATAACATGACGGGGCAGGTAGATACCGTCTGTTTGAGATGCCTACACGAAACAAAACTTAGAGTTAACACAGGCGATTCGTTATGGTTTTTGGTACATATGAAGTGCAGTTGCAGTAAAGGAAATGATGTTAAAATGATGATTATGCTGTTGTATTTTGTATGTTAATATTCAACGTTGTAACTGTAACGGTATTCCAATCAGTGGTTCTTGATTTTTTTTTTTTTTACAACACTCTATGAGCAGCCATTTTAAGATCATCTAGCACGACACGACATGGATGACACTCTGTACCCATTCCGAAGATTGAACTGTCTAACACTTACCGTCATGACCTGCCCCACGACGACTGTGTCGACCTTCTCAGGGGAAACTCCTGCCTCCTTGAGAGCCGCTACGGCGGCTACAGTCTGCAGTTCAGTGGCCGACGTGTTGCGGAAGGCTCCGCCGAAGGTACCGAACGCTGTGCGCTTGGCACCCACGATGAAGATACCTGGGTAAAGAAAGATAGATTATTTATTTATTTATTTAAGGATTACCAACGAAATACATTACTTATCTTTTACAATAATAAAATAATTTAATAAACATTATCCCGTAATGCAAACTCAATTACAGGTAACCACAGCTTACAATTATATAGTACTAGCTTTCGCCCGCGGCTTCGCCCGCGTGGTATGTCGATATTGCCTATGTCCTTGCCTGAGATGCCATCTATCTCCTTGCCAAATTTTATCGAAATCCGTTCAGTGGTTTAGGCGTGAAAAGGTAGCATACAGACAGACAGACAGAGTTACTTTCTTTATAATATTAGTATGGATACTTGAACGAACTGGATGAACGTTGAATTTCCGAATGCAATTTATAGAATCTTCGCTTGTTGCTTGAGCAAATCATTGACATCTAAAGTGCTTGCTTGTGAAGGGTGGTTATGAATGCTTTAATAAGATAAGTCTTTATTTGCCTTAAATATAAAGGTGTTGCAGTCATTTTTAATATAAAGTTCACATGTTTAGCTCTATAGAAAAACGGGCCCAAGGAGGCGCTTGTGTTTGAGTTTTTGTCTACGTGTACCTGACTACCTGTGTACGTTTCATATCAAACGGATTAGACTAGACTCTAGTAGACTATCTCGAAGAAAGGGCTTTGATGGGAAACACGGAACCGAACGTTGCGTGGAAGGACAATTTGCAAGAGCTCCTATTCATAATACTTAACAAGTGTTTAACGTAGTCTTCATATTTGCCGTAGCATTATCATAACTTGTTTAACTCTGCATTGATAATCTCATAGCTCAGACCACCAAACTCAGTAATCTCTATTTCTGGCTCAGATAAACCAATTTACGAAGTTATTTTCGTTATCATGGGGATATAGGCATGCACCTAGAGAGCAACCCCATCTTCGTGGTGTTTGCATCAATAGCCATTTCATTCCATAACCTTCAAGAATGTACCCTTTTACCCGACTACGGCGAAAAAAAAGGAGGGTTATGATTTTGACCAGTATGTATGTATGTATGAATGTTCATCTGTTCCCTCCTATCTTCTAAATCACTCATCACAATTTGACAAATGAGATATCGTCGGAAGCGTCTTGATCGTCCGCTGGTTATAGGCTATGTGACGTAACATTAAATTAAAAATGGCGCCCCCTAGAGGACATAATGTAAGGAACTAAAAAAAATATTTCGTTTAATCGTACCATGTTGGGTATCAAATAAAAGGGCTTAATGAGCACATTTAAAAAAAAAAATATTATAACCCCAAAAGAATTAAAAAAAAAATAAAGTTAAAAATCCGGAGTCACACGTAATCTGTTCGATTTATGCCCTAACACGTGTGACTCCGGATTTTTAATTTGTCTGTCTGTGGTGTCTTGTTTATACCTTTTTAGTCGTAGTTGGCTTTTAGTTTTTATTACTTTATTTTTTTTATCGACTTATACAGGGGGCAATATTCACCGGTTGGTTGATACAGATAACGATATTGAGATATAAACATAGGTATGTTTGGAGATAAGTAATCCATAAAGTCGGTAGATACAATTCGTACAATAATTTATAAATATCGTTATCTAAAATTAACACAGCGACTTTGCCCTTGAATGTTGTAAACTTGGCATAGAGGAGACTATTGACTTCGACCCTGATGACATCGCAGGTGTATCAATCACGTAAAAATGTACAGTTGCAATTGATCATTTCGTGGACCCTTATCACCGCGCTTTCCACGGGACTTGCATGTTGGGATTGTTTGCAATAAACTTACTACCTATCTACCTATTGATACGAGTTATTCGATATCACAACGCCTAATCTTCGTGAAAAATGATACGGTCAAAGGTATCATAATACTAGGTCTTATGATAATAATAAAACTCAAAGGTCTCTAAAGTAAGTAATGAAGTTATGACTTATGACAAAGGCGGATTAAATGTCGAAAGTCGAGGTTTAGTCGCCCTAGGCAAGCGCTTCATCGACGCCCCCTAGCGGCCATATATTATAAATTTTATACAGGTGTGGCGGCATCTACATCGCCACATGCGAACTACGCATCAAAGACCTGACCTGACATAAGTAATTTTTTTTTTGGTCGCCATCTTTCTTCCTATCAAGTTTCATCACAATCGGTTCAGTAGTTTTTTACATGAAGAAATAAGATATATCTAGTATACACACACATACACACTTTCGCAGTTATAATAGGTAGGCCAGGGAATTGAAATTGTTTACTGAAATAATTGATTTACATAAATATTTTACAAAAGTGGGCCTTAAACTAGAGGTAGGTATATAATAATTGGATTCTACCTGAACTAGGAATAAACCTGTATCTCAGGTATCTCACTCAACTGCTTATACATAAGTGTGATCTATGATTTCAACAAAATATTAAAATGTATTATATAATTTATCTACTAAAATTCTAATTTATGTTTTCATTAAAATTAAGAAAAAAAACTATAAGTATAAGAATAAGACGTGATGACTGATAAGAGTGAAGAAAGCAAGAGGAACCGTACGAACACGTATATCCATGATGTCTCTCTGGGAAACAGATCTGACTGTGTATGTGTTGACCAACTTCTGTTATAAAATCAGGCGATGTAGGAATAATCAAGTCTTTTTTAATGTATTTTTTTTTTACCCAATCTACATCCCTAATATTTTTTGTTCGTTAACCGGAGGCATTAGCCTTTGTTAAACCTACCCTAGTAACAACACTGTTAGCAGCTGTCCGACATGGGAATCGAACGCATAGCTTCAACGGATGCCACCACTCGCTAGCGTCAAATACCATGCCATGCAAAATTAATTAAACCTGGCTTATTTTGCCATTCGGTCGTTTCCTTTCGCATAATATGCACATGTTGCATCCTTCCAGGAGTTCCAGGTTGCAGGTCATAACTTCATAAGTCCTCGGTAACAAATCGAATGATCCCCAGTCCGAAAATCCGTTCTAGGTTATCCTCAACCAGTTTATTATGAGAGCATTACAGCATCCTTCTTTAATGAGTATTTACTACGGATCTCACCCACCCGCCACACAACGGCACAACAGAATATCGGACTTTGAAATTGAAGCTGACAACACCGCTTCCTGCAGGTCAATCACCTCACTTAATTACAAAATAGTTTCAAGAATTTATAAATGCTTGCATTCATATAATAGTAACATTATTTACGACAGAAACAACTGTTATCAATGTAGTTAAAAACATCGTTACTATTTGATTGGGACTTGAGACAAAGTTGTTTGTAAAAACTTTGGAGTTTGACCCCGCGGTAATCTTGCTGTTACTGTCACGAATTAACACTTTATTACCCTATTGACAGGCTATAAAAATACAAAAGATGCATACCTTTAGCTGCTACGGACATATTTGTGTTTTCTATGAATTTTTTTTATAAAAAAATAAATTAACTCTCCACAACACGCATGTACACACTTAACAATTTAATGAAATGAATGAAATGAACATTGAACAAATTAAGCCGTTTGCAGACCGATTGAATGTGCTGATAAGCCAGGAAAATTGAATGATAGGCTGATAAATGAATGAACGGAATCAGTGTTACAAGATTGGTAAATTTAATTAGCAATGATAACATTGTAGTGGTATGTAACCCACACAGGCAGACGAACTTGTGAACTCAAGTACCTATGACGTCACACGACTCACAAGTCCCTTACTTCGAACTCAGAGTTCAAGATTCAGTCACTAGCTGTCGTCATAGTAGGTCGTTACCCACTAACCGCATCACTTGTGCGTCAAATTATAATCATCATAATCTTACTTATTGTACCGTGTTTAGTTATAGTACATTTATTAAACTCATTGTGAACTAACCAATGAACATTTAATTTAATTACACTATAGAACCCGTAATCACATCACAACAAAAGTTCTATAACATCTTTGTTGTTTTATTTCAATTTCACCGTACCATTATTTCTTATGGGTAATACACTTAAATTGTTTTGTCGTGTGTCCATTCCGTTGTTCAGGAATTTTTGTTACTACGAATAATACTACGATGTAACGTAACATGAAAAGTGTTGACGAGATCATTTCAGTTTCTTTTTATTTTTACTGGCAACATTATATTTGACGGCTGATCTGAGTTTCACGACGACACAGCATCAAAAAGTATAATTTCTTTATTTATCGCAAGGAATGCTTATGCAATGACCGATGGTAGGTCTGTGAGTGGTCAACTGAAAAAGTTCGTATTTCGTGGCAAATCATCAACCAACGGCGACACTCGAGGTGAATATTTGGAGATAGTTATACCGGAGCTTCTGACGGCAGGCTACTCTTTCTACACGTGGCCGTCGGCGCCCTTATTAGCCTGGTATTTGTGGACACAAAGGCGCCATTTACGCGGTCTTCGCGTCCTAGAACTTGGCTGCGGAACTGGCCTTCCGGGAATCTTAGCTGCAAAGTGCGGCGCCCGTGTTACGCTCACTGACAGCGTCGCCCTGCCCAGGTCCTTGAGACACCTGTCTGCGTGTTGTGAGGCGAACGGCCTCGTTCCCAATCGCGACGTCCAGATCCTAGGACTCGCGTGGGGCCTATTCCTTTCAGAAGTTCACGCACTTAGACCAGTAGATCTGTTACTAGCTTCAGATTGTTTTTACGAACCTTCTCAGTTCGAGGAAGTGTTATCGACTGTCGCTTACCTGCTAGACGGCACTGACGCGCGATTTTTATGTTCTTACCAGGAACGCAGCGCGGACTGGTCCATTGAGGCTCTGCTGAAGAAGTGGGGACTGAAGGGAGCTCTGCTGGACTTGGACTCATTGAGTGAGAGTTCGGGAGTTGATTACCGAGCGTTGGTTGGAGACCGATCTTTGCATTTACTTGAAATAGTTGCAGTTTAAGGTTATGGCCAGCACAGCAAGAGCAGCTCGCCTGTACGTAGGCAACCTGCCCTGGACTGTAGGTCATCGACAACTCAAAGAATACTTTGCTCAGTTTGGACCAATACAGAGTGCTAGAGTAGTATTTGACCGCTCTACCGGTCTTAGCAAAGGATACGGTTTCATAGAGTTTGCAAGTGCCGCCTCTGCTGCAGATGCCACTAACAAGCAAGTGCACACTTTAGAAGGACTGAACTTAACTGTTCAAGTTCAAAATAGTTAAACACAAACACTATTCAAAATAGTTAGCATTTACAATGGCTGAAGCACTTCCAGAATACCCTGATTCAGACTTTTCCGATGATGACCTGTCTCCTTTAGACATATCTTTTAATAAAGCAGCTGACCATGTGAGAAAACTAACAAGCTCATTAACCAACAACCAACTGCTAGAACTGTATGGTCTCTACAAACAAGGACTTGAAGGCAAGTGTGATGCTCCTAAGCCAGGGTGGCTGGATGGTAGAGGTCGTAGAAAATGGGAGGCCTGGAGATCTCTTGGAAACATGCCAAATGAAGAGGCTAAACAAAAGTATATTGCCTTAGTGCAGAGGTATGCCCCAGAGTTAACTGAATTATCTGAATATGACGAGACAGGAATGAAAGAAGCCTGGGTAGCAGTGTCTTCTATGCGCAAATCACCTGAACCTGAGCTGATACACAATGAGCTGTCTATATTGGATGCAGCACGAGAGAACTGTGCTGACCGAGTCAGTGAACTCCTTGCCAAGCTCCCAGAACTCCGTCATGAGAGGGATGAGGATGGTCTCACTGCATTACACTGGGCTGCTGACCGAAATGCTACAAAAGCTTTACAAGCGGCTTTGGATGGAGGATGCCCAGTAGATGTGGCAGATGAAAGTGGTCAAACTGCCTTACATTATGCTGCATCCTGTGGCCATGTTGAGTCTACTAAGATATTACTAATAGCTGGAGCATCTCTGCTAAAGGACGAGGATGACTGTACTCCATTGGACTTGGCTGCTGATGACGACATAAGGAAAGTTCTGGAAGGTGCTACGTAGACTAAGTTACAAGTCTGTTAAATGCATGAATGCCGTGAGCATTGTAATCATTTCTATTTAGCCGAAAATGTTAGATCATAAGCATTCATGCATTCATCAGACTACCCCCAACAGTTTTAGTTAGAATTAATATTGGGTTATTGTAGCTATTCATAATAATAAACTCTGAGTGTAATATTTTGAATGTTTTATTGCCAACTTACACAACACACTTTAACAATTAAATAAGAGATATTGAACAATAATTATAAAGAAGATGAGTCCAGAAGGTATTTACAGAAAAGCCATACGGTTTAATGGCCATATTAATTATGTTTAGAGAATTATAAACTAAAGAAAAAGATAATAGTTGCAAATTCTCTTCCATATTTTATCTTTCTGCCCCCCAAAATAATCATTATTCCACACAAACACACTTCATTCTATTTACATAGTAATTGGAACAAGTTTGTGTTCACGCTTGAAAAACTCTTTAAATTAATGTTATTTTACATTTACAATCAAACATTAGGTAACACTCATTCCTACATTTTCGCCAAGCCATTCAATTCTTCATTATGTACAAAATATGAAAACCCAAGCAACATTCTAATTTAGCTTATAAAAGTTAATAGTAATATAGATAATCAGTCGTAACTTGAAACAGTTACTATTATTTAATTTCTAGATCATTGACAATATTTAGGCAGATAACGCACTGGGCAAAACCAGTATGAAAAGTAGATAGTAGTAATTTCTTTACCTCTAAGCAAAAACTCCCAGTAAATTGAATCGTCACTAAGGTTAAATCTACCCGCCTCATTGGACTAAGCAAAAATAGGGATGTTTTATGACGATTAGGTGACAATCGAGCTTAGGGTGGTATAGTATGCAAAGCGCCGGTCGTTTCGTGAGATAAAAATACGATAACATACCTAAAGTCGAATGTCACATGCACATAATACACACACTTCCGACTTCGCCCGTGTCTCGGACGGTAACTAGAGCTTCTACTTGTTTCATCATCTGCCTAGCCTTTTCCCAACTATGTTGGGGTCGGCTTCCAGTCTAACCGGATGCAGCTGAAAACCAGTATTTTACATGGAGCGACTGCCTATCGGACCTCCACAACCCAGTAACTGGGTAATACGATACCCATTGGTAAGACTGTTTGTCAGACTTTCGGGCTTCTGACGACCCGTAACGACTGTCAAAGATCCACAAATGACAGCCGGGAGCAACGACTTAACGTGCTGTCTGAGGCACGGAGGAGTCTCGATATGTGAAGATGGTCACCCATCCATGGACCAACCCCGGCAAGCGTAGCTTAACCTGATGAATCGATCCATGCGGCTGTTATTACTTAGCCACGAGCTCCTCCTCTCGAGAGCTTCCACTTGTTTACCAGAAGTAAAGCGCGCGTCGCTTCATTTGATAAATTACTGTACTTAATGCAATTACGAGGTTGACTGTACGTATTACTCCTATTAGGAACCTACCTACATTGTCTACGGGAGTATTTCACATGATGATTCCAGTTATTATGTACTTACAAGAACTATTAGGTATCACATACTACATAGTAACTAATACTAATATAGTTAGTAGTAAACATCATAATTTAACAGGTGAGTCAATTACTTTGTGCAATAAGTATTCATAAAAGGAGCTTCCTCAATCGTGGAAAAATATATCTACTAATTTATTATGTGATAATATTTATAGCTAGTAAACTTAAGGATTAAAGTTATAAATTGTTTTAATATTGAGAAGTCCCAGTAAGAAACAATAATTTATTAATAATTATAAATGTTAAATTTTAAATATTTATATATGCTTTGCTTATATTTGAAAATGTACAGAAATGCTTAGCGTTGAAAAGACCACTATGTTCTATGTTACGGGTTTGGTTTCCGCACTTAGTCCTTAAGGTGGACCATTGTGCGTGGGAAAGACCACTATTATAGGAAGAAAATTGAGCACGTCGTTTTATCGCTGGAAGATAGGTTTAACTACCGTTTAAAATTTTGCTACTGATGTGTCGACTGTTTAAAGTTATGAAGTATTTGGGCATTTATAGTGTCATGCGGATTTGCCCTCATTTGGCAGCCGCAATAGATATAATGACACAATACGCAAATATATTAAGACGCTAACAAGAGCTACACCGCGGTCTCTGTCGGACTGAATAGAAATGAAAAAAAAAAGCGATTACACAACGCTTGTAATTTATTGCAAAATATGAACCAATTATTATGTACTAGCTGCGCCCCGCGGTTTCACCCGCGTAAGTCTCGATCTCGTGGGAGTATCATCGGGATAAAAAATATCCTACATCCTATTCCCCATATGCCAAATTTCATCTAAATACGTTCAGCCGTTTTAGCATGAAAGCGTAACAAACACATAAAAAAAACAACTCGCTTTCGCATTTATAATATTAGTTAGGATTTACTCAAAAATGAGTTGAGTAATAAAAATAAAAAAAAACTACGTTTGCATTCTAATAAGACGTTTTTGTTATTAAATAAAATACCAACGTTTGTACGTTGACATTTAACCATGCGTTTGCGCCGGCGAAACATTTGCGACAAAACATGTTAAAATCTTTATCTTCTGTCAATGTTCCATACAATTTTTGACAGGAACTAGAGATTTAAACATGTTTTGTTGTAATGTTTCGCCAGTGCAAACGCACGGTTATACAGATATTTCGGATTGGAACTCAAGGTAAAAGACTAGTGTACTATCGAGGCAGCCCATATCTAAACACTTCGAAAACAAAATCCCTTGAGCACGATGACCATCTGTTTACAGCCCCTTTTTGCGTCGACCAATGAAACAAAAATACAAAGTAATATTTTGTCGTTCGTGTGCTTTGTAGGCCCTGTTACAATGATCACAGATGTCCAAACCACCCTTTTTCGACCACTAGGAATAGAACAAAAGAAACAAAGATGAGAAAGTTTTTAATTTGAATGGTTTTAAACTTTACATTTTGTTTCAATGTTTGTTTTGTTGTGTTTAGCTTTGCCTAGTAACCTAGTATTATCTGGCAAAGTGCAACAAAGCGCGTGCGTCACTGCCAAACAAATATTGACCATGTCGTACTTGAAATAAAGTTGAGAATAAGTAAACTTCCATTAGCTCTAGAACAATCTAAAAGTATAAAAGGTGCGCATTTCAGGTTATTTATTTTATACATATTAGGCTTAAAAAATTGATATTTTAAATTTTATGATACTCATTATTTGTGTATATTATGGAACGCCATATCGGGGTATTAGGGTATCCCAAAAATGAAAGTGTAATCTGTAAATTTCGTAAAATACAACATCCTACATAATTATGTGGTTCATGGGTAAGCTCCCAATTTATTTATCTATTCGAAACTGCTGTGTTTGAAGATCCCATTGATATTTATTGCCATTGAAAAAAAAAACGCACCATCTCAGCTGGTTTTTTACTGTCTTTTTTTCATTTACAAAAACAAGGGACTCGGCAAAAATCTGATGCTGTGATGCTATTGGTTGATGAGATTTCTATAGCGGCCGAACGCTGCAAGCAAAAATAGTCCTTACGGTGTGTCGATATTTGTTTCTTCCATAGTACCTACCGTTAATTTTGTACGTATCGAGATTTTTTTTCAAAACGTGTTTTGTTAACTACTAAATAAGAAAAAAATATGAAATAAAATTCTGAGAAATATGTTCAACATTAACATATGTTTTTCAGTTACCACAAACTATATTATATTATAGAATTGGCATTTTTCAGTTACCACAAACTATATTATATTATAGAATTGGCATTTTTCAGTTACCACAAACTATATTATATTATAGAATTGGCATTTTTCAGTTACCACAAACTATATTATATTATAGAATTGGCATTTTTCAGTTACCACAAACTATATTATATTATAGAATTGGCATTTTTCAGTTACCACAAACTATATTATATTATAGAATTGGCATTTTTCAGTTAACACAAACTATATTATATTATAGAATTGGCATTTTTCCACAAACTATATTATATTATAATGCTAAATTATATTTTAATACAGTTACTTAATTTTTTACCGACTTGTAAAATGGATTTTTCAACTCGTTATATATTTTTTTGAATATACTTTTGCTATTCAATACTCGTTTCTGAATTAAATCGGAATGAAAATAGTGCATTCTTGAGTAGATCCTTCTTCTCGCTCTTTTACGGCCAGTTTCTTCATCAAAAGTAACAGCCAAAGTAAAAGTCAACCGTTCTTCCGCGCTGTTGGATTTACAACCCTCGCCTCAGCGCCGAAGATTGAAAATACAACAGTACAAAAGAACAGTTTACATTGATGAAGAAACTCGCCGTTAGAAGTTAATTTTGTAGGTTCTATTTCATTACTCTTCATGTATTTTAACTCAAACTTTCACAATAAAATGTCGAGTTCACTGCCAATCAATTGTAACGTGAAAAATGTAAATATACAATATTTTATATCCTTGTTTTCAAGAATGTAAACAAAGTTCATTGTGAGTTCCAGATACACTATATCTACCATCTACGATACAAGACGTAGATGGTAGATATAGTTTTACGCAGTTGCGAAAGCACTTGCTCCGATCAGAGTAATAAGTAAGGCCATATTTTGCAACCAATAAATTAATCTTGTTTCTTTAAATTTTTCCCCAAAGAAACCCTTCCCAATCTATTTAAAACCTGACAAGTGTTTACATTCCCGAAAACTCGATACTGCTAGTGTGAAACTCTCTGGCTTTAGAGTATTCCAGGTTTCACTATCATGAAACACCTTTGTCCATATGGCAACAAGTCCAGTAGGCCCACTGCTAGTTCTCTTTAGCGTCCTTGTGAGCTAGTCCGTCGCCTGAGTCCAGTTGTTTGAGCAATCTGAACAGGGCAGCCGCTTCTCTGATGCGAGAGAACTCCACGCAAAAGGCTTCTACTTCGATGAATAGTTCCTGGAATTATAGGTGGTTGATTAGAGTTTAATTTTGATATTTTTTTTATAAATCAGTCCCAGACACTAAAATATTACCAGGTAGTATACTAGACACTCTAAAATATTACCAGGTAGTATACTAAAATCTGCCTAGCCTTTTCCCAACTATGTTGGGGTCGCCTTCCAGTCTAACCGGATGCAGATGAATACCAGTATTTTACCGGGTAGTATACTAGACAGACACTCTAAAATATTACCAGGTAGTATACTAGGCACTCTAAAATATTGGCTGATAGTATACTAGGCACTCGACACGCTAAAAATATTGCCTGGTAGTCCAACACACCATTATGTTGCCTGATAGTCCCAGATTCTGCAAATATGTCCGTCTAATGATATACAACTAGAGAGTGGGAAAAAAAAATGTTATAAAGATTTATCCTTACCTTAACATTAATAATCTTGTTCCTAATGAGCGACTGTAGAAACACACAGACTAACCGAACCAGCCGGTTCTGCATGTATCTGTCTCTGATAGTCTCGCACGTCGATATGCAGTTACTTATGTATAAGTGGACGAATTCTACTGGTAAGTCTACTGATGTTGTTAGCCTGTGGAAGGAGAATGAAAAGCAATCAAAGTTAGACTTTATCTCAAAGGCATAGAACTTGGAAGATATTGTTATAACTCATTAAGGTGGACGAATTCTACTCATGTTGTTTGTCTGTGGACAAATAATGTATAGCAATCAAAATTGGACTTTATATTCAGGGCTTAGGTACATACTGTGGAAAGTAAGAAACATTTTATATTTCCCATTTCATATAACCCTTATTTGTTTATTCCCAACATATTATACACCCATGTCTAGCAAAGTAGTGTATTCAAACTTAATGGCGGCTCGTAAGTGCGCTACTCGCTGCGCAGTACCGCACACATGAATTCGTTACTGAGCAGCGACTCGCCTCATGTTCCGAGCCGCCATTAAGTTTGAATCGGGGTGTACTTAATCACACATATCATCTTGCTATAGGATTTCCGAATAACAGTAGCATGAGAGTTTGTTTGAGAGGCTCCTGACTTGACGAACGGTGACTACCGCAAATCGTGAAATTGATTTTATGTGCAACAGCTAGGTTGGAAAACCACCTATCACATAATCTATTATTTGTATAATTACCTGTTGACAACTTCCATAGAGTGCAGCGACATCTCCATATTGACTAGCACACTGAAGTATTCCGTGATGTGTTGTGAGTGAATCAGCTTCAGTAGCACTGATATAGCGACCATGGGGTTGTTTTCTACTAACTCTGGTAACTGTGGACAGTGACAAAAATATCAAACAGAATAAAATTGGTATGAAATCATCTGCCAGATAAATTTATTGGAGCTAGTCTAGCGAATCAATAATAAAGTTTACACTGTGTTCTCAATTTACTTTCTAAATAAGTAATCAAAATAATTGGAAAAATTACTTTAGAACACGCACAATATCAAGTTTTACGACTTAGTAGTAGTCATTCTAAAACCAACTTAATTAACACTAGGGTAAAGGCGATCACCTTCTGCCTGACGCAGGTCTGACCGTACGCGGTGCTCCGGGAGCTTCCTGTGCAGGATGCGGCGGGAGGACACGCGCGGGTGTCGCCTGCGTGCGGCGCGCGGAGGACACGGTGGAGCATACGCTGCAGGTCTGCCCCGCTTGGGCGGAGCCCCGCCGTGTCCTCGAGGAGGCGATTGGCGGCGGTGACCTCTCGCGTCCGGCCGTGGTCCAGGCCATGGTACGGAGCGAGAGGGCATGGGAAGCAGTCACCTCTTTCTGCGAAGCAGTAATGCTCGCGAAGGAGGAGGCGGAACGCGTGAGGGAGAGGCAAAGTTTGCGCCCTCACGCCCCTAACCGCCGCCGCTGGAGACACCCTGGGCATCGGGAATCCCAGGCGGATTCCCGGCCACTATAGGCGCGGGCTTGCGGACGGCGAGCAATGGGTAGCTCGCCGTCTGATAAGGACCAGGCCCGGGTCGATGGCGCGTCGTGTTCCACGCGCGCCTCAAAGAGATGTCAGCACAATTGGCGGGGTCCGCTAGGACCGATGCCTGCCAGGGTTGCGGGTTAGTCCGAAAGGGATACCGGGACCTTGGCAACAGGCAACTGAAGGAACACGGGTGGGCTTTAGTCAGTAAAAGTCTGACACGCCCTTCTGCTCCGCCCAGAGCGGGAGAAGTCATTGGATGATTTCCAACACTCAAAAAAAAATAATGGTATAGGCGATATTTTGCTAAGTGGAATTAAAATCAATCTGAAACAAGGATTTGAATAGACTTTACCTGTTTTTATTTTTATTTTTTGATTCGCTTCCTTGTTTGTTTTGGTTTAGTTAGTTTTGTTAGTTGTAGCAGTAACTGCGATTGAACTTTACCTGGTTGGGCGTGACTCCTATCTCGTACACGACATGCGGTTCCTGGTCCAGCAGCGCTAACAGCCGCTGCTGGTGCTGGACGCTGAGCGCCCCCTTCAGCGCTAAAGCGCTCAACTCCTTAGCTTCGGCCACTGCGTTCGCTGGGTCTTGAGGCTTCTCTTCAGGTTTCTTTTCCTCTGACTTCTCTTTTTTTTCTTCTTGCTGGTGAAAGAGAAATTCTCATTTAAATATAGTTTTTAAACCCGTAATGTTATGGACAAGGCTGTAGTCAGGAATTCATTTCGGGGGGCGTCGAGCGTTCAAGCTTTTGTTTTAAAGCATTTAAGAAAAAATTGCTTTAAAAAAAAAAGCTAAATGCAAAAAAAAAAAATACAATTATTGATGCACCTCTGCTCAACCCTTCGGGGAATACAGGCGTGTTGTTATGTTATGTTATATTAAAATTATATAATACAAATTTAGTTAGAAGGCAACCGACGACGTGGATCATCAGAAATAAAGCGCGTGCGTGATAACGATCTCTCACCGAACCCACGTTTTTAATAAAAGACATTTTCTTGTTTTATAATAGACTGACTTTTATTGTCACAATGTCTACAAAGTGAAATAGATGGCGCTAGCAGTTACATAGTTTTGTTATTAGGTACTAACAGTTTTGTGGGTTACTTCTTTTTCCCGTCTACTTATTTTTTTAAATTTTTTTTATGAATGGTGGTAAAACATTTCTTTCCACATTTCGCCCGTCATGATTCAATCTCATAGAAAAAGTGGCGTTTTGGTTTTAATTTTGTAAATCTCACCTTAGTAGGTTTATGTGGCTGCGTGTGCTGTCGTCTGTCGAGCTTCTCGGGTCGCAGTCCTAGGAGTCCTTCGTAGTCCGTGTCGTACAGGGGATTGTATGCGCCGCGGTTCACTAAGCACTTCCATACTGCCTGGAAAGAAATATACAGGGTGTTAGAAAATCTTTAAATGAAAATAATGTTTTTTTTTGTTGTGACTAGGTCATTCTTTTTTAAATATACCCATGGTTTGAGTGACAACAGTGTTTACCCTTTAACCCATAATAGAAGCGTTTTTCCTGAAATAAAACGCATATTAAATACTTACCTTATTTGAAGCTTACTGTTTGAGATAGGCCCCATCTGTTTTCCGGTTATTTATGTCCTTCTCCTTCACTCCTATATATCTGTCTCGCTCGCACACTCCCCACCAGGCAGGCCCGAACGCAGTAGGAGGCTCGAAGGCGTTCACGAATCATTGAGTCGAAAATACCAGGCAGAAATTAATTGTAAGCTTCAAATAAGGTAAGTATTTAATATGCGTTTTATTTCAGGAAAAACGCTTCTATTAAATCCATGACCGTTATTTGAAGCTTACTGTTTGAGACGTGTTTGTTATCGCCTGGTGGTGGGGACGCCAATGTGAAGTAAGTTTGATTGACTTCAGGAAAATAATCTATACCTATGGATTAAGTGATAGACATTTATTATTTGGAAGATAATATATTATTATATTAAACAGCTTTGGAGTGTGCAAGCAATAAATACAACAAAAACCAATCATTAACAATTCTGTAATCACAAAAGTCACTCAATCTGTGTTCCAAAAAAAAAAAAAAAAAAAATATTAATACAAAAAATAAAAGATTAATCAGCTGGGTTGAACATTCTAGTAATGCTGTTGCTAGCAGAGGCAGGCAGTATCTCTCGTCTGTAGAAGCGTGTAAAAGTCTCTTTGGATTTCCAATTTCCTCTGGACAAAATTTCATCCAGAGGTAAGTTATCAGACCAATTTTTTGAAGATACTGCTGATCGTAGACTTCCAGGTGTAGCGGGTATACCAGCCTCTGTTAGTACAGTTTTAATCCATCCCGCAATCACAGTGCGAGAGGCCGCCTTTGCTTGTCCTCTGATATTTACAAACAAGTTTGGACAATTAACCGAATCTCTTCTATCTTTAAGAAGCTCAATTAATTTTCTGACCCAAAACACAGGATCCAGATTTTTATTACTCGTATTAGACAGTAACTTCCATCCCGATTGCCTATGAGTGACACTATCGGTTTTAGAGCCAAATACTGGCTTTAAAACAATGTCACTGCCGTCATCGATGCAATGCTCTGAGTCCACTAGCAGCAATGTCAGATCGTGAACTCGTCTGCCTGAGCACAGGAGGAGGAGTGTTGCTGTATGTCGAGAAGTAGCAAAAGGGTTATTTTCATCTACAGTGTTTGAACTTAAAAAGGAGGTCAGGGCATCTAAATTCCATACAGGAGGCTTATGGGCGACAGGCCTCTTTAAAGCAATAGACTTTAGGACGTGTTTTACTAATGTATGCGAACTTATTCGTCCAGCATCTTCGGCATTGCATAGAGTAGCCACCACCGATTTGTGAAGCAAAATGGTGTTATAAGAAAACTTGTCGACTAGATGTAGGTCCGCTAGATATCTAGCAACCATGGGCCCTGTTGGGTGAAAAGGATCCAAATTATATTTTTTAGACCAAAATACCCATCGATCCCACGCGACCTTATAGGTTTTAAGAGTCGAATTACGCCACGAGGATTTAAGTAATTGTATTTGATCTTCATTCCAACCCGTCAAACTCTTCGACCACCCCCACACTTCCAGACTTCGAGCGCCATCTCTTGAACCTTGGGGGGTGGCAGACCGGTCGTGGTGTCTATTAGATTCTCCCTGAGATTGGTGATCGACCACGGAGCTGCTACTGCTCGAGTTTTGAGATCGGCCCGCCAGAATACCCGACTCCATCGGGGGACAATTAAAAGGTACAGCCCGGTCGCCGAGTTGAGGTGGGTCAGCACCTTGGGTATCAGGTATGGTGGTGGGAACACCCACGCAAGGTGGTAGTTCCACTGGCGGGAAAAGGCATTGTGGAATAACGCTTGGGTATCTGTTAAATCCAGAGACACGTAGTTGGCTACGACGTTTGCTCGACTGGACGCAAATAGATCTACTACCGGAGTGCCAAACTTGTGAAATACCTTCTCCGTGCAGGCGGGCAGAAGATGCCATTCTGGTACTAGCTTGTGTCTGGAGAGGTGATCCGCATGTCCGTTGTAAATGCCGGGTATATAATTGACTGTCAGATTTATTTGATGACGATCTAGTAAGCGGAACACTCTGTACGTTACTTCCATCAGAGGTGGCGATCTCGTGCCCCCCTCGTTCCGCAAGTGGGCCACAACTGTTCGATTGTCGCACTGGAACAGAGCAGTGGACTTGCACAGTAGAGGACCGTGGGTTTCGAGCACCTTTAAGATTGCCAGCATCTCTTTTAGGTTGCAATGTAGATGTTGTTCTTGAGCAGTCCACACACCTGACACTGCGTAACCGTCCACCTGAGCTCCCCAAGCCAGATCGGAGGCGTCTGTGGTCACAAAGTGAGTTGGTGGTGGTAGGTGGATTGCAGATGTTTGGTGGCAGTTGTGAAGCCACCACTGAAGATCTTCTAGGACTTCGTCTGGTAAGTGGATCTCCTTCCTGACTGGCATATTTAGAGATGCATTTAGGAAACTGAGCAGAAACCGGTGATGTAGTCTGCCCTGTGGCACCACAAAACTTGAAAAGTTTAGAAGGCCCGCTAGGCTTTGCAATTCTTGCAGGCAAGCCTTGCCAGAGTTCAGCCTTGCAGAGACCTTGTGGATAAGATTTCTGACCTTGTCTTGTGGCAGGGATTTTTTGTTGGCCCAAGGATCCCACTGAACTCCCAGATACACAAGACTCTTTTGTGGAGATACAACGGATTTCTTTAGATTTACTTGCCACCCTAGATATTTTAGTCGGTCCAGGAGAGTACGAACGTGAGTTTGCAGAGTGTCCTTGTCCTGGTGAACTACCAGGAAGTCGTCCAGGTAGACAATTATGCGCAGATTCTGTTCTCGCAATGTTTGAGCGACCCAGTTGCTCAGAGAAGCAAACACCTTCGGTGCTGTACTGAGGCCGAAAGGTAAGCAAGTCATTTCTAATAGCTCCCCTTGGTAAATGAGGCGCAAAAATCTTCTGTGTGCTGGAGATATTGGCAAATGAAAGTATGCTTGCGAAAGGTCTACTTTGCAAAGCCAGTCGCCTGGCTGGAGGAACTCCGGTATACGAAATACATTTATCAGGCTGAAGGGTTCCGTGATTACATAGTCGTTTAAAGCTCTTAAGTTGAATATTGGGCGGTCGGAGCCATCGCTCTTTGGCACAAGAAACATAGTTGACAGGAAGCTCGGGGAACGTCGCACTGCTTCTAATACACCTTGGTCTTTCATTTGACTGATGAGTGCCGACATCGATTCGGACTCCTGTGTGATGTAGGGCCCTTTCCTCAAATGTGGCAACATTAGAGGTGGTTTTAGAAGAAAGGGTATGCGATACCCTGTTATTATGCGCAACAGAAAGTTTGGAGCTCTCATTTCCTCCCATCGATTGTAAAATAGTGCTAGTTGACCCGCCCTGAATTCTGTCGAGTCAGAACTTACGGTTTTTGTTCCCAGAGTTGTAGTCTGAGGAGACTCCGGGGCGTTTACGGTTTCCTTTGCCCTGACTCTGAGGCTTGTAGCTTTGGCGGCCACCCCGCGAGCGAAATGAACCTCTGTTGTTGCTTGTAGGCGCCGTGCGACGGTCACTCTGGTTGCTCTGTCGCTGAGGGCGTTCATGATAGCAGTCCTGTGAGGACTGGCGGTATTGATAATGTGGATGAGGCACAGACGCGCAGCATCCATGGCTGGTACCCTGCGAGGGTCCATGATAGTGAGCCGACCCCTGCGGGGGGTGGCGTGCGGGCTTGCTTGGTCCTGCTTGCGAAGCAAAGCCACTTGTAGGTTTAACTAAGGGCATGAATGTCTTCTTAACCCCACCCATTTTTTCAAGGGCAGCGGTAAACGATTCGCTTTCGAATAAATGGCGGTCGGATGGTGGGATCTTACGTAGCGTTGCCTTTATTAAAGGATCACGAACGTGATTAGTTATTCCATCTCGGCGCATTTGTATAACTTCAGCCCTGTGTCCACAGATAAGCTGCAACAAATCTGAAGACGCTTTGTGGAAATCACCTTTAGAAAAAACCTCCGTGATCTTATCCTGTAAGCTATTAAAATTTAAACCCTGTTCTGCATGAGCCCAGGATAGTAGTTCTGTCAAAGTAGATGATAACGCCTGCCTTTGTTCCAGAGCACAAAATGTAAGAGCGGCGTAAGCCTTGTCAGCATAAGCCAAATGGCGCAACTGATCATACGCACGAATCTCCTCATTAGCTTCAAGGTCAATAAAACCAGGCGTATGGCAATATGATTTCTGTACTTCAGAGTACCTGACCTCACTCCATTCACTTTTATTAAAATATTGTACATCCTGAAGGGCTTTCAATAAATTATCGGGTGCTTTAGGAACCGCAGGCTCTTTCAGTTTTGTTTCAATATCAAAATTGAACGGCAGTTGAACCTGAGTAGGCTCAGTCGCGCACGCGTCACTACCATCATTGTACAAGATGCCACTAACACTGTCATCAATCAAAAAGTCGTTGTCTATAACTGACGCGGGCTCCGCACCGCCACATGGCACTGATGATGATAAAGCAATTTGATTACGTAATGCACTCACCTCTCGGAATAACTTGTGCATCCGCCGATTGTCTTTCCGTGATTTGCGACTATATTTGCCCCCCCTTCTTTTGTGGTGACGGCCACGTTTCTTCTTTCGGTCGGAAGAGCTCGCGGAATCCGTGGAATCACTTGACGAAGAAGGGCTGCTACTAGATGATGAACTCCTAGCTGAGCGTGCACGTTTCCGAGAACTGGCCTGAGCCGGCTTTGGCACACGATCCCGCGATAAATCATGTCGCGGCTCCTCAACACTCGCGTTCACACATGTACTATTTTTATCTAAATCATCCATCCTAAAAGTAAAACACTTTTTAAAAGGTAGGTATTTGTAAAACACAAAAATTCACAACTAAGACACAGTATGATTATGACACTTTATACGGAGAAAGGACATTAGGTAAATGTTTCTAGAAACACAAAGAAACCAAGAAAAATAACGCTAAAAATACGTTACATACCTGCGTAATCAATTTGAATTATGAACGTTAATATCAAATCGATTTAAAATACGAACGGTAACACCGTTTAAAAATGAAATTAACTCACGCGCAGGTGATACTTCTATTTACGGTTTAGTGAAGGTGAAGACAACCGTACTCGCCGGAAAACAAGACGCCAATGATTCGTGAACGCCTTCGAGCCTCCTACTGCGTTCGGGCCTGCCTGGTGGGGAGTGTGCGAGCGAGACAGATATATAGGAGTGAAGGAGAAGGACATAAATAACCGGAAAACAGATGGGGCCTATCTCAAACAGTAAGCTTCAAATAACGGTCATGGATTTAATATGAGATATACCATGTCTTGAAAGATCATAATTATTTGTTATCTTAGGTTAGTCAATCTGCAGCTTGTAACAGCCGCAGAATAAATTTTAATCTATGATAAATGAGATATAATGTCCTCTCAACAAATCTCAATCTTGACCATTGCTTAGGAGTGAGACAAAATAGGCTAACAAAAAAGCAGTAAGATTTACAAATACTACTGCAACTCAAACTCAAACTCAAACTCAAAGCATTTATTTCAATTAAACCATTTACAGGCACTTTTGAATTGTCAAGGAGTCGGTCAATCAGAAATATGAAGCTAGTTGCCCATTCCAAAGCGTAGTAGGTACCTATGGAGAAGAACGGGCAAGAAACTCCACGGACACTCTTTTAAATCAAAATATTGTTACAAAATATTGGTTACATCATTTATGTTGAAATTATACATGTGAGAACAATGTAGAAAGCACGTTAAAAGCGTCCGCAATTATAACAAACAAATCAAAAATTAAAATAAGCCATGGCAGCTAAGAGATGACCAGTCACAACTGACGGCGCCCGTTCACGAACATGACGCATGGATCAGCACCATTCAGCTCAACCATTTTGAAGGGAGCTAAATGATCCAACACACGCGCCACCATCAGCGAGACATTTGAGTGAGCATGACATTCCCAGCCGCCAGGGCACATTCAAGTCAATTAAAGACAAATTACCCGGTAAATGGCTCTATAGTACATAGTACTCACACCTGTGCTCACTTCTCTTTGTATACTGTAACCAACTGGTTTTACTAGATTTTTAGTCATCATCTAACATAGTGCCGTCAGTACACTATCTGCTGTAAATTCTTATTAGAAACTAGCTGCGCCCCGCGGTTTCACCCGCGTAAGTCTCGATCCCGTGGGAATATCGGGATAAAAAGTATCCTATGTGTTAATCCAGGTTATCTGTTTGCCAAATTTCAGCCAAATCCATTCAGTAGTTTTTACGTGAAGGAGTAACAAACATCCATCTATCCATACTTACAAACTGTCGCGTTTATAATATTAGTTAGATTAGATAGTTAGATAGATGAGATACACAAATACCTTATCAGCAGTAATTTCAGTGGTATCCATCAAGAAGGTGGGCAGTGGTATGGGTCCGGAAGCCTTCAGCGTGCGATGTAGAGGCATGTAGTCGTTGGAGATCAGAGACTCTAGCAGCTCCTTCATCGCCATGCGGTTCGGTGGACTGCTGGAATGAATGCATAGCTAAACAACGATCATTTGGCGCGTGGCCAATATCGCAACTCACGCCGCCATCCTGTTTTTTATGTTCAATACAATTTTTGTAAAAATTTCACAAATAACATTATCATCACGCCATGTTCTCCAAAGGATTGGGCAATGGTGTATCAAAATCAAAAGTCATTTATTCAAACTAGGCTGAGAATTAGCACTTTTCTAACGTCAAAATTACATAAGACAGTCCCCCAAAAACGCCCACCCTTCACCACTTCCTAGTGCTTTAGCTGGGAAGAAGAAGTGGCGCAACAAACTCCCCAGCAGCACAGCTGTCTGTTCAGTTAGAAAAAAATGATTCTATACAAAAGTATGCAAAATCATTTACATTATGCAACACAAAACATAAATCTAATTATTAGCCATATGTCAGCTAGCACACGCTGTACTCATAGTGCATCCATATTTCGCCAGTTATGTTCTAAGTTTTATGTAATAGGGGGGCGAGGCGAGCCTATTGCCATCAACCGGGCACAAATTCAGACTCCGGACTGCTACTGAGAAAGATATAGAAAAACCCAATAACACTTTGTCCGACCTGGGAATCGAACCCAGGACCTCATACTCAGCAGTAGCGCTTGCGACCACTAAACCAACGACTGGTTGGTCGCGAGGCAGTCAACAGATATAAGAGTTACTCGATAGAAATAGAGGCAACTTCTAGGTGAATATAACTGTACAACCTGTGCAACCTGAATTGCACTTTATTGTGTGTGTAGCAAGAGTCACTTTATTTAAATGATTTTGCAGAGTTAACCATCTGTACTAATCTGTGACTCATGAAAAATTATTCAGGTAATTTGTAGTTATAGTAATGTCGCAGCCTTATCGTATAATACGCCGTATTACTAATAGGCGGCCCGATTGAAAAACGTCGCTGTTTTGAAATGCGGCTACCTTTCGTTCAGCCGGATTTTAATTCGGCTGAAATAAAGTACGCCGCATTGTATGAGCAATTCGCGTTCGTCAAAGCGGCTTAGTAACATGGCGCCCACATACAAACGGTGCGCCGGTTTGTCTTCGATACGCCGCTTTGAAATCTGACACACGCCGCATGATCATAACTACAAAAATGGCGTCGCAATCGACAACGGTGTCACAACAAAGTGAAAATAATATTGAATTTTGTTTTGTTCCCATTTTGTTAAGATAAATAAATAAATAAAATTTTAAATTAAAGATAAATACAAGTTTTAAAGAATAGGATAAAAACATTCAGAACCTATATTTGCTAGCATAGTATTAAATGACCAGTACATATTCTAACAAATTATTGCATGCTTGTAAGCATTTGAATATATGAAATGTTAAAAAAAAATTATAAGAAAATTATACTATGACTTTTTTATTATTATAAAAATTTTGAGATTTCAAAAATTTTGCCTTTTTTGGATTTGTTATTCATAATTTATAGTCACCTTACATTGCTTCTTGTTGACAATAAAGCTAAACGTTGAACGCCACTTTGTAGAATGTATCGACACCACGATCGGGCTGACTGAAAGGTAGCCGCATTTCAAAACAGCGACGTTTTTCAATCCGGCGCGCCTATTTGTAATACGGCGTGTTATACAATATGGCTGCGACAGTAACATAATTACAAATTATATTTGTAAATTGGACTAGACTAGAATATTTGCATAGTATGTAGGTATTTCCAATAAGATAGTGACATAGCATTTAAGAATCCTTGAACATTCTGGCATTTTGGCACTGTTTGCATGCCATGAGAAAGCATAATTTATTAACAAACCCATCACTAAGAGGTATGAGTGCGGGTGCTGCAGCCCGTGCCATTGAGCTCATGTCTGCGACCCTCTCCGCTACTATTGTCTGCAGTGCAGAGTAGTCAAACTCCAAATCTTTTGGTGATACTTCTGTCAGCATCACTTGCTTGGCAGATTTCTTCATTATCTGCAAATGAAATGTTTGTCTTTAGTTTTTTGTGTTTTCCTTTCTTATATTCTAATCCTAACTAATATTTTCTTGTTTGTTTGTTACGCTAAAACGGCTGAATGGATTTGGATGAGATTTGGCACATGGGTAGACCATGACCTGGAATAGGACATAGGATACTTTTTATCCCGGTAGTACATTCCCGTGGGATGATTTCTGACCTCCACGAGGTCGAAGCCGCGGACAAAAGCTAGGTTCCAATAAATCAGTTTTGTACTTATTCATAAATAGAGGCTTGAAAAAGTGGTACTTTAGTTTAAAAACTGGAAAGCCTAGTATTATTTTATTCCTGTCTGTTTGAAGCCTGGCAAAGTAAAATGTGAAATATTCCTGACCCCTGCAAACTAGAACTACAAGATTTGCAGAGGTTTGGAAACTATTACACGTAATACATTAGAATGATGATCAGTATCTTTTAAAAGGTCTATAAAAGACAGCTCCCAAAACACTCATCCTTCACAACTAAGTATTTTGTATTCTGTATAACATTTTTTCCTTCTATCCTGCTCTGCCCCACTGATTTAAATTTTTCCTTAAAAATGTTGTGTAAAATACTTACATCTTTAATATTAACTGGCAGGAATCCATGCAACTGGCCAATCAGCAGCCTCTCCTGTGGCGACAATGGCAGCAGACCAGTCTTGCCTTCTAGAAGGTGCAGGAATAAGGAAGCGAATGGATTGTCCATCTTGTACACATCAAACAGGATTGCAATGGCCACCACGCGCTGACCAGGCAGGGAGAGGTCCCCACCTGTTATTA
Source organism: Lithophane semibrunnea (assembly GCA_947363905.1). Taxonomy (NCBI): domain Eukaryota; kingdom Metazoa; phylum Arthropoda; class Insecta; order Lepidoptera; family Noctuidae; genus Lithophane; species Lithophane semibrunnea. The sequence goes on from OX376205.1 coordinate 15,961,393, forward strand.
GTGAGGATAGCAGTAGACATACTGGAAATAAAAAGTTTTTATTAGGTCATTTTTCTTTAACTTTTATTTGTTTTGTTTAGAATATTATTTGATACTTACCTCAAAGAGTAAAACAATAGTAAGTATATCTAGTAATATTCTTATAGGATGAATAAGCAGAATTGTCATGGCCAGAAATAGTCCTTCACTTCAGAAGAAACTTATTGGATTCATGAAAGTGTACCTTATGGTGATACAAATAAAAAAGTTTATAAAAGGCTGCTAAACTTACAGTTAAAATGGTCGGATTTAGGAAACTTCTTCTGCACTTGAGTGCATATAGAATCTAGTGTTTGTTGGTCTACTGTCTGCTCTGAAAATAAGCTGCAAATAATAACAAACAATTTAAAATATGTGTCACTTGCCCCTACAAATAAATAGGTTAGGTTATGACATGAATGTTAACTTACTCTAATATATATTTACTATTTTCATTGACTAAATGCTGCGACATTTTGGCTAAATATTTAATAAATAACAGCTATTTTATTGATGTTTAACTGAAAAATTATTTATTTTCAAAACATATAAACGTCAAACATACGTCAAAATTTGACACACATTTGACATATGCAGTAAGTTTGCCAGGAAATGAAATACTAAATATGATAAAACAAAAATAATGCTGTTAAAAAAAAAACTGAAAAATGATATCAACATTCTTTCACTGACTAGCTAGGAAGTAGGAATCTATAGCAATGCGAATGCAAACAATAGGTAAGCGTTGCTCGTAGCGGCAGAATGGGCAATGGTTCAACCAGACTTGCCTGGACTTGTCTAACTGTATAAATAATGTACAGTCGCGTGACTGTACATTATACATATTACACCTGATAATCTTATCCTAATCCCCACCTACAGACCAGACAACCTTCCCAAAGTTAAACCTAATATTGAGCTATAGATACAATCTCAATGAGATTGCAGTCTACGTTTCATAATTTTTTATGTCTACTATATATACTGTATATTTATATCCGAGCTTCGACTACATATTAGGTACATTTGATCGGAATTTGTTTCCTAATTTTAATTACATTATTGGACTTCTCATCCGGTTAGACTGGAAACCGACCGCAACATAGTTGGGAAAAGGCTAGACAGATGATGATATTGGACTTCTCATAAAGGTATAAAACCTACAAGTCCTACAACTTGCATATTTACGAAATGACAAGAATACGACTATTTGATATTTGAATTAGTATCGATAAACAAACAAATGCACAATAATATTAGCTTGAAGTTATCACAGGGAGCACTTCAGATTTGTTTTGATCGTTGTCTTATCTTGAAGGAAATAAATATTCATCAACAAAGAATAATTTATCATGTCTACGAATACGTCGTAAATATTTGAAAAGGTTTTATTTCTTCTGTCTGGTCTACAAGAAAACAGTTATAATGGTTCTATTCTATGTATGCTTAGGTATCTCCATAGTAACTATATTGTACTTATTTCATTCACAGTTTCTGAAAGTTGCTAAGACCTGGGGCCGTTATGAAGTATGCCATCATTATTCCGCTGCGATGCTCCGCTCCGTCTCTCACTCACACTGGAAAAGTGGTGGCATTATAACGTCATAATACGGCCCTAGCCATGTTTCTATACCAAGTGTGGACAGTTTGCAGTGGGTCTCAAGGACCACGAAGCTGTAGCAGACTAAGCCTGTCAGGGGCCCGGGGTGACAAAATAAGTGGGGGCCCCATCCCCCCGCCTAGGAATGAACGTCGAATTGATAAGATTGATAATCACGTAATGACCCGGGCATTGCGCTTAGCCTAGTTTTTGCCACAGTTTGCTTAGGACTGATCTAAATACTTTGATGGTCTTATCTTACCATTGTGGTGTAGGTAGATTGCGATACTGATTTCAACAACCAAATTATTTCTGCAGCCATATTCAGTTTCAAATGATAGGACTCTTTAAAATCATCGTGATTATTTTGTTTTTTTAACGCTTTCTTTATATTTTCCTCAACGATTATAACAGAGTTCTTGTTGGCTTTCTCACAGCCATTGCGTGATCTGTGAGATTCCGGGAATCAAAAAACAAATGAAAGTCATGAAAAAACAGCCGCGTCCAACCACTGTCACGTTTTGGAAGTTTTCGAAATAGGTATCGATTCTATTGAAAAAATTCCGAAACGCAATTCCGTTCCGAAAAATCGATTCGGAATTTCGAAGGCAGTAAATCCATATATTTTATCCATCCTACCCAATTTGCACCTCACTCACGGTCACATACCTACAGGAAGGTGCAACTTGCGGATGTCAACCCTCCACTTCGCATCCATATTGGTCATCCGTTTCGCAAGCAAAGCCTTTTCCCATCGTAAGCTTTTTCCAGGGTTGGACCAATTCTTTGGTCCTCACCCTACCCTGGTTCTATCTAGTAAACTAATATTATAAATGCGAAATTGAGTTTGTTTGTTTATTTGTTGGTTACGCTTTCACGCTAAAACGGCTGGAATGGATTTGGATGAAATTTAATATAGGGACACTTTGAACCCTGGAAAAGGACAGGCGAAATATCACGCGGGCGAAGCCGCGGGCGGAAGCTAGTACTAAATAATTAATATGATATACCTGCTTAGGAATACCGCTCACGAGTCATACTGTAGCACTAGCTGAAGGACAGAAGTTGAATGGGATGACCCCACAACCGATTTGCTAGACTAAAGGTTTGCAAAAGTGGTGATTTTCAATCGGACTAGTTGGCGACATGAGAAATCTTATAGGTTTACCTCTCGCACGGAGGATAGCCATAGGTGGGTTAGAAGTAAACGATGATACCCAACGATTTAGTTCATTGTGCAAAAGCATCAATCTCAAGGATACTCGTATAATTATGTAGGTGTAAGATGCCTACTTAGAAAAATTTCAACTACATTTTGTCCGAAGCGCACCATGTCTCTTTTGACCTACTCTCAGCTATTTAGCACATAGTGGTAGCATACATTTTCAAAGCAAATAAGTAATAAACACATGTTGTAAACAGTTCGTCATTTTGTACCTACTACTGTAACAATAGCCTCGCTCTCCGAGCTGAGAACAAAACCGTTCATTTAGAATAAATGACCGATACCGTTATCAAACAAATAAATGAAAAAAAAACTCCACTAATCGGCTACGTTTCACATGACTTGGCCGAATATAGTTATCATCGAAACGCTAATTGTAAACGCACACTTTTTTATCACACCAGTTTCTTGTCCAGATAAGATTACAGTGTCATATGGCTCACAACAGCGCCACCTCTACAGCTATAAGTGAGCGTACCTTGTAAATACTAAACGTTTTATTGTGAGAATGTAAAGAAATTACGCTAGGAAGTGATGGTGCAGTGTACCTATTATTGTTTTTAGTGCAAAATGATACAACATCCTTCCGTTTCCGTCATGTCCATTCAAAATACTATGCAAAACGCAAGACCCTTGGATTTTCACGGCGGGGAAGAACATCCTCAGAGGAGCCGATCTTCGTCTTGGTCATTGCGGCGCATGCATTATGGCTTATCAAGACATGAACCAAGATATTCATTACAGTATCAGGTATAGCCTTGCTATTTGTATTAAGGATTGCGATATTTAGAAAAGATTAATCTTTAAAATCATTATAAAGAAGGTTATATGTAAGACCAAAGATGGCTAAGCTCCTGACACTATTAATAATGAGACATCATTGCCCTTGATATGAATGTGTCTGCATCAATAGCTACTGTACATTTTTAGGCCACTCTTGAACAAAGGAACTATAGTGACTAGAGATAGACGCTTGCATTTAATAAAAAAATTATAATCTGATTATTAAAAAAAAAGTTATTTATTATTTTACAATTAAAAACAAAACAACAAAAACTTACCGAAAACATGTCGCGAATTTTGTTAAACTGCGTAAAATGAAGCGTAATGCGCAAATGAATCACTTGGAAATTACATGCGCTTCTGTGCTACCGATTTGGATTTTTATGCATTAGTACTTAGTGCCTTACCGATAATTCGGTGCGAGTGAAGAAGATGACAAATACTCAATGCTCTAAAATAATGCTTGGACTGGAATGCGCGACTAACTGTCATGCACAGCCTGTCACAGAAAATAATTATTATCCCCCGTGATATTTTAGTTTTTTTATTTGTGTATCACGTATTTCTAGATAATTGTTGCAGTTTTGGTGTTTAGATTTTTATATTGTCGCCATAACAAGTGTTACTGATGTTGATAAACTGTAGAAGACTCTGTAATATATTGGCGAACAACAATTAGAGGAACGTGTCACTATTATTTTACAAACAGTTGTTTTCAACCGATACGTCGCTATAGGAATGTGAATCGTGTCTAATTTTATTTAATTATTAGTATATTTTCACATGGGTGATGGCTTGGCAGTCGGACACTCGTGTAAGTTGCATAAACTGTAATATCTTTACTGGTTGAAAGTTAAATTTCTTGTGAGTTCATATTATTTATCGATAATACATACATGTCCTTGTGAACGATTAACATTTTAATGCGTTTTATTTTGCGGAACGAGGTGATTTAATTTATTCATTTGCGTTTTTGTATGACATTATTGTGTTATGAAGTTTGGTCATAGATTGGTCTGTAAAGTTTGTGCTGGTGGGTGGTACAGGTCAGGTCCACAAAGAGATTTGCCCTTCACCTTAGTGTTACGTGCAAAACGCAGCTAATATTAGTGGTACTGATACTACATGTTTTTTGTGAGACAGTGTTTTTAATGCGGTCAGTGTTGTGTAACTTTGTTAGAGAATTAGTCATGTTCCTTCATGGAATATGGGTACAAAATCTTTCCATTACCATGTACTGTATGTCATATGTCCACATACATAAACTTGTGTTACCACCTGCATCTGTTTCCAGTTAATTTGACAAAACATGCCATAACCTTTTGTTTGTTTTCCTTAGTTTTTCAACTTTCTTATCATACTGTAAACTTGAATATCAAAGTGTCAAAGTTTTTAATGTATGTGCAAAGATGTTCAAAAAGATAGTTGGAATCATTCAGAAGGTTCAATGATCTCTTGGTATCAAGAACTATGATAGACAATGCTTTGGGTACTTGTTAAATTGTAGCACACAATTCTTATTGGATTCCAGTTGAAAACAAAATTTAATGATGAAATAAAACAGGGTTTTATGTTGTCAACAGAGTTTCAAACTGAAACAAAACAATTTCAAAGAGTGCTGTAAACCTTTGTCTTTACATGTAACATAACATTTCCTTATTTCCACATCAATCCCTTCTGTGACTAAATTATCAATATGTTAGGAAGTGGCATCATAATGCCTTGTAATCTCAATTAATTTCTTCCAACCAAACTTGGTGATTAGGTACAGTACAGCATTTTAATTTGATTGGCTATTGGGAGGTGCAACTGTCAGCTGTAGAAGTTTATTGGCTGATGTGAAATAGCAGTAGCGACCCATAGTCTAGATTTGTGCCCAGTTGATGGCAATAGGCACACTCCCTTTTATATGGGTCTTAAACATAACTCGTGAAATGTGGGTGGAGCTATAGTGGCATCTCTGCCTAACCCTTCAAGGAATACAGGCGTGATGTTTATGTTTGATAAGCAAATAGTAAAATAATATCACTAAAGAGGGACATAAGATACAAGAAGGATTGAAATACAACACTATCTTTAAAATGCCCATTCAGATTAAGATGTATCGTATAACAGCTGGTGCCCCAACTCTATGTGAGTGTGCATATTATGCCCATGATTCAGATTACATTTCATCTGTAATGTAATTTATTCTTAAAATGTCAGGATAGTATTTTAATGACTTCCCATTAGGAGCTACTGCATCTTCCTGGAATGCAAAGTTCATGATTATTAGCATAAGGAAAACATTTTATAAATTAAAAACAGTCATCTGCCTAGCCTTTTCCCAACTATGTTGGGGTTGGCTTTCAGTCTAACCGGATGCAGCTGAATACCAGTATTTTACATGGAGCGACTGCCTATCTGACCTCCACAACCCAGTAACTGGGTAATACGATACCCCTTGGTAAGACTGGTTGTCAGACTTTCGGGCTTCTGACGAACTGTAACGACTGTCAAAGATCCACAAATGACAGCCGGGACCAACCGCTTAACGGCCTTTCCGAGGCACGGAGGAGTCTCGATATGTAAAGATGGTCACCCATCCACGGACCAACCCCGGCAAGCGTAGCTTAACCTGACGGATCGATCCGTGCGGCTGTTATTACTTAGCTACGAGCTCTTATAAATTAAAAACAGTATTCCTAGAAATTGTAATTGAGAAATACTTATTATAGTTAAAAATAATATATTAGCTGGTATTTCTATGATAACATTTAACTTGTTGTATCACATAGTTAAGATGATAATGTTACAATAATCTGACAAAACTAAGGGTCAAGGGCTATGTCTTCATTGATTAGCTATTCTCAAAACTGGATGTATCCCTAGATGTAATAATTATCAATATTATCATAAATAAAATATAATTTTATTCAAGTATACATACTTGTAATTCATATAAAACAAGGATAAACAAAATTACTAATTAATGTAACTGTTATGCAAGTTCTGCTTCCACATTACAAATTAGTCATATTGAATCTTCCTTGTTGTTCAAAATAATTTGTATTTTATTTTTAAATGAATGTATTTATTCATTTAATAGCTGCGCCTCGCGGTTTCACTCGCATTAGTCTCGATCCCGTGGGAATATCGGGATTAAAGGTATCCTATGTCCTTCTCCAGTTCATGGTCTACCTATGTGCCAAATTTCATCCAAATCCGTTCAGCCGTTGACGCGTGATGGCGTGACCAAGGGAAATAGGGATTAATTTTTATAAATATAGATTTATATAGGCTTATCAACTACATGCCCAGCATTAACTCACAATCTTTGTCATAATTATGTCACAATGTTTCTAAATAACAGGAAAAAAAAACGCTTTTCATACATGCCACATTTTATCAGCTTCTGAGTTTAGCCCTCAATCAAATTCAAATTCAATTATTCAAATTTATAATCGTCCCCTCAAGATTCACATAATAATATTGACTTAAAAGTTAGCGTTCCATACTAATATGAACCTTATTTTTAATGGTACACCACTGTCTAACCCTTCTGGGATTTCAGCCGTGATGTTATGATGTGTGTATTTTTAAAGCTAATAATGTTCATATATTTGTTTATGCGAATGTGAGCCAGCATTTCATTCGAACATGAACATTAATGCTCACAATCATATGCGCAACTTAACTTTTTTTTTTTCTCTGTTTAAACATGATTTAATTTTGAATTTTGACGCAGTAACGTTAAACTTAACTTTTTGACATTTGATATATTTTTCTTTGTTTTTATGTTGTCAAGTTCAATTATTAATATTATGCATTCCATTATTTTAATTATATTATCAATTTTAATGTCAATGACATCTTCTGTGAATATTTTTGTACGCCTTCGGGTATAACACAGCGCGCCTGTAATCTTTTATAACAACTTTCTATTGTACCTACCTGTGTTAACAAATCAATAAATGATTTGATTTGATTTGAAAAAAAAAACTTACTTATTTTTTATAAAAATTTTTTGAGGCTTTAGTGCACTCAGGTTTATTATGCCAGCCCCATGGGGCCAAACATATCATAGCACAATTAATAGCATACAGTCAGCATGCTACCAAATGCACTATACTAGATTACTAGCACCCACTCAATATCTTTAAAAAATATATATATTTTATATAATATTATGCTTTTCTTCCTCAGATACTCTCATTGCATTCTTGACACTTAAGAACTTAGCAAAGTATGGTCTACGAATTTTGCCCTTAGTATAAAAAGAGCACTGGCACTCATGATGCCTCATGGGGAAACAAGAGTGACCTATAATAACAAACAACCTTGTGTTACACTTATTTACTGCTGCTAGTGTTTAATTCCCGTAGGTGTAAGTTTTATGTGATGAGTCAGAACAAGGGGAAAGCAAGTTGGTAATTTAATTAGTTAAGGACTTTTATTTATGTCGTGTTCGTAGTGGAGAATAAGAATAGTCCATAAACTCAGATTTTTAATTTGATAGACTTAAATGACATTTGGTGTCGACATAATAAATAAACTATTACATGGGTGAAACAAAACTGGCGAAACTTGGGTGTACTTTTGGGACACCCCTGCTTACCCCTTCGGGGAAATTCATAAATAATCTAGTTACCGAGTGACTCTCACCAAGGACCACTGAATCATTATCAGCAGGAGGACCTTCACTGTTTTCGTGTTGTCTCTGTACTATTAATTATTCATCGTGTTATTTTTTCGTCTAGCAAATTAAAGAGTTTATTAGGTACTCTAATCCATACTAATATTATGATTACGAAAGTAACTGTGTCCGTTACTTTTTCACGCCACGCCAACGGCTGAACGGATTTCGACGACATAGGATACTTTTTATCCCGGTACGATGTACGTTTCCGTGGGACAATTCCAACTGATAATACCGACCTTTTGCCTCCGGGTGAAGCCACGGCATAATCAGCCTATAATATTCCCACTGCTGGGACACAGGCCTTCTCTCTGAGGAGTGGGCCGTAATCCACCACGCGAGCCCAGTGCGGCTTGGTGGATGTCACATGTCTTCGAATTTTTGGTTCTAGGACATGCCGGTTTCCTCTCAAAGCCACGGACAAAAGCGAAACTGGCTGATAATATCAAAATTGTATTTTCAGTGGTAGTCTTTAAAAAAAATCCCTGAATATCCAGAATCCAGAGGCACAAAAAATGCTGCAAAAAAATTATTAGGATATGCAATGATAAACTAACTTATCAAAGTTACTCTAGCAAAATAATATGTTTTGAGTAAGTTAATTAAATGTCAGGTGCTCAATAATATGGACTACTATTGCGTAACTAATTTTTTTTTTTTTTCCTTGGGGACATCCTCATTGATGTTATGTCGGACTCCTACCGACTAAAACCCCACTGTTCCTACTTCTACCATGAGTCGGGGGCCCGGGAGATACTATTGCGTACCTGACATTTAACTTGTTTTATCTCATATTAATTACCTACTAATATCAGCCATCCAAACAGTGCACTCATCATACTAAATACTCAATTCATTTATTAAAATGTTAATTGTTTTTATTTTAATTTCAGACTGATGAGAACAGCTTCCTACTTCGCCTGAGGATTGTAGGGGCTTACTCATTGGCTAAAAAGGATATATTTGGTGCTAGGTGAGTTTTCATTTACGTTTAATTTTTTTTTTTTTTAAACTGACTATTTTCCATAAACGACTGCTGAACGTGAAGTCCAGGGGGCTGTACTATGAAGTATTAATGCCATCATTATTCCACTACGAAATAAAATATAAGTAAAAATCTTTTTAAAAGTTAAATAAAAGTAAAAATCTTTTTAAAAACAAGCTTTAATGAACTAAAAAGTACTAAATAAAACTTACGTAAACAATAGAACTATAATATTTTCTTAAAAGCTTGAGGCTCATCTTCAAGTTTAGTGTAAGAAGAACATTTACGCCTCAAGCTTTTCATCATCAGGCCCAGAACACCACCTAGTGTCAAAGCGCTTGTTAATACATGACTAATGAGTCCAAACACGATGGTGCTGTCTTGTTTGATTGAGGAGTTCTCATGGCCACCTTCCGGCTCCATCATCAGGCCCTGAACACCACCTAGTGTCAAATTACTTGTTAATACAACATGACCCATGAATCCAAACACGATGGTGCTATCGTGTTTAATTGAGGAGTTCCCATGGCCACCTTGCGGCTCCATCATCAGGCCCAGAACACCACCTAGTTTCAAAGCACTTGTCAATACATAACCATCGAGTCCAAACACGATGGTGCCATCTGGTTTGATTGAGGAGTTCCCATGGCCACCTTGCGGCTCCATCATCAGGCCCAGAACACCACCTAGTGTCAAAGCACTTGTCAATACATAACTAATGAGTCCAAACACAATGGTGCTATCTTGTTTGATTGAGGTTTTCCCATGGCCTCCTTCTAGCTCCATCATCAGGCCCTGAACACCATCTAGTGTCAAATTACTTGTTAATACAACATGACCAATGAGTCCAAACACGATGGTGCTATCTTGTTTGATTGAGGAGCTCCCATGGCCACCTTGCGGCTCCATCATCAGGCCCAAAACACCACCTGGTGTCAAAGCGCTTGTTAATACATGACCAATGAGTCCAAACACGATGGTGCTGTCTTGTTTGATTGAGGAGTTCTCATGGCCACCTTCCGGCTCCATCATCAGGCCCTGAACACCACCTAGTTTCAAAGCACTTGTCAATACATAACCATCGAGTCCAAACACGATGGTGCTATCAGCTTTGATTGAGGAGTTCCCATGGCCACCTTGCGACTCCATCATCAGGCCCAGAACACTACCTAGTGCCAAAGCGCTTGTTAATACATGACCAATGAGTCCAAACACGATGGTGCTGTCTTGTTTGATTGAGGAGTTCCCATGGTCACCTTCCGGCTCCATCATCAGGCCCTGAACACCACCTAGTGTTAAATTACTTGTTAATACATGATCAATGAGTCCAAACAGGATGGTGCTATCTTGTTTGATTTAGGTTGTCTCATGGCTACCTTCCGGCTCCATCATCAGGCCCTGAACACCACCTAGTGTCAAAACACTTGTCAATACATAACCCACGAGTCCAAATACGATGGTGCTATCAGCTTTGATTGAGGAGTTCCCATGGCCACCTTCCGGCTCCATCATCAGACCCTGAACACCACCTAGTATGAAAGCACTTGTTAATACATGACCAATGAGTCCAAACACGATGGTGCTATCTTGTTTGGTTGAGGAGTTCCTATGGCCAACTTCCGACTCCATCATCAGACCAGCAAAACGGTATATTTTTTTCAAAATTTCTCGGTAGTTGTATAAGTACAGCACAATCAGATGCCAGGAAGTGCTTGAAAAATGGATGACAATTGGAGTAACTAGAAACACATATGGCCACCTTCCGGCTCCATCATCAGACCTTGAACACCACCCAGTGTCAAAGAACTTATTAATACGTAACCAATGAGTCCAAACACGATGGTGCTATCTTGTTTGATTGAGGAGTTCCTATGCCCAACTTCCGGCTCCATCATCAGACCAGCTCCATGGTATCATTTTTTCAAAATGTCTCTGTAGTTGTTTACGTATGCCAAGTTTCAGCTCAATCAGATGCCAGGAAGTGCTTGACAAATTGATGACAAAAGGAGTAACCGGAAACACATACGAACAGAGCAAGCTAATATAAAGCTTGTAAAAAGGATGGTGCTAGCGGCCTTGTATAGCTCCGTCTCTTACTAACACTGGAAAAATGGTGGCATTAATACGTCGTAGTATAGGTGGGTCCGATCCCGGGACGTCGCAAAGTTTTATCGGGTTTTTTAGCAAGCCATTAGTAAGTTTTCAGTCGTGAGTCTGGGTTTGTGCCTAGTTAATGGCAATCCGCTCGCCCCAATAATATGGGACTAATAACATAACTTAAAAAATGTAGGTAGTACTAATACTTCTCTGCGTACCTGTCAGGAGGTCTAGTCTAGACGTGATTTTATGTTATTTAAAAATCTGGCCATGTTGCGTCCATCGTCATTGGATATGCGATAAAAGCAGACGTGAATTCGTGATTATGGTATCAAAAACATATATCAATCACCAGTCAGATTATGACAGTGCATAACGAAATACATTTCTCGTATTAAAAATTCTACATAATATTAGTTTTTTTACATTTTGCAGTTCCCTCTCCTGCCCTTATCCAGGGTCAGCGCATTACGTCTTTTTCTTCCATAGATATATTTTCGCCATCATCTCAGTTCACCTCCTTACTAGCCAGTAGCCATATCAGCACATCATCCATCCATCTTTTCTTCGCTCGGGCGGCGGCAAAATTGAAAATACGTTTTGCCGCTCGGCTGTGCTAAATTATGCCGGATCATGCCGACCCGAACAATGGTTTCGCACGCCTTACGTTGCGCGATAATTAGACCAAAGTAAGTATGTTTTCGGGATATCAAGAAATCTAGTTTCAAGATATTAGATCTAATCAGAGGAATGTAATAACGAATTAAGTAAATAATTAGTTCCTTACGAACGAAACGGAACCGGATCTTAAGCTTATTAGTCATTGTAAAAGTATTTACAGTTATGTATGATGAGTTGATGACTAATCGGAGTTACTACTGCTTATCATTTAATTCTTTGAAGCCTTTTACATGAATGAAGTTCGTATGATTGATGGTAGAATAAGTGCTTCTAAACTTTGGATTTAAACTATTGGGCTAACCAATTAATAATTATCTTCTTGAATAAATTTTGTTTGGTAATTATAGGCTAGCCCCCCATCTAGTCTATACTTTATATTTACTAGCTTCCGCCTGCGGCTCCGCCCGCATGATATCTTTATAAATAATAGCCTATGTTAGTCAGTGATAATAAAGCATTCTACTGCCGAAAGAATTTTTAAAATCGGTCCAGTAGTTTTTGATTTTATTTTGATTTTATTAATTACAAACAAAAATATATTTTTTTTCTCTTTATAATATTTTAATTATAATTCGAAACTAATGTTTGTCTGTTACCTATTCACGCTTACACTTGGGGGAATACAGGCGAGATGTTCTATGACGTATACTAAAGCATGCCTGGATTTTGACGGGGTATAAAATATGTCTACATCATGAACACAATCAGGGCCATATCAATGTCCTGTGATGCCGAGATTGGGCGCACGTGGTAGTCAGTACAAGTGTACCCGACTCTTGCCTTGATCGTCAATTGTCACCAAATTGATGGACGGCAGCGATACGGTGACTCATCATTTATTAATATTAACTCTGTCAATCGGCTGGTGGGTTATTAGTAGTGATTTAAATGTTTTCGGAACAGGAATAGTAGCTAGGAATATAAATGTGGTATTATTGGCATATGGGTTTACTAGCTACCGCCCGGCGCCCGTGGCTTCGTACGCGCTTTATGTCGATAAAAAGTAGCCTGTCCTTCCCCAGGGTTCCACGAACAAGTGAAGGATTCTAACGACTGAATCACGACCGTAGGGTCGTTCATTTGCGGGTTAGTCCGAAAGGGATACCGGGACCTTGGCAACAGGCAACTGAAGGAACACGGGTGGGTTTTAGTCAGTAAAAGTCTGACACGCCCTTCCGCTCCACCCAGAGCGGGAGAAGTCATTGGATGATTTCCCACCCTCTGTCGAAATCCGTTCAGTAGTTTAGGCGTGAAAAGGTACAGACAGACAGACAGATGAGTTACTTTCGAATTTAAGTAAGGATAATATTAGTAAGTAGCCTGTCCTTCCCCAGGGTTCCATCTATCTCCTTTCCAATTTTGTCGAAATCCGTTCAGTAGTTTAGGCGTGAAAAGGTACAGACAGACAGACAGATGAGTTACTTTCGAATTTAAGTAAGGATAATATTAGTATGGATAGATATTTCGGTCGCCTAGGACAAAGCCAATTGAATTCTCTTGATGGATTTTACCTCCTAAAAAGGTTGTAGTGGAAAATAGGGTTCATTTTAAGCTCGTCCTGTTAAGTTTCTCATACAAATATTATGTGGCATCCGAAGGGCGGATACCATAAGGACCAATTCTACTTTTGCTGTTTTAAAAAAAGTTATAGACTCTTCAGATAATATAAATTATGTCTAACCATGTCTCTGTTGTCCCAGACGGTTTTAAAACAAACCATGTTTCGACTGCATAATTAGCAAAAGAGTAGGTAATAAATCTGATTGCTGATATCGGTCAGCGTGGCAGACTGGTATACACTAACGAGGTGGCGCCGAGTCGGGTGACGGCCGATCGAATCCGCCGAATTAGTGACGTCACGCATATTATAGGTATAATACCTACGTATTATGTAGGCTTTATAAATAGGCGGTACCTATGATTACTTACTCACTATAGATTGGTCGATGTGGTAGACTCGTCATTGAAATTATTAGAATGAAATTAGAAAACAGAATTTAATGCGCTGAGCAGATGATGGACAATTTGTCCGCGGACAATTTGGAATCGTTTCATTTTGTCCTACGTGCGCGTTAGATTTCCATAAGATTCCAAAGTGTTCGCAGACAAATAGTCCATCTTCTGCTCAACATCTTAGTAAACAATATGGATTAGTCTACAGGTCTAAAGTGCTTTTAATTCATGAAGGAAACTGAAGGTGCTACTAACGGCCCAACCCAAGAGGGTGGTCCTATTCTAGGTTGCTCGCGCTTTACCACAATTGTATCTTGAACACACCCGAAATAATATGCTGCCTATTCATCGTACCTTGCTTATTTTGATAAGACAATAAAATAAATATTATATAGATATAATCGGACTATAGTCTCGTCGAAGAGGTTCTCAATTCGTCAGTATGTATTTTACGCGATTACTCCGCCAATTATGAATCGATTTTGATGATTATTTTTTTGTTTGGTAGGTCATGCTTCAGAGGTGGTCCCATATAAATTTTATTAATTTTGCTTGCGTAGTTATTGAGTTAGCTTCAATAATTACGTATTTTTCCCACTTTGCTATGTAGACGATATAATTATTTCACTCCGTCACTGTTATTTACATAGCAGATAACGGTATACGAATTTGTGTGAGGTAGGTACCATAACTAAAAAGTGAAAAATAAAAACTTTTTACAACAAAAAAAACAACCGACTTCAAAAAACAAACACAAAACAGTGAAAAATAACTTTAATTTCGGAAGTCGGTGGCAAAAAACGAAAATTGAAAAGCAGAGACCGACTTCCGAAATTAAAGTTATTTTTCACTTTTTTGTGTTTGTTTTTTGAAGTCGGTTGTTTTTTTTTTGTATTGAGTGTGGGAAATCATCAAATGACTTCTCCCGCTCTGGGCGGAACGGGAGGGCGTGCAGACTTACTGACTAAAACCCACCCGTGTTCCTTCAGTTGCCTCTTGCCAAGGTGCAAAAGTACCCCTGCTCTAACTAAACTATACTTCTAACGGAGCCTAGGCTGAAGCTTATAGTGGCTGTTTCTCCGTAAGTCTCTGGTCTCACTCAAATGATTGCTATACTTCATTGCTCTCTGTAAAATTGGACATATTGGTTTAGTTATCACTAATACCCCTGATAAAGGGAGCCTTCATGAGAACAAAATCTCTTTGCAGGTCTTCGATTTACACGGCTGGGTATGACTGGCCAATACATTCTACAACTCCGAAATACATGAATTCTGTTATAATACATTGACAGATATGTACTTGAAGGCGCAGATAAGGCCGCTCGTAGAATGCATCGACTGATATGCTGGGGTTTTTCATCGTAATCGCCCCTTCGTAGGTCTTATTCTTAATTGGTGCTGTAAAATTGCTAATCGGTAAAATATACTTTGTTCTTGTCATAACTCGCAAGCTCTTAAGCAGATTATTTTTGTTGGTAATAATATGTTCCACGAAGCTGACGTAGCACTCTATATTTTTCTGAAGCTGTTATTAACTTTGCCCAATGATGATCGTCTATGAGGACCCGTCATGAGGTTGTCTTTGCTTCGCCAGACTTACCTCAAAGACTTTGATAACCAGAGGCTTTATGAATACCTCGACCTGACCTTTTTGCTGTTTGTTATTATCGAATATTTGACATTTCGAGACAATGACAACATCATGCCTGTCCACAAAGGGGTTGTCAGGGGTGCATAGTATTGTAGACCCTCATGTTGCCAGTTATGTTTAAGCCCCATGTAACATTTCGAGACATGTTACCATGAAGCTTCTTCAAAGACAATGCGCTGATCATTCCATGCCCTGCAGTGCCCTTGAAAAATCATTACGCACGAGCAACCTTTGTAAGTGAAGTGAACGCAGGGGTAACGTTACGCTAGGATGAAATAGAACAATAATTATAATCTTAAAAAATATTCTGCTGTATTGATATTATGCGTTTTGCTGCTACCACATTTTATTTTACCTTGAGTAATTAGTTATAGCAGTCTAATAGCAGTACCATTGTACTAAGCAGTAACGTAGGGCGAATTTAATTCAAGACCGCTTTGATTCTGCGACTAAATCAGGACGACTAACTAATAGTTTGCCGACGACATTATATTTATTTATTTATTAAAACTTTATGCACAAGTAAAAACTACTGTACAAAGGCGGACTTAATGCCTGAGGCATTTTCTACCAGTCAACCTTAGGGTGATGCAGCAGGCGTAGCATGAGCACCGTTTTGTCGACGGAAGAGTAGACAAAAATGACGTTTCCTGTAGATAGTACGACGGCAGCAAAGTAGAAAGAGTCAACTGTACTTTTTAAGACTCTTTTAAAAATTTCGACTCAGAATTCTTTGTTTTGTCATAGGATTTATCGGTTGTCAGTGTGATTTTGACAGTAAGGATAGAAAACTTTCTTCCGAAATAGTCTACATATAAAAAGACGTAGACAAAGATCGTTAGAAATGAAAGACAAAATGACAGATTGTAGAAAGATTTCTACGCTGGATGTCAAAAATGAAGAAACGAACTGTCACTTTATATAGAAAAAGCTATGTCTATTCTTCGTAGAGATAGAAAGCGCCATGCTACGCCTGCAGAGACAGACATGGCAGGTGCAACATAAGATAATACATATAACTTGAAAATAATTAATAATAATTAAATAAACATACATGGATACATACATAAACATAATAAACATACATAGATACATACATATGAACAAAATAAACTTAGTTGGGAGAAATAACGACAGGTAGGGGAGAAAACGAATCCAGCAAATTAACGCTGGGATGATTCTGCCAACTTCTTACGAATATGTTCACGTGCCTTCACTTTAAAGGATAAGCGACTAGTTGCCGTCCTGATGTCCAGAGGGAGCGCATTCCACTACAGACATTATACAGACGGACAGTTTTGTAAGGTCGGCACTTGCCGCATCCACTAGAGTTCAAAATTGCGAATTATCATAAGTTTTAAGCAGTAGGAATCTCGTATACTTCCACCTTCCTCAGATGGAGGGTATCCTGGAGGTTCCATACAAAAAAGCCTTCTAATTATAGCATTTTGTATTCATTGATGAAACCAAATAACAACACTGTTTGTTTGTATGTTCCAGCGACCCTTATGTGCGGGTGGAGCTGCAAAAGGTCGATGGTGACGTCACCATTGAGACGTTTCTCACCAAAACCAAGAAAAAGGTACTTCATCCTAGTCTACTATCCCTTTATTTATTTTTTATTTATTTATTTCTTAACCAAAAATATTTCCTTTCTCTTCTTCAACTGCGGGAAATTCCCTGCCACTCTCCTCTCTCATTTGTTTCTATACAAGGTGTAAGGGTAAACACCGTTGTCACTCAGACCATGTATTGAGTAGACTTAAATATAAAAATAAATGACCGAGTATCAACAAAAAAAAAACCATTTATTTTCATTAAAAGATTTTAAAAAGTTTATATCCGACACCGTCCGCAAATTCATGGATATGCGCCCGAGGTCGCCGCCCCTCCTACCTACCTACACAACACATGAATAAATACACAATAGCGGTCGCGCTCGCGGTCGGTCAGGTCACGTCCCGCGTACCCCGCCCGTGTTGACACGTAAGTTCGTTGCCCTAGCGCGTATGGTGAAATTATCTTGTGGTAAAAAGGTAGATTTTCTTTAAAAAAAAAACGTTGTAATTTTCCATTGATTTTACGTTCTATTTTATGAAAACAAACCACTGGTTTCAAGGATAACGGTGTTAACCCTAACACCCTGTATTTGTAATAATCGAGTAATGAGCATAAAGGTCACAAGGTCGATATCACAACAGGACTTTTGTATTTTTAATTTGATGCATGATTTTTTGTTTTTCAGACATTGAACCCAACATGGAATCAGGAGTTTGTATTTAGGGTGAGTATGGTATTATTTCTAAAGTTTAGTGACATTGGTTATGTTGAACAGGGGGCTAAAAACGGCCACATTCCCAGCTGTCATTAGCAATTCCTCTAATTTGACACAAAAGCAATTCTTAATTTGTGGACCATTTTACGAATCTCCATTGAAAACTGTCAAAGATTAATTATTTCGTAATATGGATTGCACGCAGATCATAAAGAATTGTCAGTTTGTGACATTTTACGATGATTCATAATATTTTCCTATTATGATTCTGCCAAAGTGACCGTTTTAAGCCCCCTGGGCTGTTACACATTACAGGGCTCGTTAGTAGTTTATTCGTATTTTCCTTAAATGATGTGGACCTCAATTTTGGAATAGTTAAGATACTGAACAAATTATTTTATGTAGTAGTAATTTGACAAGAGTTTGTTCAGGGAAGGAAAATTCCGTTTTAAAGTATATTATACGTTTGTGTGGTATGTTTAAAGTCTAAACAAATGCATGTCAGTAAACTTCTTTTTTATGAATAAAAAAAAAATTAAAAACTTGAGGGCTATTAGCCGATTTGGCCACTCATAAAAAAAGCAAGCTGATCAACATTTGTCCCGTCTCTGTGTGACTTATACCTTTGCCCTGATTACACGAACAACTGTCCTCCCGCAGGTGAAACCCACAGAACACAAACTCCTAATCCAAGTGTTCGACGAGAACCGCCTCACCCGCGACGACTTCCTGGGCATGGTGGAGGTGCCGCTGTCGTCGGCGCCCACGGAGACGGCCGCCAGCGCGCGCCCCAACGTCGTTAAGTACCCGTTGCGCCCGCGCAGGTCTGTGTAAGTAATACTCTAAGCATGCTGTGGGCTTCGTATTACAATTTTTTTTTTAGTTGAAGGATGATTTGTGCTGAATTGAACTAGATTTTGAGGTTTTGATATGAATAATGTAGAGACATTTTTAGCAAATATTATTAATTTATATTTGCATTAGGTTTATGAAATTTTGAAACAAAATTACACACATCATCAAGCCTGTTTTCCAAGGATTGGACCGTGACACCCACATTTCGCCAGTTGTCTTTGAAACAACATTATTTTGTGGAATTTCGTAGTAAATTATGAGAGAATGGAATTATTGCCAATAATTCAAAATGCATTTAGCATCATTTTATATCTTACCAGATCCAGAATGAAAAGTAGCCTATGTCCTACTCCAAGTCATGGTCTACCCATATGCCAAATTTCATCCAAATCGGTTCAGCTGTTTTAGCGTGAAAGCGTAAGAACTTTCGCATTTATATATTAGTTAGGATTAGGAAGTTAGGATAGTTAGGATGAATGCTTTAAGATACACAACATAAACATAAACATATACACAATAACATTAGTATACAAATTCCAGTAAAATATGATGTGAATACACGACAAGCCAAATCAAAATCACTTCAAGTGCCACGCAAAAGTAACTTCTATGGCAGGCGTACTGCTTCTTTCTTAATACCAAATTTACTAAACCAAATACCTGTAGACATTAGAGACTCAATGAATAGTAAAAATATAAAGCGTAAGTTGAAAGACCATTACATCAACTCGATTATAACTTAGCGCGTTGATCAAATCTCAGGCTATGGCATGCTAAGACAGACCCCAGTGGTCTAATTGTGTGCTTTTTTTAAGGAACTTATTGTACCAAATTTATAAAAGAAATAAATAAATAAATAAATAATAAATACCTGCCTACTACTAAATACTCTTGTAAAAGCAACTTTTTCGAAAATCAAGCAATAGGTTATTAGAATTCATTGATAATTTGTGTGACCTTAAAATGCATAATCATTCGACATAATTATGTCAATGTTGATTTTTGACTTAAAACGGATATAAATTTAAATTCAATAACATACAATATTGCAGTTCTCAGTATTTTAAACTAAAAGATAAGATATTATTCCTCGTAGCGGTATGAATCATCCTTATTAACTTTAGCTACCCGACCTAACTCTGAAG
Source organism: Lithophane semibrunnea (assembly GCA_947363905.1). Lineage (NCBI taxonomy): Eukaryota > Metazoa > Arthropoda > Insecta > Lepidoptera > Noctuidae > Lithophane > Lithophane semibrunnea. The sequence continues at coordinate 15,981,341 of OX376205.1, forward strand.
GTACCTATATTATTTTCTACTTATTATTTATTTGTGCGTATTTACTAACAAACGTTCGTGTGTGAGTGTGTATTGCTAATAACGTGTTTGTTCTTCTTAATAAGTGATTTCCATGATCGAACGGCGCTTTTTTACCGCGGAATGGATTTACAAAGCTCGGCTAAGAACTGAGAGTTCAAAATCCAACAGCGCTTTTTCAACGCGCTGGGGATGCAGTCCGTTGGATTCTCAATCCTCGGCACAACGCAGAGAGTTAAAAATCCAGAGCGTGGAAAATAAACTCGCGTTAATAAAGCGCCCTTGCGAACGCTGGCTAAGAGTATCCCTTGAACGCAATTTTTGGCAGCACAATACTTCTGTTAGACGTTCCACATTCAATGTCCAGGAGGCTCATAAGCAGTGATCGGTAAAGCGTGAGCTAATGTACCTAAAGTTCAAAGAACACAAAAGTGACAAAAAAAGTGGAGACTTCCTTACGACTAAAATATTTTTTCGGGTCTTATACTTGGTAAGTTTATGAATTTTACATGACTTTTAAGACATTATAAACATTAAACTATTTAATTTTCCAAATTCAAACAATTTTTCTAAACTTTTTGAAAATAATGTAAATCGAGCATACTTTTTTTTAAAACAGAAACAGTAAATTAATTCAATAGTTGTTTTACTTTATTAATTTTGGTTGTTAGTCCCGAAAATATATATTTCGTAAGACGTCTCCACTTCTTCTCTGCTCTTTTTTGAACTTTAGGTATTTTAGCTCACCTTTTTCCGATCACTGCTCATAAGTCATGTGTATTCCTTTTTTTTCACAATAATAATGGTATATAGAAAGATAATAAAGAGTGCGCTATATAATGCCACAGTTTGGATAAATGTGTGTAATCAACTAAAACCAGCCAACGCTCAATAATTAAATGAAATAAGAAGACTGGGCAATGAAAAAAAAATCTGCGACGCCTTTGACACGTAGGCAGAGGTCCTGTACGATGTCTGCGAGGTTTGTGATTATGTCTTTGAGTCATTTAAGTTAACTCTTTTAAAAGTCAATTGTCTGTGTAAAAGCTTAGTAATTCTTAACTAAGTGGATGGATTTTGATGCAGATTTCATCATCATTTAGAGAATTCCTTGAAAATGGTTTAAATATTAGCAGGAATCCGAGTCCCGGGCGGGTTGTCAGTAAATATTAATTGGGATTACATTATGTCTTTATTTTTTATTGACTGGGTGTTTTAATTGGCTAAGCAACTAATAAATAATTTGCTTTTTAACCTACAAAACCAAGATTTATTTAAAAGATTATGTGGTAATCCAGTATGAGTTGTTTAGAGCTTGTGACTACCCTGCTAACCCCTTTGTATAACTATCGTGTGCTTGAAGTGTTGTGTTATTTGAGTATTTATTATGTGTTAACTAAAGTATTATGTTTTCAATTCTGCTGTAATGTCGGTAAAGACAAGAGTCTGAAGATCTACTTATTATGTGATTAATAATGATAGCATCCGCCAGCGGTTTCGCCCGCGTGATATCTTTATAAACTATAGCCTACTAGCTTCCGCCCGCGGCTTCGCCCGCGTGGTATGTCGATAAAAAGTTGCCAATGTCCTTACTCAGGTTGCCATCTATCTCCTTGCCAAATTTTGTCGAAATCCGTTTAGTGGTTTAGGCGTGAAAATGTAACGTACAGACAGATTTTTAAATCGGTCCAGTACTTTTGGAGTTTATTACAAACAATTATACAAATCTTTTCTCTTGGTAATGATAAATGTTATAATTTTTCTAAACCTAGTTATGTCCATTATTAATTCAGGAAGTATTATTTAATATTACAGTACAGGGTGTATTTATATGAATGATTTGATTATCTTTCAATATAAGTACTAGTCCACGTATACTAGGGCGTATTTCTATTTGAAAACAACTACAGAATTATGAAGTTCTCATTGTACTATACAATTCCAAGGATACAATGTTTAAAGAACGAGAGCGCGTTCATATGACTCGAATGTCATCGCGCGCTGATCGAGTAGCCTATAAAGTCGCCTTTATGCTTCTTATCATAATGTACATTATATTCTCTATAATAAAGCGTTATATCATTAACACTTTGAGGGACACTAAATACCCCAGACGTAATAACAATAAAACTTCTATTGTGTGTCGTTCAACTGAATAAGAATCTGTACTGTATGACAAGAGGTTTAAAGTAGGAATTCCAAAACATCTGAGGAGAGAGCGGTGTATGCGCTCGTGTGTATTCTTTCTCTTTCTAATACTCCTTCAACCATTTGCTTCATTTTATTGTTAATTCTTCATTCCTTCAAACCTTTATTCTGTATCCATCAGCAACTGATCTATCGTTGTATGCCACAGTGCTCGCTCCAGGGTGCGCGGCTACATAGAAGTGTACCACGCACTAGTGGGGCGGGTTGGGGAGCCCGGGACTGAGGAGCCGGCGCCTGAGAATGATTGGGAGCTAGTGGAGCCCTCGCCGCAGCAGGGAGTCGTGCAACCGGTGAGGATACTTTCAATACTTTATTGTTACAGGACTGTTTGCTAATGAGGTGGGTGCCTTTTTAGTATCAGTGACTTTTACTGCGGTTTTCTTTTTTTTTTGGGCGTACGACATTTTTGCTGTTGCGGTTAGAACTTATGAATTTCTTCACGATTTATGAATAGCATGGCTCGACCGCTCGGGTCGCAATCGAGACCCTGTTTCTCGCATTACTCTAAGAGCTTCAGCACACAGAATGCGATCCGATCATTCGATCTGATTTGTAGAGAAGTATTCGATGAACTGTGCGGGTCGGATCGTATTTCGGGGTGCAGAAGCTCTTATTTAGCAATGAGATGTTAAGCCAAAATTTAACTTGCTGACGCCACACTACACATACTGCTTTGGCGCTCGAATGACGTTAACAAAAACGTTTTGTGAAATGTGTTGAAAAAACAAGATGTGTCACGCGTCATAAGAACCTTGGAAAGCTATATTTTTTAACCAGAGCGCAAACTTAAGGGGCCGGCGGAGCATCGTTCTCAACTACGAATCGAGTGCTACAAATGTTGCCCTAGTGTGCCTGTCGGAGCGATACACACAGCTACCGTGAACTGTACGACCACGCACACATTTTCATAGACTTGACATTTGCTTGACGCGATAGCACTACTAGCTATTGAAAATTTATGATAAATTTGGATGTGTTCCGTAATACCAAAAATGATGAATGAAAACTTAATGTTTTTCCAATTCTTTTTCGATAATTTGTAACTTGATAATATAGGCTATGTTTCTGCTGAAACAATATAACAAGTATGTTGCTTATAATACAGAAAAAACAATATGAAAACATGTCATTTACGCAAGTTCTAGTGAATAGAATTTCGCACATGTTTGTGCGAAATTCTATTCACTAGAACTTCATTTTAGGTAGGTTTTTTGGGAAAAAAAAAGATGTAGGAACCTAGATAAATACTATCTCAATCCGAATAACAACACATTCTGGTGGAAATATGCTCAAATTGCAAATGATTTTGGTATTACGTATGTATGGTGAATTCATCTGTCACCGTGTTCTTATGAACAAATTTTAATTTGGGAGCAAACCTGAAATCTGTGCCTGTCCTTTTGACGAGTTATGCAAACACAATTAATGTAGGGAATAGCTGAGTTTTTTTTCGCGATTTCAGGTTTGGTCCCATAATAAATGTTGTTCATAACTCTATGCGTAAAGCCATGTTTCAGGTTGCGCACTGGTTAAAAAAAAAAACCCTGTATATCTCGACTGATAGTCTGTCCTGTCATGTCAGATACTGTCAGTGCGTACACGTTCGTCGCGTCCTCGACTGATAGAAAAACCTGCCACGCCAGATTTTCGTCAGTTGTCTGACCTAGAAAGCATTCTTTTTATAATTATCTCTTCGTACATCGTTGCTTCGTGTTGCTTTGTCGAGTACATGTGTTGAGTGGTTCCTTCGTGGTAGGTCGTGTCCTGCTCGGTTCCGTCGTTCACCGGCGATGACTGGCAGCTGGTCGAGGCCACGCGAGTAGATAGTGTATGTCACCCTTTTTATATTTACAAGCTTTGCAAAGCTCGCTTCCCACGGTGATATCAGCCTCGATCTCGAGTAGGGTTACCATTACTTTCGTCAGTATTTATTTTTTCTAAAAAATCCTCTTTAGTTGAAAATTCCGGACATATGAGAAGGCCGGAAAAGTCCTGACGGGGGACCAAAAAGCCGGATCTGTCCTGAAAAATCTGAACGAATGGTAGCCCTAATCTCGAGTTTGTTCTAGTGTTACTCACGGCGCGTCGGTCCACTTTTATGGGCGCGATTCGTGATAATATGCTGCGTGGGAAGTCAGCTTAAGGATATAAGCAATGTGGTACGCACTAAAATAGTGCGGTTTTTGAGACATTACTGATATTCTAGTTCATATGTTTTGAATTACAAACAAATCGGCAACTTGATTCAAATACCGTTGCTCACAAACAAATTGTAAATACAAGATAGTTAATTGATTCAAGCGTGACTTTGCGGAAATCCATTATAAAATACAATGGACGTAGATTTATATTTAGTAACCTATTCCGCTTAACTATTATTATTATTATTATTTCCCCTTATCGCGCTGATAACGATCTGAGCCGAGTTGGACCGAGCAGTAATCCAGTAAGTGAGTTTGTCGGGCGATATGGCTCACTCTGCGTCCGCTCAGCGTGGCAACACGTTGTGTTCGGGTTCGCGACAAGTCAATCGTCATCCTGAGGATGCCTCGTTGAGAGGTGAAACGCGTGTCTTTCTTAAAGGGTTTTTTTATGACTGTTACTAAATATATCTACGTCTATTGTATTCTTTAAATTGTTAATACGTTTACGGGAATATTTTCACTGTGTTACTGGCACTTAATTGTACTATGAATTTGATTTTGGGGATATTGGTAAGGGATTTGGTTCCATAGTTGAATGGGTTTAAGGTAGTCACGACCGAACGCTAATCAAGCCATTAGCGCTCAGCATGCTCGCTTTAATACCCGTTGTCTTTGTTTCTTTTGCTTGCTTTTAAACCCCTTTTATCATGCTTCCATTGGGAATGACATCCCTTCGTATGACAATGAAACTCTAAGGCCTGACCCAGACCCTATTCACTTGCATTCGCATTTTTCTGTGACTATCCCTTTCTGTGCAGAAGACTTTACTGTTCTCTCTCGCTCTATTGTAGGATGTTCTTGAGCGACAGAAAAGATTATTGTTACAGGACTACGCGAATCCAGTTTGATAGGTCTGGTTCATTTCTTAAAATCTAATTTAATATTGAAACATTGTCTCGGTCATAAAAGTCGCAATTCTTTGATGATTATGTCCCATTATCTAGTCTCGACGAACTTCCACAGAGCATGACCAACTGCATGCATATGCTCGCATGTCTAGACAAGTAAATAATAGTGCGACTGTTTGTTCCAGGCGATCGGTGGGGATCCCTTGCCCCCAGGCTGGGAGGAGCGCCAGGACGCCAACGGCAGGACCTATTACGTCAACCATATTGAGCGGTCCACGCAATGGGAGCGGCCTACCTTCATGTTAGTATATGTTGATGATTGAGATGATTTTGATAGAATATAAGTCATATAAGAAAGTCAGTCATATGTGCTGTGCTTTGTGGATCTTTGACAGTCGTTACTTTTTTATGCTGTAATAATGTATAACTGCTTTTTGTTGTCCCAAATAAATAAAATGCAAATATTCGATTTAGCCCTCTCATGCCGATTCGAACAAGTGTGTACCGCCCCATCCAATTATTTGAACCTTGATCAACGGAAATTCGTAAGGACTGACATGTGATCCGGTTTCCGTAAAAGCAACAATAATCAGTAACAACCTGTCCACTGCCCGCGTCAGGCGCAACATGAGCACGGAGTCGCAAGCGGAGCGCATGGAGACTGCGGCCACTGAGTTCCAGCGACGGTTCCACATCTCGGCCGACGACGAGCTGGCGGGCGCCGCGCTCGGCCAGCAGGTACGTGCGGGCGGGGGCCGACTGTTCGTGTGGAGCGGTGCACTTGCGTACAGAAGCGGGTCCCCGGTGCAGACGAGACGGCCGGTGCGGGCGTAGAAAGGAACGGATAAAACATGTAACCGTTTCTTTCCGAAGATCAATCTACTGCGATCGGTACCCGTAATTGGGGCTGTAAACCCGCTTCTTTATGCAAGCACCCTATGGGACGTTTCAGGGTAGAACTGTTATGGTTGGATGTTTGCCGTATTATTGCCGGAATGAGCTGATTTAGTTTAAGGCTTGCTTTCACCACAAACCAATAAATAGCACTAATTTAAAACATCATTCTATTTTTGTTAATCGTTAGAAGTTCACAGAGACAGAACATTTACGTTAAATGTGTTTTGAGACTCGGAACCGGTTAAAGAAATACGGGATAATATCTTTTTATTTCGGTCTTCCTCCGAACTTTTCTTAAGAACATGATCGTCAAGCGATCATGTTCTTAAGAAAAGTAGTAGTAACTGAAACTAACCGGATTATTCGACGGGTGGGGTGTGACGGTAAACGCGTTGCAACTTGTGAGGATGCTGCGCTGAATAAAAACTGAACAGTGCGCGGCGTTTGTTTATCGTGCGTATAAACCGGTTTTATTGCTCTAAACCATTTAATCCGAAAAAGTCTTTATGTAGACTCCTCCTAAAACCGGTTTATAACCACCGGTTTATTCGAACGAAATCGAAAGTAAAGATTTTACTTCACATACTAACGGATTGAAAATTTTACCGGTATCCGAGGCTTGGTTTAGTGATTTGTGGTGCAAGCGGGTCTAAGGGCTCTTCCAAACGAATGGCGCAAAGGTTTCTCGACACAACTGCGACTGCAGTCTACATACCAACGTCAACATTCGCAGTTACCTCTGTGCCGTTCGTCTGTAAGAGTTCTAACTGGGAAAACGATAGTGAAAAATTCGTTTTCAAGTATTTTAGTCAAAAGTTGCATCCAGGTTGGAAAATGGTGAATGCGATGCTTAAATCATATTCTGATCTTTAAAAAAAGTACCTATATGATGGAATGGATTGAAAAACAAATTATATGAGAGGAAATCGTTTATGATACTGGGTGAATTAAGATGAAGCTGAGAGCTTGAAGTGCTGATGCATGAGAATAATGATATTTATTTATATATTAGGGTCGTGGCTAAGTAACAACAGCCACACGGGTCGATCCATCAGGTTAAGCTACGCTTTCCGGGGGTTGGTCCGTGGATGGGATTACTCCTCCGTGCATCGGGAAACACGTTAGCCGCTGGTCGCCAGGACCAGTCATTCGTAGATCTTTGACAGTCGTTACGGGTCGTCAGAAGCCCGAAAGTCTGACGATACCAACGGGCATCGTATTACCCAGTTACTGGGTTGTGGAGGTCAGATAGGCAGTCGCTCCATGTAAAACACTGGTATTCAGTTGCATCCGGTTAGTCTGGAAGCCGACCCCAACAGTTGGGAAAAGGTTAGGCAGACTGATTTAGATATAAATGTTTATCATAATTAATATTGAAGGTTAACCAGTCCATTACGGCAATATGCGGGAATATCTATTTGTTCTAAAATAATTATAATTATAGGTCAATTTATATCATCAATATCGCTTCTATGTATTCAATTTTGTAATATTTAATGCAGAACACTGCTAATAACTTATTAATGTTACTTTCGGACTTAAAGGGCGTAAAAAACGCCGAATTCAATGTTCTTTGCGCAAAATTAGCGGCGGTATTGGTATAACACTGAAATACGCATGCGTACTATAGACGTATTCATTGAGATAAGTCATAATTTGTTTAATTACGAGGATTTATGTTAGTTTCTGATTCCGTTAGTGAATATTTTGTTTCGCAGCATGGGCTTCAGCGATATACATTATGTACTAACAAGACATCGATACAATCATTATACTTTTCTATGCTGGGAGTCTGAATTATCGAAGAAAACCTACATTATTAAAAAACGTAGGATAAAGTTCTAACCATAAAAGTTATCATTCAAATATAGGCTTTATCACAACTTAGTATGGTTTACATTTTAAACTGATGTTAGTCCAGTTGAAAATATAAACTTTATTCTACGCTTTTTGGTAAAGAGTTTTACTATGTTTCAGCTAGTTAATCACATGCGAACAATAAAAATAAAAACAAAATGCTGCTATCATATTCAGACTTCCAGTAACTATTCCTTAGCCATGTACTCATTTTTATTTACTTTTATTTGCACTCAGCAGCTAATTCTTTTTAAAATTAATCTCTATTGGGTCTCCACTAGAGCATGTTTTCGTTAGCTTCAACTTCAATATTATACTTAAAACTAAATACACGTTTCACTTCAAATATTATAATACTATTATTATTGTTATTTACAAATATGTTGCATGATTGGTTAAGATTGCATGTTCGCTTGCCGCAGTAAAACTAATGCCCGTTTTCACTAACGACACAAATCTTATGCTTAAATAAAAACGCGCTCTTGGATTATCAACGGTCGGAACAGCGCAGAGAGTTGTAAATCCAACAGTGCAATAATATTTAAGCAATTGCATTTAGGTGTTAGTGTTAGTAAAACGGGCGTAAGGGAGTTTATTGACCTCTCTCATTAAGGAAATGTGCCATTTTTTACGAGGGGTTGCCAAATATGTTAAGGTATTGTAAGGACAGTGACAGATTTATGCGCAAATATTGGCGCTAAGGCTTGCGCTATCAACTATAATATAGGTTTGAGGCTTTGCGCAATTCGCAAATATTTTAAAAATTGCTTCATATTTTGTGGCTTTGCTTGTCTCTGTCAAATGTTTGGCGCTGACCTTATGTAATTGACAGATAGTTGTAAAGACGATTCATTCTGTAAAAATAATTTATTAAGGTTTTACGCTGTATTTAAAAAAATGTTTTAAAATGAGTACATGGTTTCACATTAGGACATTTTTCTGAAAGGTTTTTTACAATTGATTGTATGTTAATCTGAATTGTTAATTCGCAAAATAATAAAATGTATGGTAAAATTGTAGAAACAACAATGTGTTTTTTATGTAAGATCTTTCAGGAAATTTCACATAGCCATTCATACATACAAACACTAATTTATAATCTGTTCTCATCGGTTCGGGTGTTCCATAGACATCCACTGTGTTGTCCTCACTTTCATAGACAATTCTACAGCACATTGATGCTTCACGCTTACAAGCCCAATGTTTATCTGGGAAATAATGAATATGGGCCACAAACTTAAACGTGCAGTTGAGAAAGCAAATAAACAGTCATATTTTGTACAAAAAAGAGATTTGTTGAACTGCACGAATAAGTTTATGCGTCAAGTATTATCCAATGTAAATGTCTAACAGGAGGATATAAGCAATAGAAGTGTGGACACTAACTCGACCGACCCCACGCCGTTTTCAACACCGATCAGATCGCCGGAACCCGTCGCCGTTCCCGACACCGCGGTGACGAACGCGCCAACTAATAGTATAAGTGATGAAACCGACTGTGATAATAATTTAAGAAACAATACGATACAGGAGGAGGATGACGTTGTGTGCGCTAACGAACACGTTACCGACGCTCAAAGTGACGCCAGTGCTAGTCAAAACACAGCGAGTGAAACTACTGAGCATGCAGAACAAAATGAGATTACAAATACAAACACAAGTGAAGTTAATGTGAACAGTACTGACGAAGTAGACGATGTAGTCACAGCTACTGATGACCGAGACAGTGACAGTCGAGGAGCGACGGAGAACGTTACAGAGGTACATGAAACGCGTAACGAGACAGAAATAAATGAGACAGAAACGCGAAATGAGACAGACACGCAAAATGAATCAGAGACAAATGAGACAGTAGTCACTGAAAATACCACAGAAAATGATATGGAAACGCAGAGTGCGACAGAGATAGTCACAGAAAACACGACAGAAACTCAAAGTGCATCAGATATAGTCACAGAAAATGCGACAGAAGTAACAGAAAATGAGACTGAACCTCAAACAGCGCTACCTCAAACAGAAGTAGTAGTAGAAGATGCGTTGACATTCGATGAGAATCACTTCAGTACGCCAACGGGGGCCTCGCCCGTGACGACACCGGGGGCCCGGCGACGGAGGACCACCACGAGCTCGATGGAGGACTCTGAGGTAAGACACCGGAGGCCGCGTGCGGGCCGCGATGCGATGTAGCCGGTACAGGCTTGTTTGGTACGCAAAAGAGCATTGTAGGTGGAAATTGTATATGTGAAAAGGTATTTGGTGTCATCTATTTCGAAGCGAATTAATTCTTTAAAAATTTTGCAAAATACATACGGTAAATGACCTTCAAAATGGCATATCAAGTTTTAGAAAAAAGCTCAAACCCAAACTGAAAGCATTTATTTTAATGTCGCTCAGTTAGAAAGTTGGAGCAAGTTGCCCGTCCCAAAACACAGATCTCTATGGAGAAGAACGGGCAAGACATTCATTAAAAAAAAGTGTCTGTCATATTAATGGCTGCGTACTGTAACTATAATTTGATTTGTCATCTATTTAGACGCGTCGAATATTTTGGGTTTTGTTTGAAAATAATATGAAAGTGCGACGTAAATGTCTGTGTATGTTTTTGTTCTTGTTCGTTTCTCGATACTAGGATTAATCTATATAGATTATTATCTGTAATGTCAAAACCTTTTGCATTCAAATATAGACCTTCTTAGAACACAGTACGGTATATAATTGCGTCGCAACCCGCACTAGGCCTATGGCGGAGTGCTTTGGGAAATTGTCTATGAGTAAGTGTGAGGCACAACATGCTACTGTGATGTCTGCTTACGTCACTAACACTTGAGGCCACGCGTCGCGCCTTTGACTCACCGACAAGCGACAAGGGTAATACTTAGGTACTTAGGCTGTTTGTAGCACAAGTTTTTGCTAGTTTTGCAACGTTGCTTTCGCACTGCCGTGCTTTGAATTCGAATGAATATTCTTGAAGCTTGAAATCTTGATTAAAATGCGCGCAATGAATTGTTCGTTGCGGGCTTTGAAAATGACTTTTTAATTTTCTGCTGAAGAGCTTTGGAAAGCACCAAAACTTATCTTGTTTGCTAAATTATGAAACGAAATGGAAATATTTATGGCTTGTGCTACAAACTTTGGAGCTGTTGTGAACTGCCAAGCTATGAAACCGACATAATTACTTTGAGTACTTGATACTTATAAAAAAAACACTTCTTTGTGCGGTTATCGTATAGATTGCAGTTCACAGCAAAAATATGAAAAAAGAAACGCGTTCATAATAACACAATTTAACAATAACTAAGCTAATTTGACAACGCTTTCGACATCCCGTTCTAATTTGACATTCTTTTCTGACATCGTATTTCTACATACATGTTTGCTTGTGCTGTTTCGCTTGATTAACTTTTTAATGTTAGTAAGTATTCTATTCTGTAGTTTGAGAGTTTGTTTGTTTTTGCTTCGATGTAGATTTTTGGCGGTTTTGAAATTATTATAATGGTATGGTAAGGCTTGGTATGTTTAAGTTATATTTTAAATGTGTACATTTTAGGTGGTATGGGCATTTAAACAGATGAATTATGTTCTTGTATATATTATATCGTATGAGAAAGAAAACTTCTTGGTCTTTTATATAACTTATAACAAAAATCATTTAATAAAATTTCTAAATAATTATTTTTTTAAGTATTATTAACAGATCGAGGTAAAGAGCAGGCCCATTCGGCAAAAAAAAAAGAAATTTTCTTTCATTTGTAATATTGTAAAGATTTATAGATAAGAATACAGTTCAAATTCTACTTTCTCGTCTAAAGCACACACTAGGCGTATTGTTTGGCTACAGTAGTCCCATGTGGCAGTTAAACTGTCAGATTAAATAGAAAGCCAGTCTTGCCTAAATATATACTACTATAACTTTAATAATCCACCCATTATTTTCTGGTTCAGGTGAAATTTGCCAGATAAGAGTTTATTCAAATGTGCTGTGTATTTAGCTTGTTTAGCAGATTGCAATCGTCTAAGCTAGGGGGCTATTATAATAGAGATGATGACAACATTTTTGTCTGCCTGGTAAATTATTAAAAAAATATTGGACACATATTTTTTCTTTTTTTACATATTCAAAAGATAATGGCGATACATTAAGTTAAAATGTGCCATGACGTCACGAGTATGTTTATTTTATTAAACTTGTGATGTAGCGACCCCAACTTAAATGCGTTTTATCTAAGCCTTTTTTTATTAATGATAATGCAAAAAATATGTGTCTAATATTTTTTTATTATCTGACTGACGGGATAAATAGAATTTCTTATTTTTTACTCTGGCATCATCTCTATTATGTGTAAATATGTATATATTTTGCACACATGTAAATAACAGTGTACTGTCAAACTGTCAACTGTGTGATTAAAATCCCTTGTAAAGAAAGAAATAGTTTGAATTGTCTATTTATAATTAATTCAATCTTTAAATACTTAGTAATCTCGATCCAAACGTTTGTCAGTACACGCACCACGCTCGAAGCAAACAGGACGGACTGTATAGCCATGTGCGTAAGGTATACAATCCAGTGTTGTTGTTACAATGTGATATGTTTGTAGGACGAGACGGACGGCTCCACAGAGAGTACCAGGAGTAGCAGCGCCAGTAGCACGCAGAGTCAGAACCTGCCGAATAGTGACGGTAACTATACGTGGTTATAATTATTTACGTTTTTTTCGCAGACCGCTACTTCGGTTTTGAAAGATTTACTTCACAGAACATTGTAAAAATAGATTTCCGAAACGTAGAGGATTTAACGATATATGGGTTGCGACACTTTTATTGTTGAATATGAATGATGGTCGGAATTCAAAACACTAGTATCGGCCTACAATACCATTCTTTTGGTGATTTTAATTTTAGAAAAGACATACGTGTCTCTTAAATTAAAAATATTTTATTTCACATAAACCTACATAAGCATTTATGAAACGTCGAAAGCTCGGTTCCAATTGGTTGTTTCCTATTAAGAGGAGCCGGCTAGAAACTCCACAGTTACTCTTTTAAAAATAACAAGGCTTTTACATTATTAAAGTGTCAACAATCAAAACAATGTATTAAACGCCACATTCATATAAGCAATGACTATATATTTATGGCTTGTGTGTGTGTTAGGTCTCCCGCCCGGCTGGAGTATGCAGAAAGCGCCGAACGGCAGGATATTCTTCATCGACCACAACGCGAAGACCACTACATGGATAGACCCCAGAACTGGTGAGCTAGTAGCTTCGCTTGTCCTAGAAGCTATTAAGGTTAACACTAGCGACTGTGTCGACTACACAGCCAACCCAATTTTTTGACTTCATCATCTTCTTGCACTTATACCAATTTATATGAGATCGGCTCAGCATGTCTTCTTCTTCTATACTTCTCTTTCATCTCCGAAGTGAGAGAAGTGCCTTTTCTAGCCATATCATCTTTCACACAATCCATTCGTCGTTTCTCCGGTTTTCTCCTACTCTTAAAGCCATCCCCTTTTACATACAAAACCTTCTTCACAAAATGTTCTACATTCCTCCGCATAACACGTTTTTTAGGAATAATTATGTCATAAACCGTGTGCGTGCGCTAACAAGCAAGCTGTCCGCAGGCTGCGCGTCCAGCCTGCCCACGTCGGCGGCGCCGGCGCCGGCCGAGCCCGACGAGCTGGGCGCGCTGCCCGAGGGCTGGGAGGAGCGGGTGCATACTGATGGCCGGATCTTCTTTATTGACCACAGTGAGTATTGGAAACGATGCTAAAGGGAAGGTTTAAACAAGTAACTTTCAATTTCTTAGACTCGATTTTTCTTTTTCACTTAACCAGGATTTAAAAAAAAAACAAAAAAAAAACTACCACTGTCTTACGCCAGTACATCCTCGGACAGATGAAAATTGACAATCGTTATCTAGCAAAGAAAGGCCACCGTAATCCGGTTGATAAAATCAGCTGATATTTAAAGTTTACGTTATATACGATGGACTTTTCACTGTAACCTTTTTTATTAACAATTTTTTTCCAGTGGCTCCGCCCGCGTGGGCCTCAGAAATTATCCCATGAGAACGTACTACCGCATAACCCAGGACCTGGTCCCAAATTGGAAACCGTGAAAGCGTCACAAACAAAAACACTTTCTCATTTATAATATTATAGTTAGGAGTACTCTCATGTATATTTTGAGTACAAAAAACAACGTTTTTCTTCCAGACACTCGCACTACCCAATGGGAAGACCCTCGCCTGTCTAACCCTCAGATTGCGGGCCCTGCCGTGCCATACTCGCGCGACTACAAGCGCAAGTACGAGTACCTCAAGAGTCAGCTGCGCAAACCGGTACCTTATACTAATACTAGTTTTACCCTTATTTGAAGTTTTCACAAGATTTTTCCTAAGTGTTAGTAAGATACTTTTTTTTTTGTGAATCTGGAGATTATGCTGCGCGTGAGTGAGTGAATAAACAAGCTTTACTCATAAAGTTTGACCTCTCCATAATTAAATAAATATTTATGTGTAGAACTGTTATGTAAACCAAAAATATGCGACTAACCACACAATAGTAATGGCACACTGTCCAAAATTAAGAAAGAGGAAGAAAGACAAGTTATTGGTTTTAATAAAAAAGTCTTTAATAACAATGACTTTGGAAGGTGCAGGTTTCAATATAAGACATCTTCACAAGAGATCTCTCAGTAGCCCTTTCCCTGCATCTCGATCAATCCAGGTGAAGTTCCAACATTTTGTAATCAATATTCCTATTTGTATCTTTCAGAGCAACGTGCCAAACAAGTTCGAGATCAAAGTGCGACGTAACTCAATTCTGGAAGACTCCTACCGTATCATCAGCTCCGTCAGTCGACTGGACCTGCTCAAGACCAAGCTGTGGGTCGAGTTCGAGTCGGAAGTGGGACTTGGTAAGCTATCTACTATCTCTATCTTATCATCTCCCTAGTCTTTTCCTAACTATTTAGGGATCGGCTTGTAGTCTAACCGGGTGCAGCTGAATGCCAGTATTTTTTTACATGGAGCAATTAGTTAATATGTGACCTCCACGACCCAGTGACTGGGTAACATGATACCCCAAACTCAAATCATTTATTTCATTTAAACCAACAGTCAGTCAGAAAGTTGAAGCCCATTCCGTAAAACGTAGATCTCTATGGAGAAGAACGGGCAAGAGACTCTTTTAAATCACGATATTACAAAATCCTGGGTACAATATTTTTGTTGCTTCTATATGTGAAAAGATTTGGTAAGACTGCTTGTCAGATTTTCAGGCTTCTGACTAACTGTCAAAAATTTACAAATGACAGCCGAGATCAATGGTCTGACGAGCTTTTTCAGATACGAAGGGGTCTCGGTATGGACATTGATGGAAACCCAAGTGTAGGCCTGTCTTTGGATTATAGGCTTTATTATATTGTGTGTTAATCTGAGATAACATCGCCTTTTCATCATTACTTATTCCTTAATACTCTATTACAGACTACGGCGGCCTCGCTCGAGAATGGTTCTTCCTACTCTCAAAGGAGATGTTCAACCCTTACTACGGGCTGTTCGAATATTCGGCCATGGACAACTACACGCTTCAGATCAACCCTAACAGCGGCGTGTGCAATGAGGAACATCTGAGCTACTTCAAGTTCATCGGCAGGGTCGCCGGCATGGCCGTGTACCACGGGAAACTGTTAGATGGTGAGTTCAAGGAATCATTATTCAACATTCTCTTTTCCTTATTTCAATTTATTTGTGGTCGGCGCAACATGTCTTTTTCTTCCATACTTCTCTATTAGTCGTCATCTCGAGTCACCCTCTTTTTAATCACATCATCTTTCTTTCTGAGTTAAAGGAATACGTAGCTTTAATAACACTACACAACCTTAGGTCCAGGTGAAAACCAGCGTCAGGCACTAGTTTTCTAGCATTTTTGCTGAACTGCACCTGATTGGCGCAGCCGTGAAGTACACATACAGGACCTGCTTTTATTTCAGAACTGTTTTTTTGTTGTTAAGATTTGTAATAAATGTAGGTATTCTATTTTTTTATTTTCTGTTATGGGCAGCCCTCGAAATATAGACCGTAGTTTTTTTAACCAAGAGAGATTCATGCTATGTTACAGACATCTACTAGAAAAATAGTGTTATTGGGATTTTCAGGTGCCCGAGGAACGGACCTAAGATTGACCCCTGTGGCATACGCATCTGCATAATTATTATAAAGACATCACCTGTTCTGCATATTTAAACATAGTTATATAAAACTGAAGCAAAATATGTATTGAGACAGGAAATAGTAGAATTAATCTTCACTTTGTATTACACTTTGCTTGTGTTTGCGAACTTGTAATGGTGAAGTCAATCAAATGCTTAAGGAAAAACTAATTAATTATCCTATAATGTCCCTTACTTACTTGAAAAATGTTCCAAACCAATTGTTCTTTCTATTTTCAGCGTTCTTCATCCGTCCATTCTATAAAATGATGTTGGGCAAGACGATAGAGTTGCTCGACATGGAATCGGTAGATCTAGAATACTACAACTCACTCATGTGGATCAAGGTATGGTTATATGGCTTTTATTTATTTCTATTTGTCATGTAAGATAATTATGCGTGAATAGATTCAACAGTCAGTGTTGATAACGCACTCTTTTCTTGATTTTCTTTTAGTTGGCTAAAGTTAACGGCAAAGTCACTCATTTATTTTCAAAAGAGTAAAAAAGAGGTATATAAATTGTTAGTGTTGTGGCAGCATCAACAACGCCACATGCGAACTACGCATCACCAATGACGTCACGCAAAATCCTGCATCGCGCAAGCAGCGACTAGTATATATACAACGTCCCGACATCAATCGTCGGGCTGTAAACCACCAGACACGACACTCGTGTGGTCGGAGGAGCCTCCCTTTTCTATGGAGGATGTGTGAGCTATACACGCTGTTCCACATACATCTATAGTGTAATGACACATAGCTATGTTAGTTCTTTGGGTTGCATTGGATCTGGCTTACCGTGAAATCTTTATATCATAAGCATTGTTTATAATCCATATTGTATCGTGTACACACGGCTACACATCAAGCTATACATTGTACGGATATCCTATAAAATGCGAGATCAGCTTATACTGGACATTTATAGCTTGATGTGTATCCGTGTGTACAGTAACTGTTATGCAACCCAGATGGATTGTCTTGTGATGTCGGGGCGGCAAATAAGTTATTATTTAATATTTATATACATTACATGTGAATTATAAGTAAACTATAAAAAAAAAACCTTTGATTACAGGAAAACGACCCGTCAGAACTGTACCTAACATTCTCAGTGGACGAAGAACAGTTCGGTAAGACGATACAACGCGATCTCAAACCCGGTGGCGCCAATATATCCGTAGACAACGATAATAAGGATGAATATATCAAGTTAGTATACTATTCAATTCTTTATTGCATATCACATGTGTTTTAAAAGTTCTTAATTAGCACATCACTGTGAACACCACCGCTGTAATTTAAATCTTGACTGCACCTGATTTATGATGCTACTAAACGTCGATCGTGGCTGGCCGCTACTCAATCTGCCTAGCCTTTTCGCAACTATATTGGGGTCAGCTTCCAGTCTAACCGGATGCAGCTGAATACCAGTATTTTACATGGAGCGAATGCCTATCTGACCTCCACAACTCAGTAACTGGGTAATACGAATGGCTGTCCGCTACTGATAGGAACAAAACATAACCTGATTTTATTTCCACTCCCCAGACTAGTGATCCAATGGCGGTTCGTCAGCCGAGTCCAAGAACAGATGTTCGCGTTCCTCGAAGGCCTCGGAGGCTTAGTTCCTCTCCCTCTTCTGAAGATCTTCGATGAAAACGAGCTAGAACTGTTGCTGTGCGGCATCCAGCACATTGATGTCAGGGACTGGAGAGCTAATACGTTGTATAAAGGAGACTACCACGCCAACCATATCGTGGTGCAGTGGTTCTGGAGGGTGAGTACACAATGGGCCATGATGCTCATATTATTAGTGTTATTATAGGTCTGTGGTGTGAAAATGCCATCCCTAGTACATGAAAACGTGGTCTACATGCTTTGAATATTTTATATTTTGATAAAAAATTGATTTTGATTTTTGAGTGATTATTTCTAGTGAAAATGCCCTAAATAAATTTTAGTTGCGTTGGAATTGGAACAATGTCATGTCTGACATTAAGTTTGTTGTTCTTTGATTACTATCTGGATTCTAAATGTTTTAATAACTCCTATTATACAACAATTTATAAACTTGGCGTGCAACGCCCTTATTCAGGTCCGGCATGATTTTGCACAGCCGATTTGCTTGTGCGGAATCATTCAATAAACTTTGTTATTTCTTAAAAAGTTAGGTAAAAAGAACATCAGTGTCTAATGTCTCCCTTCCTCTCCCAGGTAGTGCTATCGTTCTCCAACGAGATGCGCTCCCGCCTGCTGCAGTTCGTGACGGGCACGTCGCGCGTGCCCATGAACGGGTTCAAGGAGTTGTACGGCAGCAACGGGCCGCAACTGTTCACTATTGAGAAGTGGGGCTCACCTGATAACTACCCGAGAGCACATACGTGGTGAGTACTTGAATAAGTTATTTTTGTTCCTATCGTCATCTAGTAGCATTGAAATTGAAATTGAAATAAATTGAGTAGCGAAGTGAGAAAAGTAGGCGATAATAGTGCCACCAAAAAACCTGGGTAACCAATAGCAATAGCCTATCAATAGCCCACCAATAGCAAAATCCGAATTAAATTAAGATGAATTTATCTCGATTTTGAATTGATATAGGTATATGTCGGAGAATCATAGTTCTCGTTGACATCGTCATCAGTGGTTGTGGGCTTAGTGGGCGTCATCGGGGTAACATGCGAGCACAAAACACAATTATTACTGCTCCAGACTAATTTAGATTTAAAAATATTTCGTCACTTCGCAATAACGTCGAGACAATAATTAACAGTTAATACCGAACAGCGGGTTCAGGGCACCGATCTTACTTTAAGTTTACTCCTAACTCAACGATCCAACTCGATGTCGCTATTATCCAAAAAGAATGTGTGGTCAAAAACAGTCAACCTCCCTGAAAATTAAAGATGGCGCCTCGACCCCGCTCGAGGCACATGCTCTGCTCTGATTGGTCGTTACGTGAATTACAACATTCATAACTTTTATTGGTTAATAAGGTTTTTAAATTATAGAAACATTTAACAAATTAAGAATTTTAAAAGTAATTACAACGTAAATAAGTAATATTGTGCGTTATACATGCAAACAATAATCAACCCGACTCGGCTTCCTCCGACATATACAAGACTTCAAACGTACCATATTTATAAAGATTCGGATTATAACCTCCTTTGCACTTGCACGTTATTGAACGGTCACCATAGCATCAAATGACGCTTCTTTTTCGTCGCGCCTCAAATATTGCTTCCCAGGTATCTAACAAACCTTTCTTGTCCGCAGTTTCAACCGCATCGACCTCCCTCCCTACGAGAGCTACCAGCAGCTCCGCGAGAAACTCATCAAAGCCATCGAGGGCTCGCAGGGCTTCGCCGGCGTCGACTGAGACCTCGCCCTCTCGCCCGCCGCACTGCTGCACTACCTGAGCCGCAGGCTTAGAGGGGACTGACGAGATAGGCTGCATTTTTATATTTAAAAAGGCCAAGGAAACTAGACAATTTGTCGGAAAGACCCGCTGAGGGAGAACGCAAATGACTGTAAAAGATCGGTGAGAAAAGAACGCTCAACGTTGAAGAATTGCGTCGCAAAATTTCTGTAAATAAAAAACGTCGGTTTAAAATAACATAACATTACGCCTGTAATTACCGTAGGTTTAGGCAGAGTTGTACCTATAGTACACCCACATTTTATTTTATTTCTTTATTTTTTCGCCGATTCACGGTCTTCTGCGTTCTCGCTTAACCATAGTCCATAATTGTAAATGTATATGTTGTCTATTTTACTTGGCCAGCTAATAAAATGCTTTATTATAGTCTAGCTAGAGGCCTATGAAAACTTCGGCCATACTTACAACCTTGTCAAACATTACAGTCAAATAATTTTCTGGGACTTATGAAATGTCAGAACTTACTACCCCGTTCTGGAGACGGAGTATAGTAATACTCTACTTACGTCCTGTTATTTTTTGCATGCCGAATATAAACGCTACAAGATTCTTTTGGCGTGTGGCCAAAAATCTGAACTAACGCCGCCATCTTGTTTTTCAATACTTTTCACAAAACAATTGCACTAAATGTTTACCAACAGCGCCCTCTGTTAACGTCATTCGAGCGCCAAAAGATACTTGTAGCAATTAGTGTACATCCTTTTGTATTGATCTCTCCCGCTAGCGCTATCTACCGGATTATTCAAACACCCGCTCAAACCTGGAACAGTTACATACCATCACGCGATACTTATTATAACAGACTGGGCAGAACTCTGCTAACGAAATATACTTATTAATATTATGGTTATGTATTTCTTACTTTTCTTCATTCGTTATTGTGAAGGATGAAATTGCAAATAATTCACTATAATTAATAATAACTGAACATTGTGTATAAATAAACTAAAGATCTTTAAAAGATGAAACAATTTTTACGGACATTATCTTAAATTGAAATTTGAGATAAAACTGAAATCTTCCAACATTAACATAGGATTAATAGGAATGAAGAAAAATTGTAAATAATAAAATTATTAAATGCCCGTAAAAATAGTTTTGTTTTACCAAAATAAAACGGTAATTTAATGTCACTATTGTATCTGAGGAATAAAGTCGTATGTTGAAAAATTTCTGACAGCCTAATCGAAAAAACCTGATTTCGTGTATCATACCTTATTTTTCTAGGAAGTTTTTGCTGTTATCTTATTCAACCAATCACAACCGTAATGAATGGATGAATGAATGGACTAGAGTTGAACCAAGTTTGCCGTAGCGAACGTTAAGTAAGAGAATCTAAACCTGGTTGTTTTTTTTTTAATATTTGTTTCATTTTAACATATTTAAATTACTAGCTTTAACCTTTGCCAATCCTTTGGCAAATAAAACTAACACATACCAACCAAAGCCTACATGATTTGGGACAAAAGACGTAAATCAACATACGTCTTTATTCAGCGGAGCGATAAAATAGAGTTGAGCAAATATTATAATGAATTAAAAATGAGTATAGTAATTCGTACGTGTGATTAGTATTCTAAATGAGTGCCTATCTATATTTAATTGGTGTCTAATCTGCATTATTAATTTTTATTCTTCACAACCACAATAATTGTTACATGTTGTCCTCACTTTGTATCTATAACGTTTTATTTATTAATCGTTTAAAATTTAGTCGCAATCTCATCTCAGCGATAATAAATGTCAAAAACTTGTCAAAAATTCAGGTAAATTAGAGGTAGGTATTTTTGACAGCTTGAGACTGAGAGTAGGATGCGACCGTTCCTAAAGCGCCACCTCCACAGACGAGAAAATCGCGGCGTTAGCTCGCCGCGCCATCAAATTCAATAGAAACTATGAATCAATCTCCACATAGCGATATCATCGCGGCGATAATTTGAAGGCACAGCATCTGTGGAGATGACGCCTAAAAGTACGATAATTGCCCCTCTTATACATAAGGGCGATAACACATAGTAACATCTCTACATATAAACACGGCTTGGTAATACCTTTTCTTTATCGTTTGTAGACGTAATACACTCTTGAAAGTTTTACTAGCCAATAGAAATGCACCGTGTATAAAAAATGCGTGAGTGAATAGTAGCAATGCTGGTAGGGCGGATTTCTTAACAAAAATAGATAGATAAATATAAAACCAATATTTGATAAATGTTGCTAAGTGTTTCGTCCTTGCAAAATGTTCTTGATAAAAAGCCATTTCCCCTCTTCGAATTACTAGCGTAACAGTAACCAAGGAAACCGAATGAAAATAAACCTTATTGTAATACCTACAGGGTTTAGAACCTGTAGGTACACACAGCTACACATCAAGCTATACATTTCTAGTTTATACTGATCTCGCATTGTATAGAATTTCCTTACATGCAGGGTCAGCTTATGCTGGAAATGTATAGCTTGATGTGTAGCCGTGTGTACAATCCAAACTTGTCTTTCCATGGGCGAATAAAAAATGCTTGTCTTTTCACGCGTTGGGACAAGAATACATCACATACAATTTAGCCAATAACAACAAAACTTCAAAGCCATGTTGAAAGCTCATTGGTTCATCAATGTTTATGACGTAGACTTGGGCCAATTACGTGACTTTATCATAAAAAGCGTATCGCAGCAATATTATCGTCACATGAGTCTAATCCACCTTTGACATAATTAGCTTTACGACTAAGCCATAATAATGTAATGTTGATATAAAGCTTTTACTATTAAAATACCTAAAGTGCGCCATTTATAAGGGGCCTGTTGACTACAGGGCTAATTTAAACAAAAACAGTTTTCTGACGAAATTGCAATAAAAATTCTTTCGTTTCTGTTAGTCCTGTGGTAATAGTCCTATTTTACGTTATGTGGAAATTATTATTAAAAAGGTGAAGTTGATAAAATGTATACTGTAAAATTATAATGTACATGGTGTTTCGTTTTCTGCCTGTCAAACCTGACAGCTGTCAATGTCGATCTACGGCAACCAAGGTAGCCTTTGATAAGTGAGTGACAAAGCCTATGTGCAATGTTTATAATTTATTCCACGCATTATTTACGATTTTAAATTCTAAATAACGTGATATACTCGGGCAAGGTGGAAAGGAGTGTAAAGTTTTATGAGAAGTTTCAATTATTAGAGATTGGGTAAAGTAGGCCATCTTGTCCGGACTTGTTTAGTGAGTAAATAATTATTCATTTTGCGTCCTATACGTTAGATAAATTGCTTTTCGCTTGGATATATAAAAATATATTTTCATATATAGCACACTTGTACATAATTTTAGTATAAGGTGTAAAAAATTGCTATTTGAAATATGTATAAATATAAATATAAAATAATTAGATAACCGAACGGTGTCCATGAAATGGACAGTTGAAATTTATAACCTCTAATTGATTAAAGATAAAAGAATATTTATTGATGGAGCAATTGTTTACACCCTGTATTTATTTAGTTTTAGTCAAGTTGCGTTTTCGTCTATGATCGTTTACTTAATTTAGATAGTTTTATCAATATATTATTTTGTATGTCTTTATAATTTTAGGCTTTATAGGAAACCTATTCAAACTCTACTTTGGACAATTCGACGTATCTTCGGTCGTCTTGTTTCGTTGGATTGGCCATCGTACCCTTTATCTATTGTAGTGAATGCCGTATGCATTTTCTGTCTGAATCAAATACAAAACAAATTACATGTTGTAATCTACGTTTTTACAATATTAAAGCTAAAGTACATCAGTGAAAATATCGTAAGTATTTATTTTTTGAACTATTTTATTATTAGCCTAAAATTATAAAGATGATTATCGAAAATAAAATTTGTATAATTCCATATTATTAACGTTTTTGATTTTAACATGTTGACGAAACATCGTGATATTTTATATAGTCTAAGAGACAGCAAAGTTAAAACGCACGTCATCTTTATATTAAAAATCTCCTGTACTGCAATCAGGAAAAAAAAAACTGCTTATAGGGCCAGCCTCGTGACTTTTGCTAACAAATAAAGTAAGACAAGTATGTAAAAATCTAGCATTTAAATAGGAATTAAGATTATCGTAATCAAAAAGTACTAAGGTGGATAATTGATTTACTAACCTAGCTCCTAGACTCATCACTACATTTAAAGATGATGCGCCAGATAACGTTGCTATCTCTTACTACAAAGATCTATACAACAATTATTCTCGCGCTATGTGCAAGCGCATAATGGTTAGTGACATGTTAGAACTGGAAGAAAAACCATTTTAGTTTTGACAGACGAACTACTGTTGAAATAGCTTCCATAGATTGATACTATGAATATGAAAAACTGCTTACATAATCAGTTAAGATTTTATCAGAATCAGTCTGACCTTTGCAACCAATTCCTGTCTTTTAGTTTTCTAAAAGTTGTAACGGTCAGACTAGGTATTGTAGAATGGAGGTACTGAGGGCTTATATCGCAAATATATATTATAAAGTAGATAGTTTAATCAAGGATTTAGATAGCTTCTAAATAATTTTATTTTTAGTGAACATGCTAGGACTGCCACTTTCACTAACTTCTATAGAATATCTTTAGGTGAAGTGATTTTTTCCCAGTTTTGATGTGTTGCTAATAAAAATAGGGTTGTTAAACAATGAACAATACGCGGTGTTGTCTAACGTAATCAACGATATTTTTATTTTATGTTTACGATAAGATTATTCATGTAAATATTAATACATATTTGAAATTGAAAAAAAAATTCATTAAAAAGTCATTATTTTGATTTGTGCCTTTTTTTTTGTTACTTTTGGAATATATTCTCATCATTTATAGCCCTAAATTAGGGTATCCTATGTTGTGTTTCATTACCACACGAAGCCGTCTTTAAGTTAACATTAACTTTCCAGGAGATCTGTAGGGCTGAGTCGGGTGACTCAGCCCTACAGATCTCCTGCCAGGGTTGCGGGAAAGTCCGAAAGGGATACCGGGACCTTGGCAACAGGCAACTGAAGGAACACGGGTGGGTTTTAGTCAGTAAAAGTCTGACGCGCCCTTCCACTCCACCCAAAAAAAAAGCCCTATAGAGGCCTTAGTGCGAGTTTCTTTTATCTATCTTCACTTTACGCAGCGACCGCGTTCGGCGCTCCGATTGGCCCTTCACTGGCCTTCACTGGTGAAGGGCCAATCGGAGCGCCGAACGCGGTCGATGCGTAAAGTGAAGATAGTTAAAAGAAACTCGCACTAAGGGCTCTGATATAATCAGAGGCGTATTTTAAAATTCAGCGCCCTGGGCCTGAAAGGTTTGCCGCCCCATAAATTAAAGGACAAAAAAAGTAACGAAACTAGTCCCGAGTCGCGATGGAGTCGGACCGACCGACACGCCGCCGGTCAGTAAGGGCCGAGTCACACCGGAATGGCAGCGGCCGGCAGCGGCCCCCGGCGTCTCCGCTGGCAGCCTCGCGTGACCTCCATACCCACGCGCCTAGTCCTCTTGACTAGTTTAGTTTCTACCTTTTCAAAAGATACTGGTCTTTTCAGTATGTAGATAAAGTTTAAAATTATTTCACACTGAAAGTGCTCGCCGCGTCGCTGCCGGCATAGGCCAGCAGCGCCCGCCGCTCTCCGCTGGCGGACTCGCGCGATCTCCAGACCCCACGCGCCTAGTCTCCTCTTGACTAGTTTCGTTTCTACCTTTTCAAGCTTGTCAAGCGATACTGGTCTTTTAAGTATGTAGATAAAGTTTAAAATTATTTCACACTGAAAGTGCTCGCCGCGTCGCTGCCGGCCGCTACCATTCCGGTGTGACTCGGCCTATATACGATAGTCCCGCGTCTTGATGTCTATCAAATTTACAACCAAATGACTTTTAATAAATTTCTTCAAAAATAAAGGCTGCTTTCCGAATTAGAAAATAATCGCTCACAGCGATAACTTGCGTACCGAATTAGATATCACAATTATGACAGCTGAGGGCTGTCAACAATTCGGAACACTCGTGAACGCGCTCACAGTCCTCGTAACATAAACATAACCTCAAATCTGGCATTGTTATTATTGTTGATATTCATATTTGATAGTGCGTCTGTGTTAAACACATCAAATTCAAAAAACAAATCAAATTCAAGTATATTCATCAATTTAAAAAAAATACTGTTATTATGATTTAACACAACACAGTACAACTGTTAGTTTGATAGCCACATTGACAGCGCTCACGGTGATATTATTTTAAAGCATGGTCGGCGTTATCGCAATATGGCGCATGTCATGACGTCATCTATGACGATTCACGGGACATCGTTATCGTGCTCAGGCTAATACGGAACGGGTTTTAGTACGCCCAAATCGATTACGGCGTAACTCGGAACGCACCCAAAGCTGAGCGTAAGGTGCGGCTTACGCCGCCGCCGCCCCTCGCAGCCTACCGCCCCGGGCCATGGCCCTTTTGGCCCTAGGGTAAATACACCCCTAGATCTAATGTTTGCAAACGCGAACACTGAGCGTCGGGTTTTCGATACCCTGATTGGGCAAATTGTATTTAGTTTAACCATTAGAAATTTCTCAGAAACTGCCCGATATTTGCATAACATGACATCATGTCATAACATAACTTCACGCCTGTAATCCCCGAAGGTAAGCAGCGGTGTACTATAGACTATACTATACTCACATTTCGCCAATTATTAAATCCCATGTAACCTACGCATGTAACCGATGTTTGATGGCCTCATATTAAATGGGTTTTAACCAAACTGTCAAAATGTCAGTCTTGAGGGTTCCGTACCCAAAGGGTAAAAACTTGTATGTCATAGATTTTTACACTCTGTGATTACTTGAACTCACACACTGACTTGTTAGTATTACTCGTAAAAATGTTAGAAATATTGTGATATCGTTTAGTTTTACAATGTTTGTAAATATGTGAGCACCATGTATCTATCAATTAATTTATTTGTCATTGCTCCATTTTTTTATTCTTTTTACCTATTGTGGTACAGTAATCTACAAAATATTGTAAAACATTTTTTAAAAGAGTAACGGTGGAGTTTCTTGCCCATTCTTCTCCATACGAAAACTACCTTTTGGAAGGGGCAACTAGAATCAGTTCTATTTCTTTGTTTTTTTTGACGTTCAAAAGTGCCTTTAATGTGCCTACTTGAAATAAATTATTTGACTTTGACTATGAAAACTGGACCCTATTACTAAGATTCTACTGTCTGTTCATAAACC
Organism: Lithophane semibrunnea; assembly: GCA_947363905.1. NCBI lineage: Eukaryota > Metazoa > Arthropoda > Insecta > Lepidoptera > Noctuidae > Lithophane > Lithophane semibrunnea. Next base: position 16,008,283 of record OX376205.1, read on the forward strand.
GTGATAGTTAGACAGTTTAAATTTTCACAGATGATATATTTCTGTTGCCGCTATAACAACAAATAATAAAAAACAGAATAAAATAAATATTTAACAGTAGTTTTTATAGATAATGGTACGGAACCCATCGTGCGCGAGTCCGACTCGCACTTGGCCGGTTTTTTATATATCTCTGCCTACCCGAAGGAGGAACAGAAGCGTGGTATTATGATGTCATGTTGTTTTAGCTATTGATTACAAAAAGCGGTAGGTTGCATAGATTAGTAGGCTCTGTGTTGCAACCGGCACCAGACCTTGACCTGAGCAAGTGGACGTTCACCTCACACATGTGGTAATACCATCAAACTTGTTGTATGGAGGAGGGCTGGGATGTACCGCTCATTTTTGGATGATAAGATACCTGTTTTTAATTAAATATATTTATGGTTATTAAGTGGGTCAAATTCAGAGCTATTTATTGGACCACATTCTTACACCTGTTTTAATGTATTTTTTGAGAAGATTCGACTTGTAATATCAGCCTGTGGACCTTGCAATGAATGAAAAATGGGTCGTTATTATAGTCATCACTTTCGGCAGCTGGATTGGTCATTTCGGTTTACAGTTTTTTCAGATGCAGGGTGAGTTAGAGATTCCTGTAGGTAATAGTCCCCATTCATGGATTATATATAGTCATACTGGAAACTGACCTACCCCGTCCACCATCATCTATAAAAAAAAGCTGTTTGTTCCTTGACAATAAATGGGCTAGGCTAGATTGATAACTATAAAAATGTTTCTGCACCAACAAAATGGTGTAAAAAATCATAATGATAACTATGCTGCAAGCAACTTTAATGTCTCATTCCTGCGCAATGATTATCTAGGTGGGTTTATGTTTAAACACAATGCAATATCCCAAAATATTCCAAAATCAATGACATGTTATTGCGCATTCTATAACCAGTCACGTTAAGACATCTCGTACTGTTTAGCAACTCACACTTGACCAGATTGAAAATCCTCGCCGATGTCGCATAACAGATAATGGCAAAAGGTCGACTCAATACTCATTAATGGCACTTGGCCACCTCTTTGCTACATGGCCGTCCAGCTACTTCCAACTACAAATATTTAGATGAGTAACATAAATGGACCAGTTATCCTGATTATTAATGCCACTAGCTCCTTGGATTAGACCTCTCTGGCCAGGCATATTCTAGGTAGCCTTTTTTTTTCTTGAGGGATATGGGTATACCTGGATACATGAACACATCTCCAGTCTTTAAAACGAAGGGAGAGACGAACCCTTAACGAGTTACACTACTCCATACTGTCCTGTTTAATATCCCTTCCAGCTTTACACTATCCCGATCACGAGGATAAAGAGGTTTCCCTTTAGCTGTGTGAAGATGCATACCGAAACTTCGAGCTAGTTCTACTAAACAGCATAATCTTATAGCTGGCTTTTCTGTATCTCCACACCCAGTGGCACAATGTAACCGAGATGATCTGTCGTAATGCAGAGAAGGGCGGCGCGCACGCATTTCTCAAGTGTTCAACTCGCGAGTCGGTTCAAGTCTGCGCCCGCGTAAGGTGTGTTGATCGATATGTGGCGCTTGTGGTTCGTTGCGTGTTTTAGTTCCGTGCTGGGAAGTGTTGTTGATATCAATGGTAAGTTGGATGAATGTGTTAAAAGTAAAATAAAAATTAGGAAAATTGATTTTTTATATTTTCATGAGGAAATAGTAACAACTTTATGAAGATGCATAAAAATACGCATTTTGTATTTAAAATAATTTAGTAAGTATCAAGAAAACGGATCACAAATTGGTAAAATGGAAGATTTAAATCCTGGAACCGGTATGCTTTCTGGAACACTTCTATGTGCATTGCACGCAATCATATTGTGTTCTAGGAAACCGTAATTACAACCGCAAAATGATTTCAATAGTTTAGTGGTCGTGATGCTGGCTGCCCAGCATAAGGTCCTAGGTTCAATACCCGTAACCACCATACTTCGACTGCAAGTCAGATTTAGTAGAAAAAAGAAAGAAATCCAATTAAAATCCTTTATCTCGTTGAAAACATCCCGGAGGGTGTGATAAAGAAAAGGGATCTCCCTTTTCTTTGAAGGAATTCCTGAAGCTGAACCTATTAAGGTACCTGCATATAGAAGATAGTAAAGAGACTTGCATTATCATTAATGTCTAATCAATAAAAAATACGAACTGTGGGTGTAGGTACTATAGGTACACCTCTGCCTAACCCTTCGGGGAAATACAGGCGTGATGTTATGTTATGTCTAATCAATCAGTAGGTACCTACATAGCTATAATAATATAAACTATCTGACCATCAAGTAGTCCGTTTTAACGGTCAAGGTCACACAATTATAAATATCGGCCTACAAGCACCTAATTGTTCCCAGTTAGGATTTTCATGCACGTGAGTTGACTATGGGATAGCACTTACGTTTACAATCAACAATATAATTATCTGAACATTTATAGAAATACACGTAGGCATTAGGTAGGTACCTACTACGCTCCTAACTGGAATGCACTAGGTAAGTATTTGCATTCAAAAGGTTTCCAACTCTAACAATACTAGGTACAATTGTTCCTATCTCCGGTGATATTTGGGTTGGTAAGCTCCGAAAATTGACGCTGAATGGCTAATCCTATTTCTCGTATGTCTTGTACTCACACAAGAGAAGAACAAGAAGAATTGTTTACCCTTTCAAAAATCGAAACAGTGCTGCGGCAGACAAACATGCACGTCATTATTTTCTAAGCAGTTTTCCAACATCTTAAACCCTTCTCAAGTACACGCACAATGGTCTACCTTAGGGATTAAGTGCGGAAACCAAACCCTAAACATAGAACCCTTCTCAATCTCTTTTATAATCTTCTGTTCTATTCCTTTCTATTCTAGACACGGTGTTCGCGACACTTCCGCCCCTGTACGGGCTGGACGACTGGGGTCAGTGCCGGCGTCCTGGCGACGTGTACTGCATCCTGGACGCGGCTCTTTACTCCCGGGAGCCCTCGCCCTCTATGATGCTGCTACAGGTATGTACAGTACAGTACAGTATTGTACCAGTGGCAGTCCTCAAGTATATCTCTCTGTAGGTAAAGCCAAAGAATATGACTGAGTGATGACTGCAGCTTTAGGTACTGCTGTCTGGTCTGATCTGCTGTCTGATCTGTGGTCAAACGCAACAAGCTACGATTGTAAGAAACCCCTTTCCCGGTGAAACAAAGTTTGTGTTATAAACCAAAGCGTAAGATAAATATCATGCCTTGCGATAGATATTGTGAATAGTGTTGTAATTGACAAATCTTGTAGTAATTATAGTAAAAAAAACAAACATACTAACTGTAATCAAGCTAGTGAATCTTTTAAACAAGCGTGCTTTATCGTTGTCCACATCGACTTATAAACATCAGGGATCATAGATTCACTGTCATACATACAACAAAGGTAAATAAAGCGCTACGCTTTACATACCACCTACGAAGCTTCTCCACAAAATACCTACTTCCCTACCTAGCCGTAAATAACAAGCTACGGCGTAGACCGTAAGTACTTCCGCAAATTATATCGCTACGACAAAGCAGATTTAAAAGGTACGATTTCTTATTAAAATCTAATTATTATAGTACCTTCGGATACCTAATGATGTTCCGTAATTACAGGCTTATATGAAATAAAAAGTATATCGTAAGTGTATAGTTAATATTATAAAAGTAAATTGATTATGAAATATTACATCCCGGGAAGTATAGGTAGTATGTAGTGTAGGATACTGTAGCCCTACGATACCGTGATAAATGGGAAGCAGCTGTTAATAGAAGGCTATGATGAATTTTATATATTTAATTACAACAAGACGTGTTCTCTTTAGCGCAACCCAGTTTATTAACGTCTTTGGTGCAATCAAAATAAATCTGCCTCACAATAATAAACAACAGCCTCGTTCTAAAATTTTTAAACTGATTCTAATGTGAAATGCGGGTGTGCACTAATTAATTTTGCCTTAACCTACGGTAACGTTCGCCATAATTATTTATCTGTGGAAAATATAGTTATTTGTGTTTAATATTTTTAATATAGGTACTACTGTTTGTTTTCCCTTACGAAATAAAGTAAAATAAACTCCTACCAGCCTGCGTGGTGTAATGAAAGTTTCACTTTGGCAGACAACTTTTACAGTACCTATTACTATGATAGCTCTTCCATCAAGCAGCAATTTTATATAAATGGAGTAGGATGCCGGTGAAATTACAGCTAAATGAAACATTTTTAACCTTATCTATAAGGTCAGTGAGTCGATGTGTCGAAAGTTGTGTTTAGACTATTGATTAAGCTAACTTCACCTTGTGCTAGACTTGCAGAAAGTCTAAGTATCCTCAAATAAATGGGTCCTGTGTATAATGCCTCAAGGCGAACTAGAATATGATGCCATTCTAAATGAACACTTAGATTAGCACACGGTCATGATTATTACCTATTAACAAAATTAATGTTAAATAAAACAATAATCGTTAAGGTTGGAAGCTCGAGACGAGAGTCAAACCATGCTAACTAAGTAATATTATAAATGCGAAAGTGAGTTGGTTTGTTTATATTGCTTTCACGCTAAAACGGCTGAACGGATTTGGATGAAATTTGGCACAAGGGTATAGCTATACATAACCACATACTTACCTATATGTTTTATCTATTACCATTTGCCTTGCGAAGAACTTAGGTCTGCGGAATAGGATTTCAAAATCCTTAAAGTTGTAGTTGTGTTAAACATGTAGGTTATATGTTAAAGTAATTAACTGGTTTCGATCGTGGGACTTAAATGAACTTCTGTTTTAGTGTTAATAAATAAACCCGAACTATCTAATATCTCTTTATACCATACATTCACGCTTGCTCTATTATAGATTAGAAAAAGAAAATGTCGTTGTGACATTAATTGAAAATTATTAAACTAATGAATATAAACCAATTATTTACGTAACAAATTACCAAATCATTCACCGTAGATTCTAGATCCATATTTGTTCATACTGCAGCTAGTTGGGACATTTCTCAACTTTCCACCTATGGGGTTGGCATATCCTTATTGAACAAAAACCCCTTTTAATAAAAAAAATAAAGATTGAAAAAAAAAAAAAACTTTGCACCTGCAGTAAGCGGGGCTATTATAAATTCTACAAGAAAAACAATCACGATAAGGGCGCTGCTCCATAGCAGCCCATGGGTACGCTATATATACTTCGAGTTGTATGAAAATGTGATGGGATCATTCTCTTCGACCCACGGCCACGATACGCACCTATGCGTGTTTGGCAAACCAATGAACCGCGCAGCTAAAAGTCGTAAAACACTTCGTGCAAATCCTATGTAGCAGTAGATAGACGACGCTCGATGTTCATAAAATTTTGTGTGTTAATATGCATTTACATTCAGCAAAACCACAGATTTCCACATAAAGGAAAATCGGCTTTTAAACACGCATACTGGCCCAAACGCTGCCCTACACTACAGTCAATCAATCAATCTGCGAAGCCTTTTTCCAAATATTTTACATCCAGCGTTTGCCTCTAATCTGACCTCTGGGTAATACGATACCCCTAGATAAGACTGGTTGTCAGACTTACGGGGGCTACTGACGACTCGTAACGACTGTCAAAGAACCACGAATGATAGCCGGGACCAAGGGCTTAACGTGCTTTCCGAGGTCTTACTATACTAAAAGCCTACCTTTATGTAGGTACTTGTCCCAGTTACTGTTGCCAGCGACTATGATTAATTATTTTATGCTTTTATTGCAAACAATAAACGTTTGATTGAACACGATGGCCTCAGCACTTCAATCTGTGGTCCATTATTATTCTAGTACGTGTATCATTGTTCAGCATGGATAAATATAATAATTTTATTGTGTTTATTTTAGCTGAGGGTTAGAAATATTACATTTACTTTGGGAACTATTTTTTATCAATTAACTTGAGAATTACTTATTCTAATAATACATTGTATATAGGTACAAGGAGTACCGGGTAATTTAGGTATACACTCAGCAGAAGAGAAAATCTAAAATGTAATTTTCACAACCAACTTAATTTTAATAGAGCTCGTTACAATATTAAAACAATTAAATAATAACTTTAATTTCGGAATTCGGTGTCTTTGGTTTTTATTTTCGTATTTATGCCACTGATTTCCGAAATTACAATTATTTTTCACTTTGTAGTGTGTTTTTGGTTATCAGTTGTTTGTTTGGTAAAAAGTTTTTATTTTTCGCTTTTTACTAGTAGTTGTAGTAGCAGTGGCCCAGTGGCAACGACCCCGACTTACGAGTTGAAGGTCATGGGTTCGAACCCAGCCAGGCGCTTTACTTTGTGTAAATAATTTCATCACCACTGCCCTCAAAACGGTGAAAGAAAACATCGTGAGGAAATGATATGTCCTAGAACCAAAAATTCGAAGACATGTGACATCTACCAACCCGCACTGGGCCCGCGTGGTGCATTACAGCCCACAGCCTCTCGGAGGCCTGTGTCCCAGCAGTGGGAACATTATAGGCTGAATATGTTTATGCTTAGTTGAAGTACCTACCCCTTAGTTGTAGTACAAATTCGCATACCATTACTTGCTGTGTATACAACAGTGACATGAACTTATAAGAGCATCATCAACATACACAAAGTGGATTTAAACTGCTAACTCAAAAACCACCGCGCAAGCTTCTTCTGCCAAATAAAAGAGAAATATCGAAATCAGTTCACAGTTGACGATAATATCTATAAACAAATATTCGTCGAATCGTTGAGCTCCGAGTTGAGCTCCACTATTACTGACAAATGCTTGCACTGACTGGACAGGTCCACTCAAATCTGTGTGGTTCTTTCCTCAAAAGACCATTTCAGACTCTTATCTACATGGTCCTCATATGGCCTGACCAAGATTATGTCTGGACTTTAAAGGAGACAGTGACCTCTGAGTTTGTTTCGGCCTTTATTCTCAGAGTAGTCAGATAGGAAACGCCGACCTCATTTAGCTTATTTTTACAACTTTTTAATATGACGTGTAAAAGTGATTCCGATATCCTATTTACAGAATAAACAATGTCATTTCATTTCATTTCAATAAACAAAAAAAAAACAAAATTGCTGAAGAATTGAGAACTTCCTTCTTTTTAAGTAGTCGGTTATACATGAAAATATAATATATGCAATGACGAATGCTAAAAAATATGCGAGAAACGATACGGTGAGCGCGTTGATATCTTTTGTTCCGCATAGCTAAGTTACGTATTTTAAAACGTCAAAAGTCTCTTTTTATCCGATTTCATAAAAGTAGGAGGTTCTAAGTTCGTCTGTAAGTATATTTTTAATGTATGTTCATCTATTAATAATTATCTTCTAAGTAAATGCTACTACTCGGCTAATGATTTTATGAATGAAAAGTTGACACAGATATTAGAAAATAATATTATAATATTCTCTTCTTATTATCTCTTTGACCTAATTTACTCCTCTTGAAATTTCTATAACTAATATTTGACTAATTTGCAATTTGAATGAAATCCTAATTTATTTAATTCAATGTGTGATCTAAAAACAAACCAAAACCCTGAAAATGTATTTGTACGCCGGAAACGACAGAATATTATGTGCTTTAAAAACTATGTAACATCTCTATGTAACAATATTCTTACAAATAAATGGACTTTTACTATATATCAATTGCGGACCGATTTTGATAATTATCTTTTCCTTTGTTAGGCGAACTCGCTCGTCCCTATTAACTTTGCTTGGGTAGTTTTTGAGTTAGCTTCAATAATACGTATTTAATCCACTTTGTGTATGTTGATGATGTTCTAATAAGTTCATGTCACGGTTGTATACATAGCAAATAGTGGTATACGATTTTGTGTGGGGTAGGTACCATAAATAACTAAAAAATAAAAAGTTTTTAAAAGAAAAAAAAACAATCGGTATTTTTTTTTATTTCGAAAGTTGCTGTCTTCGTTTTTAGTCACCGACTTCTGATATTAAAGTTATTTTTTACTTTGTAGTGTTTTTTTGGAAGTCTGCCGTGTTTGTGGCACCCAGCTCAAGCAGAGAAATAATAATTAAAAAGCATTATTCTGCATGACATGAACAATTGTTTACGGAAACACAATTGACTAATGCATATAAATAGCACAACAAATGCATTATGCTAGATACATAGTTCATCTCATACTCTAAATCAGTCACTACACGTCTTTACTTATGTATTTACGACAACAGTAGTCAACGCAGGCTTATAGTCAAGCGATACTTCCTAGATATATTGCAATATAATTATATAAGGTATTCCCTGCACGGCGGCGCGCGAGACTTGCAAGAATTATACAATTTATGTAATACTAACCCATCTTTACTCGTACAGTCTTTGGTGATATAACCTATTGAGGTTCTTGGCTCCAAACAGTGGTTAAACACCTATTAAGTATGGGTAGAAGCATCCTGCCGTGTGCTAGTCACCGATGTTATAACATGCGGTCACCAAACTCACGAATGTTTTTTTGAATGTGTGAGGAAAACGTGATGATGACAATAATCTAGTTCAGATTTCATATATCATACCTTAAATAGAGATCCTGTGCCTGAATCACTGCTCCTATCCTATTTGTTGAGAATTCCTATGTTATTATAACCGTGCGTTTGCACTGGCGAAACATTTGCGACAAAACATGTTGAAATCTCTATATTCTGTCAATGTTCTATACAATTTTTGACAGGAACTAGAGATTTAAACATGTTTTGTTGTAATGTTTCGCCAGTGCAAACGCACGGTTAACCTAGCGGTTGGTCGACTTTTCACGTGACCAGAGGGCTGGCCTATTTTGGTCAAAGTATCAGCATTGCCATACAACGTGGCAATGCTGCCAGCCTTTTGGGCACTTTTCCTGTTGACAGCGATACAGATGATTTTTTTTATGCCCTTTCTTTATATATACCTGTACATAATAATTATTTTTAAGTATTTTAAGTCAGTAATAATATAAAAGGTGTTTCAGAATATACCTAATAAAATTTAGCTTTTGCAAAAAAAAAAACCTAGGCATTGGATAGGAAAAAAACCATTCAAAAGTGACAAACCTAAAATACCTTCGACTCATCGTGTCATGGCATTCAGGTCCTTAACAACCGCTTTGACTATTATTTTAACTCGATATATTAATATTACTGATTTATATTGATGTTTTAATGCAGCATTGGATCGATATTTGACCGCGGCTGTACTATAAAAATTTAGTACTGGATCCTACCCGTTGCTAGTCTGTATTGCTAAGTGTTCACTTTGGTCAAATATCGATGCAGAAGCTTATCGGTCTTATGTTATTGTTGTATTAACGAGTCGACACGAGCAAAGTTCATAGCCCTGACAGACATACGCATCTCTGCAAGCTCACGCACGTTGCAACCGTGACGACGTGATGAAGTTATGTTAGAACTAATTGTCGAAACATTTCGCAGCTTGTTTCAACAAATGTAAATGTAGTAAAGGTCACGATTGTGTACACACTGAGCTGGCTGGTTTACTGGCTATTTCATTCAGTAGATGGTGTGGCAATTAAACTTGATCTATCACAAACAAAACAAATGCCTTTTGCCATTTAAATAAGTACACAACATTCTCTGAATAGGTCTGGCAAAGGCCAAAATACGCGCTACGGTTTTTTGTTTATTTTCCTGGCAATAGACTCCTGAGCAAGCTAAATAAAAAACAAACTTTCCTTCTTCTTTTTCGTGTGGTTAGTGACTAACCTAGCGTCCGGTTTTCATTCTACCTATGGGCCCCTGACTTTGCGTCACATGCCGTAGAGAAATATCTCTCAGGCATGAATTCCTCACGACGTTTTTGAAATCCTAACTAATATTATAAATGCGAAAGTGAATTTGTTTGTTTGTTTCGCTTTCACGCTAAAACGACTGAACGGATTTGGATGAAATTTGGCACAGGGGTAGACCATGACCTGGAATAGGACATAGGATACTTTTTATCCCGATTACTTTTTATCCCTATATTCTCACGGGATCGAGACTTACCGGGTGAAGCCGCGGGGCGCAGCTGGTAATGTGATAATTACAGAATACGCAAATTAATCCGAAAAGACAGGTGCGTTTTACTCTTTGATATAAAGTTATTTTAAGTTTCTTCCTTTAAATCTTTTCACTTTTACACCTCCAGCGGGTATCGTAAAATGCGCCAAACTGCGACCACCAATCCTTCAAACAAGCATTGTGACCTTTTTCGGTCCTTGATTCGGTCACTGGCCGATTAAGCTATAGCCATCCCGTTACATTACCTAGGTACTAAAATAAAATCATATCGTGCACTCTACAAACTAATATTCTAATATTGACTTTAAATAATTATTATTACGTAAAATTTCTAGAAATTAGACATAACAGGAAAAGTAGAAATTAAATAAATATACAATTACCACTTAATATTATAAACAAACAAAGCGCTCTCCCTCCTCTCTCCTACTATGCTGTGCCCGACAGGGTCCATAATTGTACCATTAATTTTAAGCCTACCAACTGTTTTAACAACATTATGGAATGCAATAAAGAATTGAGAACTGAGAATTGACTCAGAAGGTTATTTTTTGTTAATTCTTTTATTTCTAAGTCAATTATCAGCTAAATTATTATTATTATTATAAATTAAGGTTATCTTATTTCGTAAATATGTCCTTCTTCTTGAGAAAGTTAGTATAAGCTCGAGTTGTTTGGGTTCACCTGTGTCGTGTTGCAACCCAAGGTTACTCTAACTTGTGTTGATATAGCGTTTGTGTAGAATGTAACTGTGAATAATTTAATCCTTAGCTAATATGCGAAAGTCAGTTTGTTTGCTACGCTTTTACGCTAAAACGGCTGAACGGATTTGGATGACTTTTGGCACATGGATAGACCATGATAGCAGGATACTTTTTATCCCGTTAGTACGTTCCCGTGGGATAATTTCTGACCTCTATGCGGGCGAAGCCGCGGGAAAAAACTAGTTAGTTAAAATAGTTAGCTACGCAATAAATAGTACAATGCGGAGAGTAACGATAATTGTTTAGGATTTTTTACGCTATCGAAGGAAATCCGCGAAAGTTTAGTTGTAGCTGAGTAACAAACATAAACCAAATGTTATCAAATAGTGTGTAATGTACACACGGCTACACATCAAGCTATACATTTCCAGCATAAGCTGACCTCGCATTGTAAGGAAATTCTATACAATGCGAGACCAGCATAAACTGGAAATGTATAGCTTGATGTGTAGCCGTGTGTACAGTACAACTATTTTCTTAATATCTCTCGGGAATCATCGCATTTCCGAATTTTAAGATCGTTGGATTAAGAGCGACGTGGTCAATCTGACGGCCTAGACAAATGGCATTCGCTTCGGAGCGAATCTATATCTAAAAACGCTATCGCTTCAACGGTAACGAAGTTCTATTGGCACATAAAGCACACTACCTTTCGCTAACGTCTCATTGATCATTTGTTCGATAAAAATTACATTTTGTCTATGGTTTTTCGTCAGAAAACATCAAACGCGCTGTCGCTGTCAATTCTTATTGTCATTTGAACTCCGATAGTACGAGAGCCCACGACCAAACCCGTGTCGCATCGTTTTACGGCCAAAACCGTATAAAATCGTTAGTTTAGATGATTCTGAAGCCGACTTGGTCAGCAGTACCGGTCAGAAACGTCGCTGTTTTATGGGAGCCCATTTCTGCTATGTCAAAAAAAAACGGTTTAATCACAATATGTCTGATATTTAAAATGTTTCGTATTTTTTTTTCGAAAAATATTGTTTTCAGACATTTGCGTGTCACATGTGGCCTAAGCGCATTTTCTTATACTTATGTAAAAACAAAATAAACGAACTGTCGCATAGCAACGTAGTTCAATTAAAAAAAAAAAAAATATTGTTACTGAGGTTACTAAAAACATGTTTTCTGAAACTTTAAATGGCACCTATAATTCCAAAAACCAACAGTTTTCAGACAGAATGCTATGTTACTGATCAGTAAAATTTTTCAACACGTTCAAAATGGTTTCAACACATAAGATCCATTTCCTTCTTAAAAACGATTTATTCGCATCAACTGATCAATGTTCACCTGTCAACATTTTCAGACGGGTTGTTATAGGTTTTATTTCCTTGGCTCATTCTTAACTTTCTCGTAGTCTCTTCCGTAAGCTACTGGTTTCTGAAAATTGTATTTTCGGTATCTGAAATCTATTATTCAACTACATTCCGAAAGTCAGACAGATTGCTATGAAACAAGTCAGTATTTTTTTTTCATATTTAAAAATGCGGTCACGTAGGACGTGACTCGGAAAATTTCTGACATTAGGATTTTTGTATTCAGAACCAAATTTTAATCTATCCATTATATACGGGTTTGTTCGTAAAACGATAAGGCAAAAAATTGGGCATGGGCTCTCGTACCACGATTCTTACAATGAGCTCCGGGACGAAAATTCAAAAGTGATAAAATTCTATTACTAGTAATGCTTCTAGCATTTCGTCGAGACTTTCCAATAGGGATGATAACTATATTTTTTAAGATTATTAACAATTATTGGATCGTATTTTTTTCTTTTTTTACGTTATCAAAATATTACGGTGATACATTGAGTTAAAAATGTGGGAAGCCGTCACGCCTATGTAAATTTTATACTTAGTTGTGACGTAGCGAGCCCCCACAACCCATTTTATTTCAAAACAAACAACGCAACTGAAACATCGACTGCTTAAAGTAACCACTTTGTTTCGTTTTCTACAGGGTCTTGGTTTTCGCTAGTGTTTCCATCATACGAATTGAAAACTAGCGATAACTCTTAGGGCCTAGACAAATGGCTTCCCTTCGGAGCGATTCTATTTCCACAATCGCTATCGCTTCAACGATAACGAAGTTCGATTGGCAGACAAAGTACACTACGTTTCGCTAACGTCTCATCGATTCGTTTGTTCGATAAAAATTACATTTTGTCTATGGTTTTTTGTCAGAAAACTTCAAATACCGCGCTGTCGCTGTCAATTCATATTGTCATTTGAACTCCGATAGTACGAGAGCCAACGACCAAACCCATGTCGCATCGTTTTACAGCCAAAACCGAATAAAAACGTTAGTTTCGATGATTCTGAACCCGACTCGGTGTGCAGTACCGGTCAGAAACGTCGCTGTTTTATGGGAGCCCATTTCTGCTATGTCAAAAAAAGACGGTTTAATCACAATATGTCTGATATTTAAAATGTACAATAGGTTTCGTAATTTTAGTACGAAAAATATTGTTTTCAGACATTTGCGTGTCACATGTGGCTTAAGCGCATTTTCTGAAACTTTAAATGGCACCTATAATTCCAAAAACTGTTTTCAAACAGAATGCTATGTTACTGATCAGTAAAATTTTTCAACACGTTCAAAATGGTTTCAACACATAAGATCCACTTCCTTCTGAAAAACGATTTATTCGCATCAACTGATCAACGTTCAACTGAAAACATTTTCAGACGGGTTGTTATGGGTTTTATTTTTTTGGCTCATTCTTAAATTTCCCGAATGGTCTCCTCCGTAAGCTACTGGTTTCTGAAAATCATGTTTTTGGTATCCGAAATCTATCATTCAACTACATTCTGAAAATCAGACAGATTGCTATGAAACAAGTCAGTATTCTTTTTGACAATTTTATTTAAAAATGCGGTCACGTTGGACGTGACGCGGAAAATTTCTGACATTAGGATTTTTGGATTTAAAACTAAATTTTAATCTATCCATTATATTATATGGTTTTGTTCGTAAAACGATAAGGCAAAAAATTGGGCATGGGCTCTCGTACCACGATTCTTACAATGAGCTCCGGGACGAAAATTCAAAAGTGATAAAATTCTATTACTAGTAATGCTTCTAGCATTTCGTCGAGACTTTCCAATAGGGATGATAACTATATTTTTTAAGATTATTTACAATTATTGGATCGTATTTTTCTTTTTTATGTTATCAAAATATTACGGTGAGACATTGAGTTAAAATGTGGGAAGCCGTCACGCCTATGTAAATTTTATAAGTAGGTACTTAGTTGTGACGTAGCGAGCCCCCACAACCCATTTTATTTCAAAACAAACAACGCAATTGAAACACCAACTGCTTAAAGTCACCATTTTGTTTCGTTTTGTACAGGGTCTTGGCTTTCGCTAATGTTTCCATCACACGAATCGAAAACTAGCGATAACGCTTGTCAAAAAGTGCCACTTGGCTACGCATCCCGTGGAAGTTCTCGTTCGACGTCGTCGATTCGTTTCATGGAATCGAATGATGTGTTCTAATTTCTATTCGTCACCTATGATCACGTGACATTTTGATAGCTTATGTCAACCCCATATATTTTTTGACTTTTCTACTAGCGTTATCGCTAATCGAATGTTACTTTGTCTAGGCCCTCGTGTCAAAAAGTGCCACTTGGATACGCATCTCTGTGGAAGTTATCGTTCGAGGCTGTCGATTCGTTTCATGGAATCGAATGATGTTAACATTGTCTGGCTAATTTCACGTGACATTTCGATAGCATAAGTCAACCCCATACATTTTTTGACTTTTCTACTAGCGTTATCGCTAATCGAATGTTACTTTGTCTAGGCCCTCCTGATACCAACCCCTACGAACCTACAAACGAATGCTAATTGCCATGTCCATCAATTCTTAGATTTATCGTGTATTATAATTTGAATTCAGAACTAAGTACTTTGTTGTTGTTTTGTTTTGATTCGTGTGAACTATAAAGAGTTGTAAAACTATTTTCCTTAAACTATTTCCTCCCATTTTTAAAACAAATTACATTATGTTAAAACAGTATTAACAACTCTATATACTTCCAAGTCGATTGAGATTTTGATTGTCCGGTCTGCACCAAGTGCAATGGGCAACTGATAGATATCCGACGACTGACGAAACACGAAGTTTGCCGAGGGACATTATTACAGGGAAAAATTTGTACTGTACCTTAAGTTTTATGATTTCCTTTCAGGACTACTCCAAGCAGTCGTTGAAGCACTACAACAGAACCTTGATCCACAGGGGAGTGTGTGTCTCGCGCTGCGGCCGACAGAACCAGACGGCAGGTTGGCAAGATGCTGCACAGGGATGCATCTCCAACAGTGTGGCGCAGTATGGCCTTGAGGTGAGATAAAGATACAAAATAAAAATAGTATATTATGCAATTAGTGAATAAAGGACGGATTTAAAGCGAGGGCCATAGGTGAATCACGAGCAAGTGAAGGATTCTAACGACTGAATCACGACTGTAGGGAGTGATTCATGATGATTGAATCACGACCGTAGGGAGTGATTCTAGTGTTAGAATCCTGAACGACGCGAGCGATTCATGGCCCTCGATATAAATCCGTTTTATTCAAGAGTTGCATACTATACTTTATACCATGACTACGAGAAAAAGAACATGCAACTTCGAGTATATTGTTATGTCAATTTTATGCTTTGTTTTTATAGTAACTACACCGAAGCATAGAATACATACTCCATAATGTCGATGACTTCTTTTTCTTCGACAACTCATTAAAATAAGTTAGGAAAACCGACTGAAAATGTGCTCGGCTTGATTTTCATTTTGCTCTAACAAACAAACTCACACTCAAACTCATTGTAGGCTTTGATGTAAACCAGCCGCGATTTGTTGGGTAGCAAGTTTTCTACTATATCGGCCGCCCTCTCTTTCATAAACTCAGGTGTTAACACATCTTCATCATTTGAATGCATTTTCAATCGATTTATTATTAAGTAACACTAAACTTTTTGTTCGTACAACTTACAATATTTAAAATAGTGCCAATTTACTAATGACAGCAAAGAACAAAACAGTTTTTATTCTAATGCTAAACTCCTGTTCGAAAATCAAATAGGAGTTTGTATAGCATTGAGATGGAGTTTGAATACATTGGTGTGTTCTAAATTCGCTTTTTATTCACTGTTTTCAGTGAATAAAATAAGCTTTTTAGAGGGGGAATGGTATAAAAATATTTTATATCACATATAAACCTACATATGGGTACTTATTAAATTTCAGAAGCTAGGTGCACGGTTCCAATTGGTCGTTTACTATACTGTACTCGTCGTGTCGGGCTGTTGTCAGGCTAACATTTCAGCTAGCGCATTTGAATGTGATCCAATCGTAGGTACTTTTACAAGTTCAGTTTTTTTTTTGTTATGAATATTAAAGACATGATCCCTACCTTTGGTCCAATAAGCCCTAATTCTGATATCAGATACCACACATTATTGCAGGTACTACCTGTTTCTTTCTTTAATTCATCCAAAGGATGTCTTTAAAAGATCAGTTTTAGCGATTGTGTTACCTTATCTGTTATTATTTGGTATTTTATTCATATGGTATATACGTATATTTGATATAGGTGGTTATAAATAATTATTTATTAAAGGAAATGCATTTAATATAGAAAAAAACATAAATAGGTTTAAACAACATTACCTACCTACATGCCATAATAATGCATAATTTTACTTTTTTTTTTTTTACTTGCATAAATTTTATTTATTTATTTTATTTATGCCATCCAGCGTAGCTTTTTCAACAGTTGTAGCGCCACAGTGCACAAAAAAAGCAAGAGACGAGAGAGATATAAAAATGTTGTTTCATCTGTTTTTTTAAACTAACGTGTAATTCTTTAAATTCCTCGCTTCTATCTAATTCCAGGCTGAAGTCCTCTCCGTGGAGTGGTGCATGTCGGTGGACTCTCCACCCGACAACTCGGGGCCGGCGCGGTCGCTGGCAGTCATCTGCACGATGCTGGTCGCGTTGGCCTGTCTGGCCACTGGGGTGCACGTGCTCGGGGATAGATGCGCTAAGGCTGAGTGTAAACATAATGTTGTTTTACGTTGGTTTTGGTGTTGCAAATAATTGTCCACTGCTAATAGAAGTGAGCCTTGACGAATCTTCCTTCTGGAATCCTCCTGGACTATTATTCTGGAATATATAAATAGTAAATAAGCTTTAGAGCGTATGAAGAAGATCACGAGCTGGGGATACATCATAGATTTCCCCTGCATTTTGAAGTATTTTGCAACAAAAACCGCAGTGTTTGGTTTTCTTTGAAAACAAGGAATCTAACATAATGGACATCTGCAATGTTTGTAATGGGTATTAATTTATTAAACTATCTCTAATCGCCATCTTCCTGTTATTATTGTAGGTAATAGGTACTTGCTGGCGTTTTCTTTGAAGCGAAACTTTGACATTCTGACGTATGACCGAACCAAGCCCAGGACTGACGACCGGATGAAAGATGTGGCGTGTATTGAAGGAATCAGGTAATCTTTATAATGACAATAGTTAGATAATTATGATTATCATCACATCGGAAAGACTGTTCACTGTTGGACAAAGACTTGCCCCAAGCATCGCTACAATGATTGCTCGGACTAAGCTGCTCGCATCCATCATCGCACCATGGTCTGTGCCAAAGTGCAGGAGGAAAGCATAGGTATCTGTTAGGCCGGGGCTCCATTGTCGCGTTATCGCGAACTTTACTTCGTGCGCACTCTATTGCTCAGCGAGACGTCGAGCGGTGTGCGAGAGAGAGCGCGTGAAATAAAGTTCGCGATAACGCGATAGTGTAACCCCGGCATTCGGGTTTAAAACTGACGCCAGAGGTAGGATTTTGTCCATACGTCAGAGATAATAACTGCTTCATAAGCATGGCCACTGGTGATCGATGTTTGCATTTGTTCGTAGCTGATTTACTGGGCTGATGTGGGATTTCTCAACTACCAGTTCATAGTTTTATGAATTTCCAGGTTCTTAGGAATGCAGTGCGTGATCTTCTCTCACGTCATGTTGATTTACATCTACTCGTACATTGACAACCCTCAGTTTGTTGAAAGGGTAAGTTATTATTTTTACCTAAACTTGCCTTATAAAATTTTTGACGGGTCGAGTTTTTTTAAACGAGTGCACTATTTGGGTTAATCATGTTTAGCTTTCTTTGTCTCCTCAAATCACCACACTTGCTGCCAGCACCAGCAAGTGTAGCTTTGTTTTTGTTGTGCGTGTTATGTTTTTTAGTCTTTTATGTATCCCAGATGTACGACCACTTCACCTGGCAAGCAGTACTGAACTCTCCGCTGTGGCTGCAGGCTTTCTTCGCGATGTCGGGCTTCCTCACCGCGTACGCCACCCTCGTCTCCTCCCCCACCAAGCCCATAACCTTCTTCAAGTGCTTAATGTCCATCCTCAATAGGTGGATAAGGTAAGCCCTCCTGTTTGCCAAAATCTACAGCGGCAACTACGACATTTCAGATCGACTGTCTTGAAACCCTCAACGAATCCATCAGATAAAGAACAGCGGAGGAGTAAGAGATGTCTCAGTTTCCACACTTTATAAACAGTAATAGAAAACAGAAGACTTTGTTAAGTATTTATTTAATTTATGCTGGGATAATAAATACCTCAGCAGTTGCACGAGATAACGAATATCATTGTTCATCGTAAAGTTTTTTCCAAGACTTTGTTTTACCGAACATCATACATATTTTTATTCTTCTTCTAACACCTAACTTGTTGTTCCAGATTAACCCCACTGGCAGTATTCGCACTGTGGTTCACGGTGGCGTGGTTCCCACTGCTGGGTAATGGCCCACAGTGGTCGTGGCTGGTGGAGCGTGAGGCCCATGACTGCTCCGAACGGTGGTGGTACCACGTGCTGTACGTGCACAACCATCTCCCTACTGGAAAGTTCTGTATGGGACATACTTGGTAAGTTTCCATCCAGGTATCCTGTTCATCATTGTTGGTATAATCTAAGGCGTGACTGTGGCATGATTATGTTTCTGTGGTTCTATTTAGAATTTTGGAGAGATCTCTTTATTTCTTTCTTTATGTTTTTTTTTGTATGGTTAATCAATGTTGGCTATTTTTGATCGATAATGCGATAGGAGAGTTAGTGTTTCTACAGATCTAGGTACTTACTGAAATAAAATGATTTATCATTTACACTACCTAAAGGTATATAATAATACTATTATTATTATTTATAATACCATGAGTATACACAGCACCAGCTGAAAAACTTTCTAGGGCAAGTATATAAATAGGTAGGTGTCTAGTTATACCAGATCCCTTTAAAATGTATAGGTACCTTTTAAAGGGATCTGGTATAACTAGACACCTACCTATTTATATACTTGCCCTAGAAAGTTTTTCAGCTGGTGCTCTGGATACTGTCAATTTTGGTCTTACCTACATTTTAATGTAATGCTAAACTCAATTTTTCTTCCACATTTCACAGGTACTTAGCAGCAGACATGCAGCTCCACATTATCGGCGTGTTCCTGCTCCTGGTCCTCATGAGATACAAGCGCACTACCATCCCGCTGCTGATGCTATTCGTGGTCGCGTCTTCAGTGACAGCTGGGCTCGTGGTCTATTTCTATGACCTAGCACCTATTGTTACTGCGCAGACACCAGAGTAAGTGTTAATGAAGGACAAGATTTGGGTTCCTTGAATTTAAAGTTGGCAAGAAAAGTCAAGATAAATACAATCATAATTATATCGCCTGATTGTTTTGTCGAAATTAATTAAACTTAATAGCTATAATCAATATTTTCTCAAGTTCTTCATTTGTTTGGAACTGGCTTGACATTTACAAGTAAAAAGCATTAATTTGTTTTCTAACTGAAAAGCTTTACATCAAATCAGGTTTTTACTAACGCGTTTTACACCCGCGGCGCGCGCGGTTGTTTGCGGGTCCCGCGGCACCGGCGGACAACTTTTGGCGGCAGCCACCCGCCGCCGGCGGGTGGCGCCCGCACGCTCTGCGGTCGCTTGGCGGGCCACCGCAGTAGCCGGCGGGGCGGGGGGTACAGAAATCCGAAGCCATTTTGCACAACCACCCGTCTTGGCGCCGGCGCCGCCGTCTTCTCCGCAAACTTGGCGGGCGATGATCGCAACCGCGACGGCTGCGTGACCGCGCAAATCACCGGTCTCGTGAGTTTAGAAATAAAACCGCAGTTCCACCACCGCGGCGGGCGCGCGTGAAAACCGCTCCGTGAGTTCTTAGCCTTAGTTAAAAAAATCCACTTTATAGAGCACCGCTACTGACACTTTCGAAAACACCATGTGACATATGAAAGCTGGGTACCTACCAAGTCCCTGTGTTCTGATATTATAATGATGTCCTATTCGTAATCTTCAGGGTTCTTCGCAACATGTTCGCCGGCTCCAAGATCCTGTCGCTGGTGTACCTTCCGTTCTGGATGAACCTGCCTGGGTACATCGGAGGCATTGCCACCGCCTTCATCCTGTACCACAACAATATCAAGGGAGAGATCAAACTTAAAGATAGCAAGGTGATTCAGTAAATAAATCAGTGGTTAGAATTAACCGTCTATTATGGATTGCTACTTTTTTGTTAAACAGATTATTGTACAATATTTAATATAGTGGAAGTTGCTTGTAATCCACATAAAAAATTGTATCAGAACAAGGTGCAATTGATATGGTTAACGTTAGATAGCTTGTTTTTTTTTCAATAGACGTAATGACGAAAGCTTATAAATAATTAGCATCAGTTGGTATATTTGCATTGAACACAACCACTGTGGACCGTGGTATTGAGACTGTTTTCGGTTATTTGGACTTCATTTCTCACTCTTTTTTTTTATTCCAAGTGGTTCAATGTGCTCTTCCACGCCTCCCTCTTCCTGGGCAGTGCAGTGCTGCTAGCGGGCACAGTGTTCCTCTCAGACTCACCGCTGCCGCTGTGGGCCTCCGCCTTGTACTCCGCACTCGACAGGCCGCTGGTCGCCGTGTTCTTCAGTATTTTCATGCTGGGCTGCTTCTCCAGGTGTTGGTGTGAGTAAAAATTTTTAGTTTCAATATAGGGGTTGGAGCTAGCAGCAGTCTTTAGATCAATCAATCTATCTGTGGTGGGGTGGTGTGGTGTTGTCTCATTCACTCAAAAAGTCTCACTCTCATTCTTCACTATTAAGTGACATGCAGTCAGTTGATCTATCTTTTAGGCTGCACCTGGATATTTAAAACTAGGGGTTTCCAATATACAATTACTAGCAGCGCCCCGCGGTTTCACCCGCATACGTCCTGATCCCGTAGGGATATCGGGATAAAAAGTATTCTATGTGTTAATCCAGGTTATAAACTATCTGTGTGCCAAATTTCATCCAAATCCGTTCTCTAGTTTTTGCGTGAAAGAGTAACAAACATCCATCTATCCATCCTCACAAACTTTCGCGGTTATTATAATATTAGTAGGATAATAGACAACTGACGACACAATTATTATCCACTCAATACTATGTTGACAGATAGTCGATACAGAGACCAAATCAATGAAAATTATTTAGATAATTATGTCTAATAGGAAATCAATCTTTGTATTACAGCACTTGTCCGTGACTCATTGGAATGGCGTGGCTTCCATATTCTTGGCAGATTGTCTTACTGCGTGTTCCTCATTCATTTCATCGTGCTTAGGATAACGTTGGCTGGTAACACGCAACTTGGTCATGCCTCAGTGCTATCTATGGTGAGTTTATATTTTAGTTTTATACCCCTACGATACACTAATGTAGTATCTACCGATAGTTAAATATTCTGGGTTTGTTTGTTAATTCGTGTAAATGCACGCCCCCGATTTGCAGGGCTAAAATCCCGTGCAATAACTCTGAGAGCCTTTAGGTTCTTTAGCATAATCGTTGCCAAAGTCCTTCAGGTCCGAAAAAAGGAGTTATTTCAGCAAAATTATTAATTCTGTGATTGAAAGAAAAGAAGACGAAAGAAAATAAAATTATTTAGCACAAAGTAAAAGGCACACAAATAACACAATATGAAATACAGCATATAAAAAAAAAAATAAGTTTTGGTAAAAAAGAGTACCTATGATGCGGTTACAAATGAAACTAAATATTTTACTTAAAGTAATGCAGACCTATGATGTTGGTACTACTTTGCCGACAAGTGCTAGTAGGTTTTTGAGTCAGTACAAGCAGCGTTTTTAACTATTTGTTTAAATTCTTTTACTCATTTCCCATTTGAAGTGACCTATATGTGGTAGTGGCGCCCTCATTTTTTCCAAACTCTTTTTTGCCAAGCTGTCAGTGTGCTGTCGCGGCTGCGCCAGAAACGACCAGATTACGAATAAAAGTAAAAAAAATCCGTATAACCTTAACGGATCATTCCCTTCCAGCTATCCCTCCTAATAACATCATCAGTGCTGAGCTACATCGCATCCGTCCCACTGTGCCTCCTGGTGGAACTGCCTCTCATTCAGCTGTGGAAAGCCGTCACCGACTCCGACGGCCCCGAGAGAAGACCCTCGATACCAGAGGAGTCTCCAGGGAAACTCGACCTGGTGTCACAAGTTAGGAGGAGAATGAGGCTTGAGACTGTATGTGAAGACTTAGCTGTTACAGCTGTTGTAAATATTAGCGTTTAGGATCAAAACTAGATTTTTATTAATCGGAAGTAAATGGAAAGAACGTAGAAAAAGAGGAATCGATAGAGCCGAGCGAGATTCCTTGAATAAAGTATTATTGTAGGATATCAGGCGCACGGGTGTGTAGGGAAGCAGTACAGGTAGCAAACGAAACAAACGGTTGAGTGAAAGCAGGGTATATTTCTTGCGAAAACACTTTACACGAAACACAATTACATTAAACACAATAATCAGTCTTAGCACTTATAACTTGGTACGAAATGTCGATTGAAAAACATAACTAGACTACTATAAAAATACTGTAAACACTACTGACTAATCTATGCTAATCTATACTAAGTTAATAAGGGCGGAGCGCGAGCTATGAGCAACACGAGGCGGACACACTATTTCGCGACGGAGATGTTGCTCACAGGAAGACTTTTGTCTGACTGATGAAGACTTTTGATGGAAACTGAATATGATTTTACATCGAGATATACTTATACATGTTACACGTATACACAAGTTGCGCACACCGCGCGTACAAATCCAAAATGATCGTCCAACTAATCTGGACACTTGTATCAGTGAGGAGGTGATGAAGGGGTTCGGGTGTCTGCGGGGTATTGCGCAGTTGTGTCGGTCAAGGGTACAGGAGGGGCGAGGGGCTTGTCGGCCAAGGGATTCCTTATCTGTATATAGTACTGTTTACATTTCTGCTACATAATAATACAATGGAATTCTTTCAAAACCGTACATAGCGTTATGTTTTCGTTATATACATAATGTCCCCTAATGTATTTATGCTTAACTAACATTATTACACAACTTATATGTATGTACCTCGAGGGGTATAGAAGTTATTTACTGTTTCATAAGTATATAAGCTATTTTTCAAGTATTTAAGATATTTCAAGTACTACATGACTTGTTAAGGATATAATGAGTTACAATCTCTTATAAGAATCATACTAGAGTACTTGACTAGGCTCATTTTCCTAGTTTCCTTATGTATCTTAACTAAAATGGCACTTTATGTGCTTTATTATATGTAAAATCGCTGTGCTTCTTAACAATCCCACCCCCTGTAAGAGGGTTCAACCGATTACATCACCGTTAGTGGGAAGCACAACGACTTTAACTACGGGCCGACGCAGGACCCCATGATTAGTTCTAACGTCTACCACTCGAATTACAGAGTCCGCTCCCGGATACACACTTTTAACGACCCCTTTGGTCCACTGGTTACGCGGTTTACTTTGGTCCACTATTATCACTACATCACCCACTTTAATGTTTGGCACATCGTCGTTCCACTTTTGCCGTTGTTGGAGCGTCGGCAGATACTCTCGTAGCCAACGCCTCCAGAAGAGGTCGGCCAGCGCGTTCACCCGTCGCCACATGCGGCGGGAGTCGACTTCGATGGCGTGGCCCCGCGTGCAGGGAGCATCTCCCGCGGCAGTGCCCAGCAGGAGATGGTTGGGGGTTAGCACCACAGGGTGCTCAACATCGTTGCTGATGTAGGTGAGAGGCCGGCTGTTTATAGTGAGCTCGGCCTCGGCGAGGAGGGTGTAGAGTACCTCCTCGCGGGGAGCGCGCTCTCGGAGCGTCGCTTTGAGTGCGTTCTTGACAGAGCGCACCAGTCGCTCCCAGCACCCGCCCATGTGTGGGGATGCCGGGGGGTTAAAATGCCACGCGATGCCGCGGCCTGCGGCTTCATTTTCCACTTTGGCGTGGTCCATGTCGCGCAAAGCTGCGCGCAGTTCGGCGTGTGCGCCGACGAAGTTAGTGCCCCGGTCGGAGTACATGTCCGAGGGCCGCCCGCGTCGCGCAATGAGGCGCCGCAGGGCGAGGATGGCCGAGTCTGAACTCAGCGAAGCCGCCAGCTCCAGGTGGACGGCGCGGGTAGTGAGGCATGTGAATAGCACGCCCCACCTCTTCTCCCTGCGCCGACCGATGGCGACCTCCATGGGGCCAAAGTAATCGACCCCACAGTGTATGAAGGCTCTTCTGGTCACCTCCAGCCTTGCGGCCGGGAGGTCACCCATTTTCGGTGTCACCGGCTTGGCCTTCTCCAGGCGGCACCGTTGGCAGCTCGCGGTGACGGCCTTGACGGTCGACCGCAGATTGGTGACCCAGAACTTCTCTCGAACCCTGTTAACTACAGATTCCTGATTGGCGTGCAAAGCCGCCGTGTGATAATCATAAATTAGACGGCGCGTGAGAGGGTGTTTCCCATCTAGGATTATGGGATGGCGCTCTCCGAAGGTGAGCTCGCTGCAGGCCCCCAGCCTGCCGCGTACTCTCACCAGCCCATCCTCGAACAGCATGGGGTCGAGGGTCCGTAGCTTGCTGTCATTGGGCAGCGGGCGTCCCTCCCGCAGCGCCCTGATGTCAGCCCCGTAGCTCTCCGCCTGTGCCAGTTTCAGTAGGTGTGTCTCCGCCTCGTGTTGGTCCGCGATGGTCACGGCGGATGATTGGCGCCGCTTTCGGCAGCGATCTGCAAAAATAAGCAGACGCGCCACGACGTACAAGGCGCGCTTCCACGTTGGCAGTCGCTCGTAGTGTAGCCATGGTTCGCCCGGCGCCGCCGCTGCGTGTAGTCGCTGTACCCGCTCCAAGGTGGCCTCAGCCACCGCGTCGGTGTCGACGCTCGTCGGCCACTGCTCCTGTGGACAGCGAAGAAACGAGGGCCCCGACAGCCACTCGTCACAGTTATTGGGCCAGTCCGTTCGGGTGGCTTTATCAGCGGGGTTCATCGCCGAGGGAACCCAGTGCCAGTCGGCTCTACTTGACCTTTTGTCTATCTCGGCGAGACGGTGTGACACGAACCTTTGGAAGTCTAACGCGTCTGAGTTGATCCACTTTATGACGGTTTTGCTGTCCGTCCATAAGTACTTGCGGTCAATGGGTATACCTATTTCTTTTGCCACTGTGTCGGCTAGTCTACATGCCAACACAGCGGCCTGCAATTCTAGGCGCGGGACGGACACTAGTTTTTGTGGCGCTACTCTGGCTTTTCCTATGACTATGGCCACGTCCCTATCCCCGTTTAAATTTGTGCCCGCTAAATACGCTACCGCTGCGTATGCGGACTCGCTCGCGTCACCGAAGACGTGGAGCTCTATCCCCTCCGGCCTTAGGCCGTACCAGCGGGGTATAGTTACGTCATTTAGGATCGGCAGCTTATGAA
Source organism: Lithophane semibrunnea (assembly GCA_947363905.1). Lineage (NCBI taxonomy): Eukaryota > Metazoa > Arthropoda > Insecta > Lepidoptera > Noctuidae > Lithophane > Lithophane semibrunnea. Next base: position 16,033,989 of record OX376205.1, read on the forward strand.
GCCACTCGAACCACACTTTAGCCTCTGCTTCTTGAAGCCTCTCATCCCATTGGATGCCTGTGTGCCATACCCTTTTCATTAAGATTCGTGATTGTATGACACACGGATATAAGAAACCTAAAGGGTCAAAGATTGACATAATGAAACGTAAAAATTCTCTTTTGGTGGGTATTACCTCACCTTCTACAATGGCTCTAGGCAGCCGTTTAAATGATAGGTCGAATGCCAAATTGTCTTTGCTTGGCGACCATATCATACCTAACGTTCGTTCTACGTTACTGTCACTCTTTTCGAGTGACACCCGGTCAGGCATTTCTACTTTCAGTCGGTCGCGCAGCTCTTGAGAGTTGGTGACCCACCCCCTTATATTGAACCCGCCCTTGGCGTGGATGTGGGTCACTTCCTCGATTAGCTGTCCGGCTTGCGCGGCTGACCACGAGCTGTCAAGGTAGTCGTCCATGTAATGCTTCGTTTTTATGGCCGCTACTGCCTCGGGGTGTGATATTTTAAACTGTTCAGCATTTTTATTTAAAATATAAATGGCTGACGTGGGAGACGACACGGCACCGAAAATCATCGAATTCATGACGTATGTTTCCGGATCCCTACCGCCGGTCGCGTTCCACAAGAAAAGCTGTGCGCCCTTATCTTGCTCGCGTATTTTAACCCGGAGAAACATATCGGCAATGTCCCCGGTGTATCCTATCGGGCCCAGTCTAAATTTGAACAATACACCTAACAATGAGTTGAGTAGGTCAGGCCCGGCTAATAAATTTTCATTTAAAGTCGTACCATTGTAGGTTGCTGCGGCATCAAATACTAGTCTTAATTTCCCCGGTTTGTTTGGATTCGTTACCCCGAAATGAGGTAGGTACCATACGGGTTCATAGTTGACCGCGCCCTCTACCTTGCTAGCGTAGCCCTCTGCTAGCAACCTATCTATCTGTGCCTTATAGGCCGTGGCATACACTGCGTCTTTATTTAAGCGACGTTCGATTCCCGCTAGTCGCTGACGCGCGTGTGTATAATTGTCGGGCAGCTGTGGGTCGTCGCGACGCCACAGTAAACCTACTTCCCAGGCGCCGCTATCTGTTTGACGGCTGGTAGTGTTTAATATGTGCTTTGCCCGTTCAATATCTTGGTGCGTCCGAGGCACCTCTGAAATACCTATAGCTTCTAATTCGAGCTGTTTCTTGACCATGTCATGCAAATCACTTTTGTTATCGACGACACAATTTATAGATTGGTCACTAGTGTGACTGATACCTAAAGGTCCGTGCACTACCCAGCCTAGACTAGTCAAAGAGGCAACCGGCTTACCTGATTTTCCTCGGCGGGTGTCCTGGCTGACAAGCAACTCCCAGTTGTCCTGCCCCAGCAACAGCAGCGGCCGGGCACCTGTCATCTCTTCGCAGCCCAAGTGGCGAAGGTGAGCGTGCTCCGCCATCACGGCGGCTGGCACTGTTTGCGCGGGCAAGTCCAGTCGCTTCAACGTACGACAGTTCACTTTATACGATTGCCCGCTCGGCCCGCGCACTGACACATTTATGACGCGCGACGTTTCGTCCGTAATCTCTTGACCGCGCGCGCTTTGTAGTACTAACGGTACTCGCTGACCTTTGACATTTTCTACTAGCGAGTCGTCGATTAATGACACTGTGGCCCCGTCATCCAATAATGCGTAACACGGCTTATCTTTGCCTTCTATATTTACACAAACAGGTATAATTTTTAATAGTGCTTTGCCTGTATAGTCACTAACATTAGTGATGCTCTCTGGCTTTGCCCTTTCAGCGTGCAATAGCGTGTGGTGTGCATAGTTACATGAAGAACATTTACTAGCGCGACAGAAATTCTTATTATGTTTCTTTGAAATGCATTTAAAACAAAGTTTATGTTTCTTGATGTGCTCCCATCGTTCGTTTGTATTTAATTTTTCGAACTTTTCACACTTAGGGAGTTTATGCATAGCGCCACACAACGTACATTTCTCAGATTCAACTTTAGCCTGTTGCTCGTTCTCAGCTGTCACATGCAATCGTTGAACATTTCTAAACTGTTTATTAATGATTTGAACATTGCCTCGTGGCTTAAAGTTACTTTGTGTTGTTGTGGGCGTGTCAAGGTTCATCTGTACATAATATGAAGTGGCACGGGCTAGGTGACTCAAGAATTCAGCTAATATTTCTAGGCTCGGCGACACTCGAACGTCGATGCCTTGGTTGGCTGCCATGCCCATAGCGAAGTCACCATATTGAGCACGTTGAATAGGAGTGAGTTTAGTTAAAAGTTCGCTTACCAGTTGCGGGTTATTTAAATATCCATTTGCTCGAACACTCCTTAACAGTGATACACAGTTACGCACTGTCGTTGAGAACTTTCTAAGTTCACGACCACTTTCTGTTACCTTAGGTAACGCACGCACTTTACGTAGGGCACACTCAAGCACTAAGTTAGGATGACCGAATTCTTCATCCAAAGTTTTCATGATATCCGCTGGATTTGTTGAAGTCCGTAATAGATCTTCAACTGCTAGCTTCGCTTCTCCTTGTAGAGATGTCTTCAGTCGAGCTAGGTTCTCGTGCGGCTTGAAGTTATACAGGGCTGTCGTGTCATGGTACATATTCTTGTACGACAGCCACTCCGCTGGGTCACCGTTGAAGTAGGGCAGCTCGTATGCTTGCCTAGGTACCGGCCGCGGACGTGCTAGATTTGTGATAGCGTCCGCCAGCTGGTCTATCTTCCTGTCCCGCGATCTATTTCTTTCGGTGTCGTCAGCGAACGTGTTTTCATAGTCGGGCGCATCCCTACGCGGCGCGTCCCTAGGCGGCGCTCGCGAAGCACTAGCCGTCGCGGCGGGCATAGTGCGGTACGTACTGTTATGAAAATGTACCGACGCGGGCGCGTACTGTTGCCTGGGCGCAGGCGTAGTATCGAGCGGCGGCTCGACTACATTCGCGGACACGGACACTTGTCGCGGCGGCGGATCGCGAGACTCGGCGGGCGCGGGCACTTCACTATTCACAACAGGCGTCGTCTCTGTTACCCAGTCTTCGACTCGACGCGTTGTTGTTTCACCATCACTTGATTCTTCGTCGGCGGCGGCGGCGTCGATCTCGGCTAGATCAGCTTCCAGCTTCTTCTGGATTAGGTTCTCCTTCAATCGCACTAGCTCCTTCTCAGCCTCGTATTCAACCCTCCTCCGGAGGTAGTCGGCACTTTTCTGGCCGCTCCTCGAGGAGACGTGGCTCGTCGTGGACCTTGCCTTCTGTAAACTCACCGATCTCACTGGCGTGGCGAATTCACGATGGTCGATCACACGACCGGGGCCAGCCAGTGGGATCACAGGGGCAGGAACTGACGTCATAGTAGGCGCTATCGACGGTGAACCGGGTGCCATTTCAGACGGCACCCCTGAATCTGCTTCGACGTTCCGACGCTTCATCATGTCAGCTTCCATTGTACGCAACTTGCTCCGCGTTGTAATTGCGCTTCTTTCACTCATCGTTATGCTATGTACTGCTTATCCGGCTCGACAGGACCAAAATTGTAGGATATCAGGCGCACGGGTGTGTAGGGAAGCAGTACAGGTAGCAAACGAAACAAACGGTTGAGTGAAAGCAGGGTATATTTCTTGCGAAAACACTTTACACGAAACACAATTACATTAAACACAATAATCAGTCTTAGCACTTATAACTTGGTACGAAATGTCGATTGAAAAACATAACTAGACTACTATAAAAATACTGTAAACACTACTGACTAATCTATGCTAATCTATACTAAGTTAATAAGGGCGGAGCGCGAGCTATGAGCAACACGAGGCGGACACACTATTTCGCGACGGAGATGTTGCTCACAGGAAGACTTTTGTCTGACTGATGAAGACTTTTGATGGAAACTGAATATGATTTTACATCGAGATATACTTATACATGTTACACGTATACACAAGTTGCGCACACCGCGCGTACAAATCCAAAATGATCGTCCAACTAATCTGGACACTTGTATCAGTGAGGAGGTGATGAAGGGGTTCGGGTGTCTGCGGGGTATTGCGCAGTTGTGTCGGTCAAGGGTACAGGAGGGGCGAGGGGCTTGTCGGCCAAGGGATTCCTTATCTGTATATAGTACTGTTTACATTTCTGCTACATAATAATACAATGGAATTCTTTCAAAACCGTACATAGCGTTATGTTTTCGTTATATACATAATGTCCCCTAATGTATTTATGCTTAACTAACATTATTACACAACTTATATGTATGTACCTCGAGGGGTATAGAAGTTATTTACTGTTTCATAAGTATATAAGCTATTTTTCAAGTATTTAAGATATTTCAAGTACTACATGACTTGTTAAGGATATAATGAGTTACAATCTCTTATAAGAATCATACTAGAGTACTTGACTAGGCTCATTTTCCTAGTTTCCTTATGTATCTTAACTAAAATGGCACTTTATGTGCTTTATTATATGTAAAATCGCTGTGCTTCTTAACAATTATTCTTGTTCTTGAGCTGCCACATCAAATTAAAACAGACTTGAAGCCGTTGTGAATAATGACGTCGCGTCAATTGGCGAAGATGATAAATTATGCTTTCATGAAACTCACGCCATCATCTGCCTAGCCTTTTCCCGACTATGTTGAGGCCTTTTAGACTTAATCAGATCCAGCTGAATAATAGTATTTTACATGTAGCAACTGCCTTTTTGACCTCTACAAGCCAGTTCCTGGGTAACACGATAACCCTTGGCTTGCTTGCTTTCCGACGCACGGCTTTCCCATCCATGGATCGACCTCAGCAAACGTTGCTTAACGTTGAAAACTGACCCCACGTATACTCAAGTATTACATAGAAATAAGTGCCTTTATTTCTAGAAGTACGAACGTTAGGCCAGCACTTAGTAGTGTTTAGACGACAACTAGTCTTTCAGCACTCTGCAGAAGAAAACCGAAGAATCTTCACGTAGACGGGACGCCGATCAAGTAAGTCGACACTAGGCGACCCCTGAATGCGTTAATAAATCGCGTTGTTGAATTTTCAACTTTCGAGGCTGATCCGAGCGTTGAAAATTTGGGTGAAGGTATCGCCTAGTATTCGTGAAAATGGGCATATGTGTCGTTTACTCAAGCCAATGCTTGTAACATAGTAATATTTACATATTATATTAGTAGTCAAATAAAATAAGTAGGCGTAGAATAATAATGAATATGTGCCTTTATCTTTTTACGTAACAATTAAAAAGGAGGGTAATGATAAAAACTAATGATTTTACGGCCGACGACAACGTATACATGATAGCCTGATTATAACTGTGGTATTTAAATAGTTCGGTTTAAAGACATTTATTTTCTCAAAAAAAAGAACGTTACAGTTCACTTAAACTATTGAGAAAAGTAAGATTAAAAATTAAATTATTTGCGATTCTCCTGTGATCACAAGACAAGTAAAAGATAAAGGTGTCAATTACCAATTGAATGTTAGTGTTGTTTTCTAACATGTTCTTCCCTTACCCCTATTAGTTACCCCTGATAACAGATAATACTCGAATCGTGTTTATTACAATGGCGAAATTCATTTAAACACGGGTAGGGCTAGTGGCCAGTAATCATTAAAATTACATAAAAGTTATAATACTTAATACTTAAATCCTACACAAAAACAGGTAGAAACATTTAAATTTTCAAACGTGTTCTCAAAATGGGCTTCCTTCAATTCGCCTCCTCTTTGCACGTTATTCGTTTTAATTTCATTGATGCGATGTTATGTTCCGCGACCCCGGCAATTGACTTCTGCGCTACAGTTGTTTAAGTAAAGTTGCTCCAAGATGCCATTTTAGAAAAATTGAAAACAAATCAATAAATAATAACGTTTAATGAAATTAACATAATTATCTTCATACAACGAAAACACGAAATCGTCTATTTGTGTTAAATTAATGGCGCCATTAAAGCGACACGCCTAGATATGTCTGATAGCTATTAAATAAAATCAGGTGTTAAGTTGTTAACTCTAAAATGTTTTTATATTAAAAATGTTTATTTGTATTTTTAATAAAGAAATTTTAATTAACGTGTCGTATTTTTTTTAAGTTTTCCCTATAATAGAAGTGAAGGCAAACATTGTAATTTTCAATTAATCGATATGATCCAATGTATCCGAGTTTCGTTGCATAATCATAACGAAACGTAATTGAAAAATTCAATGTTTGCCTTCACTTCACTTCACATTAAAACAGTATGTTACTGCATGCTAGCCATGGACGCTTCCACCTTCTCTTCGGAGGCATGGTGGAGCAGATGATTCTTTGTTTTCTAATCTATTTTGAATCAAAATAATAGAACTTCGGGAACAAAAAAAAATATATGAAAAAAAATATAAGTATATAATTTTCTTTAGGTATTTCAGAGGCATGGTGATAATTCTTTATTTTCTAATCTATTTTGAATAAAAATAAATAGAACTACAGGCAAAAAAATGAATCTTTAGGTATTTTATTAAAAAATAACTTATATGATTACATTAGAATCAATATTAAAAAAATCTATTACTTTCATACCTAGGTAAATACATAAACTCATGTCAGTTTCCCATGGGTGTAGGCAGAATCTATACCGGATGATTTTTTTTACCGTCTCGACAAACATAGGGTGTAGTAGGTGAACGGAGTAGAAGCCAATGGCATAGTCAACTAAATTTTTTTTTTTTTTTTATACCCTTTAAACAAATTGATTTATCTAAAAATACTACCCATTTGAAGTAAACTTTTAATACAAAAACAATAAAAACAGAAATTATTTTTTTTTTTAATAAATCCCTGAAAAAATATCGAAATTCAAATCATACGCACCCTACTAAATGCACGGAATTTATCAATGTATTAGATACGTTCCTTTGCGGCCGATAGGTACTCGCCGCACTTGCCGTCGGCTTCTTTGATATCACCAGGCGCTTGAGCCGCCGCCGCCGCGCCGGAGCTGCTCGCTCGCGCATCCCCCCGCCCGCCCGCGTCCCGAGCTTCAGTCACCTGCGATTAGTCACGGCGGCGTGACGTCGCGCTGTTTGTTTCCACGTATGCATCGTGCACCCGGTCATATTTGTCGTATCTTAACATGTACGAATATTCTAACGTAGAGTATCTTGTTTGGTGAAAACAGCCAGTGCAAGGCGAATGTACGCAGAAGAAGAAAATCTTCAGTCGCTGCGAAGGAACGGTATCCGTTCTCCTCAAATTCCCCCTCGGACCCCGCATGGAGTTTTGTCACTGGGTGCAGAACCGTTCTGTCATTGACACCATGTTGCAAGACGTTCCTGATCCCTATCTGCAAGACATGTACTTCCAGCATGACGGATGTCCAGCTCACTACAAACGATCTGTGCGCGCGTATCTCGATGGTCAATTTGGTGATAAGTGGATAGGTCGCGGTGCACCTGTGAACTGGCGGCCGAGGTCACCAGACCTACATAACACCCCTTGACTTTTATTTGTGGGCCGACCTAAAACGGTTAGTCTGACGTTTAGTGTATACCGAAGAAGCTCAAAGCGTTAGTGATTTAAAACAGCGAATAATTTAAAACGCTTTTAATGTTTTGAAAAGTGATAGAGACACGCCTCGAAGTTTACCGAACAATATGCAAAGACGTGCTAGTTTATGTTTAGAACGAAACATTTTGAACAATAATTACCTATTGCGATATCGCTAAAAAGGTAGGTACAGACCTAAGTTCATTTTTTGTAAAATGCGCGCAATGCGCGTGCGCGTCTATCGGTCGTGTCGCCCGCGCGCGAGTACCGCTCAGCTGCTCGGCTCTCGTACGTGAACCCCGGTACGTGAACTCTCACGCACACATCAAGTTTCTATGTACGTGTGTGTGCGTAGGCGCGCCGACGTTACTTAGCAACGGGTCGACCGAACAACATTCTGTCAATGTTCTCGCTCCCGCATGTATGCACGTCCTTTTCATTTTGAATGAAGTACAGTCGAGTATTCTTGCTTATTCAAGTATTTATTGTTTCGAATTATTTAAAAAAGATTACTTAGATTGTTTTAAAAGTTCGTTCCGAGTCTGTTACTGTTTTCGTTTTATTTGTAAGGATAGGTTTACTTATTATTTTATCTTTTTAATTGGTAAATTGGTGGGGTTTTTATTTGTACTTACGTAAGTATTTGTTGTGTTTTATTATTTTAGGTAGGTTAAGTTTTCTTATTTGTGTTAAGTTATTACCTATTTACTACTTATTCTTTTGGTGTGAGGCTTATTTGGTCAATTGGGTATTTGTATTGTATGTTTGAGAATTTTTGGGTATTGTGTTCATTTTATTTGTAGATCAGGTTTGTCTTAGTTTATTAGTAAGTGGACTATAAATGTTATTGCGTTGATTTTGGAAACGTTTTCAACACGACTGTACCATGCGAGAGGCGGCCGCTTACTAGGTTTCTACGCAAAAGAAATGTGCGTGCGTTTCGCTCGCACACACGTACAACTATCATTCATGCGCGATCGCAGCCTACGCCGTTTACTATCTCCTATTTTGGCTATTATTAGTTTTACGCACGGGCCGTAGGATGGATAGTTTTCATGATTTTTGAAGGAAATTCCGAACCTGTACAATCTCAATGGTACTAAGCAAATATTCTCGGGTATGGCTTCTGTTCCACTTACACAACACACCTGATTATGCTCGAGACGGTAAAAAATGTCATCCGGTATAACACTATTTATTACGATCCATATACCCACCTTTTGCTTCGTTTACGTTTATACATTTGGTCATACACGCGTCACGCACGCCGCATGAGGTAACTAAAATATATGCTTCTATGGCGTCCCATCCCGGCGGCGTTTCCACTCACATCTGCCTTGTTTACAAGCCACACAAATATCTTTTGTTAATCGCTTTTCTACATAATATTACCTACATTATATCTACTGCTATCTTACTACATATATCCTATCGGTTCTTTTCAATACTTTATTTGTCCTTTTACCAACTATTTTATGTACTACTTTGTTCCTACCACTCTTAATTTTTTACTATTTACTTTGGCAACTTTTTTATTTTTTTGGACTGTCATCTGATTACTTGGCGTCTTCTTTTTTTTCTTTGAATCCACCTTCTTGCTTCCTTCAACTGGTTCAGGCTTTGTAAAACACTCTCGAATGACGTTTGCAAAGGGACTTTCCACTAGTATCCAGAAGAAGAAGGCGGCTGTGAATGAGCTGACGATTACCGCGATACCCATTGTTACCTGCGATAAAGAGATATGTTTTAGAACCTCACCGACGAAAAACCACTCAGGGTCCAGAATCATGAACACATAAACAATCTGAATACATCGACTGAATAGTTAAAACATGGTAATAGGTTGCGCATCGATGTCCCTGCCACCCTGTATATCTTGGCAGATGGAAGCTAAAAATACAGTATGTTAACTAACAAAGGGCGTTCCCGTTAACCTGCAATAGTATATCGTGTATACATGCTAAAAAAAATATTACAACACAAAAAAAATTTTTTTTTTTTTCATTTGTGTCGTGAAATGTTCACAAAACAATTAAATTTAAACGTACAAGAAACACTCTGTACACGCACATTTGTATTTCAACGTAGAAAAACAAGTGTGACAAGTGGGCGTGTACAGAGAGTTTATTTTCCGTAACAATTTAATATTTTTTGTGAATATTTTACTATACAAAAACAAAAAAAATCATATTATTTTTTAATGGTAATATTTTTTTTAGCATGTATAGACGCTATACTATTGCAGGTTAACGGGAACGCCCTTTGTTAGTTAACATACTGTATAACAAAAACTAAGTAAGATTACGTACAAGCGCCATAGCAGAGGCTCTGTAAGTGGTGGTCTGCCACGCCATGTAGTTCCTTAAGAAAGCGATGTGCAGCAAGTAGGCGCTGTACGACAGTCGGCTTGGAACCGTCCACACGGACCACTCTAGTATCTTGCGGTAGAGACCTGATGGACAAAAGATGATCTTCATCTGAATCAAGCTCTTTTAGGGCGAATTTCACCAATGAAATTGAACTAACTGAAAGGGATCAACACATTTAAACCGCATTCAGGAGCTGTCAGTGACAATATTCAACAATAATTGACAGTAACAGCTCTTCAACTCAGTTATTGGTGAAATTCAACCTAAGTAGATTAAAAGAAAGGAGACTTTAAAGACCTTTGTTCGACTTTTGTTCAACGCCAGACAGAACGCACAGATTCTGTGTCGGCGTTGAACAAAAGTAATTAGAATGCATAAAACAGTAGCTTCAATAAGCCAGAGTTCTAACGCCAGTCACGCCAACTCGCAACGCCGTCATCCATGATGACGATTTGTTATTATAGGGTTTCCCTTGTTTCATCGAAAATAAATTGCCAAATTATCACTTCCCAAACAATTTTTCGCATAATTTCATTTGCCAAAATATTACTTAGCAAAAAATCTCTTCACTAATAATTGTAACGCAAACCTAATGTTTGGCAAGTGAACGTTTAAACAATAACTTGTATAACAAATAGTACTTTTACCAATTTTTATGTAGTCAAATATTTCAGTTGGCGCAATATAAAATTTGCCAAATGTTTAGTGTCGTCAGTTTCGGGTAGCCTGTTTTTTTTCTATATAATCTAGTCGTTTCTGGCACTCGCCGGCCGCTGCCGCGGCACCGCTCGCTTCGCTCGCTCGGCTCGCGCGTAGTAGGTCACAGTTTTAACCTAACCTAACCTAACAAATCATTTGACCAAACGTTTATTATCTAAAGATTGTTTGCTGTAATAAATCATTTGATTAAAGACCAAATGCCTAAATGACATTATCCTTGATAATATTCTGCCAAGTAAAAATTTGACCAAATGAAAATGTGCGTACTAAAATCATTCCAAACATTGCATTGGTATAAAAAAAGGTTGCTAAAATTTGTTTGGGTAGTGAAATTTGGGCAAAATCTTTTCGGCAAAAAGGCAGGATCCCGTTATTATATTTAGTACAGTCGGAAGCAAAACTGCATGGATAGTACAGAAATAAAATCGTGCGAAGCGAAAAATAACGCCATCTACCGTAAAATCAGTTATCAACTAACGAAATGTATTATGCTATTACAAGATGGCGTTGCTTTGTCATAAATTATAAAATATTTTTGTAGTTTCTTTTTGTCTCTTCAAACATTTAAATAATTTATGATTAATAGTTTCTTTTAAAGAAAATTGTTCCTAACTATTAACTATGTTAAAATTGAATATAAATTTTTAAGTATCTAAGTTTTAGTTTTCAAACTTGAGAGGGTAGGTTGAATATGGATTAATAAATAATTGGTAGGTAGTAAGTATAAATAATACTTAGATCGAAGAGTTATGACTAAGCTCAATTGATCGTTCGCTAAGTTCATTTTGGTTACCTCGTTCGAGTGCCTTTTGTTCAGTTTTTATTTTTTTAAACCAATTTGCATTTTCTTTAAAACGTTTAAAACGTACCGCGAGTGAAGCAGTTGCTCTGACTGCTTACCATGGATATGTTTCTTCGTTACTCAGGTATGGTCTTCTACTCTGGGGTAACTCTACGACCATAAATGAAGCCTTTTTGATTCAGAAAAAATGCTTAAGAACTATCTGAGGTATAAGTCCAATAATATCCTGCAGACCTTTATTTAAAAAATTAAAACTCCTAACCTTAACAGGACTTTATATAATGCAAGTTAGTGTTTTTGTAAAAGAACACTCAAAATTGTTTACGGCATGTGACATAAATTCAAATATACCCGTAGAGACCCTACAAGATTAAGAATGCCAACACATCAAAGTACATTATGCCATAAAAATTGTTTTATCACAGCAGTAAAATTTTTTAACAATATACCAAAGGATATTAGGGAACTCCCTCTGAAATATTTTAAGTCTAAATTATTTAAATGGCTCGTAAGTAATACTTTTTATAGAGTAAAGGAATTCTTTGATAAAAAAGTAAATGATAAATATTGTTACTGATTTACTGATAATTATTTAAATAAATACTGCCTAGATTTTAAAACATTGTAAACATTTTAGAATTACAATTATTTTGTTACTAGTAAGTGTAATGAGTGTGCAATGATGCTAGTTGCATAATTCTAAAGAACTTGGACCAAGTTCCTTATAATAAAGAAACCAAGTTACTTGGTTTCTTTAAAATATTTGTATGCCAGTCCATGGCGAGACATGTAGATCATAACCATAATATTAAGACCATTATTGTACCATGTTTAATAAATATATTCTATTCTATTCTATTTTAATCAGGCGAATTACTTAATTTACCAAAATGAGTTACGTTATAATAGGTATTGAGCTGAAATAATTTCTTTGAAAAAATCAAGGCAAAAACTTGTCAGAAATAGCCAGAGAGACCGGCGTAAACGTAAGTAGTTTTATTATACACTTTTATATAAAAACTCCATTATTTTTTAGCTACATAATAAATATTATTGGCTAATAAATATTTCTGTTTTATTGTTGCAGAGAAAAACAGTTGTGCTATGGGTACGACTATTTGAAGAGGAGGGTTCTTTGCAACACCATCAAAGAACTGGTAGACCACGACTTATAAACATTGCAGCATGAAACCATGCTATGGGAGTATGAAGAAAATGGATTTCTGTCGACGAACCACTATGCTGGTTTATTTGACACAAGTGTTGTCCACTGTCCGTCGTCGTGCTCTTCATAATGAAGGGCTGCATTATCGGAGGCATGCTATAAAATGGCAAGATTACAGTTCGCTTTGGATCACATAAACTTTGATTGGAGTAATTTCATCTTTACAGATGAATAAAACTTTTAAGCCTAGTGAACACGGACGCTTATGTTTGTGGGCATCGAAATAATACGCGATACACTAGTGGTCATGTAGTGGCCAATATGCAATCTGGTCATATAACAGTGAAATTGTGGGGATGGATGAGTGCAGCCGATCCGGGAGAACTAGTCAGACTACCAAGTCAAGCAAATAGTGCAAATTATGTAGACGTGCTGGAGGAGACTATGTTGCCTACCGTTCGAAATGTGTATCCAAGGGAAGAATTACCGCATATAAAATTTGTAAAAATAATTATTCTTAATTGATATTATTTTACTTAGTACTTATTATTTATATTAACTGGAGACCTGGTTATGTGTGTATAATCTATTAAAGTTCAAACACAACATCATTTTTAGTTTTTTATGTTACCTACTAACCATTTGATATGTTTTTTTGTGCAAATTTGCAATTTTTAGCCTACCTATTTAATCCGTGCGACATTTGTGATAAAATAATCTGGTCTCCAGTTTGTTTTTATTGAGATTACATAAGCTTCAATCCTCTTTCCGATTTTGGAAACGAATACTTAAGCTATGGTCTCATTAGGAAGTAAGAAATAATATTATAATGTTATACGATAATTAATAAACTGACTATTAAAGAATAATAAACTGTAAGAAATCAACAACTTTATTTTTTAAAGCCTCTTCCCCACCGGCTCGTTTTTATCGTGCGATAATAACAAAAGCGTTACCTATTGCCATAATGCGTCCCGGCTCCTTGCACACAAAAAATAACTACAAAGCCTCTCCCCCACCGCTGCATTTTTAGCGTGCGATATTTCTAACGAGTTTCCGCGTCTTTATCGCGCGATAATAACGCAGGTGAGTGTAAGATCTCATGCATCCTAATACAAAATGTTCTTAGAACACTTATCGGAATATCGCTTAAATAAATGATTTAGATAAATGTATTAGCTGTGCGTTTCGTAAATTACTTAGTCATAATTGTAACGAAACCAACGCCATCTAGTTTGATTTTTGAAAACCTGATCTCAAACGTTCATTGGATAATAGACACTAAGGTATCCATGCAATTTTACAGGTGATAGTACCTACGACGAATATGTAAATAAAAATCGATATCGTATAATGGTCATGACGGATGCCTGAGTGACAGACCGGGATTGAGATTTACAAATTTAGATAAAGTTAGTAGGTACCTTCAAACTGAATAACGACTCCAATTATTTTAGAGGCGATGATGATGGCGAAGACCGGCTTTATTAAAGCAGCGTACAGCAGGTTGACGATGAACGACGGCTGAGGAGTGTAGGTGTAGAAGATAGTGCCGCTGTAGCAGCACAGACACCCCAGCGGGAAGAGAGTCCAGTAGATGAAGCGGTACTTCTGCAGAATTTTAAGAAAGAAACCAGCATTTTAGTATTTGATACATAACCAGACGTTAACGAAACTATGATCTAAAAGAACAGCCAGTCAGCGTTGCCAACTCCAAATATTGGATTACGGTGTTTCCAGTTTAAAATTACGGTAGATTTCAAAAAAATACGGTAGATTTTAAAAAGTTGTGTAAAATTACAAAGTGGATTGAAAAAAAAAAATACTTCGGAATTTGACAAAGTAACTATGTGATCATGATCATTTTGATACATTTCAGTATTTTTGTCTCCTAAGCATGTCTTCTGACGGCAGAAAGTTGACACAATTTTTTTTTCCAGCAATTTTTTTTAAAATCAGAATCACTATGATCACTTTCCATTTTAATTTATTTGCAAAACAGATTCCCTTTCAACGCAGATATAATTACAACGCAATTATGCAAAGTACATCTGAATAAAGAAAGTTGGTAATAAAAAAGGTTACTATTGGTTCAAACTATTATCTATGGTTGAGGAATTCCCCCTAGTTCACTGCTATTTAAAATTTTGCCATGTTATGACAACAAAAATACATGCAATATTCCATCTGCCCAATTACGGTGTTTTTTGACACCGTAATGAAATTACTACGGTAGACGGTGAATTAATGCTGAATACGGTGTTTCTACCGTAATTACGGTGCAGTTGGCAACGCTGTAGCCAGTGAAACGGATTGTTTATACTGTGGCAAATTAAGTCAGCTAGCAAAAGTCCGCAGACATGATCGACGTCTACACGTGATAAAACAAAGTTCACCCAAAACAAAAACTGATATTTCCAATAACTAGACTACCTTTGAGATCATATTTAGATATCGATACCCATCACGTTTGCGGAGTATGACCTTGTGTACTTCAACTTGGCTAAACAATACTTTTTTCCTGACTGTCCATATTGTAGCAACATATTTAAAAATAGTTTAGTTACCCGGAAGGTTTTCGGATCACCACCAGCTTTCTGCCACTCATAGACCCAGTATCCCATTGCCATGCCGATGACGTAACCAATCAGGTTGGTGTGCCCTCTCTTATAGATCTTGTCGAACGTGGGATAGTTCTTACACATAACCAGTGCAAACCTGAAATTATAAAGATTAAAATAACTATACTACTAGCTAGACTCCTTCAAATTAAAATTAGTCGCCTTACATCAAGAGAAGTGGAAAGAGAGCAGACACGCCCTTGCCCTGCAGTGGGACACTACGAGCTCTATATAATAATAATAACTATCAACATACTATGACTTCAAGTTTCCATTAATTTGAATACCACAAGAATAAACAGTCACATTCACATGAGCGCAGCCGCGGGCAAAACTATTTTAATTATTTAGCGTATATTATATCTTTATCCTATTTTTTGTGGGATATTTATCCGTAAGGATGTGTGAGTTTAACGTAACTAGAGGATACTTAGCGGAGTCAAAAGCTTTTTATTAATCAAGTAGCTCAATTGCTGCTTCGTGTTATTACCAACTTTCAAGAGCAGTGATGGCCAAGAGAAAATGACCGCAACTCACGAGATGCAGGTCGTAGGTTAAAAAAAAATAGGCAATTTACTTTTTGTAAATTATTTCATCACTGCTGCTCTAAAAATGGTCAAGAAAAATATCGTGAGGAAACCGGAATATCCTAGAACTGAAAATTCGATAAACAGTGATATCCACCAACACGCCGAACTGGGCTCACGTGGTGGATTACGGCCCTATCCCTCTCAGAGAGGGCCGTGTCCCAGCAGTGGAAACATTATACTCGTATGCTGTTTATGATGATGCAACTTACTCAGGAAAAATCATAAGAACACCGTCCAGGTTTTCGTAATAAGTGTGCAGTGTGGGGACGACCACTGCCAGGGCGAAGAGAAGGCTCAGTACCACCTTCCTACTGCGAGATGTTTTGCAAAGGAGGAAGACCGTGGCTGCCATGTAGTAGAGCTGGGTGTCCGCTGCTAGATACCTGCAGGATAAAGGAGGGAGGATAATTTATTAGGTACATAGGCTTTTTCCCATAAGGGTAGGCAAAAACTAAAGAACGCCACCTGCTACGATCCTTACATAATCCTTTTGCTTCGTTTACGGTCAGTACAGTAGAATGGGTTTCATTTTGTCAGTTCAACAATATTCATTCATTCATCATTTTTTATTTATTTACGTGGTTGAGCGGACAAATTTTTCGAACATATGACGCAATGAATTGGCAATATCGTTCAAAATTATTCTGATTGTGATTGAAGGTTTGTGCACGCCGCGCGCCGGTTCGTGTAGGTAGATGAGGTTCTTCAGAAAAGACTGATTCGTAGTAACGAATCAGTCTTTTCTGAAGAACCTCATCTATAAGGTCAGTATATGAGACAACCCACTGACCGTAGGTAATTCTAGAGCGTTTCCAGTTACATCTCTCTTATAAATTAAGTTTTGCTAGTCGATCATTAAAATGCAAATAGAGCTTAGACTCATGGTACACACGAACACTGGGACTGAAAGAGTCAGTTTTGTACTCACTGAGGGACGCTAAACGAGACAAAAAATGATATTCATGCCTTTATTATCTTGCACAACTTACACAATGCTTCAGGTGTACTCCTTGACGACAGAAATATACGATACGTATGGGGATAAACCATTTTTACTTGAAATCGTATTTAAATACTTACCAGGACTGTATCATACATTCGGATTCGGAGGTATCAGAGTAATTGTTGATGTAGAGGAGATGCTTCCACCAGTCACGGCGACAATGACTCATTTCGGTACCAACTGCTTTCTGCAAAGAAATTAAAGCCTTGAAGAAATTGAAACAAGAGCAGAACACGAAAGTTTTTTGATAAAATTTATGTGTTCGCCGTGTTTGCCATCAATCGGGCACAAATCCAGACTTCGAGCTGCTACTGAGAAATTCCAGATGGAAAACCCAATAACACTTTGCCCGACCCGGGAATGGAACCTAGGACCTCAGCAGTAGCACTTGCGAGCACTAGACCAACGAGGCAGTTATGAAATATTATGTGAAATAAAAAGCGTACCTGCCAATAAGGTCCTGATGTTAGTCTCCCGAACCAAGTTGCTGTCAAGGCTAAGATGAGGGCGTACGATGGAGTCAATCTACAAAAACACTTTGTTGTTAACATTTATTATATATAGCTTCCGCCCGCGGCTTCACCCGCGTGGTATGTCGATAAAAAGTAGCCAATGTCCTTCCCCGGGATGCCACCTATCTTCTTGCCAATCGAAATCCGTTCAGTGGTTTAGGCGTGAAAAGGCAACATACAGACAGACAGACACACAGACAGATAGACAGACAGAGGTACTTTCGAATATATAATATTAGTACGGATTAATTTCCTGGGTCCTCAGATATGCAAATTCCAACCCTGGCTGCGTTCGCAATATATTTTCCAAATATGGGTTCTCGGAAAAATCATTTTTTTAACTATCTGAATAGTCATTCTTAGAAATCAAATATATGTTCACCGTTGTATGGTTAATAGTAGTTTAAGTGGAAATAAAATAAATATGAAACAAGGATTTCAATAGGCAAGAAGCTTGCAAGAAGTAACTCTGTCCAGCTAGGCTTAGGCTAGGCTGTTGCTGTGAAAATGTACACAAACTGATTGAGGTATTAAAGATAGCGTGGTACTACAATATAGCCAACTATCCTAACTAATATATGTATATATTAATAATATAAATTTGAAAGTGACTTTGTTTGTTTGTGCTTTCACGCTAAAACGGCTGAACGGATTTGGAAGAAATTTGGCACATGGGTAGACCATGACAGGACCATGACTATTAGGACATAGGATACTTGTTTATTCATATAGTCCCACGGGATCGTGACTATAAATATATATAGCTCACCTCAACCATCTCATCATGAATTGCTTCGGCAGCATCTTCCATGAAGGTTCATGTTTCTCTGAATATATCATCCAGATATACACGAGTAGAAAGGACGAGATCAACAAGAATGTTTGCATTATCAGTGTCCCGTTCGTTAATATGTGTATGGGGGCAGCAATGAACATCTGAAATAAAGAACACATTTTCATCATTATATGAATCAGGCAATTACATAATTGAAAAACAAATCCTTTTCTCTATTTTATTATAATTTTTTGATTGCCAATGAGCTCTACCCTATATGATATTTTTTTATTTTATTTTTCCTTTATGTACATCATCATCCTTTATGTATATAATATTTAGTGTTAGATTCTAACCTCCTTACTAATAAACCTTGTATGCCGTCTGTATAGTTACACAACGCCTTGTCTTCTTCTTTCGAAAGTCAAATTACTGAAGATTGAAAGAGAGAAATCGGTGTGTAACTATTCACCTGATATAATACGTTTATTAGTAAGGAAGTATATGTATTTAAGATTTAAGATAGTTAATTGATTCAGGCGTGACTTTGCGGAAATCCATTATAAAATACAATAGACGCTGAAATATTTAGTAACCTATTCCGCTTGACTATTCTTCAAGAGTCATAAAAACCCTGTAAGAAATCGACACGTGTTTCACCTCTCAACGAGGCATATTCAGGATGACGATTGACCAATTGCAAACCAGAACGCGACGTGTTACCGCACCGAGCGCTGGACGCAGAGTGAATCAAATCGCCCGACACCCCCACTTATATAGAATTGTTGCTCGGCGCTGATTGGCTGGGACCGTTATCAGTGCGATAAGCGCGATAAGGGGCGAACAATCGCCGAACGGATTAAACGATTCGAACGAATTAAATACCAGTATTCCAAGGTCGCCTTTGTTGCGATTGTTCGCCCCTTCACGTGTCGATTAACACGTGTCGATTTCTTACAGGGTTTTTATGACTCTTGAAGAATAGTCAAGCGGAATAGGTTACTAAATATATCGGCGTCTATTGTATTTTATTTAAGATTTGTCAAGTATACTGAAATTTAAATGTTCTTGTTAATCCAAAGTAAAAAACTTGCTCAGTGAAAAGGTTTATTTTAAGAATTTATTAATTTCTTCTAGATTTTGGTTAAGTATAACTTACGTTTTCTATAAATTCAGAGTTTTCAACAGAAAAGACGCAGATTGTAATTGAATGTCCCGCAATGACGAGAAGCATGTTCAGAGTCCTGCAACAGATAAATAAAATATATTACAATATGGCATTTTTATTTTTCTGCTTATATTTCTCAAGTGCGCAGTACAGTTTTTTTTATACTACTCTTACGAAATACATATTTCGAAATATATATTCCACAGGACCCGCCCCTGCTTTGCACGATGGATATAAAGCTTGACAAAACATCGAGATTTCATTATTATATGTAAGTTTAATACAGGGTGTTAGGGTAAACACCGTTATCCTTGCAACCAGTGGTTTGGTTTCATTTATAGAACGTAAAATCAATGGAAAATTACAACTTTTTTTTTCTTTTTTTTAAATTAACATTTTACCACAAGAGACGCAAGTTCGTTGCCCTATGCGCTAGGGCAACGAATTTGCGTCTCAACACGGGCGGGGGATGCGGGATGTGACCTGACCGGCCGCGAGCGCGACCCCTCCCTCAGTCAGTCAGCTGTTTCGCTAGAGAGCACGGTGTCGGATAGAAACTTTTTAAAATCTTTTATTGAAAATGACGTTTTTTTTTTGTTGTGTTCGGTCATTTATTTTTATATTTAAGTCAACTACCCATGGTTTGAATGACAAGAGTGTTTACCCTTACAGCCTGTATTATACTGTTTTACAAATAAATCTTCCGGATTTTTTTTTCTAAATGATGGTGAAAACCGTATCAAAATCCGTTGCGTAGTTTAGAAGACTAACGCGGTCATATGACAAACCCGAAAAGTGACTTTAATTTATAATAATATGTTTACATTATCTACAGTAAATGAAGATGATAAACAATACCTGATTCCATGAAGTCCTCTCAACACTTGCAGACGACTTTCTCTACCATCTGCTGGAGGTGTCATCAGTTTGTTCCAATTATGAAATATTGAGAAACAGTAGAGAAACCTGAGACCTGAAAATGATGATGATTTGAGGTACCTACTTCAAAATAAAAGTAAAGATAAGGAATTGGGCAAAGTTTCGGGAATTTTGTGTTCTGTTCTCAGATAATTTCCTAAACCGTCCTGAGTAGTAAACGGAAATTAAATAACACATCTATAAAAAACAAACCTCCACAATGTTTTCCTTTTGCAAAAAAGTAATCGAAAATGCTTGCGACAATATTTGTGACCAATATAGCGACGCAGACCACAGCCACAGCTATATCCACATAATCTATTGGCTGGTTCTTTTCGCGTTTTGAACAAGCAAAGTCATGTGACACTCTCGCTTTTAACTTGTAATTTTTATAAAAGGTTTCGTTGGCGCATGCTTCAAGGGCCGATCCTAGGTCCTCTTCTGAAGCTTCGTAAAACTTTTTGCATGTTTGAGTGATGCATATACCGCGACGTACAAGCGTATGATTGTAGTGTGTCGGGAAATGTGCAGAATATTCCTGTAATAAAAAACATATTTAAAACGTACGCAAAAGTGCAGATTATACTACTTTGTTATAAGATTGTTAACTTAAAATTGTATGAAAATTGTTCGTTCCGTGCCAATATATTAAACACATTGTGTAAAGCAATGCAAATACCTCTTGATCTGTGAGTTCGAGATCAAAACTTTAAGTGCTTATAAACTTGATGATTGCAATTGTCTCCGCTTAATCGTATAAATTACACATAATTAGTTGTTACAAACAATAAGCTGAATAATATGTACAATTATGTTGGGAATTCAGGATTCAATTTTCGATTAAAATAGGTTTAGTCAAACAATATATTTGAGCAATTCATAACACAGAATGGTAAATGCCACAGGAATCCGCTGGATCCGAGAAACACAGGACTGTGGGCCTAAACCGGTTACATTAGCAATTCCTCAAAGTCAAAGTCAAATAATTTATTTCAAGTAGGCACATTAAAGGCACTTTTGAACATCAAATACATAGAAATAGAACTGATTCTAGTTGCCTCTTCCAAAGGGTAGTTTTCGTATGGAGAAGAATGGGCAAGAATCTCCACCGTTATTCTTAAAAAAAATGTTTTACAATATTTGGTATACATCAATTACATGTGAAGATGATGCACCGAGAATAAAATTACAATAGGTAAAAAGAATTAAAAATTAAAAATGGAGCAATGACAATTAAATAAATAAGTATGTGATAGATACATGGTGCTCACATATTTCCAAACATTAAAGTGTACGATATCACAATATTCCTACAAACTTGCAAGTAATACTAATAGGACAGTGTGTGAGTTTAATTATCATAAAATGTAAAAATAAATTTTACAACTAGATTAGCAACCAGTTTGATTTTGTCCAGTCTCGAATTTGTCCTATAGAGCATGTTTCCAAGCATTCATTAGCTCATCTTGGATATAATCCTCTAATTTTTAATATGCTTGTTTACAAAGTGTACTTTTAATATGAGTTTTAAATTTTCTTTCATTTAATTGCAATATCTCACTAGATATTTTGTTATAGCATTTAACGCAGTACCCCATAAAAGATGTTTGTACTTTAGCTAACCTGAAAAATGGTTGATCATTTTATCTTTATTTCTAATGTTAAAAATATGTCTATCACTTATTTTATTAAAAAGATTTAGATTTTTTCTTACATACATAATATTCTCATAAATGAATTGGCAAGGTACCGTCATAATATTAATCCTTTTAAATAGAGATTTGCGGCGACATAGATTATAAATGGCTCTGACAGCTCTCTGTTGCAAAACAAAGATGGATTCAATGTCAGCAGCCCGACCCCACAGTAAAATGCCATACGACATAATGCTGTTGAAGTAACTGAAATAGACCGAACGCGCGGTTTCTACATCTGTTAACTGTCTTATCTTTCTAACAGCATAAACGGCCTAGCTTGCGGGGCGCAAGAGATGTTATATGGGGTCCCTATTGTAATTTCTCGTCTAGCGTGATTCCCAGGAAAACTGTTTGATTAATAAATTCCAGTTTTTCTCCATTCAATATGATGTCACATTAGCTACTTCTAACATTAGGTAATTTAGAAGTAGCGAATGTGACATCATATTGAATGGAGAAAAACTGGAATTTATTAATCAAACAGTTTCAACACATAAGTTCAACATCTAAACGCAGTTAATTTCCTGAATCCCAGCTGTCATTAGCAATTCCTCTAATTTGACATTAAAGAAAATCATAATTTGTGGACCATTTTACGAATCTCTCGTAATATGAATTACATGCAGATCATATTATGAATTGTCAGTTTGAGACATTTTACGATGATTCATAATATTTTCATAATAAGATTCTGCTAAAGTGACGGTTTTAAGCCCCCTGGTCAATGTGGCGACGTTTGAGGGAGGCCTATGTCCAGCAGTGGATATCGTTCGGCTGAAATGATGATAGAAAAAAAGAAAGAAAAATAGGTTAAAAAAATAAGTTCCTAGGGATTGCAAAGATGATGTAAGTGGCCCAAAACCCACCTGCATCATAGTCAAGAGCGGGCTAGGCTTATCCGAGACCATGGCTAAGTCTGCAGTGCAGTACAGCCCCGCAGGATCTTGCAGACATTCCTCGTAGTCGTCCATTTGGAACATCGGAGGCATGAGGGCATAGTCCGCATCTACAAAATGAAGAGATTGTTGTAAAATGAACATACATTATGTAAAAGCTATAGTTTGCCTCGTGCTGGGATCCCTACATAGTACTCTTTTTGCTTTGTCTACGTTTGTTGATCTTGGAAACACAATGCATGAATAACATGCACCATGTTCGTCAACGTAGTAGATTCAAATGTCAACAAACTTTAAGTTCACGCCTTCCGCTCCCGTGGCTCGTAAATGTTTACTTAGTAGTAACTTAGTAATAAGTACTATTGATATTCTATAGTCATCTGTATGGTACTATACACAGCACAGTACAGTAGGTGGCGGGCAGCAATGTCCTCTGTTGTTTGCTAACTACACCAACAGCCATATCCAAATGGATATAATTTGCATGGAGCTTTCTTCCAGATAAGTTTACGGTAACTTTTCAGGAGGTTGTGAAATGGGCCAGTGTTGGTTATAATATTATACAGTATTAACATTGTTAGTATATTTCCTAAAGGTTTCTCTTCTGTCAACTCAGTTTTATACGACGACGTATCAAGAATCCTAAATATGTGTTGTTTTTCTGAGAATTTAAACTTTATCATGATCATTCTTGTGATTTCTTTGTAACGAAATACTTAGTTGAGGTTTCTGTTCAATCATAGCATAATCAGCTTATATTGTTCCTACTGCTGGGACTCAGGCCTCCTCTCTATGAGAGGGAGTGGGCCGTAATCCACCACGCAGGCCCAGTGCGGGTTGGTAGATGTCACATATATGTCTTCGATTTTTTGGTTCTAGAATGCCTTACGATGTTTTCCTGCACCGTTTTGAGAGCAAAAGTAAAGCGCCTGGCTAGGTTTGAACCACTGTCCTACAACTCGTAAGTCGCAGCCGATACCAATGAGCCACCACAGTCACTGCTCAATCAATATAATCATAAACCAATGTAATTAAGATGTATCTACTAATTATTTTAAACGTTTTACCAACATAACATGAGGAACGCTATTGACGTAAAATACGTACTGCGGTACTAATTATAATTACACTGCTGGGACACAGGCCTCCTCTCTTCAAAAGGGAGTGGGCCGTAATCCACCACGCGGGCCTAGTGCGGGTTGGTAGATGTCACATGTCTTCAAATTTTTGTTTCTAGGATATGCCGGTTTCCTCATGACGTTTTCCTTCACGTAGACAATGAAGCTAAGAATTATAATTTGTGAAAATAATTTTTGCAATAAACCCATGATGAGGAGTTAAAAATATAATTGAGCCAGCATTGCCACGTGTACCCCTGATTTTTTACGGAAAAAAATTACGTGACCTTCCCATGCCTTTAATGTCTAATTTATACTAACATTATAATGAGTCATTTGCTTGTTAGATGTAAATCCGCGATAATCGCATACAAGTAAAATAAAACAAGATAATAAACAGGTTATGTATCCTTATGCTATGGCCACATTTTCGTACGAACATTCGGTGTCGGAATATCAATATCAAAACTTTGTGTTCGGTGTTCGTGCGTACCAACCAAATTACATCCTGCACTTCTAATTCGCTCAAAGTAAAATGTAGGTAACCGTTTTATTTGGTACATCCATCCTTACTTTAATATTATAAATGCGAAAGTAAATCTATCTGTCGGTCTGTCTGTCTGTCGCGCTTTCACGCCAAAATTACTGAACCGATTTAAATGAAATTTGGTACACAGATAGTCTAGAGCCTGAGAAAGGACATAACCATAGGCATACTTTTTATCGACATACCATGCGGGTGAAGCCGCGGGCGGAAGCTAGTACTTTATATTATAAATTCGATAGTAACTCTGTCTGTCTGTCTGTCTGTATGCTGTGCTGTGTCCTTTTCACGCCGCGTCCTGGACTCCTGGTTTTTATCTATCAGGCACATAAAAGCTGTGATTCTTAAAGATAAATAGTTCAGTTATTATTGAACATATTATTCATGTTTCAAATGCTGTGATTGTTATCACACCCAGCAGGCGTAGCATGAGCACCGTTTTGTCGACAGAAGAGTAGACAAAAATGACGTATCCTGTAGACAGTACGACGGCAGCAAAGTAGAAAGATTCAACTGCACTTTTTACGAAATTCACTCTTATACATAATTCGACTCAGAATTCTTTGTTTTGTCGGTTTTGTCATAGGATTTATCGGTTGTCAGTGTGATTTTGACAGTAAGAATAGAAAACTTTCTTCCGAAATAGTCTACCTACAAAAAGACGTAGACGGAGATTGTTAGAAATGTAAGGCAAAATGACAGATTGTAGAAACATTTCTACGGTGGATGTCCAAAATGAAGAAACGAACTGTCACTTTGTATAGAAAAAGCTACGTATATTCTTCGTAGAGATAGAAAGCGCCATGCTACGCCTGCAGAAGCACTGTTAAATTGTTTTCTTCTTTCATTTTATAATAAAAATATTATTAATAGTCTATATGATAAGTTTTTACTTAGAATTTTCCTGAGTTAAAGAATTGCTTGTTGGATGCACCTCCAACACCCTAAATTTGTTCCCTGACACTACATTTTGCCTAGTACAACCCGGATACATCCCTGACTCGTATCCTTGATATATCTTGAAAACATCTTAAAACTCATAGCACAAATTATACATAGGTCTATAGACTAGCTAGGTACTGATTTTATTCTAACAATTTTTGGATGCGTCAGTACGAGGTTTGGTCAAGTTTAGTGTGAACCTTACAAATAATTTAATTTTATGGTTTTGGGAACGTTGGGAATGAATGTATAAAAAACTATTTTGGGGAACTTGAAACTTGGGGACATCGGGTATCACCAAGTTAAAATACATCGTCAGGTATTAAATTGCTCCTGCCAAGGTTGCGGGAAAGTCCGAAAGGGATACCGGGACCTTGGCAACAGGCAACTGAACGAACACGGGTGGGTTTTTATCTCTAAGTAGTCTGTGTATCTCTAAGTAGTCTGTGGGTTTTAGTCAGTAAAAGTCTGACACGCCATTCCGCTCCGCCCAGAGCGGGAGAAGTAAATGGACGACTAGATACCCTCAAAAAAAAAAAAAAGTTATTAACTTGCTGTTCCATACATTTTGACCGCGTAGATCAAACACACGGACATCATTAGGAACACGTTGTATATAGCTAACATTCCGACGAAGCACGTTTTTCATAAAATTCGCGACGGCACTTTGTCGACGTCGTGGATTGAACTACTGTACTGCAAATGAATTGAAAAATCCTAACTATCCTAACTTTAATCCTAACTAATCAATCTGCCTAGCCTTTTCCCAACTATGCTGGGGTCGGCTTCCAGTCTAACCGGATGCAGCTGAATACCAGTATTTTACATGGAGCGACTGCCTATCTGACCTCCACAACCCAGTAACTGGGTAATACGATACCCCTTGGTTAGACTGGTTGTCAGACTTTCGTGCTTCTGACGACTCGTAACGACTGTCAAAGATCCACAAATGACAGCCGGGACCAACGGCTTAACGTGCTTTCCGAGGCACGGAGGAGTCTCGATATGTGAAAATGGTCACCCATCCACGGACCAACCCCGGCAAGCGTAGCTTAACCTGATGGATCGGCCCGAGCGGCTGTTATTACTTAGCCACGAGCTCCTTTAATTTAATCCTAACTAATATTAGGTATATAATTGCGAAGTGAGTTCGTTTGTTTGTTTGTTACGCTTTCACGCCAAAACGGCTGAACGGATTTAGATAAAATTTGACACATGGGTAGACCATGACCTGGAACAGGACATAGGATACTTTCTATCCCGATATTCCCACGGGATCGAGACTTATGTGGGTAAACCCTGGGGCGCAGCTAGTATATTTATGCTATATCTTTAAAACATCCCGATGTATTTTGAATACCTTTCGAAGTCAAGTTGGAAAATTTCAAAAAAAAATTGCAAACTGTTCCGTGTGACGTATCAAATGAAAGGGCAAGATGTGGGGATCGCAAATATAAAAAAAAATTAAAGAAAATTATTTATTGATATTTAGAAAATTTATGAAAGTTGACCATTCCCCCCCTTTACACCGAAACTACTAAGCCTAAAATGATGAAAAAAATACTGAGAATAGTTATTTACTTATAGATTACAGTAAAAAATTGTACGACCTATGTATAAGAAGTCGTACTAACTAAATAACACGGTAAATCTCTCAATATTGTGCGTTCAAACTTTCATTTGCAGTTGGAATGTAGGTATGGGTGAATTGGGAGAATATGTTTTTCAACTACAATGTTAAATTTGTTCTTGGGATAAATTCATACCAACTGCGGAACCCTTCATTGTGCCTGGCCGGTTTTTTTGTGTTTTGTTATTTATTTGCGTCGTGTTTAACGCAAATAATCGTATTTTCTTTCTGTCTTTCCAGTATATCATAGGGAGCCGGTCTGAGTTCCATTTACGTATTCCAATTTCCGATTCATGGTAGTAAGAGGTTTAGCCCAGTCAATAACAACATCAAAAATAGCAGACGCGCATATAAGTACGATTTTTTTAATATGTGGAGTAGTTTAGAAACCCTGAAAATCTTGTGCTAAACCCATGGTGCTTGCACTTAAAAAAAAAAAGTTTTCATTTGTGTCACTTGCACGTGAATCTTTTTGTTTTATTCCAAAAATATAAAACAAGATTGCCAGAGATTTAAATAAATCAAATACTACAACTTAAAATAGAATGCAGAACTTGTTTGATTATCAATAAAAAAATATAAGTATTTTATTTTGTAAATAAACCGTTACCAGCGACTTTGTCTGTGTAGGGATTTTGTATTTAATTTTTTTATCTTTTTTTATTTTTTTTTTATCTATGATGTAAAGTGGTCTTTTTCATTATCCAAGTCTCAGGGTCCCCGTCTGCCACAGCAAAATGTTCAGTGGTTTAGACTTGAAAAGGTAACAGACAGAGTTACTTTCGCAATTACATAAAATATTGATAAGGATTTTATGTCTTCTTTGTGTGTTCAGTCTCTAAGCATATAAACGCCTACATACCTACGGCCCATCTAAGACGAATTGCAGAAAATCAAAAGAACATCTTAAATGGGCCGTATGCATTTAGGACGAGTTGACGAATTAAATTAAATTTATTTACTTGTTTCTTTTGTGATCTGTGCGAAAAATTCAAATAAGGAACGGTTTTTTTATTATAAAGATACAAAAAAAAAATAAGTTAAAATAAATAGATTTCGATGCTAAACGCGTTTTGAAAGTAAACTTAATTTTCGAATATCTACGTAATTAACCACACATACCATTGAGCTCGTAAATAACTGCTAAAGAACTATGAAACAAAACGAATAATAACAATTTTGTAAACATTTTGTCGTCAATAGGTATAGCACTTTAGTTCACACAACATGTCCAAATAAAATTCAATGTAGTACTAAGGTACTATAGGACAGTTCCTGATTTATGTGGAGCAAACGAACCAACAACTGAACCGGCTCGGCATTATTCAAATAAAATGT
The DNA here is from genome assembly GCA_947363905.1 of Lithophane semibrunnea. Lineage (NCBI taxonomy): Eukaryota > Metazoa > Arthropoda > Insecta > Lepidoptera > Noctuidae > Lithophane > Lithophane semibrunnea. The sequence goes on from OX376205.1 coordinate 16,062,332, forward strand.
TAATTAAATATTTTTGTTTTAAGTTCGCCAAATAATTTAAAATTTAAATTAATTAAATAATTTAGAAGATAAAGGCGGAATTAAAACTCAATATTGAATTACATTATATTTAATGTTTTTACATAACATAACGTCGCGCCAGTAATCCCCGTAGGGTCGGCCAGAAGAGGTGCACCTTTCGCCAGTTATGTCCCATCTAATACTGGGCGATATTATTTTATAAATACTCTAAGAATAAGTTGTGTTTAAACGCTGAAGGCAATACAATTTATACAATCCACTTTATAACACCTACCTGGGCAAGATTTACGATTTAAGAAATCTATCAAAGCTCTCAGATCTTTATCAGCTGTTATATATTAAAGAGGAAAAAAAAATCTGTGAAAATTATTCTTGGTCGAAGACCGTCTGCCTGTTGTCATGGTCCTCCTTAATTTTGATTACACACACGTTAATATTTATTCAAAATCTATTAGGACCATGACGGGGCCCGAAACCATTCGGAAGGTGAGGGTTATAAAATTCGAGACCGCCCACCCTCCACGCCATCGCCAGGAGCAATAGGAGGAACAATATGGGATAATGAGTACGGTACAAAGGTAATTATATAATTACTAGCTGCGCCCCGCGGTTTCACCCGTATAAGTGTCGATTCCGTGATGGGAATATCGGGATAAAAGGAATATATAAATCTCCAGGTCATTGTCTACACATTCATACAAATCTGTTCAGCTGTTTTAGCGTAAAAACGTAACAAACACACAGACTCACTGTCGCATTTATAATAGTTATTATTTACATACCTAGTTGGGATAGTTAGTATTAAAGTTTGTTGAAAACTTATTTGCATTTGCATTGGATAGCCCAATTCTTGAGGAAGGTTATAAAACATTACGCTAAGATATTTAGGAGCCGAGCAAAATGAAAAAAAGTAAGAAAGAACGTTTTACGTTCCGCTTCGCGAACCACCACATCGCAATACGTAGCGGTGGGTCGGCGACCGAAATTTCACGCGGACAAAGTCACGGCCAGAAGCTAGTGATTTATAGACCTCGGCCTCGACGTCTTTAGGCTGTTCAAAGTTGTTCATCAACTAATGTTTTCCGCGTTATTAGCAAAAACAAGATAATAAAAAAAATCGCTCAACGCGCCTATAGAAGTTTTCACTTTAAAAATAAAACAAGGTAATAAACAGGTTATGTAGGATGCTATGGCTACATTTTCGGACGAACATTCGGTGTCGCAATGTCCCTATAAAAATTTGTGTTCTCGTATAGCTCTCGTTGTATTTGTTTTGGGAGGCGGATAAGAAAATTAAATAAAAGTTTTGCAAACTGATCCGTGTGAAATATCAAATGGGCTTAGGTACTATGATGATCTCAAAAACATTTTTTTATTTATTTAAAAATATTTTTTTATGTACTTATTTCAGAAAGTAGATGAAAATTGACCATTGACTAAATTCTAGCTCACTAGTTATATCCAAGACCAAGTCATAGACCAAGGTCACTAGTTTAGGTGATAAAAAAGCCTGGCCCCCCATTATCTCTAGGCTCTTCTCCATAGGAAACGACCTATTGGAATCGAGCACCTAGCTTCTGACGTTTCATAAGTGCCATGTATACGTTCATGTATATGTGAAATAAAATATTTTGATTTTGATTTTGATCTCCGAAACTTACGAACCTACAATTTTGAAAAAAATACAGAATATAGACTTATAAATTACAGGAAAACCTATATTCTTATAGGTTTTCCTGTAATTTATGACTGTATTTTCTGCATTTTTTTCTTGTTTTTTAAAATAACAGCAAATCTCACAATATTATGCGTACTACCGGGATTAAAAGTTTCCTATGTGTTAATCCAGGTAAACAATGTATTAATTGCGTAATTAATTATTTTCTTTACATATCGGGACTCCTCCGTGCCTCGGAAAGCACGTTAAGCCGTTGTTCCCGGCTGTCATTTGTGGATCTTTGACAGTCGTTACGGGTCGTCAGAAGCCCGAAAGTCTGACAACCAGTCTTACCAAGGGGTATCGTATTACCCAGTTACTGGGTTGTGGAGGTCAGATAGGCAGTCGCTGCATGTAAAATACTGGTATTCAGCTGCATCCGGTTAGACTGGAAGCCGACCCCAACATGGTTGGGAAAAGGCTAGGCAGATGATGGCAGATGATGACCTCTTTTGACGCGGCTCACGCCAGTACATAAAGCTCCCAGTTAGGATTATTTTTTTTCAACTTCTTCAACCATCATCGTCATATTTCAGCCGATTTACACAAAATGTAAATGAATTATACACCAATTTTTTTTTTTTTAGTTTGGGAAATCATCCAATGACTTCTGCCGCTCTGGGTGGAGCGAAAGGGCGTGTCAGACTTTTACTGACTAAAACCTGGCTCGTGTTCCTTCAGTTGCCTGTTGCCAAGGTCCCGGTATCCCTTTCGGACTAACGCGCAAAAATGAATTATACACCTAAACTTTCCTCAGAAACCAAAAATTCGTTCGGCAGTTTTTGAATTTATCGCGTTCAGGACAGACAGATGCGGCGGGGATTTTGTTTTATATTATGTAGTGATGCCGACGCCAGCTACCTGGATGCTACTGAGGAGCTATTCAACAAGCCCGAGCGATTGCAAAACTTTTGCAATGGCTTTGTTTTTGATCTGCGAAAATACGATCATGTTTCTCACCTTCGCAAGGAACTGAAGTGGTTCTCAATCCACCTTCGCAGGAACACTTGGATTTTACGAGTGATTCGTCAACTCATTTACAGAATAAACAATTTCATTTCATTTCATGTCCTCCATGCCTACGGCCCATTTAGGACGACTTGAAGAAAATCAAAATAAATAATATTTTCATTCTGCAAGTCGTCCCACTTTTCGTTTTGTACAGTCAGTAAGACAAGATAATAACAATACTTTTTAAGAGTTTTTAGCTTTACTTTCGCTTGAATTCAAGATAGTATTACAATCATTACTATTATCCCACTAATAAGATTTGGATGAAAGGCACATAAATAGTTTATAACTAACAAAAAGTACTAGGGTTGCATGAATTCAAGATAGTATTAAAATCGTTAGTACCAATTGTAATTTGGCATCATTATACTTCACAAAGAGACCACGGGAAAAAAAATCACCGTGGTCCCTTCCAGGGACTACGGGAGGGACCACGGGGAATACACGGCCTTTTTCTGTTCATTTCTGTCACCCTGGTACGTTTCAAAAAAACAAATAATTAAATTTCAAAACCTGGATTTTTACCATTATTTAGCTAAGTAGTAAGGCGTAAGTCTGACCAGTAATTATTTACCTAGTTCCAGTTCATTTCTGATTTCCTGGTAGTTTTAATTAATAAAATATTTTATAACAAATCCTTTTTTTTATTATCCCCACAATAACACTTTTGCTGCTGATTGTACCTTTCTCCTTTGATAGTAACGTGGGACGAGTTGCAGAATAAAAATATTATTTATTTTGATTTTCTACAAGTCGTCCCAAATGGGCCGTAGGCATGTAGGATGAGTTGACGAATCACTCGATTTTACAGCCTACGGTACCTATATTGATGGAAGAGTACCTAACTTCGATGTTGGAGTTAAAGGTAAAGTTAAAAATAAAAGGCAACATCTAAACAATGATTGTTGGGTTTTTTATTCATATTATCAATTGAGTCATTTAAAAGCAAAGACAGTAATATCCCATTTTTCATTTTTCAACTTTAATGCAGTATGTTAGTATTCTGTCAACTTTATTTGACCGAATATTAAATCGTATAAAAACCAGCATCCTAACTAATATTATAAATGCGAAAGTGAGTTTGTTTGTTTGTTACGCTTTCACGCTAAAACGGCTGAACGGATTTGAATGAAATTTGGCACAAGGGTAGACCATGACCTGTAATAGGACATAGGATACTTTTTATCCCGAAATTCCCATAGGATCGAGACTTACGCGGGTGAAACCGCGGGGTGCAGCTAGTCATTCTATAAAAAATAGACCATCTAAATTGAGATTGGTAGCAAAACCAGCAACATACTTTCTTAGTTGTGGCATTCACAGCAACTTCTTTCTTTAACCAGGGGGCCTAAAACACCCACACTAGCAATTCCTCTAAAATCAATTCATTTCCTGAATTTCCAGCTGTCAAAAGCAATTCCTCTAATTTGACACAAAAGTAAATCATAATGTGTTACAAATCTCCATAGAAAACTGTCAAACAGATGAATTGTTTCGTAATATGAATCGCACGCAGATTATATTATGAATTATTGTCAGTTTGTGACATTTTACGATGATTCATAATATTTTTCTATTATGATTCTGCCAAAGCCCCCAGGTGTCATTATTTGAACCAACGGTGCAGTGGTCGTTCTATGTGTTTTGCTCTCGTAAATCAGTGAAATTAAAACATTATAGGCTGATAATAACACACCTACCCTCTCCGTCATATATTATTTATAATAGGTCAATGATATTATAATATAATATCATATCATTGTTATAGGTCATATTTTAGCATATTTATTTGAGTACCTATATTATGTTAATTTTTAGCATTATACAGGGTGTTAGGGTGAACACCGTTATCCTTGCAACCAGTGGTTTGGTTTCATTTAAAAACTAAGAACTAAGAACTGTGATTCAGATATCAGCAGAGCATGGTTGAAAACTTGGATTACTAGAAATCGAGATACAAATCAGTGTTACAATAAGATGGATAAAAAAAAAATTGAGCTGCTCTAAGTAACAAGAACTTCTCGCTTTCCGATTCACTTATAAAAGAGCAATACGAAAACATGGAAAAGGAACCCTGATAGCTCACTAAAGTATCAGCAGAGCATGGGTAAAGTTTAAGTAAGTAAAAAACCGAGATTGAATTTAGTGTTTAATACAAAGGATCATTTAAAAGAATCAGAACGTCTGAAGTGCTGGAACTCCTCGAGTTCTGATCAATCTATTAAAGAACCATACGAAACCATGAAACTGAAACTGAGAACTATCACTCAGATATCAGCAGAGCATGGGTAAAGTTTTGAGTAGGGTAGATATCGAGATTGAAATTAGTGTTTAGTACGAGGGATCATATAAAAAATTCTGAACATCTGAGGTGCTGGAACTCTTCGATTCCTGATGAATCTATAAAAGAACTCTACGAAAACAAGAAACTGAAACTTAGAACTCTGATTCAGATATCAGCAGAGCATTTTTGAAAACTTGCATTACTAGAAATAGAAATATAAATCAGTGTTTCAGTACGAGGGATAAAAAAAAAAGAGTAGTTCTAAGGAACGAGAACTCCTCGTTTCCTGATACATCTATAAATGAGCTATCGGAAAACATGCAACAGAAACTCAGAGCTCTCACTCAGATATCAGCAGAGCATGGGTAAAGTGCGAAAGTAGAAATTGAGATTAAAATAAGTGTTAATTACAAAGGATCATAAGAAACAACAGAAACTCTGAGGTGCTGGAACTCCTAGATTCCTGATTAATCTATAAAAGAACTATACGAAAACATGAAACAGAAACTCGGAACTCCCACTCAGATATCAGCAGAGCATGGGTTGTGGCGGTATCTACATCGCCACATGCGAACTACGCATCGAAGACCTGACGTCACATAAATCCTGCATCGCGCAATTAGAGTTTACCGTGCAGTGAACATATATACAAAAACCCAATATCAATCATTGGGCAGTTGCCCGCCAGACACAACACCCGTCTGGTCGGAGGATCCTCCCTTTTCTATGGGGGATGAGTGAACTTTACACCCTGTTCCTCATACCCCTAAAGGTTTGCGATAGTAGAAATCGAGATTGAAAATTAGTGTTAGGAATAAATTTGAATCAAAAAGATGTTGCCGCCATTGTTCAGACATTTCTTTCGCGAATAAAAACAAATATCTCGACGACAAAATCGTGAACACAACACTACGCGGCTATAGTGACGCGCGATCTGCCCGCTAGTTTCGAGAACGGGTCTTTGATGCCCGACCCGCTCCCGCGCCGCCGCCGCCGCCGCCCCGCTGCCCGCAAGATTCGAGGCCGAGGCCTTACACACGCCAACAACGATCGAATCGAATGAGCGGTGGTCACGAATCATACGAACTAATTACGAAGTATAGTACAGTTCGATTCAAACTTAATGGCGGCTCGGAACATGAGGCGAGTCGCTGCGCAGTAAAAATTTCATGTGACAGCGGGGGTGAGGGGTGGGGTACTGCGCAGCTAAAAGTTAACTTCCGAGCCGCCATCCGCCCCGCTGCCCGCAAGATTCGAGGCCGAGGCCTTACACACGCCAACAACGATCGAATCGAATGAGCGGCGGTCACGAATCATACGAACAAATTACGAAGTATAGTACAGTTCGATTCAAACTTAATGGCGGCTCGGAACATGAGGCGAGTCGCTGCGCAGTAACAATTTCATGTGACAGCGGGGGTGAGGGGTGGGGCGGGGTACTGCGCAGCTAAAAGTTAACTTCCGAGCCGCCATCCGCCCCGCTGCCCGCAAGATTCGAGGCCGAGGCCTTACACACGCCAACAACGATCGAATCGAATGAGCGGCGGTCACGAATCATACGAACAAAATACGAAGTATAGTACAGTTCAATTCAAACTTAATGGCGGCTCGGGACATGAGGCGAGTCGCTGCGCAGTAACAATTTCATGTGACAGCGGGGGTGAGGGGTGGGGTACTGCGCAGCTAAAAGCTAACTTCCGAGCCGCCATTAAGTTTGAATCGATCTGTAACGACTCGTTTCTTGACTTCTTAATTTGAACCTAATGAACGAAACCAACCAAAATAACAAATCAAAACCAATCACATCATAGGAGTGAGGCGTATTTATCGTCACAGATAGAAATCACAGATATTATAAAATAGCAGATAGCAATTGCTCCTAACGATAAAAAATATCTGTTACTTAAAATCACAGATCCTCAAGACTGTTACTGTTAAAACTTCGGATACGATTTTCGACTTTAACGAAAAGAAATAAAGAAGATATACAATTGAGTCAATACGTATTTATCGTCTGTACAAAAATCACAGGCTGTGATTTTATAACAGATAGATACGATTTTCGACTTTAAATCAAAAGAAATAAAGAAAGATGATATTCGATTGAGATACGTATTTATCAAAAATCACAGGCTGTGATTTAATAACAGATATTTGGATCTGTTATTTTTTTGTCACAGTCACAGTGATCACAGATATCGTGTTTCACCTGTTACAACCCATCTCTAATGACAACCCAACCAACCAACAATTTATTATTTATTTATTATTATTATATATTATCGACACTAAAGAAGTCATAAACAAAGATACCTACACTAAAAATAATTTGGAATATCTGGGCGAAAGTCATTCTTCGACGGAGACTCTTAATACCGCGATTCAGAAAATGACATTAAAGGAACAACGCCATCTATCGAGCACGAAATGATACTGTCAAAATATATGGGAAAACGTTCGAACACTCTGTAAGCTAAATAAACTATGTAGAAAAGTGAAAAATTAAAGAATAAATACCTATATTTTTTAAGAAATTAACATTTGTCACTATTCTTTCATGATTATCAAGATTTGAAAGATAGGTAGCGCCACCAGCTAAATAAACTATGTAGAAAAGTGAAAAATTAAAGAATAAATACCTATATTTTTTAAGAAATTAACATTTGTCACTATTCTTTCATGATTATCAAGATTTGAAAGATAGGTAGCGCCACCTATCGCACTAATACTAAACTAATAAATAAACAACGCATCTGGAAAATTTTAATTAATCTAACTTTAGAGTTATATTCTATACACAATGTATCGCGTTAAGTTTCCGCGCAAAGAAAATGACGGTCATATAACAACACACGATCTCACAAACCTAGTAATTAAGAAGTAAGTATCATTTCGCGTCAATAGATGTCGTTACGTGTATGTACATTACGTAATGAAAATTCCTTCTTGAACACTTTAAATTCATATATCTTTTGATATTTTGAAGCGATTGCGATGAAACAAAAACTAATTGAAACATCGAGTTACACACAATATTTGAGTATAAAAGTTAACCATATTGATTTCGTACTTTTTACGTGATAGTGGAACAATCAAACTAAAGAACATACAAACAGACAGACAGACAGACAGACAAACAGACAAACAGACAAAAATTCCAAAAATGGTAGAAATGGAATCTGTTGGTTATTCTTGGACAACCCACCAACTTTTTTTTTTTTTTTTTTCATTGTACAGAAACGCCTCGTCTACAGATTTATTATATGTATAGAATAGAAGATAAGTAAAAACTATAATTTGCCTCGTGTTACGTTCCCTACAAGGTACTCCTTTTGCTTTGTCTACGTTTATTGATTATCTTGGAAACACAAAGCATGAATAACATCATGCACCATGTTCGTCAATGTAGTAGATTCAAATGTCAACAAACTCTAACTTCAATTGTGATCCCGTGGCTTCAACTACAACAACAGCAATATCACAATGGAATATACTTGGCATGATATTTTCTGTTAGATAGGTAAGTTTGCCCCGCGGTTTCACCCGCGTAAGTCTCAATCCCGTGGGAATATCGTGATAAAAAAGTATCCTATGTCCTATTCCAGATCATGGTCTACCCATGTGCCAAATTTCATCCAAATCCGTTCAGCCGTTTTAGCGTGAAAGCGTAACAAACAAATAAACAAACAAACTCACTTTCGCATTTATATATGAGTTAGGAAGTTAGGATTAGGATTAAGTTGTTTGTTTGTATGTAGGGGGTAATCTCCGGAACTACCAGTCGGATTTGAATAATTATTTTTGTATTGTATACCCCAATTTCTAAAAAAATTAGGCTCTGTGAAAGCCGAGCAAAAAGAAAAAAAGTCAGAAAAAACGCTGTGCGACAACGAGTAATATCGTGGGTGGGCAATGCGATTATGATTAGAGGCTTTTATCCACAGTGGCATGTCAGCCTCATCATAACTTAAACTATTCCAAACTACAACGACAAACACAATAAACATTATTAATGTCAAAACAATCAGTAAGCTTTGCTATCTCAGGTGAAGGCTGCGCTAAAACTTTAACATAAGGACCAATATCATGATCGTTTATTTTTATTCTACTCAACAGCATCTAATTTCCTTCTTTGTCTTAATACACTACATAATTGTAGGTGAATCAACTAATATTTCCGTGTTATTAGCATACAAGTTAATAAAAACAAAAACAAGATAATAAACAGGTATCCATATCGATATATTATGTATCCTTATTAAAATTAATTTAATTCAGGTAAAACTAGATTAAATAAAATTAACATTTCACAATACTGCAACAGGACCATAGAAGAAGATGTTAATGCATTATTAAAAAGCACAGAATTAAAAAGTTAAATGAATTAAAATAAACGTATTTGTGGATACACATTATACCGTCACAGAATTGAAATTAAATTAAAAATAATAATTTCATCAAACAAGTCATTATAAATATATTTCAGTGTCAATTAGATGAAGTGCCCGAAGTGCCCTTGATAAACATGTCTGTTACAGCATTGTATGTAGGTGCAGTCAAATTGCTCAGCGATCATTTTCAGGACAGACGCGCACCGCTTGCGCATGGTGGCGTGAAAACTAACATAATTTAAAAATAAATAGTTTATTTTTTCAAAAAAAATACTAGATTATACGCGGGCGAAGCCAGCTATTGTTATAATAAATCAGTTCTTATCCACACGCCAATTCCTCTTACACTGTTGCAGGTTTAAATTAGATACGTATGTAGGTATAACGGTTGCCCTACCTATTCATTTAGTACTATAAGCGCACAAATGATAGGCATTTTCTCCCAGTCAACCTTTAGGTGATACTGGGACAAACAGTGGTGCAATAGCTATAATTGAGGAATAAGTATTTATTTAAATACTAGTAGCGCCCCGTGGTTTCACCCGCATATGTCTCGATCCCGTGGTAATATATCAGGATAAAAAGTAGCATGACTCGTTAATCCAGGTTATAAACTATTTGTGTGGCAGTTTGTTTATTTTGAAGTTAAATAAATAAATAAAACTAAATTTTAGAATATGTACGTAATTATCGACACATACCATTGAGCTCGTATATAACTGCTGAAGAACTATGAAAAAAAACAAATGATAACAATTTTGTAAACATTTTGATAACAATAAAGCATTATGTTTCACACGACATGTTCAAATAAAATCCAAAATAACACTAAGTTACTCTGGGATAGTTCCTGATTTAAATGAACCTAATTTGTATAATGTCAGTTGCATTTCAATATGTATATGAGAACCAAAATGATGTAAAAAAGAATACCGACATGCATAGCATAAATACTAGAAACATAAGTCTAATACATAAAAATAAAACCGGCTAATTGCGAGTGGGACTCGTACACGACGGGTTCCGTACCACCGTACATTATTTAACAAATAAATGAAAATACTAAACGAAGAATATTATTATTTAACATCTTAAATTTAAAAAATCGCCAAAATAATAGTATATTATGCAATTAAAGGACGGATTTTTAAAGGCCAGATGAGGCGTCGTCGCGTCAGACGCGACGACGGCTGATGAAAATAGGAAGTTAACAGCAGCTATCCTTTCTACAATAGCATACATTCATTATTCCTAATGTATGTTGGCGTTTTCATTAGCCGCCCCGACGCGACGACGCTTGGATCAACTTCTTACCTACAACTTTTATATTAAACTTAAAGGGCCAATATAAAAATATTTTTTTACTTTATAGATGCTTTGTTTTTGTCGGGGGTTTTTTAAATTTTTAATAAAATTTATCTTTTATTTCCAGCTTTTTAAATTTTATATTATATTGCTAGCAGAAACGCTACGATCAAGACACGGCTCGCCGAAATCTGCGTAGCTAAAAAGTGAAGATTGAAGAAAAAAAAAAGTTGTATTTTTCCATTGATTTTACATTCTATGAATTAAACCAAACCACTGGTTTCAAGGATAACGGTGTTTACACTAACACCCTGTATATGTTAAAGTTGAGAATTGATGATGAAATTAATAGGTCTTATGTGAGGCGAAAACACGATTACATAACATTTTCTCGATAGAAAAAAAATCCAAAGTTACCTCTGCACAGAATTATAAACCGCTGGTATTCAAAAAATACTTCAAATTAGATCATGAAACTTTGCATGATAACTGAACTAACTATAACGCAGGTCTTACGTGTGCCATTTTTTTTAAATTACCAATATTTTCACCGTAAAAAGCAATTACCTAAACTTTTCGACGCTTTAGAGCCGCTAGCGCCCCACTACGTCTCGTTCTCACTCACGTCGCGAATCGTATGGTGCGAGCGGGATAAAATCTGAGGTAGGGTGCGCCCTTAAAGCTTAATATTTCGCAAAGGGATCCAGAATCGAAAAACGGTTTTCACAACTTTTCACCGACACCCCATACCATGGAATAGACGAGATAAAAAAATCATCCCTACTTTACGTTTATGGGAGGTACCTAATTGTTGACGGAACCCTAAAAATGAGCGTGGCCATGATATTTTTTTAGTCGAAATAAGTAAGTGTTTCAATCGTGATTATTGATGTGGTTTAACTGTGAAAATTCCTGTTTACAAGGTGACTACAAATGTCAGGGTGCGATACAATCAATTCATTACAAGAACTGTTTGATGAGCTCACAATTTCGCGAAATAGCTAGTCGCTAATTGATAGGTACTGGTACAGTCAGCCCCAAACAGATGCATACACGGACATGGAAACATTTTATTGTCAACAACCTTTGTTCAAAAACATGGTAAACAATTTATTTTATCAAAACAAAGTAAATATTTTGTCCCAAAATCTATAGACAGTAGACACCCTATGAACAATACAATGTTCACAGTGATAGTTCCTGGGGGCCTACCACCAACTGTTATAGCAGTATTATTATAATCTTACTTTGACTTTTCGTACCATGATCATGACCATGACGTCCTTAAACTAAGCTTATTGTAATGTACACACGGCTACACATCAAGCTATACATTTCCAGTATAAGCTGACCACGCATTGTACGGAAATCCTATACAATGCGAGATCAGCATAAACTGAAAATGTATAGCTTGATGTGTAGCCGTGTGTACCAGAACAAGGTAAACAAGACTGATAACGTCATACGACTTAAATTCGAATGACACGTCTTTAACTTTGTTTAAGTTTTTATGATAATTTATTTTTATTATTTTTGTATTTAAATCTTGTTTTTAATTATGTATTTTTTTGCTTTGGTCTAATTAAACTTATCATTAAGTAATAATCGTATAGTAATAATATTATAATTTTATTACGTTTAACCTCACTGGAAGGAATACTGAAATACAGGTACACTAAAGTTAGAGTACCTGTAGAGTACCTGTTGCGTGCCTTACTTTAAAAAATATAAAATTCTTACTTCTTTGCCATGTCTGTACATTTTAGGAGTAGCTGTTTTTGTCAAAACAAATCCACACCGATTTAAACGATTAGATGAAGTCCGAAGTCCCGAGGCGTCAACGGGTATCCTGACCACCAGCATGCAGCGATCGCGCATTCCTGGTCATCACCCTCAGCCTCATCACCCCGACCCACTGGGGAATCACATCAATCACCTCAACCTCATCACCCTGAGCCACTGGGGAATCACCGCAAACAGTTCCGACCCACCGCGAACAATGCGGCACCTGGTTCCGACTCACTGGAACCACAACTGGCACTGGCAAGCATCGCAAGATACAAGACTCAGCCCACTATCGACCTCCGGTCTCCGGAGGGGAGTGATGTGGCGGTATCTATATCGCCACATACGAACGACGCATCAAAAGATCTGACGTCACACAAAAAAAATCCTGACGTCACAAAAATCCTACATCGCGCAATTAGAGTTTACCGTGCAGTGGACATATATACAAAAACCCAATATCAATCATTGGGCAGTTGCCCGCCAGACACAACACCCGTCTGGTCGGAGGATCCTCCCTTTTCTATGGGGGATGAGTGAACTTTACACCCTGTTCCTCATACCCCTAAAAAGTAGTCCCACGTAATAGGCGCGACAATAGCAAGATATGTTCTCAGACTGCGAGAACAACCCTCATGCGCAAAAGTGTCTTCGGTATGGCTCCTATCATATTTAACAAATTACCTAAAAGTTGGAGAGAACTGCCCTTGTCACTTTTCGAAAATAAGCTGAGGAATTTTTTAGTTAGTAAAGTGTAAATGTTATAGATTTTTTGAATGAAAAGGACTTTTCTATTCCGACTTCTAATATACATATTTAAGAATAACAATTGAATAATGTGAATCTTAAAATTAATTTAGAATGATTCTATTATTTGACTGCATAATAATGAATATTTTGGGCATAATAATTTAATCTATTTTGACTATAATATACCTATAATATCTTGACATCAATTATTATCTATTTGTTTTGTATTTTTACCGACTTCAAAAAAGGAGGAGGTACTACGTTCGGATGATTGTTTTTTTTTTTTTTATGTATGTTCACCGATTACTCCGCCGTTTGTGAACCGATTTTGAAAATTCTTTTTTAGTTCGAAAGGGTATACTCCCGAGATGGTCCCATATAAATTTTATTAAGTTTGCTTGCGTAGTTTTTGAGCTAGCTTCAATATTACGTATTTTTCCCACAGTCTATGTAGACGATATAATTATTAGACTCCTTCACTGTTATTTACATAGCAGGTAGTAACTTGTGTGGGGTAGGTACCACCACTAAAAAGTGAAAAATTAAAACTTTTTACAAAAAAAAACAACCGACTTCAAAAAAAACACTAAAAAAGTGAAAAATAACTTTAATTTCGGAAGTCGGTGGCAAAAAACGAAAATTAAAAAGCAAAGACACCGACTTCCGAAATTAAAGTTATTTTTCAGTTTTTTAGTGTTTTTTTTGAAGTCGGTTGTTTTTTTTTGTAAAAAGTTTTAATTGTAATGAAGTTTAGAATGACTATATTATTATGTAAAGTGCAATTAAATGTAATATTAAATGTAATATTCTATACCTACAAAATTTGTACGCCGTTATTGGCAAAACATGGACGCACACACATCTATGAATCCGATACCTTGCATGTCTGATTAGTCAGTTTATGTAACCGCATGTTTGACAAATAAATTATCTTTTAACTTTTATCTTTTATCTTCGTATTTTAAATATCCTTAAGTAAAAAAAAAATGTGAAGGTTTCACATTTTTTGTTACCCATAAATAATATAGTACCTATATGCCAAAAATTCATTAATTTATTATTTATTAATTTATTATTATTATTATTTACTTAATTATGAGGAAGTATTATTACGTAACGGGTTCTTGCTAATTATTCAAAGCCATCTAAGATTTAATAATGAAATTAAATCTAATCTTAGTAACTACTTATAAAAATTGCATTTCATTGTTGCATTGTGTACTTTTTTACAAAGATTTAGATACAGGTTCTTTAGAATACAATGATATCTTACTAATTTAATTAGTACACACGGCTACACAACAAGCTATACATTTTCAGTATAAGCTGACCTCGCATTGTACGGAAATCCTATACAATGCGAGATCAGCATAAACTGTTTTTACAAGCTTTATATTAGCTTGTTATATAACTAATTAATTTTTGTTATTGGGGTTGTCTTTTGGCGCTGCGCATACACTCCTACCAACTTATCTGTGAAATGGAGAAAATTGTAACTACGGTCGTCATGTTGAAAGTCATTCGATTGTCAGTGTCTATTACATTCAGTGCACAATAAAATTATTATTCTCTTTATTTCATTTTTCATACTTATAAATTATATTTTTAAATATTAGAATAAAAAATTATATTAAACATTTAAAAATATAAAAAATAGTAGCCAACCGGTATCGGGAACAGGGTCCAAGCTACCGGCGGTCAGGGCTCCAGAGAGAGGAACCTCCTAACGATGCGAGCCGTGTCCAGGAGTACAGCTTTCTGAATCAAGCCCTTAATCCAGCTGCCCAACGAGAGCCTCCTTAGGTGTTGGTCGAGGCTCTTGGCAATTAAGCCATTGGCTGATACGACTATCGGCACAATGATCGCAGAGTTCACATCCCACATGTCGACAACCTCGTGAGCCAAGTCAAGATACTTGATTTGTTTATCTTTCTCGGTCTTCACGAGGTTCCCGTCATGCGGGACCGTTATGTCAATGATCATTGCGCGCCGCTCTGTTCGATCCACCACCATAGTGGTGGCGGATCGATCAGGCTTATTGGCAACAATAGTCCTGTCAGTGATGATGGATCGATCCCAGTACAATGTGATATTTCCATTTTCGAGAACTGGGTCGGGCACGTACCTGTAGTACGGCAGTTCCGATTCCACTAGGCTGTATTTCAGAGCAAGTTGCTGATGGATAATCCTGGCTACAAGGTTGTGTCTATGCAAGTACTCTCCGTTAGCTAGATGAGAACATCCGGAGATAATGTGACGGATTGATTCTCCCGGTCGGTGGCATGCCCGACAGATGTCAACCGTGCCGTCCTTCACAATAAATCTCCGGTAATTGTTCGTCATGATTGCACAGACAAAACCTTCGGTTTCCCCAAAGAGGTCACCGAAACGCAGCCAGGCTACGGACGCTAGTAAATCTACATCGGGTCCATGCAGGGCCCGGAAAAAGCGTCCGTGAAGCTCCTTACTCTGCCATACCTCCTTGCGATCGTTAGTGTCAAGCACTACAGGCTTGTGCCAGTTCTCTTTCGCCAAGGAGAGCGGGGTGAGGCCCTTGTCCACCGCGACCAAATCTCGATGCATTCCCACGTCGGCTTCTAGGAAATATTCCCTGAGACTGCATATCTCCCGATTGTGGAGGGTCTTAGCGTTTAAAAAGCCTCGACCTCCACACTTTCGCGGGATATACAGTCTCATTACCGATGACCGTGGGTGATGCATTCGGTATGCAGTCAGCAGCGTACGGACCCTCCTATCCAGGGCGTCAAGTTCGGTCTGAGTCCATTTGAGTATGCCGAAGGAGTACATCAAAACCGGCATGACCCAACCGTTGAAGGCGCGCACCTTGTTCCCGCCTGATAAAAGACTATTAAATACTTTCTTCAGGCGGCCAAAGAAGCGCTCCTTCAACGATTGCTTCATGTCAGTAACATTGATGCCTAACGCTTCCGACATACCCAAATACTTATAGGTTTCGCATGCGGAGAGGGCTCTTAGGTATATGGAATCAGAGAGTTGGGTTGGGTGCCCACGGATTCCACAATCTCCCCTCGCTTTACATGCATGACCGCACATTTGTCCACACCAAATTCCATCCTGATGGCTCTACTGAAAGTTTCAGTTACTTTTAGTAGCTCCATCAGTTGTAAATTGTTGGGGGCAAAGAGTTTTAGGTCATCCATGTAGAGGAGGTGAGATATAACCTGTCCACCTCTCCTCAGCCGATAGCCTAGACCTGAGTCCTCCAGCAGTGTGCTTAGAGGATTCAGGGCCAAGCAGAACCAAAGTGGGCTCAGACTATCGCCCTGAAATATGCCTCGCTCGATCCTTATCGGCTCACTATTCCTCTGGATATTTCGACATCCTGGATAGCGAAGGACTGTCCTCCATTGCCCCATACACGCCATCAGGAAGGTGCGCAGAGATGCATCTACTTTATACAACTCCAGCACCCTCATGAGCCATGTATGTGGCACCGAGTCATAGGCCTTCTTATAATCTATCCAACATGTCGACAGATCCTTTCGGGAACGACGAACCTGTTGGCTAATGGCCATATCAATGAGGAGTAGCTCCTTAGTACCGCGGGACCCATTCCTACATCCATTTTGAGAGGCAGACATGATGGAGTTCGTGTCGATATGTTTGTTAATTTTAACTCTCAAAATGGATGTAATTTATAGACCGTCGGTAAACATGTGATCGGCCTATAATTTTTGGGTTCTGCGGTGCTACCGGATTTGTGGAGCAGGTGGGTAACTCCTGTAGTTAAGAACTGGAGTAGCAAACCAGAGTCCAATGCAGTCTGGTACTGAGCCGCTAAGCGAGTGTGCGACCCTATGAACCATTTTATCCAGAAGTTGTGCAGCCCGTCCGGCACTGGAGACTTCCAGTTAGGTAACGGGCGGACTGCACGAGCTACATCTTGGGGGCAGATGGTAATAGCCCCCATTTCTGGTATAGGATCGCAGGCTCGCTCGACTTCCCGAGTCCAGTCCCCTTCAGTGTGACTGACAGGCACCGACTAGATACTTCGCCAGAAAGAGCACATGGCATCATCATCCGGCAGGCGCGTGTCAGTCACACCTTGGTCCGGTTGCTCCCAAGCCCTATATACCCACCTTTCATCACTCTGGAAGGTGCGGTTCTGAGTGTATCGGTGTACTCGCCGCTTATACCTACGAATACGGTTTGCCCAGGCATACACTTTCTGCTTCAGGAAGTCTATGCGCTCTGCGACACGGGATATATAGTCCTCAGGACTGATATCAGTGCCTGAGAATGCCCGTCTCACAAAGCGCATCACTCTAGGGCGAGTATTGCCCTCCCTGAAGCAGATTAGTTTGCCGATGAGCGCTCTGGCCCCACCAATACGTCGTTCAATTCTGCACTGCCAAGCTGGTACGGCTGATTTCGGTCGTGTAGCTCTAGATTCATTATCAAATTTGACGTGAGCTACACGACATGCTGCTACAGCCGCACAGTACAGAATCGAGTGAGTATCGGTGAGGTCTTCGCAGTCGTCAAAATAGCTTGACAACTGCGAATCCAGAGCCGCCACCAGCGCCCTATTTTTATTATGCATGGGCAAACGAGGTAAGCGTGGCCTAAGTTCGGGTGGCATGAGCCGATATTCCCGAATCGCACCCTCCAAAGCACTCCTCAATTCATCATTGCACTGGGTACTTACGTTTGTAGCCCTGTCATCAATCGCGTCGTCGGCTTGACTGGTAGTGATCGGTAGTGGTACCATAACAGTCTGCGACGGCGGAGCGATGACATGGCTACTCTGCATTTCATTTCGCAGGCGATCAAGTACAGTATCATCCAACATATGGTTACGCTGGATGACCCGCACCTGATCCGACAGTCGTTGTGCCGACACGTTGACAGCTGGCTCAAACACCTGAAACAGAGAGAGCATCCGAACACGGTACGCGGTCAGGTGGCTTCCTCCCTCTGTAGCCCCATAGTATGAGCGCATGACGTACTCATTAATGGATCAAATACAAATACAAAAATACAAAAAGTTTATTTTCTCTCTCACATAGAAATATACAAGGAATAATATACATAATTCAGGTGTACATTGGTGGATTGTAATCTATGTAAGAGACTGGTTTCTGTACTAGGAGACCTGTATGACAGATTACCAGCCTCTCCAGACTCCGGAAGTGGGTAACAGGTACTAGGTGTACATCATTCCAGTTTAGTGATATTTAAATAGGTAAAACTGGGCGAAGTGTGACTGTTGTGAGGATTAAGTATATGAGGGAGTGAGAATCGGGTGTGTGAATGTGTATATGAGGGTGTGTGTGGGGGGGTGAGGGTGTGTGTGTTGTGTGGGTGAGGGTGTGTGTGTTGTGTGGGTGTATATGTGTGTGTTGTGTGGGTGTATATGTGTGTATGTGGGGGTGGGTATGTGTGGGTGTGGGTATGTGTCGGTGTGGGTGTATGAGTGTGTGTGGATGTGGATGAGTCTGTGGGTGTTGTCAAGTCATACGAAGTAAGTCTAGGATGGGACTTTAAGCAAATTTTCTGTTTCATCGTAACTGAGGGGATCGTGTCCATCTCATGCGCTGCACACTTCCGCCGGGAGCTGGGACCCTATCAGAGGCCGTTGGGCCTCGAGGTCCTAAACCGTCCGGCGGCCGGCGTCCTCCCCGTCGACGAGCAGGTGGTGGCGTCGTGGGCGGGGAGAAATACTCGTCGCTCGAGCTCGACACAACTACCGCGGCCGGTGTCATCACAGCGCTCACAATTGCACTGGGTACCGGCGGCGGCGAGGTGGAGCTGAGCGAAGAGTCCGGAGGTGGTGGGCGTGCTCGTCGTGCGGCCGATCTCGTCAACATAGATATTCTTTCTTCATTTTCCTATTTTTCTGTTTATTGTTTTATCGGAGGTGACATCTGTCATGTCACCTCCGATTCGACAGTTATAAAAGAATTCTATTACATTTTGTTAATGGTTTTTTTGGTCTCTTTGGTGAGTTTTTATGGTTTTCCGGTTTACAGTTTAGTTTATTTTTATTCTAAATATTTGGTTTTGATAAAATAAATAGTATTCTGAGGAAAAATTGTTGTTGACGTATCAGTGTTGCCGCCGTAATTATTATCATTATTAGAATGTAGATGAATTCATTCATTCTGATGTTAGAATTAATTTGTATAATCAATCAATTAGCAACACTGAATCGACGGTGGCGTCAGCTCACAGATAAGTTGGTAGGACTGTAGACAGAAACTAGACTTTACCTAACTGTCAAGTTTTTAAAAGGTTTCAAGTTGCAGCAACAAACGTCTGCGTGTGAAGAAACGTCAAAAACAGGTAGTTGCGGGGTGTCAGTTCCGCAACTCGATGATCATTGTTGATGATCAAAACTGCTCCGTCTATAGAACGAGTTAGTAGACTGCAAATAATAAGGATGAAGCCACTTCATTCCATAACATTATGTATACATCATGTAAGAAACACCCTGTCCGCGCTTTTTTAACTGCGATACCATTCTGGCTGATGGTGGAAGCTCCAGTAGGAAACTTAATCAGTGAGTACATCACCAAACCAAAGAAAGTCAGCAATAACGTTGATGAAGAAAAACAAAATGGTAAAAGGAAGAAAGTGCCAAAAAGGACCTTAGTGACCCTCATAAAAATGCAATTGAAAAAGAATTTGTCTGCAAAATCTACGAGAGACCAATGATATAATTGCGAGAGACACTTTCAGCTGATGTTGATTTATTTATAACTAGCTGTGCCCGCGACTTCGTTCGCATGGATGTCGCAAAACAATAATATGTCGCTTAGAAAAGTTGTACCTTCATTTAAAAAGGGGGAATCTTTCGACCAGGCCTGGTGATTTTTCCTAGTAAGAAACTGCCAAAAAAACTTGTGTTTTTATTTAAGAAAATGCTTCTCTTTATAAAATATTAGCGGTGTAACCACCTGGAGCGTACACAAAAAAGTTGCTAGGGTTGCTCACACGCGAAAGAGCTACATAAAGTTGGCCGTGGGAAAAGCAACCAATACTAAGATCCACCCCCGCAACGGATAATGTCTGGCCCTGAGCTTTGTTAATGGTCATGGCGTAACACAGGCTGACGGGGAATTGCACACGCTTAAAACTAAACGGGTTTTTTTTTTTTTTTTTTAAAACGTTGCCCCACACTAAGAATTTCTTCCTGTATCGTGGGTGCGTTTACAAACATAGAAACTCACATACACTAACACCCAGACCCGGAACAACTACTTGCAGATCATACAAATATTTGTTCCGTGCGGGGATCGAACCCGCGACACGTTGCGCAGCAGTCCATCGCTCAGCCACTGCGCCAACCGTGTCGTCAAATTTTGAATGAGAGGAATTATTGGAATAAAAACAACATCACCGGCGCCGCAACCTGTTAAGATTTCGGCTTCGATGACGTTTTGTTGGTGATTGGTGACTATGAGCCGAGTGCCGTTGCAAAGTTTGGGAGGACTTAAATTTCTGAGAAGAATTATTGGCACTCCGACTTTTAAACAAATTTTGTGTGCTGAAAGACCGGGTGTGTTAAGGGATTCTAAGAACTCTACTGGATAGTGTGTGGCATCTTCTTCTTCGGGAACCGTACTTATCGATGTATATTGTTGACTTTCCCCAGTAACATGTGCCAATGTTTGTGTATTTATTGCTGTCCGATAGTCGGACAAATCAAATCAACCATAAGGCCTCTGCCTCGAATCTTGCGGGCAGCGGTCACCGCTTGAATGGAGTGCACCGCTCGCTGCCCGCCGCCTCGCCGCTGCCGCGCCGCTGTTTTCGAGAACCGGTCCATTTGATTTTACGCATAAGATCCTGCTGCGCCCGCGCCGCCGCCGCCGCCGCCCCGCTGCCCAAGATTCGAAGCCGAGGCCTTACACACGCCAACAACGATCGAATCGAATGAGCGGTGGTCACGAATCATACGAACAAATTACGAAGTATAGTACAGTTCGATTCAAACTTAATGGCGGCTCGGAACATGAGGCGAGTCGCTGCGCAGTAACAATTTCATGTGACAGCGGGGGTGAGGGGTGGGGTACTGCGCAGCTAAAAGTTAACTTCCGAGCCGCCATCCGCCCCGCTGCCCGCAAGATTCGAGGCCGAGGCCTTACACACGCCAACAACGATCGAATCGAATGAGCGGCGGTCACGAATCATACGAACAAATTACGAAGTATAGTACAGTTCGATTCAAACTTAATGGCGGCTCGGAACATGAGGCGAGTCGCTGCGCAGTAACAATTTCATGTGACAGCGGGGGTGAGGGGTGGCGTACTGCGCAGCTAAAAGCTAACTTCCGAGCCGCCATTAAGTTTGAATCGATCTGCAACGACTCGTTTCTTGACTTCTTAATTTGAACCTAATGAATGAAACCAACCAAAATACCAAATCAAAACCAATCAGATCAATTAGGAGTGAGGCGTATTTATCGTCACAGATAGAAATCACAGATATTATAAAATAGCAGATAGCAATTGCTCCTAACGATAAAAAATATCTGTTACTTAGAATCACAGATCCTCAAGACTGTTACTGTTAAAACTTCGGATACGATTTTCGACTTTAACGAAAAGAAATAAAGAAGATATTCAATTGAGTCAATACGTATTTATCGTCTGTACAAAAATCACAGGCTGTGATTTTATAACAGATAGATACGATTTTCGACTTTAAATCAAAAGAAATAAAGATGATATTCGATTGAGATACGTATTTATCAAAAATCACAGGCTGTGATTTAATAACAGATATTTGGATCTGTTATTTTTTGTCACAGTCACAGTGATCACAGATATCGTGTTTCACCTGTTACAACCCATCTCTACTTTCAACGAATGACAACCCAACCAACAATTTATTATTTATTTATTATTATTATTATATTATCGACACTAAAGAAGTCAAAAACAAAGATACCTACACTAAAAATTATTTGGAATATCTGAGCGAAAGTCATTCTTCGACGGAGACTCTTAACACCGCGACTCAGAAAATGACATTAAACGAACAACGCCATCTATCGAGCACGAAATGATACTGTCAAAATATATGGGAAAACGTTCGAACACTCTGTAAGCTAAATAAACTATGTAGAAAAGTGAAAAATTAAAGAATAAATACCTATATTTTTTAAGAAATTAACATTTGTCACTATTCTTTCATGATTATCAAGATTTGAAAGATAGGTAGCGCCACCTATCGCACTAATACTAAACTAATAAATAAACAACGCATCTGGAAAATTTTAATTAATCTAACTTTAGAGTTATATTCTATACACAATGTATCGCGTTAAGTTTCAGCGCAAAGAAAATGACGGTCATATAACAACACACGATCTCACAAACCTAGTAATTAAGAAGTAAGTATCATTTCGCGTCAATAGATGTCGTTACGTGTATGTACATTACGTAATGAAAATTCCTTCTTGAACACTTTAAATTCATATATCTTTTGATATTTTGAAGCGATTGCGATGAAACAAAAACTAATTGAAACATCGAGTTACACACAATATTTGAGTATAAAAGTTAACCATATTGATTTCGTACTTTTTACGTGATAGTGGAAGAATCAAACTAAAGAACATACAAACAGACAGACAGACAAACAGACAAAAATTACAAAAATGGTAAAAATGGAATCTGTTTGTTATTCTTGGACAACACACCAATTTTTTTTTTTTTTTTTCATTGTACGGGAACGCCTCGTCTACAGATTTATTATATGTATAGATATAGATTTCGGAATTTAGTTAATATAGATAGTAATTATAAGCAATAGTTGTAACAGTTGCTCGTCCCGAAAAGAAGTAATCCAGTTGCCAAGAACGGTCACATTCAAAGGTTAACCACCGAAATTCTCGTATAAACGAGAAATGTATCGAATGATTTCTATGATAAAGTATAAGCACAATTTTTCAGCAGAATTTCGGGCAGCCCTCAGATACTAACCCATAGAAGCGCCCGCCTTATAAAACCACCCGCGGTCTTGCAGGTTAAGGTTGAAATGAAACGGAAATTAAAAATGGGTAGGTACTTTCACATTATAAATAATTTTTGTCGTCTTGTTTTGTTTTGTTTTATTTTCTCCGGCAAATAACATGGTTAGTGACTAGCGCTTACCTTTCATCCGTATCTCCATCGTTTTGTTTTAAAAGCATACCTCGTTAAATTCCGCTTCCACTTTCGCCAAATGTTTGGCTGACTTACTTATGTACATAAATACCACCGTATTGTGTCAATGACAATACAACCCATACGAGAAACAACTGATACGAGTTGAAAAACCGTCCGTGAACAGTCCGTCGCGATCGGCTGCTTGCAGCGTATTGTGCGTCGAAGTGCACGGATTAATTAATTGGTTTGAACGAGGAAGTCTGGCATCGTTTCAAAACAGGTTTTTTTGCGACAAAAACATGCGTCCGTCTCATGTCCTTTCGGTTTGTTTTTTTACTTTATTTTAATTTATTTTTTTCGTTATTATTATTATCTAACACTAATTTATTTATTTGTTATTATGTATACACACACGCTATATTTTTCGTCTGTCACCTCACACCTCAGGTCCAGTTGAAAACCAGCGTCAGGCACTAGCTGTCTGGCATTTTTGCTGAACTGGGCCTATTTAGCGCAGCCGCGAGGCACACTTGTTTTTTCTTTTTTTTCTCTAGGTACCTACACTTTGAAATTGTTTCTTTTATTTTTATTTTTTTTATTCGTTTACATGTAGTTACAGTGTGTTGTGTGCCCTGACTGTGCTAAATAAATGCATTTTCTTTCTTTCTTTCTTTCTTCTTTCATAGTCAATAAAACAAGAAAAACTGTGTGAAAAACCTTTATTTCATTTACACTTTAGTAGTATTCCCCCCTCCCCCCTCCCGCCCGCCCCCCCCATGCGCGAGCGCAGCGCGCACGAGCGCGGCGGCCGGCGCCTCCACACACACGAACAGGATGCACGCGCACAAGTATGTTAGAAAGATGGTCGCCGCTAGAACTGAAAACTAGCAAAGAAAATAGCTTAATTTAAAAACGGCATTGTTTTAGATATAACTTACATCCATACTAATATTATAAATTCGAAAGTAACTCTGTCTGTCTGTCTGTCTGCCTGTATGTTACCTTTTCACGCATAAACCACTTAATGGATTTCGAGAAAAATTGGCAAGGAGATAGATGGCATCCCGGGGAAGGACATACCGACATACCACGACTTTTTACATACGCAACTTTTTACCGACATACCACGCGGGCGAAGCCGCGGGCGGAAGCTAGTTCTTAAATATTTGTATTAAAATAATAAGATTTAAAAATATTAGCCCACCGGCATTAGGAACAGGGTCCAAGCTGCCGGTGGTCAGGTTTCTAGAGAGAGGCACCTCCTCACTATGCATGCCGTGTCCAGGAGTACAGCTTTCCAACCGTGTAATGAGAGCCTCCTGAGGTGTTATTATTAGGTTGATAAAATTCATCACCAGATGTCTGTTATCCGAAGTATGACTTTTGTTAATTTTTTAGTTGCCATTTGCTACATACCACAGTCAGTCATGTGTGTGGGTTACGTCAGTCCCCACTGGGGCACCTGTCGCTCTGTGATCTTTAACATACCACGTAGTAATCCGTCATGTGTATGGACTGCGTTTGTGCCCCGATGAGTCCCCTCTGGAACAGTGTATGCAGTAGGAAGGCACTGTACGACACTCGACCCGTCCACGTCCAGCCACGCCACTCCATGATGCCGCGGTAGATTGCTGTAATTGGAAAGATTCTTGTAAAACCCTAAATAAATACAAATCTTGAATTCATTGACAAACAATGCACCGCCTTAACCGCTGGGTCTAGGAGCATGAAATTTTTCACAAGAGTTCCATAAATAACGAAGATGAGCACTAAGGAAGGATTTTTGAAATTCTATCCCCTAAAGGGGTCAAATAGGGGATGAACGTGTGTATGGAAGTTCGTAATTTTTGCCGGTGAGAAATGACCGTCATAGGGCACCTCAGACCAACAAAAAAGGAAAGACAGAGCACGCCGTACAGCAAAAGTGAAGCCACCTTTTTATCTAGTGCAAGTGCATTTAGGAGATCACCTTTTATGTAAGAATTGCTTGTGTTAGGAGACTCCGCTCTTTCACTTAGAATTATCCATTAATTTTCAATGGAGTGTTAAAAAAATATATATATACTTATATAAATAGGTTAGTAAATTAGCTACTATCCATTTATTTTTATTTTCAGTATTACTTGGAAATCTAAAATATTAAATGCATAAAAAAGCAGACATATAATTACTCAAAGTAAAAAATATTGAATGGGGAAATTTGAAATCATATTATGGCAACCCTCGCTCTTTAATTGTCACTGTTTTCGTTCGTTCATTCGTTCAGGTTTTTTGTTCCAAGTAACCTAAAATTCATAGTTATCTAAATTAAAAAATGATGTTATTCGAAGTACTTACAAGTGAAAAGTGATTCCGTGAGACTTTTTCTGTGATTTACTATTGTTTTTACACGTTTTCACTACACAGGAAGGCATAATTATATTTGTTTTGGTGATGTTAACTAGACGACGATTCGTGACGTACTAGGAGCGATGAGCATGGTTTTAGTGTAAGTGTGTGCGTGAGCCTGTGTGTTTACTTGCAGGAGCATGGTTTTGTGGCTTCACTTTTAATGTACGGCGTGATCCGTCTTTCCTTTTTTGTTGGTCTGAGTAGGGCACATGGTTTGTATCTACAAAAATTGTGTTATTACTGTCTGATAATCAACATACAAAAAATAAAGAAAAAAAAAACTTAAAACATGTAGTATTGTGTACGTCACGGTTGCGTCAAATAGGCCCAATTCAGCAAAAATGCTAACGCAACTTCAATTTATTTCCATTTAAATATCAGTCGCTAGCGTAGCTGTGCTTTGAATGCAAAACTAAAGCTTACTTCAACTAATAGTATCTGGCATTTGACTAGAACGAACGATGAGAATAGAGGTTTAGACTGTGCAGTGTAACTATAGGGATAAAACTTGTTAAATATTAACTTAACATAAATCAAATGAAGCACTTGAGCACACCCAATAACAGGTTATAGTGATTCGGGATAACGTTATTTCGGGCGCACGTATTTCGGGATTTCGATTTTCGGTCTAACATATAAGAGTGTAAAGAATACCACCAACTTACTTTCAAACTTGAAGACGCCGCCCAGTACGATCGTGAGCACCAGCAGCTGGAACAGCGGGCGGCACAGCGCCGCGTACAGCACGCGCAGCGCGGCGGCCGCGCGCGCGCCGTCCGCGTAGAACGCGCCGCCCGACAGGAGCACCGCCACGCCCAGCGGGAAGGCCAGCCACACCGCCCAGCGGTGCTTCTGGGGGACGCGGGGGACGTTACTCCATGCCAGGATTTCAGGCATCATTTTTGAAACAGTTCAGTTGAATCTTCCTCAACAAATTGAGGTCTAACGACATGAAACCGCAACAGCAGGCGTAGCATGAGCACCGTTTTGTCGACGGAAGAGTAGACAAAAATGACGTTTCCTGTAGACAGTACGACGGCACCAAAGTAGAAAGAGTCAACTGCACTTTTTACGAAATTCACTCTTTTACATAATTCCACTCGGAATTCTTTGTTTTGTCATAGGATTTATCGGTTGGCAGTGTAATTTTGACATTATGGATAGAAAACTTTCTTCCGAAATAGTCTACCTACAAAAAGACTAAGACCCGAGTTCACCAACAGATGGTTAAATTTTAAACAGATGTTTGAACCATGAACGGCTGTTTATCAATATTTTGCTGTTCACCATTCACTAACCATTGATTATGTACTGTAATCGAATGATTAACGTAAACGACGTAGCCAACTCAGTTTAACCATTGGTTTATGCTTCCTGACGTGAAGTTTGCATTGTGCATCACTTTTAGTCACAAAGTAATAATGCAAGACGCTTTAAATTATATCTTTGCTGATTGTTTTTTTGTCTGGCGTTTGATATTCTCCCAGCAAGTCTTTAAGCTCTCAGGAGTACGTTTTGCAGTGAGTATTAAGAGCATTAAACTCGTCAGCCAGATCCTTCCAACCACTTGCTTTTTCGGCATTTGTTGTAGCGTCCGATTTTTTATTTTTTACCGACTTCAAAAAAGGAGGAGGTACTACGTTCGGATGATTGTTTTTTTTTTTTTTTTATTTATGTTCATCGATTACTCCACCGTTTGTGAACCGATTTTAAAAATTCTTTTTTAGTTCGAAAGGGTTTACTTCCGAGATGGTCCCATAAAAATTTTATTAAGTTTTCTTGCGTAGTTTTTGAGCTAGCTTCAATATTAGGTATTTTTTCCCACAGTCTATGTAGACGATATAATTCTTAGACTCCTTCACTGTTATTTACATAGCAGGTAGTAACTTGTGTGGGGTAGGTACCACCACTAAAAAGTGAAAAATAAAAACTTTTTACAAAAAAGAACAACCGACTTAAAAAAAAAACACTAAATAAAAAGTGAAAAAAATAACTTTGATATCGGAAGTCGGTTGTTTTTTTTGTAAAAAGTTTTTCTATTATGTCCCTGTACTTTATTACGAGTTCCGTGAGTACAGATTTCTCGTCACTGGTGAAATTTACAGTACGTTTGCGTTTATCTTCCATACTTACTGATTATATATTCAAAAAAAAAAAAAAAAAACACAACACGACACGACGAAAAAATAATGAATTGTTTGATCACAGAGTTTGACAATGAAAATTGATTGACGTTAACATTTAAGACATTCAACATTCACAAAATAATGTTAAACCATTCCATCACTCGGTCATTTTCGACTCAATCATTCAAAAACGTTTGGTTATCTAACCGTTGGTTAGAAATAAATGGTGAACTCGAAAAAAACGCGGTTGACTGAAACAACTGTTTAATGCTAACAGAACGGTTACGTAATCAATGATTATGTTGTAGTTGGTGAACTCGGGCCTTAGGGCCGGTTGTTTCAAACGGTTGGTTAACGTAACATACGTAACGTCAAATTTAACGTTCGTTAAATACAAAGCGTTGTGTCAAAGTTATTCCATTATTTCGTGAAACAACGCTTGTTTTTGATTTGACGATAGTTAGCGCCATTTTTGACGTTTACCCGCGCGTAAAGTGGACGGGAAACAACCCGCCTCTAGACAAAGATCGTTAGAAATGAAATACAAAATGACAGATTGTAGAAAGATTTCTACGGTGGATGATAAAAAATGAAGAAACGAACTGTCACTTAGTATAGAAAAAGCTATGTCTATTCTTCATAGAGATAGAAAGCGCCATGCTACGCCTGCTGGTGCAACAGGCTAACTACTTAATGAAAATCTAAACATGAAATTTTGCACAACAATTGCCTCTTATAACGAAGGTTTGCTCTAACGAAGGATTTTTGAACATTCTGATGGGAAATCCCACTGGGCACACGCTTGTAACTCGAAGAAATTAAAAGTCTATCACGGTAATTTCCTAAGGATAGAGAAAGTGGTTTTTAGAAATGATTACGAAATGCCTAAAACTAATGTAAGTTACTATCGACCTAAAAAAAGACCAAAAATTAAATGATTCGAAATCGAAACATAACTATGTAATCATTAAAAATAATAGCATAAATGAAAACAACTTAGTTTCAGACAACTATAATGAACACAACAAACTTCTTAACCCTTAACCCTCCTATAATTTAGAGGAGGAGGTGGTATGATCATCAGAAGCTGTGTACCTTGTATTTGTCCAAGTCCTTGCCATCCTGCAGGTGGTAGGCGAGGAAGCCTCCCGCCAGCCCGAGGATGTAGGTGGACATGTTGGTGTGGCTGCGGATGTACAGGAGACGGAAGGTATCGTCTGTCGCATACAGGTTGCGGTATGATCTGCAAAACCATTAAGGTTAAAAAGGTTGACCTAAGTTTTTTACCCGACTACGGCGAAGAAAAAGGAGGGTTATGATTTTGACCGGTATGTATGTATGTATGTATGTTCATCTGTTCCCTCCTATCTTCCAAACCACTTATCACAATTTGACAAATGAGGTATCGTTAGAAGCGTCGTGATTGTCCGCTGGTTATAGGCTATGTGAAGTCACATTAAATTAAAAATGGCGCCCTCTAGAGGAAATAAAATGAGGACCTTAAAAAAAAAAAGGTTTAATCGTACCATGTTGGGTATCAAATGAAAGGGCTTAAGAGCCATAGTTCTCTCAGACACCTTCCGCATGTGGGCGGAGCTAAACTCCCTACTCCCCGAATACGTAAAACGCGCGCGGTGGCGCGCTGAACTAAAACGACGATCAAAGAAAATGCACGGGCGCAGACTTGCGCGAATAGGACGTCAATTTTGCCTACGACTCCAGAAAGGAATGGCGGAGATGCAAGACTGATATTTGTATAGATAGATACATAAGTTACGTATAGCTATTTTAAGTTTTTACTGGACATTATTTTTTTGCATGTGTTTGGAAGAAAATATAAGGTGTATCTTTTCATACACGAAATATTTTAAGGGGTCATTGTACTCATCATTATGAACAACTTTCACTATGGTACCAACCCTGAAATCACGAAAAAAAAATCAGCTATTCCCTAGGTACTTTATGTTCGCATAGCTCGTCAAAATGTAGGGAACAGCTGATTTTTCTTTCGCGATTTCAGGGTTGGTCCCTATATTATGGAGTGAGAGTTGTTCATAATGATGAATAAACACGACTACACATCAAGATCTCGCATTGTATAGAATTTCCGTACCTACAACGCGGGGTCAGCTTATACTGGAAATGTGTAGCTTGATGTGTAGCCGTATGTAGGTACAATGACCCCTTTTTAATATTTTCTACCGACATACCTAACTACATACCTACCTATATACCTACCTACACACCTAACTAAATACCTAACTACATACCTACCTACATACCTAGCTACATACTTACCTACCTACATGTTCTTAGAGTAAACGCTCAAAACTCCAGTACTTACCTACATATCATTTATTTCTGGTGCATTTAGAAATCGAGTTTGACCACCTGTTTTTTCCATTGCATTGCTAAAATTCGCGCATTTCTCACATGTACTAGTAGCTGTATGGGCTTAGTAATGGATTCACGATCATTGAGGTCTGAGTTCGAATCTTAGTCTTTTGTTGTATTTATGTTTATTTATAATCTATTCATTCTTATTATCTATTTTTTATTTTTTTATGAAGTTAAATATTAGTTATTGTATTATTATTTAACTATTTATAGGTATTGGTATTCAGCAGACTTTATTGTAACTAATAATATGATTATTTTAGACTTTATTGCATGTTTTTTTTTTTAATATAACGTAACGTATAAACTCGAGCACGATACAGCCAGTGCGTGTGCGTGTATGAATGATGTCTCAACATTCCACGGAGAACACACAAATATGAACTGTCTTTGTACCTACCTACTACCCAAAAAAATATAACATTGTTGCATTTAGAATACGCGTCATAGTGGCGAACTGTTCCTACCATTCCATTGCTAAAATTCGCGTATAACTAACATGTGCTCGTAGCTGTATGGACTAAGCAATGGCAAAAAATTCGTAATCTATGAGGTCTGGGTTCGAATCCTACATTACTACGCTGTTTTTGTTTCTTTGAAAGCAAACACTTGTTAATAAATAGGGTATTTATATTCAATTCATGCTTATTATTTATTTTTTTATGAAATTAATTGTATTCATTACTTCCAAACAAGTAAAAACTTACAAAAAGTTTTAGTACTGTGTGAGATTTGAAATTTTGAACTCACGGCTCACTGATACACGCACACAGTCATGTAGCTGCTCGCCAATCATCTTGACTTGACTCAGTCACAATATTACGTTGAAATTATGAACTAGAAGAACCACACAATGATGATTCAAGTGTCTCTTGAAAATAGAAGGTCATAAGCATAGAAATAATAGGGGCAGCTCAGACCGCGACGTGAAGCAACGCGCACTTTTGAACAATTATCGAACTTATTTTGTTCACCAAAAGGTATAATTTCAGTGCGAGGGTTGAGTGGGTTGGTTTTAGGGTCAATGCCCCACTTCTTCCGTGTCTGTGTCCGCGCGCCATGATCAAGATGCTAATGTCGTAGGCAAATGGCCGTCTCCGCGAACTTACGCTTTCGTCCGCATCATTCATGACATGACAACCTAAGATGCAGTTCAGTGGTTTCTTCTAGAAATTTAAGCCAAACTAAAAAGTTTATAAATTATGAAACCACTTACTACATAATTATCAGCACACGTAGGTATTTTATTACCTATATTTGTCTGGAATATCATTATTCATGATAAACAACAAATCGGAAAATATTTCTTGCCTTTACTACGTTATTTTTGCTTTCATATTATCACAGCGACTGTATTATGTTTGCAGGAAATACATTGCTTCTTCACCACTACCTAAGTGTGTCGCTAAGTGACTGGACAAGCAATGTAAAAATCACAAAACGATACTTTATAGCGGTTGCATCGCGCGCGTAATACAGAGCTTGCGACAAGCCAGTGATTTCGTGTGAGTACCTGATGAGATAAGGTTTATAATTGATTGTACAGTACGTTCTGATTTATGAATGTGTGTTCGCGACTTCGTATCTATTGGTTTTACTTTTACTGAATTGCATGTGTATGTAGTGACGTGGATGGTTGTACATAATTATTATAGATTTAGACAATATTTTATGTCACGACTGCCCCGTTGGTCTAGCGGTCGCAAGCGCTACTGCTGAGCATGAGGTCCCGGGTTCGATTCCTGGGTCGGGCAAAGTGTTATTGCGTTTTTAGGGTTCCGTGTGTCGTTGGAAAGGTCGTTCAAAAATATTGCGAGTGTATGAACACTATTTTTGGATTCATGGATCTGTTTGCGAAATATTAAACTTTGAAGTGCTAATTTTTATTAGAGTCAAATGTTGAGGCCCCCCTGCCAGGTAAATGGTTGGTTTTGGATATGTGAAAAAATTCACGGCAGTAGTAGGTATATATTATAACGAAATTAAAAGGAAAACTATCACAGCTAAATAGGCTCTACAAGTTAACGAGTAATAATCTACCAACTTAAATTTGCAGTTGCAAAAACAATGTTGTTCATCTACAATGTTGAGTTTGTTCTTGCAATAAATTCATCTCAACTACGGAACCCTTCATTTTGTGTGGTCCGACACGCACTTGGCCGGTTTTTACATCTGGAATTGCTCAGTAGCAGCCCGGAGTCTGGATTTGTGCCTGGTTGATAGCAATAGGCTCGCCCCTATTACATGGGACTTATCTGGCGAAATGTGAGTGTACTAACTAAAGATACATCTCTGCTTAACCCTTCGGGGAATACAGGCGTGACGTTATGTTAGATTTTATATTTACATTTTTTTTGGTTTACTTACATTGTAAATTGTTAATTTGTATGTAAATTTTGTCAATGTAAATAAAAAAACTATTTTATAAGTAATTCCACATTTTAAAAAAAATTCAACGATATAGCGCCTACGCGCACAATTGAATTGGGCTCTCTGCAGCGAGCTATTCTATAAACGCACATTGATACAATTCGTACGTAAATATTTGCACTAATACACGCAAACGCGCGTAGTCGGTCCATAGCCGGGGCGGAGCAGCGAGCGACACAGCCATCCCGTCTCAATGCTCACGCGCGACTGCCGCCCGCGCCCGCGCAGAGCACCTCTCAACCTCTATCTCTAAGTGGGGTCATTATCTTTGCAAATATTGATTGATTTAAAAACGCTCTTTCAATTTTGTAGTCCTTCAAACCATCAATTTTTCAGTGTAAAAATATTTCCAAACATCAAAGCCGTTTAGAAGTAGTAGGGAATATTAGCCAAAAATAGCGTTTTGGTAAATATTTTTTTAAGGCAAAAGTATTAGTCATACGCAAAAACCCCTTTTCAAAAATGTTGTACGTGAATCTATGACAAACATATATTTTTTTCAGATCTTTTAACCCAGCCGTTAATGAGGAGTAGGCTTTTTAATGTGACCGTTTTACGGTACTAAACCGGACTTAGCGCCTTAATGAGCACATTTCGAAAATATATATATTATAACCCCAAAAGAATTAAAAAAAAAAAAACAAGTAATAAAAACTAAAACCCAACTACGACTTAAAAGGTATAAACAATACACCACAGACAGACAAATTAAAAATCCGGAGTCACACGTAATCTGTTCGATTTATGCCCTAACACGTGTGACTCCGGATTTTTAATTTGTCTTTCTGTGGTGTCTTGTTTATACCTTTTAAGTCGTAGTTGGGTTTTAGCTTTTATTACTTGTTTTTTTACTTTAAATAATGAACATTTAATTGTAGCTTCCGCCCGCGTGATATTTTAATAAAATTATAGCATCCTAGTGGTAAAAGGATTTTTTAAATCGATCCAGTTGTTTGTGAGTTTATTAATTACAAGCAAAAATATGTACGAATCTATTAATATGGGCATATTATTTATAGCACATTTTTCTTTTGCCCGAAAGTCTGACAAAACCAGTCTTACCAAGGGGTATCGTATTACCCAGTTACTGGGTTGTGGAGGTCAGATAGGCAGTCGCTCCATGTAAAATACTAGTATTCAGCTGCATCCGGTTAGACTGGAAGCCGACCCCAACATAGTTGGGAAAAGGCTAGGCAGATTTATTATTTATGGGCAAAAACTATCAATAACTTACTCGGGCGACTGTATAACCACTGGATCCAAGTCCTGGAAGTACGTGTGTCCTGCGACAATGGCTAGAGAGGCCACAAACAGTACAGACAGTAGAATGGCGCGGGTCTTACACTTGCGAGCCAACAGGCATACTAGGAGGCCTAGGCAGAAGAGTTGTGTGTCGGCTGCGAGGTACCTGCGGATGGTACAGTTATTGTGGTTATTTGAAGACCTTTTTTGCGATCACTTGATAAAATTACGATAGTGTGATATTATAAGATTGTGACAATAACAACAGCCAAAAGCCAAAAGGTTTACTTATTAATGAATAAATGGTTTTCAGAAGAAAACAGTTACAGATTTTGAAACATATTACAAAAATATTTTTTCTTTTTCGAACGAATGATACTCGTATGATGGGATTTTCGTATCAAAAGAAGATTAGCATTAACAACAATTCCACAAGCAAGGTACTGAATCAATAAAACTGGGAGCAGTTTATCTGAAACACAGGTTGAATTAACCTAGATCGGGCGGGTCGCTACCTTACATTGCAGTTTCAAACCATCATTACCGATTTGCACCTGTAATATACATATTTAAGTTTTAGGTTACTTTTAGGCACTATTATTGTTTACGAAATAATCTTATCTGTTGACTAAATGTACACTTTTTGTAATCGTTTTATTCAATAAAATTATTATTATTATTTGTTGTATATTTTGCATATCTCGGGATCATCGGGGTCCCGGTCTTTTGAAAGGCGTACGAGGGGCCGAAGCCAACTCACAGAGGCCCCTTAGACAATTTTAAATGGAATGAGGCACCAACCGACGATTATCCTTGTACACACTATGCTAGTGCACCCAAGGACAATCCCCGGTTGGTGTAGGACTATTGCAGTACATGGAAACAAAACATTGGGCTATGGGTTTGGCTGGCTATAGTGGAATGGTTACCAGGAACTATGGAAGGACTATGACCCCTGCCTGACCAATGATATATATTATGGATAAGATGGCAGGGGGTGACTTGCACACTCAATAATGGGCCCCCAGAAACTGTCGCTAGCACATAGTGACGTAGCAACAAGGGGGCAACATATCCTGAGGTGCTTGAGGAGTGGAGAGGTATTCCACGGCTTTCAGAACAATCCCAGAGCCCGGAAGATGGTCAAGATCCCTACGAGCACTTACTGGAATACTTCCTTCCTCCGAGCACGTTTGCTCTTGCGAATCTCCACTCAAGCCGGCCAATCAAGGCAAGAATGAGGTGGGAGCTCTGTTCCTCGTCAGTGTTCACTCCAGCCAGCCAATAAAGGCAAGCCAGAGATGAGGAACAAGACTTCTCCCGAGAGGTAGGGTCCGTGGGGTCGCTACTGCCCAACAGCTCGCCACAAGCTGCCCTGCGGGTTTTTGTATCTCTCTTGGTCTGGCTCCTCATCCTAGACCTGTTCCGGCAAAGTAAACTCTACCGGCACAGACCTAGAGTTCGGAGCGCGCAAGCCCCACCACGACGTCAACGTAGAGATACGGCGGTGTTATCTACATTTATACCTACGTCAGATGACTTACTGTGGCAATGCCATCAGAAAAGTTTTTTCGTTTGCTTGTCCTTTCCTTTCTACTTTAGGTAGTATTTTAGCAGTACGTTAGTGATCTCACCATGTCTGCGGCTGGCACCATGCGTCGTCGTACACGTAGTTGTTGATATACAGCAGCTGGGCCCACCAGTACTGCCTGCAGGCGTTCGCCTCACTGGTGACTACCAGCTGCCACAGCGGACCGCGGAACGCGTGGCGCATCCATGTCGATATGGAGAACAGGATGAGGGCGTATGTTGGAGTTAGTCTGGAAGGGGAGCAAAAACCAAACTAAAAAAAAATATACTTAATAAAAATGTATTAACCTAACCTAAGAATAACTATTAACAAACAAAAATATGGCGTCGAAAAACTCCTCCGCATCGCTGTTCAGTGGAATGAAGTTGGTTGATTACTTTTAAACAAGCCAATGGTGCCGATTCTGTTGTTCACAAACTAAACTAAATTTAAGTTCAGTGCATCTTCTTTTTATTTCATTATGAAAAGGACTGAAGATAAATTTTTGTTTAATCCTGTCAAATTAATCAGCACTCACCTACTAAAATTACGTCAGGCGCTTGATTCATTTACATAAATATTACATACTACAAAAATAGGGAAATTACCTCAACCATCTTAGGAGGATTCCCTTCGGAAACTGCATCCAGCTGACTTTGTGCTTCTCTGTGTGAATCTGGAAGTTAAACGCGAGAAGGAAGCTGGACATCACGAAGAAAGTGTGCGTGACCAAGCTGCCGTTGAACAGGATCTGTTTGAAAGGATCTTCGTATGACTGGAAGAAACAATTTTTTTTTTTAATCATTATCATCATCATCTGCGTAGCCTTTTCACAACTATGTTGTGGTCGGCTTCCAATCTCACCAAAATAACCGGATGCACCTGAATACCAGTATATAATAAAGTTTAATTTGATTAATTTACAACCAATACGTAAGAAAAGGAAACAAATTCTATATTGGAAAAACTACAAAAAATTAGTTTTTAAAATGTATAGAACTGGAATCAGAAGATAATAAATTAAATCTAGATGGCCAAGAACTTTTAGAACCTTCTAGAATGTACGTAAGAGATCACAGTAGCACTTAACGAGCTAATCAATTAAGTTGTCGAGTAAAAACCAGAAATTGATCAATTTGCATAACAAGATGTTCCTATCTATAATTACATTACTACAATAAAAATGTTACGCAGCAATAGAAAAGAAAAACAATAATAATAACGCTATGAAGTTTGTTAGGTCCAAGGTTCTATAGTGCACACATAATTATAGGTTAACAACCTATTTTACCCTATTATGTATGCACACAATTATAATATTCGCACACCTAGATAAAGAGTGGCACAACTCAAAATAATCCAAAATCGAGTTATTGCTATTATCGGAATCTGCGTCGAAAACTACATCGACTCCAAAGACACCTGTGTACAAATCTCCATTAATATGAATGAGATGGCGCTGTAAGTCAGTCTTTCTGAGTAGCTCCACAGTCACTTCCCACCAACAATAGTAACGCATCACCAGTTACGACATGGAGCCATAGGGGAAGATGCTGTCAATACGCACAAAGACTAAATTATTTTGACTTAGTTTTGTATTCGTGGCTAACCGCAGTAATCAAGTGTGAATTATTTTGAGTTGATTTTGTATTCGTGATTGAACCGGTCTTGTTTCTTGGGCGTTCTTCAAATTATTTCCACTTACCCTAGTATTGTTTACAAATGTAAGTAATTTTTATTTTACTAATTCACAATAGTTTAGTGTTGGTGAAAATTTTTGACACTATTTGAGTTAGTCTGTTATTGCTGGTTACATTTAAATTCGCTCTTATTCTAAAACAATAAATGCTATTGTTTATTTTGTTAAAGGCATATTTAGAGTTGCTTTTGTATTTTTGAAACAGATTTTTTCAAATTTTAATTGTAATAAAATACTGCAATTTTTAAACATTTTTGAGTTGATTTAGTATTCGTGATTTTTTCTTAATTTCGCATTTATTTGCTACAAATGATGAGGGGATGTGGCCTTTTACTTCTACAGAAGGCGATGGAGACTAGTTCAAAGCTCGCTGGTTGATGGTGGTGCAACGTTAGCACCACCATCAACCAGCGAAACCCAGGCGAAACGTGTGAAACGTGGAACTGTTGACCAATGCTTTGGTCGTCTTCAAGACCCTGGACTGGACAGGGTCTCAACGTGAATGCCGAGTAGGTACATCTCACATCTTTGCTTTGCCAATGGCATCGTCATAATGGTAGAGACGCTGGAATAGTTAGACCAGCCGATCAATTCTGTAAAAATCTCTGAAAGTTAGAAGATGTAGTGAGCTTAGAGTGAGCTGTCAATAGTGTCAATCCCTAGCAGTATGTGGAAAGACAGCTGCAAGTTCACTTCACCTACCTACGTTTTCACGGTGAGATTTTTACAAAATAGACCGACAGATGCTGCACAGCCTAAAAGGAGCCTATCGGCGTGTTGGCCTCGGCATGAATCTGGACAAGACGAAAGTCATGTACAATTCACAGGGCTGTATTTTTTATAACTCTTCCTGTAGTTTATACATAAACTTACGGTTCTAGCACTGATTAAAGAGATGTTATTACTTACCCAAAAACAGCCCTTTGAACACAACTTTTTTAAACGTTTTACTACTAACCTATTCAAAATTAGAATAATGTAAGGTGTTCATTCTATTTTCCAAGGCATTTCCTAAAAACGTGCTGTGTTTTTTATTACCTTTATTTGTTTGTTACCTAAATACCAAATAGATATGTTTCATAACTAAAAATAATGTTTTACTTCATTATTATTATAATAATTGTACAAAATAATAATTTAGATACACTACTCTTTCTGTGAAGATTATGAAAAAATAAAGAAGAAGAGCGGATTAATTAAAAAAAAATCACTAATATGGAATTAATTTGAGTTGATAAAAATATTAAACAATGATTTAGTCACGATTACTAACATAACACAAAACTTAATAATGAAACAGTGATGCGTGTATTTGAAGGTGAGTAATTGAGCAAATTAATATCGTAGTAAAATATTATACAACATCATACAACAATCATTTAAATCGGTCAAATAGAAAAAGAGTAAAACGTTTTTTACTGTTCCTGAAAAAAGAGGTTTTTTGAGTTGTGCTACTCTTTATCTAGGTGTGCGATATGTTTCCTCATTTGACTTAGATATAATTTTTTCATAATAACTTCATCGATTATTTTATTACTATGGCATCGTTTTGAGGATTTATAAAAAACTTCTTAAAAGCGCTAGGTGGAAGATGAATAATGGCTTGTTTTTAACCGACTTCTTCAAAACCAGGAGGTTAAGTACTATCTCTGGTAAACTAATAACGTTCTTTTTCAATATTTTTATGGTAAATAGTGCCTTTACGAACATTTCAAACTAACTCTTAATAATAATAGGAATGTAAGTAAAACATATAGAAACCAATCTTACCGTTTCTATATACAGTGGGTTATCCACATAGGAAAACGACATTATGAGGGTTGTGTGTGAAAAGATCACACAAAACAAAGTCATCGTTCTGAAATCATACAAAAAAAACGATGATCAGATAGTCCATTTAAGAAGTGTGGAATTCCAATTTATGCACACGCCACAATACGTTCATTTTTAAAAGAAGATTTAATAGTTACCTTAATCCATAAAATAATTTCAGTCTTTCTAGTCGGGGCTCCTGCCCACTATTACTTGGTGCTACCAGTCTGTCCCAATTTCTGCGTATTGAAAACGCCAATAAATACGGATTCCCTGAAAAACATCTTAAAGTTAGAATCTATTCTCACACAACGATTTTAAAATTATCGGTACTTAATTTGATTCCATACCTGTTTTCTCCTCCTTCTTGCAGGAAAGGACATCGTACAAGCTTCCAGCAATGTTAAGCATAATTATAACAATATAAACCACAGCCATTACTATATCACTATTATCTAATGTCACCCTGTCCCCTTCCTTATTACAATAATGTATATTAGCTAGTCTCCCTTCCAGTCCATACTGGTAATATAGAGAATTGTTGAGGCATCCCTCAAGAGTATCTCTTAGGTCCCGTGCTGTTTCGTTTGTGTTGGGAACTCTTGCGAAGTCTTTGCAACTCCTTGTCACACATACTCCTCGGTGTATTTGTGTGTGATTGAAGTGTTTTATTTTGTGGTCTGAATAACCCTGAAATAAAATAAAAATTGAGGATAAAAAGAGGTGAGGGCTTGGAATGTGAGGCTGTATAGAGGAGCAAGTTTTTTACTACTTTAACAAACTGTAAGGTGCGGTAGGTCGCACGTCAGTGGTTACAAAACCAGTATAAGGTGGCCTCTTATTCTATTGGAACTCCGTTCTGTGCTAGAGCAGCTTAAAAGTGTTACCAAAGACGTGCAGGCTGCACGTGCGTAAAACTAAATAAACATTTGCTAAGTTCTATACCTATTGTTCTTCCTACAAAGTTTGAATGCCAGAAATCCACATTGTTTATGTTAACTCATAACAAATATTATAATTAAAACTCGACTAAATATATGAAACAATATTGTGGTATAAATAGTGCCATACACGAAGTTACACGCTCGCGTCCTAAAGAACAGCTTACATTACAGTAATCGCCTAGTGAGCGCGTCTTCATGGATAGCACTATCTGTAATAACACTAAATAATTTTAAAACAGTACTCCCAAACCGTTTCGTCGTTCATGCAAAATACTGGTTTTCAGCTGCACCCGGTTAGACTGGAAACCGACCCCAACATATTTGGGAAAACGCTAGACAGATCTGGTACTCTCAAACCGTTTAGCAAGCAATATTCTTTACTCTTTCATTATTTAATAAAATGGTATCATTTGACCTATATTGCAATTATGTATAATAGAGGAGCAATCTGTTAATTAACAATCGCTCCTCAATTATACATCATTGCGATGTAGGTCGGCAGACCTCTGGCACTATAATGGGTATAGTCTAGGATATAAGCTTGTAAATTATAATCAGCAGTAATTACCGTGACAGCCGTGGCTGGTGTTATTATGTTAATTATAATGATCTTGTGTTTTGAAAGATCTAATCTTGTTACGGATCTAGGAGATGTGTTATACGCAAACGTCATGGTATTTAGAGCTGCACGTGACAAAGCAATAGTTGAAACTTGTATTAAGTATAATTATGCAACTGTTGAAAGAGTCCCATACACGCATAGTTTTTTTGTTTAGCCTATTCTGATCCTCTGACGGGCCGCCCTAAGTCTTTCTAGGATCTGCACAGTTATGCATGTTAAATCAAACTATAGATATGAACGTATATAGTGTACTAACTGTACCCTGCGGTTTCACCCGCGTTAGTCACGATCCCGTGGGAATATCGGGATAAAAAGTATCCTATGTCCTATTCCAGGTTATGGTCTACCCCTATGCCAAACATCCAAATACGTTCGGCCATTTTAATGTGAAAGCGTAATTAACAAACAAAGAAACTCACTTTCGCATTTATAAGTAACTTTAGCTGACGCCCGCGTTTTGTGTCGATAAAAAGTAGCCTATGTCCTTCCCCAGGATGCCATCTATCTCCTTGCCAAACTTTGTCGAAATCCGTTCAGTGGTTTAGGCGTGAAAAAGGTAACATACAGACAGACAGACAGAGTTACTTTCGAATTTATAATATTAGTATGGATAGTATTCGTATATTGTGTAGTTAGATAATTATTTAATTTAGTAGTAAATAGTTGTAAGTTGTAATACGACTCAATATTTATTGCATTCTATGATGTGAACTTGAACACTGCACTAGTATCGAAAGATTGCCAGCCCTTCGCCTGTTGATCTGTTGGCTGTATAAGTTTACAACGTATTATTAGGTACTATAAAACTTGATTAAACCAAATGGTCATTACTTATCGGTAGTTCCAGAACTTTACTATCATTACATTCATTAGGAAGATAATCAAGACGTGATTTATCTAATTAGGTGAAACTATGTAGTCTCTATACCCCTATGTTCCAAGTCTAAAGAATTTTTATCCCTATTACCGATAAAGATGAATAAAACACTGATTGACTTTATGGAGTAAATGGCAGCAAACCCGATTAACATGTTTCCCTTTAGAATATAAAATATTTCATTGAAAAAATCCACACTTAATATTATAAATATTATTATAAAATATTATAAATTCGAAAGTAACTGTCTGTCTTTCTGTATGTTACCTTTTGACGCCTAAACCACTGAATGGATTTCGATAAAATTTGGCAAGGAGATAGATGGCATCCTGGGGAAGAACATAGGCTACTTTTTATCGACATACCACGCGGGCAAAGCCGCGGGCGGAAGCTAGTAGTAAATATTCCATTCATTCTGTCTCCGGATAGTCATTTATTCAAAGTAGCATACCTATAAGGACTGACTGGTTGTCAGTGAACACACGTATTATAATTACTTACAAACAACCTTCGCAGAAAGGTAAGCACGTTGGTTTTCCCATTCCCGATGATGATGGAGGAAATTATAAATTATTGAACGTTTAGTAATTGTAATAATTAGAATCAATATTATTTTTTGTAATTTAATCATTCGATATGAAACATTTGCAGGGTTCATGTCATACTGTGTCACGAAATTTTAATACTTGCGTACTAAAAAGTGTTTTACATGTTAGCAAATAAATAAATAAAAGAAATAGTGTGCCACGTTAACAACTCTAATTACTTACTAGAAAATTATATTAGCAACCGCTATGGTAATACGTCGCAATTCATAGTCTGCGTCATCAAAAATGTCGCAAAGAATATTGAAATATGTACAGTCACGGACTTTAATTGACGAGCCACCTGGCACTGTTCGTATTTGAGCCGTGTAATGCAAATCGGGTTTATTCGGTTCCCGACACGCAAAGTCATATGTCTTCATATTAGAAGAAGAAAATTATATTTCATATCTTTGCCGGTTGGCTAACCTGAGAGCCAGAACTACAAACTTGACAACAGAGTGACAACCAAAGTCAACCAATTGCAGGTCTAGCAACAGTAACCTAGCAACGACAAACAATCGTTACTAGGTTACCGTTGCGATAGTAACGTTAGCGTACGGAGAAATAAGTCATTTCGACAAGTTCGAAAGTAACGTCTCTGACATCGATATTTCAACTGTCATTGTCTTCAGTTAAGTTTTCATAATTATCGAGTTAATGAGCTATGATTCAAAGGAGGTCGGTATCAAAAAGATTGGATAAACTTAATGCAACATTGTATTTATTTTTATCATTGAGAACTTATTAGTCAACCTCTATGGTTAAGACTATTTCCGATTAAAAGTAATTTATTTGTCATCTTGTTTACGAGCATGCGTTTTGAGTTCGTGTTTAATCGTGTAATCTCGTGGATGTATGAAATTGCAAAATTGAAAAGTTTGAAGGTGGCTCATCAATTAAAGTCCGTGACTGTACAAGATAATTATAATACAGGCTGTATACCTGTCACCAGCCGACATCAACGCATCTGTGGGTACAGCTAACTAAGTAAATAAAGAAAAATAATGATCTGCCTGCCTTTTCCCAACTATGTCGGCTATAGCATGTTGGGTTGGCTTCCAGTCTAACCAGATGCAGCTGAATACCAGTATTTTACATGGGGCGACTGCCTATCTGAAGGCCAATTCTCGTACCTAACGTTCACATTCAAGTCACAATCTGTCAAACTTGTCAAAAATGTTTGTAAATTGATTGTATTTTTGACAGATTGCGAACGAGATCGAATTGCGAACGTTCTTAAAAATACGGGAATTGCCCCTCAAATCTCCACAACCCAGTTACTGGGTTACATGACACCCCTTGGTAGACGTTGTCAGACTTTCGGGCTTCTGACGACCCCTAACGACTGTCAAAGATCCACGAATGACAGCCGCAACCAACTGCTTAACTGCGGCACGGAGGGGTCTTGGTATGTATGATGGTCACCCATCCATGGACCAACCGCGGCAAGCGTAACTTAACATAATCGATCGACCCGTGTTCGTCCGTGTGGCTGTTAATACTTTAGCAACAAGACAGGTAAATAAAGAAAAATAAAGAAGGAAAATAACTATATTTGCGCCTGACCAAAACGACCGTCGCGATCAATTTGTTTGACGGACCCGAACGCGTAGTCGCGCCGACAGAGGGCGCCTTCTGGTTTTCCTAACAAAAAAGTGACAAATGCACGCGACAATCGCGTACTCGCGCGAAAACTTTTATTTGCAAAAAAATATAATTATCTACATTACAAAAACACAATAATGACGGACAAACAAAAGAACAATTA
This sequence comes from Lithophane semibrunnea, assembly GCA_947363905.1. Lineage (NCBI taxonomy): Eukaryota > Metazoa > Arthropoda > Insecta > Lepidoptera > Noctuidae > Lithophane > Lithophane semibrunnea. Next base: position 16,106,200 of record OX376205.1, read on the forward strand.
AAGAAAATACGTGCTTGTTAAGATAATCATAGGAATAAAAAAGGTGACACCTGTTTAAATTTTAATTACCTTATAGCTGTCTTGTCTATCATCATTAAGGCTATTAAGACCGAGTAGCAAATGTCATGTTCATTTGTGCACCCGAGCCCAGGGTGTCGGTTCGGGTCGGCATGATTCGGCTAAGCCGACTGCAAAAATCGAATATAAATATTTTATGTAGATATTATGTTCGGGAAAAAAGCCGCTCGGGTTAGCTCTAACTGTGCCGAACCGAACCGAACAAGATCGAGCGAGTATAATTGCCGAACTTAGTTTCATGATCGGCAAGAGCAGAATAAAAGACGAAGAGATTCGTGTCGGCTTTGTTATTAAAAAAATACTCCCAAATCTAAAAGTCGCCGACACGTTACCTACTGGTATTTAATAGTAAGGTTGAGTGGGTATGTACCTGTATCATCCGCATGAGGTCTGCGTTGGTCCCCGCGTGTAAGTTCACGTCCACCACACAGTACGCGCCTCCAGGCTCCGCCATACACGCGTCGTAGTCATCCAGCCCGTACAAAGCCGGCATTTTGTTGTATTCACTCGCTGAGATATAAGAATAAACAATTAACATCATGTGTCGCAATGGTTCAGTGGGTAAGGTCAGGACCCTCTTGCACGAGGTCGTGGGTTAAAATTCGGGTTAGTACCAATGTGACTTTATCAATTTATATGTACTTTCTAAGTTAATCTTGGACATACCTAACTGACATCTGAAATCATCATGAAACCTGGACTTCACTACATATTATAAAACAAATTCCTCCGACGCGTCTGTCCGTCGTCCTGTTCGCGATAAACTCAAAAACTACTGCACCAATTTTCATGCTATTTTCACCAATGGATAGAGTAGTTCTCGAGGAAGGTTTTAGTATATAATAACCGACATCCACGCGAGCAAAGCCGCCGGCATCAGCTAGTTTATATAAGTCTGAAATCGGTAACCCGTTTTTAACAAGCGTGTTGGTCAATGCTCGTGCCTTCTCTATATAAGAAGAGGCATTTACACTGCACTTATGAAAAGCGAATGTTTGAGCGTATCGATATTCTGTCCAAATGGACAGAAGGATACCTACAAAACTCATGTGAGCTTTTATATAAGCTCACATCAGCTACTGCTCTGTTTTTATTAAAAATACAAAATAAGACAGCATCAAGCCTTCATTAATGAAGGATGATAATTCAGCCCAAGCAGAAGTGCAAGAAGGAAGGAATATAGATAATGCAATATTTTACAGGGGCTAACATAATATACAATCTCTCCCTTAATATAGTATCGAAAATATGTAGAATACTAAATTAATTCGGGGAACAGCGCATGAACTATTCAAGAGCTACCTCCAAAACAGGAAACTCCGTATCAAGATTGATTCATACTCTAGTGATGAAGAAGTCATCACATACGGAGTTCCGCAAGGAAGTGTGATGGGGCCTACGGTCTTCCTAATATATATTAATGACCTTTGCACATTGGCTCTCCCCAACACCAAGATTTTCACTTATGCTGATGATACTGCGATCGTAGTTTGTGGAGATACATGGACTGACGTGAAATATTATGCAGAACAATCCCTACAAACAGTCATGAGGTGGCTGCAATATAACCTTCTATCACTTAATTTGTCAAAAACCAACTTCATTCCTTTCTCTATTAGTCACAGGACCAAAGCTCCATCTGATTTGAAGATTTTTGCTCATTCCTGCCTAGGCTCCACCGCATGTTCATGTACGCCCCTATCTCGTGTCAGTCAAACCAAATACCTGGGTGTAGTGATTGATGGCGGACTAAAGTGGTATTCTCACGTTGAAAGCCTAGCGTCAAGGGTGAGGAAACTTATTTATATCTTCAAGTCTCTAAGGCACTGCGCTGAACTCAAAACACTAAAAATGGTATATCTTGCACTTTGCCAGTCTGTCGTCAGTTATTGCATTCCGGTTTGGGGAGGCACCGCGAAGACTAAACTCCTTGGGTTGGAGAGATCCCAGAGGGCTGTGCTTAAGGTGATGCTCGGCAAGCCGTATAGATTTCCCACCAGTGAATTTTATGCGGAGTGCAGAGTACTTACTGTGCGACAGCTCTTTGTGCTTAATGCCACCCTCAGAAAGCATAGTCAGGTTCCTCTGTTAGATTCAACCAGTCGTAAAGCCAAATCTTCATGTCCATCTGTCCCTCATAAAACAGCCTTCGCTAGCCGCCAGCTTTATGTAATAAGCTCGCTCATTTACAGAAAGGTGAATAAGCATATCCAAATGAGCAATTTAAACAAGCACGAAGTCAAAACCAAACTACAGAACTGGCTGTATGATCAAGACTATTCTCGTACAGAAGATCTTATTCATAACATAAAGTAGGCACGTAATAATAATCACTATTCTACAAAGCCGAATACAGAAACCCATGCAACACCACAGGATCAGAACATACCCCCACAAAACACAACCCCAAACCCCCTTTCATACACCACACCACACCACATCACACCACAACACAACAGAATATACCACAACACAACACACCACACCACAACATAACATACCACACCACACCACACCACACAACCACATCTCCCTCCTTTAACACACATACCTTCACATTAATAGCCGTAGTTCATTATAGGATCATAATGTTATCACACATAGATTAAGGATTTTTGTACACAAAGTTACAGTAGAATACTGACTCCTAAGTCACAGGGTCCCTAGTTTAGGAGGCAGGGTTTTCACTATTTAAGCAACCTTTGTTTCCCAAAGTTTAATGTTCCTATGTGTATTGTATGAGCTTTGTTTATTAAGGTTTTTGTGTTAATAAAGTAATTTTTTTATTTTTTTATTTATACTATTTCCATTTGTACAACACTAGTTATTCAATCTGCTATAAATCCTACTAATATTATAAACGCGAAAGTTTGTGAGGATGGATGAATGGACGGATGTTTGATACTCTTTCACGCAGAAACTACTACACAGATTTGGATGAAATAAGGCACACAGATAGTTTATAACCTGGATTAACACATAGGATTTCATCACGATATTCTGATACGTACAATATAAAATATGATCAATTACAACATAATTATTCCAAGTTGATTTTTGTACCTAATATTAATATCTAACATACAGTCGATAATTGCATTAAAAGCATTTATGTTATAAATGCACTGCAGCGAATTGTATTGATATGAAGACAGACAATCAATTATGTTACCACACTTACCTTATGTTACCATACTTACCATAATTATGCCATACTTAACATAATTCTGCAGTAAATCCTATATCTTATCTAAATTACTATAAATTGCGTTTTCTGCGAAGCTCTGAACAGGCATTAATTCATCCCATATTAGGCTGTGTCATCCTAACTCATCATCTGCCTAGCCTTTTACCAACTATGTTGGGGTCGGCTTCCAGTCTAACCGGATGCAGCTGAATACCAGTATTTTACATGGAGCGACTGCCTATCTGACCTCCACAACCCAGTAACTGGGTAATACGATACCCCTTGGTTAGACTAGTTGTCAGACTTTCGTGCTTCTGACGACTCATAACGACTGTCAAAGATTCACAAATGAGAGCCGGGACCAACGGCTTAACGTGCTTTCCGAGGCACGGAGGAGTCGAGCACGATATGTGAAAATGGTCACCCATCCACGGACCAACCCCGGCAAGCGTAGCTTAACCTGATGGATCGACCCGATATTATAAATACGAAAGTGAGTTTGTTTGTTTGTTACGCTTTCACGCTATAACGGCTAAACGGATTTAGACAAAATTTGGCACATGGGTAGACCACGACCTGAAATATAGGACATTTTTATATAACAGACTTATGTCCTGGAAGGCAATTCTCGCGCATCATCACGCATTCGCTATTTTCGTTCGACTCGTAATTTTCCCTCGTAAAAATCAAGTCGAGCTATTCTCGCCATTTCGATTCGAGCATTTCTCGCAGGAAGGCCAAAAGTAGTGCTATATTTTAGGCATCGTACTCCTTTGATCTGATTTTTAGATGACGAAGAATTATAATTCTTTGTTGGCTAAGTAAAATGCGACCTTTGTTCAAAGGCGTATTACTCTATTAACGACTACTTAAATGATAAGAATAGTTGGTCGCTGTGATTAACTCAAGACAATGTTTATGTTCTTTCTCCAGCATTAGCTTACACACTGACAGGTTATATGAGTTCATATATGTATTTTTTTTTATTTGACTGTATAATCAATTTATTTTTAACGTTTTTCTAATTTAATTTATTATTAACATAATCTACTCATTACAATGTTTACTATATGAGTTGTATTGCAATATGTGGTTAGCTAGCGAACTCGAAAATTGATAAATATTATTTACGTTACTTCAATGGTCCTAGTTTATCATTTATAACTTCCAGTTACATCTAAAAATAGCTATATGTAGGCGGGCACGCCCTTTGTGCCTGGAGGCTTTTATTTAGTTAATCTAAGTTTACATTTACTTTTTATTTCTGCTTGAGTACATATAGTTCTTGTTTTTTTTTTTTGATTGGTATATTAGCGTGTGCTAGCTGACATATGGCTAATAATTAGATTTATGTTTTGTGTTGCATAATGTAAATGATTTTGCATACTTTTGTATAGAATCATTTTTTCTAACTGAACAGACAGCTGTGCTGCTGGGGAGTTTGTTGCGCCACTTCTTCTTCCCAGCTAAAGCACTAGGAAGTGGTGAAGGGTGGGCGTTTTTGGGGGACTGTCTTATGTAATTTTGACGTTCGAAAAGTGCTGATTCTCAGCCTAGTTTGAATAAATGACTTTTGATTTTGATTTTGCTAGCGAACCCAACCTCCGAGAATTACAAGCAATGTTCTTCTATATTTGTGTTGTAAATGACACTGTTACTTCAGTGTGCGCAGTTAACATTCAATAAAATAGCGATAAAACCGACAAGGTCTATAGCAAGTAACATAAACAGTTGAAAGGCGCGGACATAAAACAAAAGAGACACATTACGTTACTCAGTATCTGTACGTCAAAAAATAACTTGGTAGTTTGTTTATTAAAATGAAGGCTAAAATAGTTATTTGTTATGCAAAGCTGCAAAGTTGTTTTTTGGCGCGAGTACTGAAACCTGAGCAAGTGAAGGATTCTAGGATTGAAATATAGAATCCTGAGCGATACGAGGGTTTCAAAGGTACGAGACGCAGAATAACTTTGCTGCCGAGCGAAACACACAACTTTTCACCTCACTACAGCGAGGAAAATGCTAGGTGTCCATGCATTGAACAAAATATTGTACGCTTTATGTACTTTTCGAGCAATTTTTCCGGAAGAAAGCTCAATTCGGCATTATGAACCGCTTGCACTAACTCTGCACTGCTAAACAAACCCAAATGATGGAAGGTTAATTGAATGTTTAGTAACTTTATTTAATTTTTATTATATGTTATAGCGGCAATAGGAATACAGAATCTGTAAAAATTTCAAATGTCTACCTATTACGTTTCATGAGATACAGCCCGCTAACAGACAGACGGACGGTTGTCTGACAGACGGACGGCGGATGCTTAGTATTAGGGCTCGTTTGGCATCCTTTGGATACGGAACCAAACCGGCTAAACAAGAAAAAACAAAAAGATAAGCGGAGAGAGATGAACCAAAAACTAAACATTAGCAGTGCAGGTCCCATATTACGGAAACGTAAAAAGGTTTTGTATATTTGTAAGATCCTTTGGAAATAGTCTAACTTCCTGGGGTCAGGGCATTCGTGCAAGAGCTTCAGAATTCGTAGGAGATATATCGGTGAACCAGCAGACATAGTAAGAAGACAGATGCCACCCATACACGTGTGTTTGTGTACCATACTACATATATACGTCAAATTCGACGATCAAAACTATTCGTGAAACATGTCTCGCATTATGACTGGGGACTTAAAACAGTAACTTTGGCAGAATCATTACAGGAAAATATTATGAATCATCGTAAAATGTCAAAAACTGACAATTCATGATATGATCTGCGTGCGATTTTTATTACGAAATAATTGCATCTGTTTGACAGTTTTCTATGGAGATTCGTAACATAGTCCACACATTATGAATTGCGTTTGTGTCAAATTACAGGAATTGCTAAGGACAGCTGGAAATTCAGGAAATAAATTGCTTTTAGAGGGATTGCTAATGTGGTCGTTTTAGGCCCACAAATATTGTTTTTACGAGTAGGTAACAAACTTAGAGACGATTCTTGCCACCAAATTACTTGGGCCATAAAAGTGCCCTAACACGATATCTACCTAACTCACGGCCCTGAGCGACGTCCACTACGTCATTCAGGCCATCATATCTCACAATTACTTCACGCTGTACTCATTTTCCTGTCCGCTCCGTTTTTATTTTGAACTTGAACTACGGTTCAATGTTTATTCCGCTTACGGATTATTTTCTCACGTAGTTCTTTTCCGCGAAAAATATTCTGAGCTATTTATTTTGCGTAAATGGCGTTTAGAACCTTTTTAGGTATCTATGCGACCTGATATGAGATACTTTGCGTGAATACAAATTTGCGCATTCAAGGTGCGACGAGCAGAAAGTGAGTCTTGTGATCCGGGACGGATTATGTAAAGTTACTGCGGATGAATGCCGAAGCACTACTTAATATTAGTTTAACCACAATATATTACACTAGTTTTTGCCCGCGGCTTCGCCCGCGTGGAGTTCAGAAATTATCGCATACTTACAAACTTTCATTCCCTTAAGGTTATTTTTGGGACAAAAAGTAGCCTATGTCCTTCCCCGGGATGCCATCTATCTCCTTGCCGCTCCTTGCAAATTTTATCGAAATCCGTTCAGTGGTTTAGGCGAGAAAAGGTTACATACAGACAGATAGAGTTACTTTCGAATTTATAATATTAGTATGGATTGAACTAAACTTGGAAGAAGTTAAATCCGCAAACAAGTCGTTTTTTTGCAGCTGCAGACGTTTTGATGTCCTACTTTCTGGTTCAATCGAAACGGTGGCCTATATTATTCAATACACAAGATCTATTTCCAAAAAATTGCCAGTCCAGCGCGGCAATTCCCTAGAACGTCAACATCGCATTCGCAATCTGTCGAAAAACCATCAATTTACCAACATTTTTGACAAGTTTGACAGATTGCGACTTGAATGTGAACGAGAGAGAGAATTGGCCCTCAGTTCAAGCACTAGGAAGGGTGAAGGGCAGGTGTTTTGAGGGGCTGTCTTATTATGTAATTTTGACATTCAACAAATAGTGCTGATTCTCAGCCTTATTTGAATAAATTACTTGTTTTTTTATTTTTTTAACCTCGACCTTACACGGGCAACGTGCTTAGGATTAGAACTTATAATATACGAGTAGTCTGGCTATCGGACCTACAACAGCCAGGAAAAAATTGCTGATGACGGTTTGAATAATCTTTTTAATTGTTTGACTTTGCTGTAGGTAACCTACTGTACCTAATTACAAAACCATTTGAGGTATACGGACAAAAGATGAGTCGGTATAATTTAATTACTTTTGTACTGCATAATATGATCGCAAGAAGCGTGTGTTGTGCATTTTAATTAGTATTATAATGTGAAGATTATGACGACATGAACATAGATTAGATACAGGCAATATTCTTTAAAAAAAAAATGTTCCCGAGTCTAAAAATCCTCCCAACACACGTAGTATTGGAAGTCCAAATTACCGGTTGGGGGTTTTTTTATTTGTTTCTGGGCACAGTGCGCAACATGAAATTACAATCCAAAGCGTCTTCTGGTTTCTTTCATATTCTGAGATCTGAGAAAATAAGTAAAATAAAACTACTAATGACATGAATGAATTATTACTGTAACTTACCATTCAAACTGTAGATAACGGCCGTAGACCTCCCGAAGAAAACAAACAACACCAGAATTATTTGAAACATTTTGACTGAAACTTTTACCCGCACTACAAAATATAACTAAGTTTAGTTAATGGGACCTCAACTTTTAATTAAAAACTATAAAGTAACTGCCATAAAATAAATAAAAAACAGTTCACTAATTCATTAAATTCGAAAATTATTATTATAACCATAACCCGCCATCATTATTTGTAACTTTTTCTAGAACTGCTGAAAATCGCAAAGGAATTCGACTATATTCTGATCAAAACAGATTTTGTTATAAAAACTTTTGGTGTTTTTTTCATAGACACTGCAAATTACTTAAAGTTTATTTACAAAGGTTTATTTATGATTGTACGTGTGTAATGTATCTGTTACGTGTAGCTACCGCGAGTGTGAGGGTACAATAGTGAGGCGGTCATTTGAGCCGCGTGATATCCTTGTATGATCTACATATCCGACCTAGGACGCGTGACGTCTGTTGTTATGTTATATTGTTTGTTTGTTTATGCATTTTCTTTAAGCTAGTGTCGTCTTAGGAGCCGAGTCTCGGCACTCATGGGCTGCAGCCGAAAATCAGCGTCAGGTTTCGTCCTTGTGTCATCTCATCATCTGACATTATGCTGCTTTTGGCATTTTATTTTCTTTCTGTTTAATTGTTAAATTGTGTTTTTTTTTGTTGTAATGCCAATAAAGGGATTTTTCTTTCTTTCTTTCTTTCTAAAGTAGGTATCCAACTCTATGGCAACACCCGCCGATTACCCTAGCCTTGGGTAATCCACAAACAAGACAGCTGCCAACTGGGTTTCTTAGATATATTATATCAAATGGAAATAATAGACAGAGTCAGATAAAATTAGATGGTGAAACTTTCGCATACTTTATGCAGCTGCGGTCTCGATCCCGTGGGAATGTCGGGATACAAATATAATAAGTAAGTCGGGATAATAAGTCATGGTCTACCCATGTACCAAATTTCATCCAAATCTGTTCCGCTGTTTTAGCGTGAAAGCTATTTTTAATTAAAAATATCAATCAATTTGAACTAGAAAAGACGTAGTTCGAAATTATGCAGCACGAACCCCTCAAATTCACCAGGGGGCCTAAAACGGCCACATTAGCAATTCCTCTAAAAGCAGTTCATTTCCTGAATTTCCAGTTGTCATTAGCCATTCCTCTAATTTGACACAAAAGCAATTCATAATGTGTGGACCATTTTACGAATCTCCATAGAAAACTGTCAAACAGATGAATTATTTCGTAGTATGAATCGCACGCAGATCATATTGTGAATTGTCAGTTTGTGACATTTTATATAATATAATATTTTCTTATTGGGTATGATTCTGCCAAAGTGGCTGTTTTAAGCCCCCAGGTTACTGAATTTATTCTGTAGGGTTATTTAAAGGGACGTATCGTCGTCAATTAATTTGTGATTCTGAAATTGGAATCCTAATTCTAACTAATATTATAAATGTGAAAGTAATTTTGTTGTTTGTTACGCTATCATGCTAAAACTGCTGAACGGAATTACGGCTGAACGGGCGTAGCTAGCTAGTAATATTTGTATTTGCTGACTTTTTACAAGCTTAAATTAGCTTGTTGAGAATAATGAATGAATCATGAAATCAAATATTATTGCCAAAGTGTTCATAGTAATACCTATACCTATTTATGCTCATGATTGTGTAGTTGTATAAATGAAGTTTCACTTAGCATATAAAGTGATAATCCTCTAGACAAACTATGATGTTTATAAATAAAAACAATCTACATTTTGTTATATTTCAGAGCGGATCCACGTTACAACAGTACTATTCCTCGTAAATACCTACACAGTATAAGGAAACAAGAAAATCGGTTTGATGCATTCCTTTGTTTATTTTATAGATCCAGTTTTACTAAGGTAGATGTCCATTTACAGAGATGCTTACATCTGCGTATCTGTAAGCGTAATGTGTGACGCCGCCCAGCGAGATGGACCGACGACCTTAATAAGGTGGCTGCGACAGACTGGATGGGGAAGGAGGAGGATAGGGTGGCGCAGCCTGGAAGAGCTGAGTTGATAGATGTACATTAAACCGCACTTCGCCGGTAACACTTTGAAGCTTTCTGAAGAATAATAGTAGATTGTTGCATCGAACGCAAAGTGAGTTATTAATGCACGAGGGTTATGTTAATACGACTCGACTCGACTCAACTGAACTCAACTCAACTCAGACAGACAGAGCCGGAGAGACGAGCCTTAGTAATAGGGTCCCGTTTTACACTTTGGGTATGGAGCCCTAAAAACAGTGCATTAATGAAAAACAGTGCAACAATGAAATTTCATACATTATTACTGCACTGTTTTGGTTCTAAGCAAAAAATCCGTCCATTATGATCGGTTTTGTAGTGATTAATGATAACATTACTATGTAGTTGAAAGAAAATAAATAAAGACCCCAACATATTTATGTAGTTGGAAAAAGTCTGGGCAGATGGAAGTGCCTCACAATATAATGTGAGCAAAAATCTGCATCAGTGTAGTTAGATGATAATACTTCTTCGATCTTCGACAATGTACCACAACTTTATACCCTATGTCCTAACAGACCTCCGTGGCGGCCTTTTATTAACGTGACAGCCTGACAGTTATAACAGGATCGAGGAACCAAAGCCTATTTCGATAAATTCCCCCACAACAGTAAGAGAGGGCCAGTGGCGGTACTGCCCTAGAAGCTGAGAAGCCCGGCTTGCCTTCAAACCTGAGCCAATCAATTAAAAAAAAAAAAAAATAATCCTATAAATATAAACTTCCAAGTCAATCCTTCATGTCGCAAGAATTGATAAGAATAATAACATAAAAATTCGCGCTGCACCAGCCGCGCGTTATAAGTACAAGCTACGTACGTCCGTTGCCAGCTTTACATAATCAAACGATGCACCGTTGCCAAACTGCCACAGTTGCGATCTCGCTCTAACACTATAGCGTTAGCCGAGATCGCATCCATGAATGAAAACGTCAATTCTGTAGTACATTGCATCTTTCTCGCTCACACTCGCTTGCGGCAACGGTGCAAAAGCCAGCTTCTAGACCTCTCACTCTTTCCATACAAAATGCGTAATTTGTTGATACTATTAGAATGTACTTATTTTGCAAAATGTTCTAATATTTAAGCCCGGCTTTTGAGTTTTTATGAATGGAACGAATCGTGTGTTTGAAGTTCGCGCAAATGCACTAGCCGCGATGTTGACCCGCGTAAAGTGAGTTACAAGTCCGCGAAGCGACTCAATTTGTTATTGTTTTGAAATAATATTTTGAGATCAGTATTTTATTTTTCAATTGAGGTAATGAATTACCTAGTTTTATTATTTAAAATGATGTGATAGTTATTGCGGCTATGTCATTCCTTATGCTTAGTAGTGTTTTTATCATCAAAATGTGAATTTGGAAACTGTGTTCGAAAAGGTATGTAAATACATTGAGTTTTCTGACAGTAAGTAACTCTTTGCTTCACCGTAATCAACCCTAAATTACTATAACTCGGAAATATAAACAATTAGGTAGGTATTTTTGTAATGCCAATTTCAATATATTCTTGCTGAAAGACATCAAAATTTGTATAGTGTTGTTTGTATGGCAATTGTAGTTTTGGTAAACCACTAAAAAACAAACCACTTATTAGAATACATCTCATCAAGATCACAAAACACAATAATTTTCGTATCGAAGATATTCTTTGAAATAAAGGCGTTTTGAAATAAAGATTAGAGTTGGTTATTGTCATTATGATTAATTATAAAATGTTATATACCCAATGTAATATCTTATTCATTTTCAATCGACTTAAAACTTAAATTTTGTTAAAACAACAAATCGATCATTTGGGGCCACCTAGCGGCTTTTGATAGAATAATTTTTATGTGACAAGCGTTGACAAAGTTATTATGGTGAAAAGGTCCTGCGAAGCGGTGTGGTTACGCGCATTCGTTAATAGATGGCTCTTACGACAATTCCGTACTGAAGCATGAAATAATATGTAGAACTCTTCTTCATCCGTAAATCGCTCACTTGTCTGTTTTTTTAAATCGTTAAAAATCTGTCGGCTTGCCCTGGTTTTGAACCCTAGGCACGCCACTGGAGAGGGCCCCTTCTCTTAGTGTTGTGAACTGAATGTGAACGTTTTTTATTTTCGTTCACATTCAAGTCGCAATCTGTCAAACTTGTCAAAACTTTTGGTAAATTGATGGTTCTTTTCATTGATTGCGAATGAGATGCGAATGTGTACGTTCTTAAAAATAAGGGAATTGCCCGCAGGTCTTGCCAAGAGGCCCTGATATGGGCACGTTATGTTGAAAAAAATGCGGCAAAAATATAAAGTTCAACCCTCAATGGAAGCCTTTGTCCCTGACCCACACCGACCACATTCTGTATAATGTTGAAGTTGTCGTATAAGATCGAATTTATTTATTGGTGACACATAGGATTGACTAACAAATAATTTTGAATTTCAATGTTCTTCAGCTAGCTTAATACCTGTATCAGCATACTTAGGTACCCACTTATGACATAATATTCCGATTCTGTGGGATGCTCTTCTGCGGTGGCTTTTGATGCAATCCATGCAAGTATTAAAAATGCCAGTTAGATTATGGCGGTCCACATGCCCTCAAAAAATATAGGAACTAGCTACAACGCGCGTCGTTCGCAAGACCACAATATCTATACTAATAAGTGTAATAAAGCCTCTGAGCCGCGCGGGATGGTACCTCGTTGACATAGGCATGCACAGTTCGTCTCTTTTCGGTAATGTTCGGTTCTCGTAATCCACCGCGTCGCATCGCATCGTCCGCCCGGCTCTTACTTCGTTTTCGCCGAGCGTTCTTCCTGACTTTTTTCTTTCTGATCGTCTCCTAATGGTCGTAGCGTGATGTTAAGCCTATATAGCCTTCCTTATGAATTGGGCTATCAAATGCAAACATATTTTCATGACCGTCGTCATTGCGGCCGCAAAGTGGCGGCCCCCGCTCTTCTGTTAAAATTATCTTACCGTTACATAGACGAGGTCGACTTTACATTTAAATTGCTTTGAAAGATAACTTTGGTATTTTACGGACACTGTAAAAATAAGACACGTTTTCTTCATATACTTAAACATTTTATTACATTTAGGTAGGTACATAAATAAAAATACTAACAATCATTTTGTGGTAGAGTGAGGTAAATGTCCCAAAGGACATGTAAACGAATATAATATAATATTCTGAATAACACTATTAATGTCATTGTAACCACCACGTGCAACTTAAGTTACTTAAATCTACTTATTATATTAGGTTACCCATAACACATGAAATACTGAGCAAACATTGTTTTGGACCCCTACTTGTCTTAAAATATGGAACAGTTCATAATCAGCCTATAATGTTCCCACTGCTGGGACACACGCCTCCTCTCTGTGAGAGTGAGTGGGCCGTAATTCACCACGCGGCGCGGCCCAGTGCGGATTGGTGGATGTCTTCGAATTTTCGGTCCTGGGACATACCGGTTTCCTCACGATGTTTTCCCTCACCGCTTTTAGAGCAGTTGTGATGAAAAAAATTACACAAAGTAAAGTGCCTGCTTCAACCCACGTCCTATACTAACTCGTGAGTCGGGGCCGATACCACTGGGCGACCACTGCTGTCGCCAGGAATAGTTCAACTATGTTTATCTAAATTGTTGAACTGAAAACATTAATTATTTATTTAATAGTTATTAATTATTTTATTTATCTGTGCATATTTTCGTCCGTTTTCACATCATTAAAGTTATTATTAATGACAACAGGGAACCTTGTTGGTCCTAGACCCACAATAACACAGCATCACGCCTGCATTCCCTGAACCCTGAAGGGTTGGGCAGAGGTTTTAAACATAACATTACATGGAACGCAACCATAACTGGCGAAATGTTCTTTTACTTTAAACCTATATTACACCCACATTTCGCCAATAATGTTAGGGCGCCAGCCTATTGCCATCAAGCGGGCATAAATACAGACTCTGGGCTCGTGGGCAGAAATCTCTGATGGAAAAACCCAATAACACTGCCCAACCTGGGGATCGAACCCAGAACCTGCTGAATGCTCAGTAGTAGCGCTTGCGACCACTAGACTAACGAGCAGGGACCGGCCGGATACTCGTTGAAAGGGTTTTTGAAGAGGTTTTTTTAAGCGCTTCAAAAAAAACCCTATGATACATGTTACACCTTCGAACGGGTGTAGTTAACCTGTTAGGAACGGGTTACCCTTTCAACACTCTGTAACACTGTAACAGGGTAAGCCATTCCAACTCAAGACATTGTAATATGCACTGTTTACAACCGATATTAGTTTGAAAATTGCGGCGGTCCGCCAATCTTGCCGAGCGACTTGTAATTCCCCCCACCTACATGCAGCTCAAGTTTATTAGGTAATCCAGGGTAATACGAAAAAAAGCTTTTTGAGAAGGTAACCTCTGCAAAGGCATATGTCATTGAAGGGGTTAACCCCTTCACGTGGGTACTTAATAAAGGTGTTAACCATTTCGCTGGGTTTCGAGGATGTAACTCGAACAAAAGGTAACACTGCGATATGAGTTACCCCATGTACGGGTTACCCTGTCCAAAGGCTTAACTCTTCAGCAGGGTTGTCCGGTCCCTGCTAACGAGGCAGCTCGCAGTAACTGGCTTCTATTGGCATGTTTAGGTGAGAAGCCAGTTATTGCTTTGAATGGTTATGATGTAGTGCTATATAACTCCCCACTCAACACAGTCGCTGACGAGTCCGCTGTACCGCTCAGCAAACACCTGGGTCGGTGAGATGGCGAACTGTCCCACCTCCTGGATTCCGCTCATATGAGGAGCCTGCTCCGCCTCCACCAGCACTAGTGGCAGGACCACCATCGCTATGGACAGGGCTGAGCTCATCATCTGAAACAGTTACGGGAATATTTGAGATAGGAATATTTGAAGGTGGTCCTACTATCTTGAAGATTCTGCTGTGTTAGAATTTAAAGCCAAAGTCAATGCATTTATTACGAACACTTTTGGATTGCCAAGGAGTCGGTTAGATAAAAGTTGGTTGCCATTCCAAACTGATATCAGTTTTGGAAAGGAAAATATCCAGCAACAAAAGGATGACAATGCAACAGCTGCGTAACTATATTTATTTGTCGAAATTCTAACTTCCACCTATCAGCGTTATGACAAATGAGTTACACAATCGATTCGTGACCGAGTAATGTTCCATGTAATCGATTCGGGCACATACAGGTCATCTATTCCCGCGTCATGTCGTAGGTAAATTATTTTTTGTGACATTATTGATAATATCTAGGTACTTTATCTCGACTCTTTCCGGTTTACTGATTGAATGTTTATAAAAAACATCTGAATGAGGTGGTTAGTGACACTGACAATAATCACTAAACCGGAAAGAATTAAAGGTCATCGATTTCTTGCGGAGTTTCTTGATAAGTTGGTAAAAAGCTTCAGGATTGCATTGCAATCACAACTTTTTGTTTTCAGTTGTCACTTGAATTGCTTGTTTTATATGCGATGAA
Organism: Lithophane semibrunnea; assembly: GCA_947363905.1. Lineage (NCBI taxonomy): Eukaryota > Metazoa > Arthropoda > Insecta > Lepidoptera > Noctuidae > Lithophane > Lithophane semibrunnea. Next base: position 16,121,685 of record OX376205.1, read on the forward strand.
GATATCCGAAAAGTTTAAGTTCATGCAAGCCCAGGTTCACACTGATTTTTACGCGACGATTTTTTGACAATTCAAACTGCCTGTAATTCGTTCAATTTTTGGTTGCAATTTAAATAAATGCTTTGAGTTTGAATTTATCGTGCTGAACTAAATCACCAACCTCTTTGAATTCTCTATCGAAGGTCTCCCTGGGGTACACCTCATTGACATCAATCCCGAGCCTGTCCAACGCAACAGTTAGGCAGTTGAAGTAGTGGTCGATGAGTCGCTGATGGTGTTCTCTTCTGAACTTCTGGTCTGTTCCCAGGAACTCGAAGTACAGCAGGTCGGTGGCGGGGCAGCCGGAGTGGACCGTTTGGTAGTCCACCACGATTGGGTCTAGGCGACCATCCTGGAAAATATTTAATGAAATCATTAAACTTGGTGATATGCAGTACTGGCTTTCGTCAGGAATTAATATTTTATGGAGATCAAAAATAAGTTTGATGTTAAAACTGATAATTAGTCCTTCTGGTCCTGTTAAGGCAGCCCTCTCTTTAGGCGGCACGTTGCGGCATGGCACGGCAAAGCATAACATTTGCATGGCCCGGCATGGATATCAACCAAATGTGAGTGCTAAGGGTGTGAAAACAAGATTCAAAATCATTTCTGCTTACGAAAATCCTTTGCCATGCAATGCTGTGCCGTGCCGTCTGGTGACGCCTTTAGAAGTTGACTACATCGATCAATCCTACATTGATGTCTGTACCTATCTACTTAATTTAGCAAAGACAAAATCTAATTTATCGTCATATTATTTCATCTGGCTATGATGAATACATTTAAAATGTTAATAACCTTCTTTAGCAACGTTGAAACTAAGTCAATAAATCTTAGTCACACTGTAGTCACATCTAATTGTACCAGTACGGGGTGTCTTTCGAGTATCTCCACAGGAGACGTCGTCTCTGATCTCACCAACACCCTGATGTCAGAGAGTGGTATACGAGAGGTTAAGAAACCTTACTCTCGGGTCGGAACCAAGTAATGCTTTTAAACCAAGCAATGATTTCGCATTTTATCACCTATCACATCGCCATGTGACAGGTGATAAGAATGGTTGCTAAGTATTTGGAGCATGTAAAGTTTGTGATTAGGCATCTGTAGGTTGTTAAGGCTTTGAGTGAGAGATTTTGGGATTATACCAGATGAAAGAACAATGGGAACAATAGGACCGATGATAATTTAACCATTTGTACAATGAACATTAAGTACATCATACCTAGTATCTTACTATCAGATAACCCGTTTGTTATCAAAAGTCAAACAAGTAGTAATTAACAAGTACCTGATAATGCCAAATATTTGCAAGATCACGTTGTTTGATACAATAGCAGTATTGTTCGGATTGATACGGTATGCTTGAATTGTTATTACATTGTGATGTTTTATGACTACGCCCACGACCGCAACTGAATTTCCTGAATTTGTTTTCCGAGCCGGAAAAATAGTAAAGGCTGAAAAACACATACTATTACAAAGCATGCTTGTGTGCTAGTAAGTAGCATGCTCTACGTGTGTGTAAAACGATTATACTCTTTTCGTATACACATGCTAATTAGGTACTAGATAGCATCTGCTCGAAATTAGAATGCTCTTTCGCTAGTAGGTATGCTAATATGTAAGTATTCCAGTCTTCACTAGGATCTTCCATTAGGTAATTCTCTATTGCACCCCGCACCAATCGATAACTCCAGAAATCGATTCGCCTACAAATAAATTAACATCGTGCGAATCGCCTCAAGAAAAAATAATATTATTTAAGTGTCGATTCGCCCATTTCGCTCCAATCACCGTAAGTCTGTTATTTCTATTATCTACAACAGCAATTAATAGAAGTTTTAATGTGATTATAGCATGCTGCAACCACAACAAAACTTAATACAAATGAAATTGATAAACCAACAAACCGTATCTAATAAACAACAAGACTTGTTTAACGACTTTAATTGAATGATCAATGTTCATTACGTAAGGAAGGATATATTTATTGGCATCTTATTTTAGTAGATAAATTCACAGTGTTTTTAATGTGATCTTAATTTTAGGTAACAACAGCATACTTTCTGTCTCAAGAACGAAGATTGGAGATAGGCATGGCTCATAAAGGTTCAACTCTCATGAGAAATACCGAAGGTCATCATTGTTTTAAGATAAATGTCAAATATCGTTGGCCCACAGATATTTGATATTTATCCTAAAAAAATTGACGTAAAAAATACAATCTTATGTAAAACACGAACTTATACGTGCGTAAAGAAAACACGTAAGATTACGTAAATAACTACCGAGATTTGTTAAAAAAAACCGGCCAAGTGCGTGTTGAACCAAGCACAATGAAGGGTTCCGTAGTTGGGATGAATTCCCAAGAACAAACTTAACATAGTAATTGAAAAACTTGTTCTAAATAAAAACCATGTTTTTGCAACTGCAAATGTAAATTGGTCGATTATTACTCTGTACCTAACTTGCAGAGCCTACTTTGCTGTGATAGTTTTCCTTTTAATTTTGTTATATATAGTAGTATACCTATATGCCGTGATTTTTTTCACATATCCAATACAAACCATTTCGCTGGCATGGGGGGGCTTGATTCTAACAAAAATGTGCACTTCAAAGCTTAATATTTTGCAAACGGATCCTTGACTCCAAAAATGGTTTTCACAAACTCACAATATTAAACGACCTTTGCAACGACATCCCAAACTATGGGATTGACGAGAGAAAAAAACATCAGCACGGTACGTTTATGGGAGGTAATTCACAAAAAAAATATGTTTTTATGATATTATTTTACCACTTTGTCGGGGTGATTTATATGTATACCCATACTTAATTACAACTTTCTAGTACTAAAAGTCTCTGAGCTAAGCCGCGGATAGGCAGACAGACAGACGGACATGGCGAAATTAGTTCCTTGTTGACTAAGGAACCCTAAAAAGCGGCAAAAAATCTTGGTCAACAAGGCGTTTTCCGTTTGGTTGCAATGTCCCAGTTCTATTGTGTGATAGCGAGTAGAAACTCAATGGCCCCCGGGTCCCCGACCTTGGTCAGCGACGTTTATCGAGACCGCGACAATCTGCTGTCATGGCCATTGTAGGATTATTGTTGACCTTTAAATTAGTCGTTTAAATTCTAACTCAAATAGAGTTTGAAAAGAATATAAGGAAACTTCTTCTGTTTTGGTAGCATTTACAGATGTAGATATTGTGGTTCTCATGTATTGTGGTCCTAATGTATTGTGGTCCTAATGTATTCTGATCTTAATGTACCTATTGTAGTCCTAATGTAGTGTGATCCTAATGTATTCTGATCCTATTGTACCTAATGTATTGTGATCCTAATGTATTCTGATCCTAATGTACCTATTGTAGTCCTAATGTAGTGTGATCCTATTGTACCTAATGTATTGTGATCCTAATTGTATTCTGATCCTAATGTACCTATTGTAGCTCTAATGTATTGTGATACTAATGTATTTAATTGTGGTCCTAAGCTTCTGTTGTTAGACTTTAAGCTGCTATTTATCAGCTTGATTATGATAATAAGTTCCAAGATTAGGAAAACAATAATACAAACCTGTAGAATATGTTACTTTCAAGTTTTTTTTTTTTAACCTATTGCATTATAGCCGATAGAATATTATACTCATATTAAGTGAAAAAATTATTTGTTTGGGTGTTTGGTACTCAATCATGCAAAAACGGCTGCACGGATTTGGATGAAGGCACACAGATAAAAAAAAGAAAAACTAGTAACTCATAAATAAATAATCAACCTTCATAGAATATATCAACGATGAGAATATAACTCATACCAAAATATATGTAACATATGAATCTGTTTCTATTTCTACGTAGAACGAGCAACTGCTAATGTTGACAAATAGTAATATCAAACAAATGAATAAGCTTAAAATATCCAAATGGCGACATTGTCCTAAATACCGAAATAATGACCGGAATATCGATATCTCTATCTAACGCATCACAGTAGAAAAGGAGACAAGACCTTGTATTTAGTTTGGAATGATTAACAAATTCATTTGTGCTTGTGGTTATTTGAACACAAGTTTGGCTGTTTATGTAATTATCTTGAGAAAGGTCAATAGCCAGAAAAAAGGCAATGATAACAAGCTTGTAATTGACCCACTAAGGATTATCAGCTTAACTTCTCACCGTCATCTCGGGACCCAAGTAGGTACAGTAATGCCGCACGTCAGAGGTAATGGATAAGAAATCAGAATATGTTGACCTCTTAATCTATTGAAACTCCGTACCTACTACGACAGGCCAGCTCAGGGTACCACAGACATGCGCTCGACTGACACATCTGATTCTTTAGAAAAACACGAAACTACAAATTAGGTAAGGATCTTGAAGGATACCGCAGTCATTCAAAATCAACTTAGAAAGTTATTCGACAAGACGTGGCCAGTATCGAGTCCCAAAATTACAACAACAATGTAACGGAGGATGTCGTCACCAAGGAAGACCTACAGAATGCTGGCGTGATGACCTTAGACTTAGAGGCTTTTATGGGAGATAAGGCGGAGAAGCACAGGGAGGAGTGGGAAGCTGAAAGTGGGAAGCTAAAAGCGTTCAAAAGTGCCTTATAAGTGCCTATTTGAAATAAATTATTTGACTTTGACTTTGCTGAGGTTCCGAGACCTTTATCCAGCAGTGAAACTTGTTGTTTCAAAAAGGTTGAATTAAAAAACATTGGCCAAGTGCGAGTCGGACTCGCACACGCTGGGTTCCGTACCACCGTACATTTTCACACTAAGTTTACACAATTTCTTGTGTAAACTTAGTCTGAAAATGCAGCTCGCTGACAGACAGATGGACGGACAGATACCGGAAGCTTAGTAACAGGTTTCCGTTTGGCAGTCTTCGTATACGGAACCCTAAAAATGGAGGATTGCGCCTTCGAGCCTCTAAAAATGCCTGAGCTGCCTTTCCATCATCATTATTGAATACAACATGATTGTTAAAAGACTGATAAATATCGTATCATACATTATACCGTAACAAGCTACTGTGTTGAACATACGACGTAGCTATTCGAGACAAGCATACAATTAATCAAAATAGCTGAATCATTTACATAACATTTTGTACATAGAATAAAATATAATAAACACGTTTTAAGCAGGAAGTATCTATACCAGGAGCCATCAATAACAGTTTACTAGGCAAGTTAAATATAGATAAACAAAAACAAAGAATATTGAGGGGGAAAACGCAAGTTCATGAAAATAATTGTATGTTTACGAGATAGGTACCTAGAAGTACACCCAGGTAGATAATATAAGTACAAGGTAGCACCTTTATAGTTTCCTTACATAATAGAAATAAGTCTAGTAGATTATAAATAAGTGTGATACCATGGAGCATGATGCTCACGTAGTTATGTGATTGGCTAATTACATATATACAAACCACTAGCTGCGCCCCGCGGTTTCACCCGCGTAAGTCTCGATCCCGTGGGAATATCGGGATAAAAAGTATCCTTTGTCTTAACCCAGGTCATGGTCTACCCCTGTGCCAAATTTCATCGAAATCCGTTCAGCCGTTTTAGCGTTAAAGCGTAACAAACAAATAAACAAAGAGTTACTTTTTACCGACTTCAAAAAAGGAGGAGGTACTACGTTCGGATGGTTGTTTTTTATGTATTTTCACCGATTACTCCGCCGTTTGAGTACCGATTTAAGAAATTCTTTTTTAGTTCGAAAGGTATATACTACTGGACCGAGGTAGTCCCATATAAATATCAACTTGGCTTGTGTAGTTTTTGAGTTAGCTTCAATTTTACGTATTTTTCCCACTAGTCTATGTAGACGACATCATAAGTGTCTCCGTTACACTGTTATTTACATAGCAGGTCGTGGTATTCTTATTTGTGTGGAGTAGATACCACAACTAAAAAGAGAAAAATAAAAACTTTTTACATAAAAAAAAACCGAGTTCCAAAAAAATACACAAAAAAAGTGTAATTATCTTTAATTTCGGAAGTCAGTTTGGTTTTCTGCCACCGACTTCCAAAATTAAAGTTATTTATACTTTTTTAGTGTTTTTTATGGAAGTCGGTTTTTTTTTATGTAAAAAGTTTTTAATATTACTTAGTTAGAATGAGGATTAGGAATTCACAAGAAAATTACGGCTCAATGTAAGCAATACAATTCTTATATAGGAATGTGACTAAGTTAATGTAGCGAATAGACCAAAATTTGATCAACAGGACCAAAATAAAAACTATTTGATTATCGGGCACGGTCATGAAGTCAAGGGTCCCGAATTAGGCCGCCTGTTACTTTACCACAGATTAGTAAGTAATGTTCTGGGGGCTTAAAACGGCCACTTTGGCAGAATCATAATAGGAAAATATTATGAATCATCGTAAAATGTCACAAACTGACAATTTATTATATACTCTGCGTGCAATTCCTATTACGAAATAATTCATCTGTTTGACAGTTTTCTATGTAGATTCGTAAAATAGTCCACAAATTGTGAATTGCTTTTGTGTCAATTTAGAGGAAATGCTAATGACAGCTGGGAATTCAGGAAATGAATTGCTTTTACATTTGGCACTAATAGTACAGTCGAGTAGGCAGTAGTAGTATTGTAGTATTTATTTAGTGAGATGTGGGTATACTATAGGTACAGTCACGAGCAATAATATGTATACACTTAGCAACTTTTAAAAGTGATTTTCTCCTACTGTATTCATTGTAACTTTATGATATTACGAATATAGTATTTTGGAACCCCTATTATTATGAAAAAATTATCATCTCAAAGTTACAATTTTAATTCCACGAGAAAATCGTTATTGAATTTTGCTGAGTGTACCTATACATATTTTTGCTCGTGACTGTACATCTCTGCCCAACCCTTCGGCAAGACATGCGCGATGTTATGTTATGTTATTAATTTAATAAAACTACTAAGTACAAGGAAAGACGATGTAGTCGTTAAAGCACGTCGACGTCACTAATTTCATTGTAGATATAACATCAATGACACAGATTCAAGGTTTTGGGGGCTATAACCGCCATTACATAGTCCACAGCTTGATTAATGTACAACGCGGATGTTACGAAATAATTAGATACTTCATGCTGTAACTAAGTACAGTAATATAACAATTACTGGGAGTACGATAGTAAATTCACCTTGACAGTTAAATACTAAGTACAGTAGACCACACGTCAGTCGTAACAAAACCACTATAAGCTGGCCTTTATTTTTTTAAACTCCGTACTACGCTGAGCCTGCTCAATGTCAAAGAGTTACCACAGACGATGTGCGGTCGATTGTACTTACTACCAATTTTTTACCAAATAGTTTTGTTCGTATTTACTAACTAGTTACAAAAAAAACATACCAGTCCTCTGAACAACAAATTGCTGACTCTGTAGTCACCGTGACACAGCACTGTAGTACTCAACGGAGCCTTGAACTTGTAGAACTCATCTTTACTATTTTCACCTTCTAATAACTTTGCCAATCTCTCCTTGTGTTCTTCCTTAGCGACATTAACAGCTGATGCAATCATTTTCTTCCAAGTTTCCTTGAAACTAGAGTTGCCCAAATCATCCCTTTTCTGTGTTTTTACTTGCTCGGCGGCTTTGGCGAAATTTTCAGGATCTTCCTTTTGGTACGCAAAAGATAAAGCGTGGAATCTGGCTAAGTATTCTGCTGCGCAGGTGGCATGCTCCCAGTCTATGGACTTGAACCTGCTGTAAGTGCCGAAGCCCTTCGCCGTCAGGTCCTCCATGACCACTGTCTCTTCACCTTCAGCTGACTCACCTCCGAAAAACTTGGGGAACTCGAACCGATGCTCCGGACTGAGTTGGTTTTTGTCTTGAATCTTTTCGTACACTTTAACGAGGTCAGAGTACACAAACTGTTCAGTTTTGAACAAGAAATCTACGTTCATAACTTTGCGAAACATTCCACTGACATTAGCCACTTTCGCGAAGAGTTTCAAGGTGTCTTGGTCTGGTGCTGACATATTTATGGAAAATAGAGCTGATGTATAGTTAGCTCCACCACTTGTTAGCTCCTTCAATGACATTTTTGCATGTTTGTATTGTAATTGGTCAAAGATTTTGTCGAGAACTTTGCGTAATATATTCTCCGCGTCCGACATGGTGGGCGACTGATTCACGACTGGCTTTTGGCTGACACTGATCTGCGACTCCGCGGTTGAGATACAAACTTATTGTTGAACTTGCCTAATGTTTACAACATCGATATAATGGTTGTTTGGCGATAGTCATCAAAGTAGGTATTTACCTGAGTTTACGACTACAGCCAATATACGTAATGTATTTTTTTATGAGGGAACGTTAAACAACAGGTTAAAAGATAAGGTATATTTCAATACTTGAATTTTTTCCATACAAAATAAAAGTGGTTAAAAACTCATTTGTAAAGAAACGTATGAGTAATGTAAAAAAGCGTGACAAAGTAGAACATTGTGTTCCTTCTCTTTTATTTTGATTATTACTGCAGCACTGATACTTGAGATTATTATTGTAGTTTATTTTTAATATCACTATCATGTTGAGCACAGCTTGAACAAAATATCAAGATAATGTAACGACTTGCGTTATCATTATCTCGTCATCATTGTCGGCCCTTATTGCCGCATCTCAACACTCCACTCTGTATAAGTCGTGTATGACTGCTTAGTTTCCTAAAGGTATAGCGTAATGATAAACATTAATTAACAAGGTTATTTGCATGTTGCTGGAATATACATTCAGACAAACAGAGGAACGGACAAAATTTATAAAAAGAAACGTTAATGTTTGCATTAAGTTTTTTTGTTAAATGTTATGTTGTTGGCTTGCTACACGCTTTGGTATTTACTGTAGTACAGCAAGCAATTTTATATAAATAAACCTACAAACGTAGTATTCAATACAATGTGACTGTTATTTTAGTATATTTTACGACTTCCACGCGAACGAGGTCACGGGCAGAAGCTAATTTTAGTATAGGTATAGGTACTTATAGATTTTGTCAATATCAATAAAAAGAACTTTATTATCATCTTCATCTAAAATACAACAACAAAAATCAAAAGAATATTAGGTGTGTATTAATGTTTTGTCTAAGGTGTTCGAAAAATATATATATATGGTGAAATTAATAATTATTTAGAAAAATATAATATACTAGCTGCGCCCTGCGGTTTCACCCGCGTAAGTCTCGATCCCGTGGGAATATCGGGATAAAAAGTATCCTATGTGTTAATCCAGGTTATAAGCTATCTGTTTGCCAAATTTCATCCAAATCCATTCAGCCGTTTTTGCCTGATTGAGTAACAAACATCCAAACACACAAACACACAAACTTTCACATTTATAATATTAGTAGGATTAAGTGACGAACAAAAGGGATTTCGTAAAAATAAAAGTATTAATTTCGCTATTTATGAGTTTTTACATAATGTCATGCTAAATTTAGATAAGAAAACACCAGTTTGTGCCATATTCTGCGATATGACACAGGCCTTTGACTGCGTCCATTATAATTCCCTGGCAGAGAAACTTGAAGCCTATGGTGTTAGAGGTTTTTAGAATTAATAAAATCATATCTTCATAACCGTAAACAAGTTACAGAAATCAGTGCAATAAATAAAAAAGTAAACAGGAAGAAACTTCAAGATCAGAGGAGCGCGAAGTTATGTACGAACTGCTTACTATGGTTTAGCCGAGTCCATTCTTAGATATGGAGTCATCTTTTGGGGTAATAGCACGGATAATGAAATAGCGTTTCGAGCACAGAAAAGGTGCATTAGATCGATGTTTAGACTGCAAACAACGGACAGCTGTAAATCTTATTTTATAGAACGTAAGATATTGACATTGCCCTCATTATATATCCTGGAAACAGTTATGTTCATTAAATCGAACAATCATTTATTTCAGCTTTTGTCTGCTGCTGTCCCTAGGAATAGACGTGATAACTTCAAACTCTGTATTCAGGGCGCTAAAACCACTCTTATGCTTAAGAGCATCTTTTGCATGGGTCCGCCAAATCATGGAGAACATTAAATATATCTGCTCTTAATTAAAAGTAAATTGAAGAGTTTATTAACTGAAAAAGCATATTACAGTATAGCAGAATTTATGAAAGAGGACGATTTTTCTTCGTTTTTGAGATGACGATGTTGTATTTTATTGACATGTTATTGTGGTCTATTGTATTTTTGTGGAATAATTTTAATATGGAATTGAATTTTTAATGACAGTTATTCATGTTTTTATTGACTAATTTATTTAATGACTACTTTGACATTTAATTTTATCCAAAAAAATATGCTTGCTGAATTATATTGTAATGACCTAATCTTTAATGAATAATGATGACTTAATAATTATCTACATAATTTCTATAATGTAATTTTGATGAATATTATCACGGTCTATGCACCATCTCTTCCTACCAATTTGTACGCCACAATATGCGGCTGAACATGTTAGAACTTCTGTATCTGTATTATCTTGCAAGCAATGTATCATGTACACCATGTTTAAACAAATTAAATTTTACTTACTTACTTACTTACTTATTCTTTTGACCAAATGTTATATTCAAGGGCCAAAACATTTTGTTTTTTTTTTCAGTAGCATCTTATTCAAAGGAGAATGCCAGGACTTCCCACAAGACTCGGCCAGAACCGAAAAAGATAAACTATATTTCATAAAAAAGGAAAATAAATATAGAATTAGATAATATAATTAGTTTTCTATTAGAACCACACCAAAAAAAGATAGTTTTTTTTTAAAGTTGACCACTTGACACTTCTGATTTTAACGATATCATGAAATAAACTATTAAATGAATTAATGACTTTTAGCATATTATCTTCAGTGTCAACAGCCAAGGTAGTCGTAAATAGTAGAAAAATCGGAGCCCAGTAACACAGCAATATACAAACACAAAACTCAAAAATATACGGAAATACTTCGTTACTCGTGACACCACGCGGGAGAAGTCAAACTTTTTTGAAAATGACAAATGCCAGTTAAAGTTTTACAACAAGTGCTACCAGCACTATAATTACTTTATTAGGAATAAACTATTCTAAACGGTATCGATAATCGAATTAAAAATATTTTTCATTATTACATTACTATAAAATATAATAAACTTATTCAAAAATATAATTAATTTAAGAGTAATTTTTTTCTTTTTAAAAATTTCTAGATAATTTAGTATAATAAGTTACCCAATGTATATATTTTACCATTAAAGTAAACAATGTGTATGTAAATATAATAATTTACGAGTAACGATTATGTAAGCAATAAATTCACTTACGTATCTTCATATTGATATTATTGTAATCGATTCGCAAGTGCAATTTCGTATCGATATTGTTTTATTTTGATATTGGCAACATTTCTAGTTGAAATTGTAGCTATGGAATGTGTTGTTAAATTGAATAACTATTTAAAATGACTTTTCAACGGTGTGGTTCTACAGATTTTATTTATATTGTATAATTCTTACTGTTTTTTATTATGAATTATCATTATTATAGAAATTCTGTCGGACGCTCCATACAATTCAAGCCGATTCTTGGCATTGTCCTTTGCAGTAGCATAACGAAAAGCTGGAGCAAAATATGGAAAATCAGATATATTAATTTTTAAGCAAATTGACTACCATCTTCAATTGTCCGTATATTCATATAACAACTGTCATTCTTTGACAATTATATGGTACGGCTTTAACATGGCATTGACTGTACATTCCAATACACCGTCAGTATTTTCATTCAAAATACTGGCCATACAAAGGCAAGGTGCAAGTAAAAAAATTACGTAACTGGTGCTTAACTTTCTAATTCTCCAATAATTGTAAATACACACGTCTCTCTATGGTCAAATTGCTCATGCAATTATTTGAGAATGCCCCACTTCACATAATCATTGACTTATCTTCACTTCGTAAAGTACAGCGCTCGACACGAAAATCCAGTGCTAGACGTCGACTAACGGAATCCTTCAAAAACACACCACTATACCAAGATTTCATCCAATGCGCTCAGACCAGTCCTATAACAGTAACAACGTTGACTGAGGACAAAAATTGTCACCAAAAAAATAGTTCTCCTGAAACTGATAGCATGGCTCCTGTTATTCAATGCTCTCAACACCATGACCATACAGTATCCACTGAACCCATCCAGAGCAACCAGCCGAAGACTAAACACAGACTATGTATAGTAAGCGCAAATAGTAAAAACAATATCCTGTCAATAACAGAAAACACTTTTAGTAAATACGAATATTGTCATTACATAAAAACAGGCGCTAATGCAGAACTACCACTAATAGGTTTAAACACTAAAATAGCTGACTACACCATGAGTGATTATTGCGTCATACTGTTGGGAGAAGAAGATTTTAAAACGACAAATAATTATATGACCACTATCTTCAATATACGAAAAACCTTACAGAGCTTAAAGCACACGAATATTATTGTTTGTTTTCCGACATACAAATGTAATGGTAACTTCAACTTATTTAACTGGCGTGTGGAAACTTTCATTAACCTATTGAATTTGGATGTTTTGCACCATGAACATGTGTATTTAATAGATAGCAACCGGCAGTTGAAGTACGATAACAGTATGTTTGATAGCTACTCGGGTAAACTAAACAACTTTGGTATGCAATCCATATTTCTTGACTTATTAAATCTAATGCAACAAATACAAAATTATAACAATAATAATAACATAGCTTCTACTAGTTCGTCATTAAATGAGTTTTTTCTTGACAAGTAATTCATCTTGGAAGCAATCGAACTGTAATAAAATTAATGCTGACAATCATACTTTAATATATAGTGTAAATAATAGTAGCCAGACAGATGAACAATTAAATATCTTTCATCAAAACCTATGTGGATTGAATAATAAAATAGATGAATTTGAGTTATACTTAGAAAGTCTACAAAATAGATTCCATTACTTATGTATTAGCGAGCATTTTCTTAATGATAATGTAATCAACCTGTTAAATCTCAACGATTACAGGGTAGCGTCTTACAATACCCGAATAAAGAAAAAAAGAGGAGGTACAGTCATACTCGCAAGAAAAGATAGAGATTTCGAGGAGTTAAAGATTGCGAAAAAATTATACAAGGTGGAATCTTTTGAGATTTGTGCTGTAAAAGATAAAGTCACTGGTGTGTGTATATGTTGTTGTTACCGGAGCCCTTACGATGAAAACCTAACATTTTTTATGGACAGTCTGGAACAATTGCTTGAACATCTTTTCAATTACAACTGTTGTTTTTGTGGTGACTTTAATATAAATCTACTAGCCGAGAATAATAAGAAAAATGATTTTTTTAATTCATGAATTGTTATAACTTTAGAGCTCTTATAAATACTGTGACCTTTATAAGGAATAATTCTGAATCATGCATTGATAATATATTTACTAATATTTTAAATGACCATATAATATCCTGTAATGTTGACCATAACGGTTTAGCTGATGGGCACGGGGGTTTGCTGTGCTGTTTAACTGTGCCAAGCAATCAAAATAAAAAACATAATAAACCAGCAATATATGTAAAAAAAAGGTTATTCAGTGTTAATAATAAAAATATATTTAGACAGTTACTGTTAAAACAGAACTGGAGCATTTTGGGCATAAACGAGTTTGTTAAAAAGCTTAACGACACATTTAAGACAGCTTTTAAAAGTACTAATAGACAGATAAATTCAGAACGACCTTCCTTAGCATGGGTTACACAGGGCATCAAGATGTCTAGTAAAATGAAGCGATTTCTAGTTACAAGCAAAAATTCTAACGTTCATGGAAGCGTTACAAATTACGGAAATAAATACATAAGTTTATACAGGAAAATTATTAAAAAAGCAAAAAAAATTGCAGTGCGGTCTCAAATATCACGTTCTAAAAATATTGCTAGGGATGTATGGAAAATCATAAATAAACATAGGAATAAAACAAAAAAAGAACATAAAAGTATAATGTTAAGTACAGGCAATAAACTTGTGACAGAGCCTCTTGAAGTTGCCAATATCTTTGCAAAACAATTCTCAGGAAATACAAACATCACTAAAGGTAGTACGGAAGCATTTTGGCAATGGAAAAAATATTAAAGCAAAGTACAAAGAGAGTAGATAAGGAAATTAATTGGGAACCCGTAACAACTAGTGAGATTTTTAAACTTATCAATAAAATGGAACGTAAGTCATCATGCGGTTTTGATGAATTACCTATAATGATATTTAAAGATAACATAGATATTTTAGCAGAACCTCTAAAAATTTTTTATAACAATTGTTTCAGGAACAGTATTTTTTCTGAGCAACTAAAAATAGCCAAGGTGATCCCAGTTCACAAAAAAGGCTCTACTCAGGATCCTAAAATTTATAGACCTATATCTCTCTTGCCTACCTTGTCAAAGATTTTCGAAAAGTTAATAAAAACTAGACTTATTTCACATTTCAACAGAAACAGGGTCTTGAATCATAAACAGTTTGGGTATCAATCGGGCGTAGGAACGCAAGATGCTATTGATAGATTACTTATGGAGGTCAGAAGTAAACTAAAATTCAAAGCAAATGGTGGCCGGTCTCTTTCTGGATCTAAGTTCTGCTTTTGATTTAATAAACCACGACTTGTTGTTAATTAAGCTTGAGCATTATGGTGTGAGAGGCAAAGCTCTACAACTTCTCACATCCTACTTAAAAAATAGAAAAATGTTCGTGGAAATAAAACAACTAACTCGCGTTGATAATGACAATGACAGGTATGTCTCTAACAATGCATTTCATCAGCAAGCCGTTAAATCTAAATTAGAAAATACTACAGTAGGAGTTCCTCAGGGATCTATACTGGGTCCTATTCTCTTTATTATATTTATTAACGATGTAATAGACTACGTGGAAAATATTTTGGGGGAACATTCAAAGTTAGTGGTATTTGCAGACGATACTAATGCTATTATTTCAGCAGACAACATTCAATCCCTTAACTTGCGCGTAAATAAAGCTTTAGAGGTATTTCACGATTGGTTCTCTATCAACGGACTCAAAGTGAACGCTAGTAAAACAAACTTAATGTTATTTCGCACGACTTCCAAAAATAAAAGCCACCTAAATTGTGCTTTAGATGGAGTACATGTCAGTATGGTGGACGCAGTAAAGTTTTAGGAGTACATGTTGATTGTTATTTAAATTGGAAACCAGAACTTGAAAGCTTGAATAACTCCATCAGCTCGGCATGTTATGTACTGAGAAGCCTGCGAAATGATGTTGACATGTCACAGTTAAAAAAAGTCTATTACGCGTTAATCGAGTCAAGGTTACGATATAGCATCTTATGCTGGGGAGGCAGTTACGATTACAATATACAGAGAGCATTTGTGTTACAAAAGAGGGCCATTCGCACCATGGTTTGCATCCGTCAGCAAGAATCTTGTAGGAGACACTTTGTAGATTTAAACATTCTCACTGTACCTTCCCTATACGTATTGGTGCTCCTAACACATTTTTCTAAATATGTACATCACTTTGAGACTGAAGAGGAAAGAAAGCTTAGAGAGAGTACGAGAAGAAAAGATTTTAAAAGCACAAATATTCCTAAACTTAACATAGTCGCACACGGTACCGGTCACATGTCAGTGAAAATCTTCAATAAACTCCCCGATGATATAAAATTATCTCTTTACAAACGAGACTTCAAAACTAAATTGAAGCGTTACCTTCTGGAAGGCTGCTATTATTCAATTAATGACATTTAAATTGTTAACATACATAAAACGGAAACGAGAACGGCAGATTTCGTACCGCCAACTTTAGTTGGTGTTTCGCTATAAGACATTCAGCACTTATAAAGGACCTTAAAGTAATTCTTTTTACGTATTTATTATATTTTTAGAATTTTGGAAACGTTTAAAAAAAGGGATTTTAAAAATGATAACAATTAAATAACTAAACGTTAATTTATTGACAACAAAACGCAATGCACATTTTCAAAACTAGCCATGTGTAAAATAAAACCATATAATGGTTGATGAAATGATATTTCAAGAAAATCATCTGTCACTTGTCAATGGCTTCTTTGCTGTTTTATTGAATTGCGGTGTGTGAATCCGTTTATGCATTTTTAAGTCTTTTTGATTACGTCGATACGCTGAGTTGAGCATTTTTCCTCCGTACCGATTGATATTGTTGGCGTTGCTTTGCGAATGGACGCTTTTAATAAGTGGTATTGTTGTGACAATTGTGAAAGGACGCTCAATTTCATTCTTGTGCATAGTGTGTTGGATTTCGACGAGATGTCGAGTGTACAGTGCATTAATTGCAACCTGAGTTTGTCTCGCATGAGATGGCACGCTCTAGGAGACGAGAGTGAGGGCCTGGTCAACACTATCCGATTGTGGAAAGTATATGAATGGTCGGGAAGTTATTGCTGTAATTGTATCGTTGGCTTAAGAACTGTGGGGTGCTGCTCGCATGTACTGAGTATCATTTGGTACTTGAGTTATGCTCGCCATGAGGGTATGACGCGACCCTTCTTAGATGAAGTGATTATGCGAACATTTTGAATGCATTAAAATAAAAGCTTTTTTAAACAAAACTATTGTTTTATTTTACTGAAAACTATACAACATAAATTATTAAAAAAAGGTTTAGATAGTATGCACCTTATTTACGTAAAATATGAATGCATTTTCGAGGTACCCATATAAGGGATTGTTAGCAATAGTCTATAAAACTCGGTGAGCATCTTGGCTGTTCTTAACGTCGACAGGATCAACCACAGACTAAATATGAGCAATAAAAGGAATAATAGTGACTAAGTAGGTTTTAGTTTGTAAACAACTACATTTGACAATCAACTGTCATCTTACAATATACCTACTTATCTACCTCAAAATGTAACCTCTCATACATAAAATAAAGTAAAATAACTTTTGAACCCTAACTTCTAAAAATCGGATAATTTATAATCTATTTATTGATGATATTATCTATCGACTAAATATAAAAACAATACAAAACACGAAAAATAACAGCGGTACAAAACTTCCATACTAGCCTGCCATTCTTCTTTATTAGGATTATTATTGCTGCTACTATTGGTATATTTTTCTATGATTTGTAAGTAATTGACATTGAACATCTGACATAGCTATATTTAATTATTGTGACATTGATAACCTCTATATTTAAACTACATTTATTTATTATTATTACTCTCCCTCATAGTAATTAAGTGGCATGTAATTTATTTTTCTTTTAATTGTAAAATAATATTGTTTATATTCGACACAATGTAAAAATTGTTATGAATAAATGAAATGAAATGAAACGACTCCATTCAGCCTCTCCGCGTAGAGGCCGCTGGTCTTTTCAAATGAGAATGTGGAGGACTCGAGGGATTCGTTGACTTCGGGCGCGTCCTGGCTGTCAATTGTGATCACAGGCAAAAGAAACACTGCAAGCGCGAGCACGAATGGAATTTTCTGGAAAAATAATATTTTTGTTTTTTAAACATTGATGAAAACGTGAAGTTTTAATGCTGAATTTTACGATCCTTTACAGGAAGCTTATGATAAACTCAATACAAATAATTATAAACCGATCGTTACCTCCTTCATTTCGTAGTCAAAGTCTTCCCTGGAGAATGTCTCCTCATGGTCGAGGTTCAGCCTCCTCATGGCGGCACTGAGCTGCGTGTAGTAGTGGTCGAGCAGCTTCTCGTAGTACTTGGCGCGGAACTCCTCGTCGGAGCCGGTGAATATGAAGTAGATCAGGTCGGCGACCGGACTGCCTGCCTGCAGGGTCTGCAGGTCCACGATCTTGATGTCCACCTTGCCGTCCTGGAGTCAAAAGGAAAAAATATTCTAGGTTTTGTTGTTGATTGTTTATGTTTGAAAAAATATATACCTTCCAATCAAGGGTGGCCAGACAAGTTTAGCATTATAACAATCATTTAAGATACTATTGGTTTGTTTAAATAGTGTAATATTTAAAGATAAGATAAGACAATATATATTATCTATTTAAATCAGTCGATTAGTTTTCTGATTCATTTGTTTACATTTTCATTAGACCATCCATCCACTAAGGAAATATATACAGGGTTCCTTTTATTAGTACATATGTACGTATAAATTGCTTTTAATAAACTTACCTCTCGCACTCTGTGTAGCAAGTTATTCCCTCTAAAGTCTCCATGTGCGATGACAGTACTGCGAATGGGCGCGGTCATCATCATTGGATTCTTCTGATTTTCCATGAACCTCTGCAATGCTTCTTTGTACTCGGGCTTGACATTGCTTAACGCAACGTTTGTCATTCTCTGCAACATATCGTGCATATTTCCAGATTCTTTCCATTCAAATTTTAAAGCTGCCAAACTCTTCTCAAATTCTTCTGGGTATTGTTTACTAAATGCGAAGGACAGTGCGTGCATCTTCGCCAAGTCTCTAACTGCAGATGAAGCGTACTCGCAATCTATGGAATGGAACCTGTCGTGATTACCATATCCATGCGCCAACAAGTTCTCTAGAACCAATTTCTCCTGGTACTTGCTGGGGTCGAAACCGTAGAACTTGGTGAAATATAGTCTGTGCTCCTTAGGCACTCCGTTTTCTTCCTCCAGGGATGCGTAGATTTTCGCTAATTTTATGTAACCGAATTGTTCAGCTTTATAGACATCGAAAGGCAATTCGTTGCGAAATGCTTTTCCGGCTAAATGTAGATAGAGCGAATAAATGTAGATCTTCTTTATCTTCTTCTCTTATGATCACTGTGAATAGTTTCGACGTGTAGTTGGCTGCTCCACTCAATATTTCATTCATAATTATTTCATGGTTTTAATTATTTCGTGGTTCATCATAATTAAATCAAATCAAATCAAATCAAATCAGTTTATTGCAATCATGTTGTACAGAGGTTGGAATAAGATAATAAGTTTCAAACATGCACCCTGTAAGGGCACTCCAAAACAAAACAAAAAAAATCAAAAATTAATAAATAGCATTTCAATAATACATTACATTTTTCATCATAAATTATGTCATTGTTACAAAATATAAAATAAAGCTGGTTCAAATCAATAGAATAAATTATTATTGTTACTGTAGCTATCGAATTTTAATATTTATTATGAATAATATATAATAAGAAATAAGTTAAATCAAAATAAATTAATTAATTCCAATAAATTAAATATGTAGGTATATATACAAACAATAGACAATGGTCAGGTATTTATGTCATTACTTTTTTATTTTATTAATATTTAATTTTTTAAACACTTTTCTTTTTCATCAAAAAACTCTTGCAATGTGTAGTAGCACTTTTGGTTCAAATATGTGAACAATTTTGTTTTAAATAAATCGTTACTTTTTATGTCTTTTAAAGATTTCGGTAATTTATTATAAATCTTGATACACATTACGTGCGGGCCTGAATGGAAAATGGATAGTTTTGAAACCGGTAATGCTAGATCGTTTTGGTGTCGCAAGTTTCGTGGTTGGGTGTAATGATCTTTATTTAAAGGGAAAAGTGATATATTTTTCCTGACAAACAAACACACTTCAAAGATATACAGAGATGTGAGTGTAAGTGAATATTGTGTTCTGTAAAATGTGGTCTACAGCTGTCCATACCTCCTATATTCGTCAAGATGCGTATGCATCTTTTTTGCAAATTAAACAGCTTGTCTGCGTTAGTACTATTACCCCAAAGTATTACACCGTAACGAAGCCAAGAGTGCGCGTATGCGTTATAGGCTGCTTTAGCAGATTTAAAATCTGTAGATTTTTTCAATTCCGATAAAGCGTAAGAGAATCTAGAGATTTTGCTACTTATGTGTGCTATGTGGGATTTCCAATTTAAGTTTGTGTCAATATTAAGGCCTAACAATTTAAAATTATCAACGCAGTCTAATTTTGTTTTATTAAAGGTAAAATTGATTTCGAGAGGTCGTTTTTGATAGGGTCTAAATTGCATTATTTTAGTTTTAACGAAATTTTGTATGTTCTGTAGCAATTTTTTTTTGTAGTTGCCGCAGCGATCCTTCCGTGTTCGCCATGGTTTGACTTTCAATGAGCAATAAGGTAAACAGTTCGTTTCATTATTGTAGAAAATAAGATAAATAAAACTGATGAAATGTTATCAATTTTTTTCTTCTATATGAAACACTTTTACACGTCAATCATATTTTAAAAACTAGATGAGGTCTGCGTTTTCAATCTGACTACTCTGAGAAGAAAGGCCAAAACAGACTCAGAGGTCACAGTCTCTTTTCAACTCCAGACATAATCTTGGCCAGATCAGTTACTTTTACGTATTAATCATTAAAAGATTAAAGAGCACAGTTTTTGATAATTATGTTTTAATTTTTGTAACTAAGGCTGCGTTCACCAATCAGTTGTTATGTCAAAATAAACAGGGACACATGTCATATTGGGTTATTCCGTTTAGGACAGATTCTGGTTTGGGCAGATTCTTGTTACGGCAGATTCTTTTTTTGTCAGATTCGTTACACGGCAGAAGTAACATGACCAACATCAGCCTATCTGTAATATGTAATGTAAATTCATTATTTTTCAGCAGATTTTAGAAATAATCAATAAAATATCGATGTAGGTAATATATACGTACATAAAATGAAAAGTCATTGTTTCTTAGCAGATTTGAGAAATAATACCTTAATAATCATTATGACACCGATTTATGTAGTATACATAAAATATGCGTATATTATTGATTTAATTGAAAAATTCGCTGACGACAAGTCAAATAGGCATACACCGGTACCTATTTATTGTTTTTTTAATGACAATATTAATTAATGACAATATTGGTAATTATATTTAATATAATTTGATGATGTTTTATAATCTAAACTACCCATGTAAGAAGTAACTAATAGCCATGTAAGAAGTAAATAATAATAACAATATAAGGCAAGCATCAAGCTATACATTTCCAGTATAAGCTGACCTCACACTGTTCGGAAATCCTATACAATGCGCAATTAGCATAAACTGGAAAAGTATGCTTGATGTGTAGCCGTGTGTACATATCTATGCCATATTATAGAACAAACTAAGTCGCTTTTTGTGTCTGTCTGTGTGACCGATTATTTTTTCTAAACTACACAAAAAGAGAGAAAAGAAAGAAAGAAAGAAAATAAATTTATTTGACCCAGGTAAGGCACACAATATTTATAGAAAAAACAAAGAACATAAAAAAAAGTAAACATTTTGATGCGACTTTTAACACCATGTAGAGAATTTATTCCGAGGTACATAATATAATATTTAACTTAGTCAGGTATATCACGGAAATCTCGATGTTGTGACATGTCGCCACATCAGTAGATTGCACCCGTGCGAAGCAAGGGCGGCCACTCGCGGGTCATAATTATAAATCAATTACAGGGACATTTGAATAATAATTGTCAAAGAGTCGGTCAGTTAGTCAGAAAGTTGAAGCTAACTTTCCATTCCAAAACGTAGAGCTCTATGGAAAAGAACGGGCAAGAAACTCAAGGACGCTCTTTTAAATCAAGATATAACAAAATCATGGGTACACCATTCTTGTTCCTTCTACACCTATATGCGAGAACAATGTAAATACAAAAAATAGTTTAAAAAAAACTAAAAAATCACACTTTATCAGCAAGCCGAACTAAAAAGTAGAAAATAAGTTTTTATAAAGAATTTGTTCTCTAACGATATAAAGTCCACTGGTCTAATCTAGTTTTTGATGTTATTAACAAAAAAATTCACACAGTCTAATCTAGTTTAAGATGTTATTAACAAAAAAATTAATTAGATTGAAAAAAACGCGTGTGCTGGACATAATAGTTCATTGGTAGCTATTTATAAAAGTAGAGTTATTATAATAAACTCCCCCACTGCCGGACACACATAGTTTTTTTTTAAACGATTTTTTGGTCCGACATAAATATCTCCAAAAGGTTGATAAATAAAATGTAGAGGGAGGTAGAAGAGAGAGAGGAAGAGGGCAAGTCATCCCACCCACCAGTTCAAAGGAGACATGGGTGGGTTTAAGTCAGTATCACACTCCGCCCAGAACGGGAGAAGTTATTTGATAATTTCCCACCCAAAAAAATAGGATTGTGCATGGAATCGGCACGCATTATCGCAATAACGCTTGCGTTATTATCGCGCGGTAAAAACGCGCCTGTGCGGGAGAGGTTTAAAGAAACAACAATCCGATATCTATGACATGATCATATCATGCCTATGGCATTAAGTCCGCCTCTGTACATTTGTGTGCTTATAGTATTAAATAAATAAATAAATAATAGTACATTGTGATACGAGTGTGCTCTATTGGATATTACAGTCGAGGCGGTATTATTCGCGTGAGCCACAGGCGAACGCGATAAGGTAGCCGAGAGTGTAATAATTAATGCACATGCGTTTCATACGACGTTTTTCAACACACTTGCGAGGAAAAAAACAGACTTGTTTTAAGGACTTATGCTACAATAACGTACCTAACAATAAAGATGATAGATTTATAAAGTTTAACTGACCTTTGTTGCCAGGTACTGACTATCCGGAGTTTCTTTTAAAAACTTCTATGTCGGTTGGTGGCAATACTTTAAATTTTGTATTATTGGTAGGTAATAAACCACACAACGAAAACGATAATAAATATTTATGGAAAATGGCGCGCTGGCCGCTGGCTGGTTTTGTTTTTCCATAGGTGTAAATAAAGGCACTGACAAAACCGATAGACAGCCTATACAAAAAAAATGATTTGATTAAGAAAAAAGAATTACAAAAAAAAAAAGATTACCACTAAACGTACCATGGCGGAGTCAAATCTATTTATTATTATTTGCGCTCTTCTCCCCTACGTGAAATCGACATTTTTAATAATGATTACAAAAATGTTAACAAATATTTATTATAATTTAATTTAATATAGGTTCCGAAAACTCATAGTCACCGAGCTTCTGGCGTTCCTGCAACATCAACTGGACGTCATGGACGAAGTTAGCCTCATGCAGATCTGCACCTCGAGCTACACCGAAGATGAGATACGCAGTGCAAAGACGACACTGTACACGTCGCTCGACTTAGCCGACCGAATGCCTTCCCGTAGAAGGGACGAAAAGGGAGAGACGAGTCTCCAAGAAATGTTTCGGGTGTTTAAGGAGACCGACCCTGACGACGTGCCGTCCGCGTGGCAAAGGAGCTGCGGAAGCTGCCCCCTGTTACTTTTGACCACGTCGACGTCACCAGGTTGCTGAAGGATATTGTTACTCTGAAGGCTAGCCTGGCCGAGATGAAGTTCAAGCTGGATGCGTCTCAGAACACTATCAGTGAGTTACGTGCCAATATGGTTGACTTACGCAACACTCTACAACACACGGTATGTAGGTCACCTGAGGTCGCATCAAAGGTGAACACTCGTCGTGGTGCAAACAACGCATCGCTGTCCAGTTTGGAGTCAGCGAAATTGGACTCGTCACCGGCCGCTGTCACTGCAAGCGATACAATACCGCGCGCCACCGATCCCGCCTCTACCGTAGTACAGGCGTCGTAACATGTAAGCTCGTCAACACCTCGCCATGCTTACTCTGCAGCAGCTGCACAACCTCCCATCCAAAAGGAGCAGCAAAAGAAGAAAGTGTTTGCTAAAAGTGCAAAATCGACCGAAGGGGCATCTAAGAGCCGCAATGTACCGGCTCCCGGTAGGCGGTATCTTGTCCCCAGCCCCTAAAAAAGGGCAGCCAGACAAGGACGGCTTCGTGACAGTCGAATTGAAGCGAAGGAAGCCGACATGCCGTAATCGATGTGGTAATGGTCTGGCGGGACCAAATATGTTGCTGCGTCCTGCTACACCGTTGACGCAGCTGTACGAATCCCGTCTGCAAGACCAAGTGGACCTTGAGAGTAGAGAAGTTGGAGTCGCGCCATAACATAAACTTTAAGCCGTTTGTGGTGTGGGTTCCAACTCAGTACCTAGAATCCTTCATGAAAGAAGAGTTTTGGCCGAAAGGTGTGGCGTACTGACGTTTTCGTGGAAGGTTACGCGACACCACGCAGCGCAACACGACGCCGAAGTCATCACTTCTTGTACAATAATTTTAAGTTATTTGAATAAAGATATGTATGTTTAGGTTAAGGTATTTATCTATGCGCCTGAGTCACCTGAAATAAATAAAAAAATAAAATTTATTAGTAGGATAGTTCATAATAATTCAATGTATAGTAAGTATCCCACTGACGTTTAGTTAGTTTAGGTAAAAAAAATCTCATGCATACCCGTTGGATTTTATTTTACCATAACTAAACGCCACTGGTTTGCTTATGGTTCTTTTTTTTTTATAAATAAAAACTTGCTTTTGAGCGCTTGTCTTTGGTAAAAAGCTTCACCAAAACCAATTTCTATTGAATACAAATTCCATGCTGCCATGATAGTGCTTACTAATTCCATACTGCCATGTCATTACTCCAAATAGTTATCTGTGCCGCACATTACCGCACTAGTGCGGTAATGTAAAGAAAAAAGCACGCTTCCATAATACACTGCATTATGAACCTAAAAGCGGTTCAATAAGAGCCACTTTACGAGCAAGTGTGATGAAATAGTAGATTGCTGCATCGAGCGCCAAGTGAGTTATCAATTACTCACTTTAGCAAGGTGCATAATCTACTTTTCTTTCAACTACCAATCAAGTCACGTCAGGTCAAGTCAGGTCACGTCAGGTCAAGTCAGGTCAAGTCAGGTCAAGTCAGGTCAAGTCAGGTCAAGTCAGGTCAAGTCAGGTCAAGTCAGGTCAAGTCAGGTCAAGTCAGGTCAAGTCAGGTCAAGTCAGCTCAAGTCAGCTCAAGTCAGCTCAAGTCAGCTCAAGTCAAGTCAGGTCAAGTCAGGTCAAGTAAGTCAAGTCAAGTCAACTCAGACAGAGCCGGAGAGACGAGCCTTAGTAACAGGGTTACGTTTTACCCTTTTGGTATGAAACCCTAAAAACAGTGCTGCAGTGTTTTGGCTCTAAGCAAAAAATACGTCCTTTGGGATCGGTTTTGTAGTGATTAATGATAACATTACTATGTAGTTGAAAGAAAATATAATTTCTACATTGATATAAATCTTAGTGACTTTGACCTTGAATTTCGTATCAAATGCATTGTTGAATTACCGATAAAAATCTTCTTCTACGAATATTAGTAATGTCACTTGACATTCAACACGAATATTCTTACTAGATATTATGTACATCGACAATTCGACACGGCTTATATACCTATATCATGTTAGATAATCACATTATTTACGTCAGTATCCATCGAGACGCGAACCATGGCGCACATAGAACAAACGCTGCGGCTGTTACTAAACAAAATCGCTGCAGAACAAAATTATCAAAACCCTGAAATAATTATAAATGAAATATTGACCGGAGGAGCCAACTACACGTCGAAACTATTCACTGTGATCGTAAGAGAAGAAGATAAAGAAGATCTACATTTATTCGCAAAAGTCGCAACACTAGGAGAGAAGTTTCGCAGTGAAGTACCTATCGTGGTTTTCGATACTGAACGATTCGCTTATACGAAACTGGCGAAAATTTACGCATCCTTGGAGGAAGAAAATGGAGTGCCCGAGGAGCACAGACTGTTCTTCACCAAGTGCTATGGCTTCGACCCCACAAAGTATCAGGAGACGGTCGTAATGGAAGACTTATTGGCACAAGGTTACGGACCTTACGACAGATTCCACTCCTATGATTGGGAGTACGCTGCTTCCGCGATTACAGATTTGGCGAAAATGCACGCATTATCCTTTGCATTTAGTAAAAAAAATTCAGAAGAATTTGAAAAGACAGTGGCACTCTTAAAAATGGACTGGAAAGAAGGAGCCATGGACGGCATGATGAGGAGTTCGGCGGACAATGCGTTGAAGAACGTCAGGCCTGAGAATAAAGCCGTATTACAGAAGTTTTTAAGCCGAGAAGATGTTATGAAGGATTCACTAGTGAGGGCGTGCGCTGCCGTTCGTTCCACTGTCATCATCCATGCAGACTTTAGGGGAAGTAACTTTTGAGCGCTTGTCTTTGGTAAAAAGCTTCACCAAAACCAATTTCTATTGAATACAAATTCCATGCTGCCATGATAGTGCTTACTAATTCCATACTGCCATGTCATTACTCCAAATAGTTATCTGTGCCGCACATTACCGCACTAGTGCGGTAATGTAAAGAAAAAAGCAGGTCAAGTCAGGTCAAGTCAGGTCAAGTCAGGTCAAGTCAGGTCAAGTCAGGTCAAGTCAGGTCAAGTCAGGTCAAGTCAGGTCAAGTCAGGTCAAGTCAGGTCAAGTCAGCTCAAGTCAGCTCAAGTCAGCTCAAGTCAGCTCAAGTCAGCTCAAGTCAGGTCAAGTCAAGTCAGGTCAAGTCAGGTCAAGTAAGTCAAGTCAAGTCAACTCAGACAGAGCCGGAGAGACGAGCCTTAGTAACAGGGTTACGTTTTACCCTTTTGGTATGAAACCCTAAAAACAGTGCTGCAGTGTTTTGGCTCTAAGCAAAAAATACGTCCTTTGGGATCGGTTTTGTAGTGATTAATGATAACATTACTATGTAGTTGAAAGAAAATATAATTTCTACATTGATATAAATCTTAGTGACTTTGACCTTGAATTTCGTATCAAATGCATTGTTGAATTACCGATAAAAATCTTCTTCTACGAATATTAGTAATGTCACTTGACATTCAACACGAATATTCTTACTAGATATTATGTACATCGACAATTCGACACGGCTTATATACCTATATCATGTTAGATAATCACATTATTTACGTCAGTATCCATCGAGACGCGAACCATGGCGCACATAGAACAAACGCTGCGGCTGTTACTAAACAAAATCGCTGCAGAACAAAATTATCAAAACCCTGAAATAATTATAAATGAAATATTGACCGGAGGAGCCAACTACACGTCGAAACTATTCACTGTGATCGTAAGAGAAGAAGATAAAGAAGATCTACATTTATTCGCAAAAGTCGCAACACTAGGAGAGAAGTTTCGCAGTGAAGTACCTATCGTGGTTTTCGATACTGAACGATTCGCTTATACGAAACTGGCGAAAATTTACGCATCCTTGGAGGAAGAAAATGGAGTGCCCGAGGAGCACAGACTGTTCTTCACCAAGTGCTATGGCTTCGACCCCACAAAGTATCAGGAGACGGTCGTAATGGAAGACTTATTGGCACAAGGTTACGGACCTTACGACAGATTCCACTCCTATGATTGGGAGTACGCTGCTTCCGCGATTACAGATTTGGCGAAAATGCACGCATTATCCTTTGCATTTAGTAAAAAAAATTCAGAAGAATTTGAAAAGACAGTGGCACTCTTAAAAATGGACTGGAAAGAAGGAGCCATGGACGGCATGATGAGGAGTTCGGCGGACAATGCGTTGAAGAACGTCAGGCCTGAGAATAAAGCCGTATTACAGAAGTTTTTAAGCCGAGAAGATGTTATGAAGGATTCACTAGTGAGGGCGTGCGCTGCCGTTCGTTCCACTGTCATCATCCATGCAGACTTTAGGGGAAGTAACTTTTGAGCGCTTGTCTTTGGTAAAAAGCTTCACCAAAACCAATTTCTATTGAATACAAATTCCATGCTGCCATGATAGTGCTTACTAATTCCATACTGCCATGTCATTACTCCAAATAGTTATCTGTGCCGCACATTACCGCACTAGTGCGGTAATGTAAAGAAAAAAGCAGGTCAAGTCAGGTCAAGTCAGGTCAAGTCAGGTCAAGTCAGGTCAAGTCAGGTCAAGTCAGGTCAAGTCAGGTCAAGTCAGGTCAAGTCAGGTCAAGTCAGGTCAAGTCAGGTCAAGTCAGGTCAAGTCAGGTCAAGTCAGGTCAAGTCAGGTCAAGTCAGGTCAAGTCAGCTCAAGTCAGCTCAAGTCAGCTCAAGTCAGCTCAAGTCAGCTCAAGTCAGGTCAAGTCAAGTCAGGTCAAGTCAGGTCAAGTAAGTCAAGTCAAGTCAACTCAGACAGAGCCGGAGAGACGAGCCTTAGTAACAGGGTTACGTTTTACCCTTTTGGTATGAAACCCTAAAAACAGTGCTGCAGTGTTTTGGCTCTAAGCAAAAAATACGTCCTTTGGGATCGGTTTTGTAGTGATTAATGATAACATTACTATGTAGTTGAAAGAAAATATAATTTCTACATTGATATAAATCTTAGTGACTTTGACCTTGAATTTCGTATCAAATGCATTGTTGAATTACCGATAAAAATCTTCTTCTACGAATATTAGTAATGTCACTTGACATTCAACACGAATATTCTTACTAGATATTATGTACATCGACAATTCGACACGGCTTATATACCTATATCATGTTAGATAATCACATTATTTACGTCAGTATCCATCGAGACGCGAACCATGGCGCACATAGAACAAACGCTGCGGCTGTTACTAAACAAAATCGCTGCAGAACAAAATTATCAAAACCCTGAAATAATTATAAATGAAATATTGACCGGAGGAGCCAACTACACGTCGAAACTATTCACTGTGATCGTAAGAGAAGAAGATAAAGAAGATCTACATTTATTCGCAAAAGTCGCAACACTAGGAGAGAAGTTTCGCAGTGAAGTACCTATCGTGGTTTTCGATACTGAACGATTCGCTTATACGAAACTGGCGAAAATTTACGCATCCTTGGAGGAAGAAAATGGAGTGCCCGAGGAGCACAGACTGTTCTTCACCAAGTGCTATGGCTTCGACCCCACAAAGTATCAGGAGACGGTCGTAATGGAAGACTTATTGGCACAAGGTTACGGACCTTACGACAGATTCCACTCCTATGATTGGGAGTACGCTGCTTCCGCGATTACAGATTTGGCGAAAATGCACGCATTATCCTTTGCATTTAGTAAAAAAAATTCAGAAGAATTTGAAAAGACAGTGGCACTCTTAAAAATGGACTGGAAAGAAGGAGCCATGGACGGCATGATGAGGAGTTCGGCGGACAATGCGTTGAAGAACGTCAGGCCTGAGAATAAAGCCGTATTACAGAAGTTTTTAAGCCGAGAAGATGTTATGAAGGATTCACTAGTGAGGGCGTGCGCTGCCGTTCGTTCCACTGTCATCATCCATGCAGACTTTAGGGGAAGTAACTTGCTGCACAGGGTACGGGAGGTAAGTTGTTTAACTTTACTCAATTATTCTTAGTAAGTAAAGTCTTTGTGTCAAAAGTAATAAGCACTTCTATATTTTTTGTAAAAAACACCATTGCAATTTGACGGCTTTCATTAGAGCATCTGCACACTGTGACAATGTTGGGTCGAATGTTGTTTCCTTAAGACAGTTTGCCAAATTGGCAGTCAAAACTTGTATTGCAATCTATGATACAATATTATGCGGAATAACGTTGCATCTGATTTAGTGACCTTCCGATAATTTACGAGGCCACAAGCCAAGCAGGAAAACTAAAATAGATTAAAGTTTAAATACATACAATTATAATTATCAGCACTGGCGGCGCGCGGTGGCGCATCGGCGCCCGCGCCTTGTGGTCACATATGTTCCTATTAATACTCTGGTACGTTTTATGAATGAACGTACGTACCTACCTAAGTACCTACTCAGGTACCTAACCGGGAAAATGATTCCTAGAGATTATTTTTGAATACTGTTTTGTGATTTATGAATTCACATTATTCTTGTATAATATAAATATGATAATATTGTATTATCTTTGCAATTTAATTCATTTTCTTATCGCATAGTGTATTATCGTTTATTTTTAGAGACACAGGATAGACACGTATTCACATAATTTTAAAAGCTTACAGACTTAAAATAGGTAATAATAATAATATGTACAAGTAGGTATATAAAAAAGAGGGGGAAATAATCATATATTTATCATCGCTTAAATTAATATACACCTATGAAATTGGCGTTTTTTTTCTTCCTAAAAGAGAACCTCGTCACTTATTATATGATTTAAAATATTCATCAATTGCTTGGTACTTGGTGGTACTCGTACTCTTGGTATTCGAATAATGACCATCATAGACAACTACCAATAGTAAAAAAACCTTATTAAGTACTTATAGTTTTCTAAACATAAAAAATACCTTAAAAATGACTCCTCATTTTGTTAGCAGAAATGAACACAATTTTTTTTTAACTTAGGCAAAACTTATATTTGTGGCATACGTATCTTAGTTTTTAGACATTCGTGCATAAAAGTTTTAAAACATTAGTGTTCATGGTTGTTATATAAATCAAGAAAATGTTAGTATGAAAAATGCAACTTCTTTAAAATTCCCCATACATAACGCCGATTTCACAGGTGGACCTAATATTTAGTATAAAATTGGATCGTAAAAAAATATCAAAACTTTTACGGATCAAACAATTTCTACAACTCCTGAGTTATTTAAAAGAGCCCCGTGAGATGCTAGTCGACAGTAGTTGCCCTAAGGTACCACCTGGCCAACAAACCGTAGAAGATATAAAAGCAATAGTAAACCTGCGTATCCTAAGCACACGTATCTATCTACAATATACCTATAAAAGATATCTATTAAGGCAAAAGCTTCAGGATAGCCCGTGAAATTCAATTTTTTTCTGATGTTTTTTGCAATTTGCAGGTTTATTGCAGGTTGTATGTTGATCTAAATATGATTCGCGGCCGTATCAAATATGGATTTACAGAATTATAAACATTAGAATCAGCAATACAACTCTCTAAGTTCAAATAAGTGTATTGAATGACTAATTTCATGAAATCATGAACTGAGAGGAAATAGGGTCGGTCCTCACTCCATACTTGCTCTTGCCTGTTTTCTCTCTGGTTTATGACCTTAGAGCAATGACTTTTTACCGTAAAATAAATATCAGCTAGTTCTATGCCCCTATATTTTCCGTTTTGATGATACATTATCTGTAGAAGCACTAGAACCGTCAGAAAATGCTCAAAATTGACTATTCAAAATCTGCTCAAAATTAACTTTTTACAATAGGCTTCCGATGACAGCGGTCTAACCGCTGTCATCGGAAGCCTATTGTAAAAAGACGACTATTAATGAAAAAAGAAAACCACAGGGGCACAGTAAATATCCTTCAATCAATTTATAAAATATCTTTTTAAAAAAAAAATTCTCTGGTCCAATATTGGAGGAGGAAATAGACGAGAGCCGAACCTCGAATTATGACTTTTTGTAAGGAGAAAAGACCGACCTTATTTCCTCTTATCTGACCTGTGAATTGCAAAAAACGTAAGAAAATTTGAATTTCGCGGGCTACCTTACCTTCCTTAAGACGCGGTAAGAAGCAAATCTTTGGGTTTTGCAGGAGGTGAAGCGACAATAGTATAGTACACCGCGGTACCTATACAGATACATTTGAAAATAGCGATGCGTTTGATTTTCGCAGTGTTAATTATTTTTTTTTAATACCCGAATATATTGAAACATTTTTACAAATTTTTTTAGTTGATTGTTACAAAAATATGAAAAGTTGTCGACGCTAAAGATTTTTCGTCTGCTTTCAGTTCTTTTTTTTTTTCTTGTTCTTGTAATATTTAGCAATACCGCTAACTGTGCGACGAATAAATGGACGTTTTACGTATCCCTGTTAGGGCAGCGCCTTAACCTCTCTAACAAAGATACCTACATGATAGACATTCTAATTGTAATAAAAGTGGATTCATAGCTGTAAACAATATGTGCAACAATTTATTGAGGTTATTGACAGCAGGCGTAGCATGGCGCTTTCTATCTCTACGAAGAATAGACATAGCTTTTTCTATACAAAGTGACAGTTCGTTTCTTCATTTTTGACATCCACCGTAGAAATCTTTCTACAATCTGTCATTTTGTCTTTCATTTCTAACGACGTCTAGGTCTTTTTATACGTAGACTATTTCGGAAGAAAGTTTTCTATCCTTACTGTCAAAATCACACTGACAACCGATAAATCCTATGATAAAACAAAGAATTCTGAATCGAATTATGTAAAAGAGTGAATTTCGTAAAAAGTGCAGTTGACTCTTTCTATTTTGCTGCCGTCTCGTACCAGGCATGCCTTTTAAGTTTTGTCGTTTGATGAAAAAAAGACAACTAGAACCTTATAGTACTTTTTATTGTTTTTCAAAGTATTCACCACGTAGCTTAATACACTTTTCCATTCGCTCAAACCAGTTATTATAACATTTATTCCACTCTAAAGTGAGGGTGTTCAAAATGGCTGACTTGAAAGCGTCGACTGCTTCTTCACCGGACTGGAACCTTTGACCACGAAGACTTTTCTTAATTTTAGGAAATGTAAAGAAATCGTTAGGGCTTAGGTCAGGACTGTATGGAGGATGGTCAAGAATTTCTACTTTTTCCTGCTTCAAATACTCAATCGTTTGACGAGCGCTGTGTGAGCTTGCGTTGTCGTGGTGCATGATGATGCGTCGCTTTGAGTTAGAATTTCGAAGTTCGGCGATGACTTGTGGTAAACAAACTGTGGTATACCACTCTGCGTTAACCGTTCTACGATCTTCAAGTGCAATAGTCGCAACATGGCCGGTTTTTCCAACGAACGTGGCCACCATCTTCTTTGAAGTGCTTCGAGAACGAACAACTTTAGTCGGCTTTGGCTCGTCTTGAAAGACCCAGATTGTAGATTGTTGTTTGGAATCAGGATCGTAGGCATAGATCCAAGATTCGTCACCATTGATGATATCGTAGACGTGATTTGACTGTCCTCGGTTAAACCTTTGCAGAGTTTTCTTACACCATCTGACGCGGGCCGCCTTGTGATCGTCGGAAAGCAGATGCGGTATCCAACGGCAAACTAGCTTTCTCACTCCAAGCGCTTCTTGCAAGATCTTCTGAATGGTTGTCCCTGAGATGCCTAATAGAGCCTCTATCTCTCGATACGTCACATGACGATCTTCGAGAATTAGTTGTCTCACAGCAATGATGTTATCTTCAATGAAGGCGGATTTTGGGCGTCCTTCGCGAGATTTGTCACTAACATTAGTATGTCCACGCTGGAATTCTAAATACCAGCGTTCAACAGTCCGCAGACATGGGGCTTCATCACTGAACACAGATGTTAGCTCTTCAAAACACTGAGGCCTCTTCTAAAGTTGTAGAAAATTATTGCACGAACATTTTCCTTAGAAAGATTCATTTTCGTACTTAACCTGACAGATTCCAATCGACGCTGTGACTAAACAATAGCATTAATCCTAATACTTTCAACTGTTTTGAGATTCCAAATTTAAACACATTCGAATATAGAACAGTTCCAAATTCAAAATTGGCGGGAAATATGGAAACGACAGAACTTAAAAGGCATGCCTCGTACTGTCTACAGGAAACGTAATTTTTATCTACTCTTCCGTCGACAAAACGGTGCTCACTCTACCTACTGTTTGTTGGCATATAAATTACCACTTTAAGTTCCAGCCAGATCTACAAAAAAAAAATGAATTAGGTCTGATGACAGTTTACTAGAAAAAAAAAATATAAAAGACCACCTACCTATACGTAAAATAGGAATTCAAAATCCTGCCTGTAGGTACCTTATAATCAGATCAGCAATGGCTTTAATTTTGGTTCAACGACATTTATTGCGTTATTTACGTTATTGAGCAGACATTTTTTTTAACACAGCAATGTATTAACAAAATCCATACTCATATAATAAATTCGAAAGTAATTCTGTCTGTATGTTACCTTTTCACGTCTTTAGACGTGAAAAGGACTGAATGGATTTCGATATAATTTGGCAAGGAGATAGATGGAATCCCGGTGAAGGACATAGGCTACTTTTTATCGACATACCACGCGGGCGAACCCGGGGGCGAAACACCAAACCACATTTTAACACGTTATTTTCATAGTTAATGGCAGTCTGAAATCGCCAACCAGTCTTGAGCATGATGAGAATAAACCTTTGTACTGCAGTGGGACAGTAACAGGCTGGGATTATAACTTTTATAAGCCGAGCTAGAACAACCATCCTTACTGCGAATAAGTGCTGAATTTTACCAATGAATTACATCCACTTATGACAAGTGAGAGAGATTATTCGAGCACCACTTTATTATAATAGCATTGTTATCCTTCTTCCTTCCTTGTGAACTCCTTATCTAGGATCATGTCCGTTTGACCCGCTGTTGTAACTAAAAGCATCGAGAAAACTTCGTTTGAATTAGTTTTATTCAATAATTCACACTCGCTAAATAGGTCAAAGTCAATTATTATGTATACCACAGTATCGTTACTATGATTATGTATAGCACAGTATCGTTACTATTATTATATATAGAACAGTATCGTTACTATGATTATGTATACCACAGTATCGTTACTACTATTATTCATAAATTAATTATACACTACACTAACTCTAATGGTTTAGTTCCTAAGCCTACGCACTATGTCCGTGTTGTTTAGCCTGGATTACCTCGACATTCACATGTAAAGATACACACACAAAAAATATTAAAGCCAACGAACACAGACTTCGCCGAGTCTGTGTTCGTTGGCTTTAATATTTTTTTGGGTTATAATGGTGACGAATTCTATAAACATTTATAAGGATTATGATAACATAGACGCTGCGCCGGCGCCGGCGGTGCAGTGCGGCTCAGTACGCTGTCAGGTGTAATCGAGCGCTCGCGTGGCCCGCGTATATCAGAATAAAAATATACTTAATAACAAAGTACTCGAGTGTTTACTTCTCAAAGCAATTTTCATTTAAAAACTCAACATGGCAGACATCGCACATTTCAACGACCTACTTCTTAAAATTGCCAAAGAACAAAACTTCTTCAATTACGATTTGGATGTTAAACCAATTTCAAGCGGAGGAGCTAACTACACATCGAAACTGTACACCGTAACCATCACAGAGGGACCTAATGTACTGCACTTGTTCGCCAAAATCGCAGCGATAGGTGAGAAGATGAGGACTCAAGCGCCGAAGGTTTACGAGACAGAGCGATACTGTTACACACAACTGATCAATCTTTACGAAAAGATACAAAACGATTATCAAGTGCCGGACGAACATAAGTTGACTTTCTCCAAATTTTATGGATGCAACCCCAATTTATTCGAGGAGACGATAGTACTTGAAAATCTAGAAATGGATGGTTTTATTGCTTATGACAGATTTAAGTCCGTGGATTGGCCGTACGCAAGTACAGCAGTGGGGGAGTTGGCGAAGATGCAGGCCATTTCCTTCGCACACGCAAAATATTATCCGGAAGACTTCAGCAAAGTCATGGAGAGCTTTAAGTTTGATTGGGGGTTAGATGATGCTTCTATGAAGATTTATATGGACAATATGATAAGTCGAGCTGCTAAGATTATTGATGAGAAGAACAGCGATAAATTGTTGAGGTTCTTCGAGACCGCTTACGACTCGCCGGAGCAGTTTGCCGCTGACTTCAAGTCGAGCCGGCGACCAGTGTTGGGACATGGTGATTTTAGACCCAGTAACTTAATGCATAAGCATCTTGACGTAAGTTAATTTGTGTCATTATTTCGCGATACACAAGACCATTCAAATGATCCGCCTTCTATGGGCGTGCCTGTTTTGTGTTATTCCTACGTGTTTACATCATTTGTAACACACACAAACACACACATTTGTTTCACATACATGTTATAAATGCTCAAATCAAATCCATAATATTTAAACGGCATTTTACCCAAAAGCGTTTCCCAGTGAAATCTAAACAGTCTTGTATTTTCACCTATGGAGCTTGAGCTCCGGCACCTAACTTGCCCCTAGAGTTTTTGCAGCTGTGTATTTAACTTAGATAAAAATAAAATGATATAATAGTAATAGTAATAGTCCATTTATTTGTGAGAATATTGTTACATAGAGATGTTACATAGTTTTGAAGTACATAATATTCTGCCGTTTCCGGCGTACAAATACATTTTCAGGGTTTTGGTTAGCTTTTGTTGGTCACACATTGAATTGGCATTGAATTAAATAGATTAGGATAACATTCAAATTGAAAATTAGTCAAGTAATAGTAATTATGAAATGTCAGAAGGATAGAATTAGGTCAAAGATAATAAGAAGAAAATATAATACTGTTTCCTAATATTTATGTCAACTTTTCATTCATAAAATCATTAGTCGAGTAGTAGCATTTATTTAGAAGATAATTGAATAATTTACTTTTAAATGTCCTAAAACTTAGAGTTTTCAAACAGTCTGGTAGTTTATTATAAACTTTGGTCTTTGATTGCTCTGTTCTAACTAGTTGGCCCTGGAAATATAACAGACACTAGCGCAAAAGTACATTGGTACGGAAGTGTGATATTCCGTTGATTGAATTCACTCGGCTCCCCTCGACTTAGCAGGAGCTGACTGCCTTGATTTAATAGTCGCCCTACGTGGAGTTTAAGTACCTATTCCATAAATTTTATTTCTTGCAAAGTAATAATTACGTTGTTAATTTCCTTATATTGTATCTAAGAAAAGATCAGATTACGTAGGTAATAATCGAATTGGGTATGAGTAACCTAAGCCGTTGATAGGTTGAAGGTATTAATGACCATGACAATCATGTTAAAAATAAATAGGTAATTCCGTAATACGGAATCATCACGTAATCTATGTAATCGCTCACAAACAATAATTATAGGGACATTAATATGTATTATCTGATTATGTTCAGTTGTTTAGTACCTCCTTTGTTCCATATCAACATACAAATATTATGACTTTATAATATTTGCTCATCTTTGACAAACTAGGAAGACTATTAACTATTGTTATGTAGCGACATGTATGTTTACATTATATACAAGTGTCTTTCGGTCATTTGTCCAATTGCGCAAAAGTCCATTCGCGGAAATGTGGGTTCGCGCAAGTGTTTATCGTGCAAGTGTTCTACCGTATACCACTTTGCCCTGTATGGGACACTAAACTTCCGTGTTTCCATTTTTATCGCTCTTTCACAATTAGAGCCCAATTCTTTAGGTAGGAGTATATGTAGATTGTCACGCCATCTCCTTCTGCGCCCACCGTGTCGCCGTCGCCGGTTCCAGATGTTCAGATTCTAATCAGTGGCTACTTTCGCCCAATCCTGGTGCAACGTGCGGCAGATGTGACCTGCCCACTGCCATAATCTGTGTATTCAAAATATAAATACAAAATGACATCAATAACCATGGAACCAAGCTGCATGTCTGAAAGTTACAACCAAATCTTACCATATATTTTTCCTAATTCCAGGATGGCAAAGTTGAAATTAAGATCGTGGATCTGCAGACCCTTCAGGGAGGAAGCCCTATCACCGACCTGATCTACTTCATCTTCACCGGCTCCGACGAGGAGTTCCGCGCCAAGTACTACGAGAAGCTGCTCGACCACTACTACACGCAGCTCAGTGCCGCCATGAGGAGGCTGAACCTCGACCCTGAGGAGACATTCTCCAGGGAAGACTTTGAGTACGAAATGAAGGA
The DNA here is from genome assembly GCA_947363905.1 of Lithophane semibrunnea. Taxonomy (NCBI): domain Eukaryota; kingdom Metazoa; phylum Arthropoda; class Insecta; order Lepidoptera; family Noctuidae; genus Lithophane; species Lithophane semibrunnea. The sequence continues at coordinate 16,159,270 of OX376205.1, forward strand.
GGTAAGCAACACGAATATTATGTTTTTGGTTGTATTTTTAATAGGTACACGGAAGGCAATATCTGGTATTGTTCAGAGTCAGCATTGATTTACACAAACTTCCGAATAAAACGAGTAACGAGTTTGAATTTAATTATCAACAAAGTGTCTTAAAAAGTTCTACCAGGAGCCTACGCTTCGTAGCACATGCGTAGGGGTGAGTTACGGCGTAGCTCGCTGCGTAGCACCTGCAATTTGGTGGATTTTTACTTTTTATGAACTACGCGGTTAGTGTTTAGACTGTATTAGATTTCTTTTATAGTATTTTGTTAAGACCCCAACAACATTCGAGTATTTTTACAGAAGTTTAAGGTATTTCCTGTAACAAAAACAATACAATCCGTTTTTTCAGTGGCTTTAAGTAATTTATTGAATTTGTCAAAACATGGGTCTAGAGGTTACCCGTAGGACTGCTGAGCATGTGGTACTGGTTTAAATTCTCAAGTGTTTTTGGATTTTTCTATCAGGAATTACTCAGTAGCAGCTCGCACTCTGTCCGTCTAGAATTACGCCCAGTTAGTGTCACTAGGCTCGTCCCATATTACATGGTACTAACACTAACTACCTGCCAAGTGTGATTGTACCTACTGTGACAGGATAGAAAGATGAGTCATATTAGGTATCTAGTATCTACCTGATTTAGTTAAATTTAGGAGATATGTAGATAAAAAGAAAATATTGAAACCGATTATGCGATAAATAAGTAATGTATCCACGCACAAACAAAGTTATCGGTCGTATCTGACAATAATTAACCGATTATAGATAGACAACCTTATTTATAAGTGGTACAATGGGTTGAGGTAGGTATGTCGATAAGCCGGACGGAGCCCGCAGATGTGGGCCGGCAGCAGTCGGGGGCTGCGTTGAAGAGCTTGCTTTCGTGACCCGTAGCCCCCGGTGCGAGGGAACACGGGCTGGTTTTAATCAGTAGAAGTCTGACAGACCCTCCATCCGCCTGGCGGAGGACATCCATGAGGAATTCCACTCCGTTACCAAAAAAACAATGGTTTTTCGACTTTCTCGTTATGTACTAAATCACGACAATCACGTCTGTATTCCCCGAAGGGTTAGGCAGAGGTGTACCTATACACCCACATTTTGCCAGTTATTAATAGGGGGCGAGCCTATTGCCATCAACCAGGCTCCGGGCTGCTACTCAGAAATTCCTGATTGAAAAACTCGAAAGACTTGCCCGATCCGGGAATCGAACCCAGGACCTCATTGCATGCTCAGCAGTAGTGCTTGCGTAGTACATAACATAACATAATCAGCCTATAATGTTCCCACTGCTGGGACACAGGCCTCCTCTCTATGAGAGGGAGTGGGCCGTAATCCACCACGCGGGCCCAGTGCGGGTTGGTAGATGTCACATGTCTTCGAATTTTTGGTTCTAAGACATGCCGGTTTCCTCACGATGTTTTCCTTCACCGTTTTGAGAGCAGTGGTGATGAAATTATTTACACAAAGTAAAGCACCTGTCGGGGTTCGAACCTGCGACCTACAACTCGTAAGTCGCGGCCGTTACCACTGGGCCACCACTGCGTAGTACGATTCCTCATAATAATAATATACCTACCTATTACACTTAGGTGTGTTTTATCATCTACCGATTACTCGTGAATAAAATCGTAAAGTCGAAACAATAAGGTAACAATACGGTAAATACAGGAATATCTTTCAACAAATACGCATATCTGCACCTTATCTTCTCTGGAGCATTATTTTTATGATATTAACATCAGCAACTAATAGGTAGGTTGAATGTCACTTGCACGTCACAAAACGACAAGGTATAGGTAGGTGGTGTCTATTTATTATTAAGCTCTTACAAAATGAGTAGGTAGGTACTTACACTATTAAGTACTTTATTATTTGTACATTGCAAACTTAAGTCTAAGTCATTACTTATAGAAAAGCACAGAAAGCGCGATAAAAAAAAATTAAAAGCTAAATTGATTTTAATACCTACATTACATACTTACTTATATTAAATTACTTAAATTAGGTTAGATTTTATTTTTTTATTTATGATAAGATCTATGTGACGTGTAGATAATTTAAACCTTAGTGAAGTTTCAATTCTACTGGTAATGGTTATCAAAAGTAGTAACGAAATTACGAAGTCGACTATACTTAGTTATGAATAAAATAATATTAAATTCCGCATAAATATACCAAAACAAGATAAGTGATAAGTCATTTATTGATGAACAATAGATTGTATTTGAAATTACGTGGTATAAAAAGTGACTGATAAGTGCTATTATTATGCGTGATTTGCCGCCAACTTTCAAGGCCCTCTCAGAGTAAACATTATGACTTCCGGCAACAGGATGGTCTAATAATGTGACAACTAAATTAAGTACACTTAACTTTAAATTCACATATCATCACCAAGTGCGGTTCTAGGATTTATTTCTGGGGGACACATTGGGCCAGAGAGATAAGAAGTGAAATTAAATTAAATTGTTTATTCTGTAAATAGAATATCGGAATCACTTATAAACGACATACTAAAAAATAAGCTAGATGAGGTCGGCGATTACTATCTGACTCCTCTGAGAAGAAAGGCCGAAACAAACTCAGAGGGTACAGTCTCTTTTAAAGTCCCGACATAATATTGGGCAGGCCATATGCGGACCATGTAGATTAGTGTCGGAAAGTGTCTCCCGTATTGCACTATGCTGTTTTTGTAATTAATTATTTTTCAATGAAGATAGTAGCCTACTTCTTCAGCGTTCATCATCGAAGCAAGGTCCTGATAGATATGGATTCAGTAGGCCAGTCCAATCAGACGATCCGATTTTATTTTACTTCAACCGTTTGCGGGGGGGGGCGTGCCCTTGTAGGGAACGCAGACGCATTGTATCACAGACACAGATTCGGGTCTAAGCGTTAGCTACATTTGATTAACCTTGGTGGCTGATCAAGATAGAATAGGTATCCGTTTGAATTAGATCATAATATGACCACTGATCCGCATGCAAATCGATGGTAGATATACTTAGCTAGCATATTGTTAAGGAGATCTGCGCAGTCATATTTAGCTGCTCACTATGGGTACCTATTTCGTGTTTGCTGCATGTAAATTCTACACCACCCTTGATGTGATGATACAATGCTGTGTCAACCTCATTATGCATCTATTATAATTTAGCTATGCAAACAGATCAGCAAACAAGATGTAAACCTATGCAACTATGAACTATACAATTACGCAGTTCTATACCTACTTTGGTGGGTACGTAATTAATTACATATTCTCATGCTGCAGTTCATTTATTATTCCCTGCTCAAGTGGCGTTCAATCCCAATCAAACAAAGTCAGAATCTTTGCATGTCAGATGCGGATCAATCTGCCTAGCCTTTTCCCAACTATTTGGGGGCGGCTTCCAGTCTAAACGGATGCAGCTGCTGGATACAAGTATTGTACATGGAGCGACTGCCAATCTGACCTCCACAACCCAGCAACTGTGTAATACGATACCGCGTTGTAAGACTGGTTGTTAAACTTTTGGGCTTCTGACGGCCCGTAACGACTGTTAAAGATCCACGTATGACAGCCGGGACCAAAGGCTTAACGTGCTTTGCGAGGCACGGAGGAGTCTGGGTATGTTAAGATGGTCACACATCCACGGACCAACCCCGGCAAGCGTAGGTTAACCTGATGGATCGACCCGTGCGGCTGTTGTAACTTAGCCACGAGCTCAACCACAGTCGAAATGCAGATAATAGTACATTGTGATACGAGTGTGCTCTTTTGGATATTACAGTCGAGGCGGTAGGTAGCCGAGAGTGTAATAATAAATGCACACGCGTTTCATACGACGTATTTCTACACACTTGCGAGGAAAAAAACAGACTTGTTGTTCTTACAACAAGTCTGTTTTTTTCCTCGCAAGTGTTATTTAAACACGTTATTGTAACATAAGTTCTTACTTATGTTACAATAACGTACCTAACTATAGAGATGATAGATTTATAAATTTTAACTGACCTTTGTTGCCAGGTACTGACTATTCGGAGGTTCTTTTAAAAACTTCTATGTCGGTTGGTGGCAATACTTTGGATTTTGTATTTTTGATAGGTAAAATAAACCACACAACGAAACGATAGTAAATATTTATGGAAAATGGCGCGCTGGCCGCTGGCTGGTTTTGTTTTTCCATAGGTGTAAATAAAGGCACTGGCAAAACCGTTAGACAGCCTATACAAAAAAAAATGATTTGAAAGAAAAAAAAAATATTATCACTAAACGTACCATGGCGGAGTCAAATCTATTTATTATTATTTACGCTCTTCTCCACTACGTGAAATCGACATTTTTAATAATGATTACAAAAATGTTAACAAATATTTATTATAATTTATTAATATTTGGCGGCTGGTTTTGTTTTTTCCGCAAGCGATGCGCGCGCGGGTGTAAATAAAGGCACTGGTAATACCGCTGAATAGCCTATATAAAAATATAATAATGTTAATAATACATAATACGCAAATGGGGTTAGGGTAGTGAACAATAGAGACTGAAATTGCCACTGATGATATAAACTCTTATTTAATAGTACAGATAGAGTTTATTCCGCGCGAACGCGGTGGCACACGGGCAGGCCAGCGCGATTCGTCTAGGCGGGTCAAGTGGACAGCGCACGTGCCACCCGCGGTCTTACCGGAAAAAAACGCAAATCTCTGCTCGGGTGTAAATAGAGAATGCTCATTTATTAGTAGGATAGTTCATACTAATTAATGTATAGTAAGTATCCCACAGACGTTTAGTTATGGTAAAAAAAACTCCCATGGTTATGGGATTTTTTTTACCATAACTAAACGTCACACGTCAACGTGGTTTGCTTATGGTTCTTTTTTTTTTTAATAAAAACTTGCTTTTGAGCGCTTGTCTTTGGTAAAAAACTTCACCAAAACCAATTTCTATTGGATACAAATTCCATGCTGCCATGATAGTACTTACTAATTCCATACTGTGTATGGAATTAGTAAGTACTATCATGGCAACATCACATACCATGTTACCATATAGTATTTACTAATTCCATACCTACCATACATACCTATATAGAATGAAACTTTTTAATACCATAGGCAAATCATGGGCGTTTAGTTATGAAAAAATAATCCTACGGGCAGATCAGTGGGATACTATAATTACATGGAATTAGTATGAACTATCCTATAGTATATAAGCATTCTCTATTTTCATAAGAGCAGAGATTTGCGCTTCGTTAATTAAATCTCATCAAAGAGACTTCATGCCTTTTTTTATGCCTTCTGTGTAAATAAATAAAATGATAAAAATGAACTTAAGTACTTAATATTCAATGAAATTACCAGTGTTGTGTTTATTACATACCGATTTTCCAGTGCGTTTATTTACACCTGCGCACGCATTGCTAGCGCGGCACGCGAAAAACATAACCAGAGAGCCATTTTCCATAGATACGAATATTTGTTAACATTTTGCGTTGTGTGGTTATTTTCAAAAATGTCGACTTCACTGGAAGAAGAACAACATGTAGATTTGACCCCGCCGGAAATACTAATCGAGCCACGAAACGCGAGTGATAGCCTGTTGCCACCAAAATCTAGAGAGAAATACCTACCGGCCTACGAAACTTTCATACAGTGGAAAAATACCAAAAATGGCAGTCATTACCGGAAAACGTATTTTTGGCTTACTTCAATGAACTGGCCAATAAATACAAGCCCAGCTCGCTTTGGTTACGTAGTATTATAATATCTGTGCTATAGGCAAACCAGGAGCGTTTTGACCAGGGGCATGGGGTCTCAACTCGAACAAATTATAATTAGTCTTGAAAAAATATCATAGATGGCAGCTTAAGTAACAATTATAAAATTATCAATTACTAAAAATCGTTATTTATGGGAAATTTTGGCTGAAGTAATATTAGTAAAAATCAAAACATCTTTGTTTAAATGCTGATTTATGTATTTACACTCATAAATTCCGTATTTTCAACAAAAAATATAAATCAAGGCTTTTACTTCAATTCGAACCCTTTAGAATGAAGTAGCCATCTGTTAATCATTTTGTTGCGACTTCTTTGCAATAGATGGCGTTTTAATTATTTTTTTACTTGCATCATTTTTTTTTAATCTAGTACCTTACGGAGAAATATAAGAATTAAAAAAAAGTCTATTATCATGTTTTTGGTACATAATTATCTTTTATTTTTTAATTTTACTGAACCCGGTTTAAAAAAAACTTTCTATATATATTAGACAAGGCTCCTAGATGGCGTTGTAAAACTAGTCTCTGGCAATTAGTAAGTCGCTGCCATCTGTTAAAAAAATGGAGGAAGAAAAATAGCATAATTATTGTTTTCGTTGTGAGGTTAACATATTTAAAATGTCGATTTCACGTCGGGGAGAATATCAATACGTAAATAATAATAAATAGATTTGACCCCGCCATACGTGTAGTAATTTTTTTTTTCTTATTAGTAACATTATTTTTTGTTTATTTTACTACAGGCTGTCTAGCGGTTTTGCCAGTGCCCTTATTTACACCTATGGAAAACTAAACCAGCGCGCCATTTTCTATAAAGTTGTTATTGTTTTCGTTGTGTGGTTAAATAAGTATTATCAAAAATACAAAATTTTAAGTATTGTCGTCACCAACTGACGTCTTTAATCGATGCTCCGGATAGTCAGTACCTGGCAACAAAGGTCAGTTGAACTTTATAAATCTAAATGTGTCATCTTTTTTAATTACGTTATTGTAGCTTAAGTTCCTACAACAAGTCTGTGTTTTTCCTCGCAAGTGTGTTGAAAAACGTCGTATGAAACGCATGTGCTTTGGTCATCTTCGGCTCACGCGACTAATACCGCCTCGTCTGTAATATCCAAAAGAGCACACTTGTATCACAATGTACCATTATCTGATGAGTGATGATATTGCCAAATGTTTGATCATGATAGCTGCAACTGTTATATTTACTGCCTCGTTGGGCATATGCAGCGCACGCCCCAATGCAACCAGCGTGGGATTGTCCCACTACAGAGTTAGGGCCTCTTCTCACGCATTACCTACCACCTTGTAGAGGTTTACATACTTGTAAATCGATTGTTTAACCATACCTAAATTTTTGACGTTTAAACGTGAACTTTATGCAACGTTAAATACGGGTTAATGACGGGGTTATCAGAGGGGTTAATGTTTTGAAAAAAAACATGGTTCTGTAACTTACCAATTAGGCCCTAGCTTAAAGTGTCAGCATTTACCACAAAACTTACCATCTTCTATTGTTTTCCAGAAACTGCCATTTGGGCTCACCCTAGCAGTGTTCGCGTTACCTGTGGTGACCGTTGACAGTGAGAACGCGCCTGAAGTTAACGAGTCTCTCGAGATGTCCAACTTCTCCGTTGAGAAGACCAGTGACCTCTATGCGGAGAGGCTGAATGGAATCGTCAATGATTATGTGAAGTGGGGCATTCTCAAATAATTGCATGAACAATTTTTGACCATAGAGAGATACTGTCTGACTTGACTGACAGAAAAGGGGACCAAATGTCTTAATAGATATTCATCTTATTTTTTTGTTTTAGAATTTTGTTTTAGAGTTGGTAGTTTTTGTAATTCTTATCGATATTGTAAAGTTAGGTAAGTATAAATAATAATATTTGTCTTTAGTCGTACAAGCTCTGAATTAAATTTCATAGGTACCTACTCAGTAATAAATTATCTAGTCTTCGCCAGTGCTGCTTGTTAGATATAAGAATGACATTTACTTGTTTTTTTTTTTTGACGAATTCGGAGTAACTCACATTAAAACTAAAACTGGAATTTTTAAATAATTAAATAGTGTAATATAAAATTATATTCTATTACGATAGTCTTCAGAATATACACTTCAGGATACAGTGCGCCGAAGTTAACCGGGTTGCAAGCCCTTGCGCTAACTTGACAGCGCAGCGTAATGCTGGACGATATACGTGGTGTTGTTGTTACAAAAAAAACTAGTGACCAATTTTAGCTTTAGTGTACAAGTAGTAAAATTTATTACTTAATGAAAAAGTTGTATTGATTATTTTGTAGATAATGTAATTAATTAATTAAATTCAATTTAATACTGTAGAACTTGACTACGTGTATAATAGGTAATGTATATTTTAACATAGGTCAAATGCCATCACAGCGCTTAGTTGGGTTAAGTAAATAAAACTGGATTTTGTAATATTTTCCTTTTTTATTATCTCAGGAATTGTTTGTTTTCATATTAATATAATATCATAGTTTCATACAGTGAATACATGTCAGCGGGTAATGACGAATGCACGACCTGATACCGAACCAACTGCCTCTCATACATACGACTCAGAACACAACAAACATACAATTATTATAATCATTTAAGATCAACACAGGACCTCTTTCCAACATCTACGCGCCATTTAATTATAGACAAGACGTCTTTTAATTTTCAAAATAAGAACTTCGGTTAGAATTTTCAAACGTGTTGAAAAGCAGCCAGTGTGACCAGTATAAATATTTAAAAAACTTCCATTGCACGGCAGTAGAAACATAAATGTCGCAACAAAACACAGCCAAGGAAATGATACAAAGTAGCATTAGGTCGTGTTATAAGTGCATCTACTGTCTACTTCACAATCAACTTCGCAACCTCGGAGTACTGATACTGAATCAATTATTTGGTCGTACACGCTATATTAATACAAACGTACACAACTTTTACTTTATATATAAACATTTATTTAATTTTATTATAATCAATATAAGTTACTTATGTAGTAGAATTTTCTATTCTTGCATTTTACTAGAACAAAGTGCATTAAACAATTATATATTTAAGTTATAAGTTTATTGTTGAACAGCATTAAATCAGTTTTCGAGTACAAAATGAAAATGTGTTTTAGTAAAAAATGCAGTCGTTTTACAATAGCGCCAACTAAAGCGAAGACGCACCGAATATTTAGACTTACAGGCGATATGTGGCTCAACCAGTAACAACATTAGCTAAACGTTCCCCTTAGAGGTCTATCGAAACTGGCCCATCAGCTAGTAGGTACGTATGTTCCCGTTATATGAGTATACCTTACTTTAAACATGCCATTTCGTTCGACTTCTAATTGCATAAATCGCAGTCCTTTGCGAGATATGAACAAATTTAAAGGCCTTCACTCGTGTATTTGTCAAAACAATCAGTTATACACTACGCTACGGTGATCAGTTTGACATGCGAGTGAGAGGCCTCGATATTAGATACAATATTAATACGACGCTAAATCACAAGAATTTGATTATTATAAGATAGTTATTGTACCTTCAGAACAATCCTTTATACATCCCCCGAATAAAGAAAACTGATATGAGATATTGTACTATGATAATAACTTGTTTAGCATTTGTTTGCATTATATACTTCAGTTGCTACCACAATAATAACGAACAGTACACTCAGAATTAACAGATAAGAATCAATGTCTGACTGTTCTGTTCTTAAAGATATGAATTTAACTGTCGATCGTCGGGACAAGCGACGCAAACACTTCATAGAAACATTCAACAAAAAATAACGTTCATAAAGATTATAGTATAAATTATTTGTAACAGATAACAAGAGTTTTACACAATGACAGCTCACATCCACGTCGTCTACATAAAAAATTTGTTTGTCCTTTTGTAACGTTCCACGTAACATCGCACTGCAGCCCAGAAAATGTAGAAATACGTGTTTCACAGAAACAGCCAGAAAAATATCAGTAGAAAACATACTTATATATTCGTTGCACATACAAAAAGCTGTGATTAAGATGCTAATCAATTATTACGACAGCGTACACAGAGTTTACGAAAGATACAACTTTATAGGCGTTACAATATAAATTACAATAGTTTACAACAACGATGTGAGATAATTTATCGTTCGGGGTGTTCTAAGTGTTCAGGGTCCTACCAGCAACATGTCTTCCTCGTACCTACGCTACCGTCCTACTCGAGTCAACAGTACAACTGTCTCGAGACATCTTGGTCTCTGTAACCTCGTCACGATAATATGTTTGTCTAAACTAACAAGCTAAGGCGCGCGGTCCCGAGTAATACTGAGCGTTTACAGCAATGAGCAGTCCCTTTTTAAGATAATGAAGTTCAACTGGTATTTAGATCTAAATGAATGGTTTCTTCCAACTAAATCTATACAAAACCAGGATAAGATGAGCTGAACAATGGACAGTCTGTGGTGGATACCTCTTAGTTAAAGAGGGCTTTATCCCGCGCACCGTCACTACCGACTTAAGCTTACATTAACCTGTATTTTTATCAAATTTACTTCATTTTTATTTTAGCTTTAAATACACATATACACTTCAACGTTGAGATTTAAAGATAAGTTTTTTTATCGGCTATCACTGAAAGGTACATACATTATAATGTATACTTGATAACAGACAAGGGTCGATCGAACCGCGCGGACACCGAGTAACATGAACATACAAACATATATTACAACAAATAATTGACTACGACAAAAATATATTTTTCTTTTGCGTTATTGGGACAACGCAAAAGTAATTTGCAAAAATCAGCTGCAGCTATAAATATTCACATCTACTTTTAAAATATATAAATATATTATTTATGTATCATAAATATGTATATCTACATAGTACACGATCTAGAGTTGAGTGCGAGTGGTCCGCGCGTTCCACCGAGCCACAAACAACAGCGCCTAAGAAAGAGATAACAACTTTAGGATAATACCCATAAACACATCGGTATTCAATAGTTACACGTTTAGTTTACTATTACATACATCATTAATTTATTATCCTACAGACTATAGTCTGCTTGCGGAGACATTTAAACGAAGTCATAAGTGTCCGAACGCGGTATAGGTTTTTTTAAACTTTTTTTTACAAATGTCTCGGCAAGCGAGTGTATTATCATAGTTATTGTATCGGAGGCGGCGCCCCCGGCAGTGTGCACTCAAGCGAAGACGATGCGATACTACACAGCTAAGTCATTGGTAATATAAGCTAATTAAAAACTACCATTTTGGTAGAAACATTTTTTGTTTCACGAACTCGCCTCGTGAACTCCGCGCGTTATTTTTGAAGCTAAAGAACTTTTTTCGTTTTTTTGGAAATATATTTTATATGAACATGATAATTTGACAAATTACTCCATACATTTAAATACAATGAAATGTTAAATTTACATTTGCACTCGCAAAGAAGCTACAACGATAAATAGAGTTAGAGAAAGGCACTACCGAAGAGAATATGCGCTGAATACAAAATGTAAGACAACTTAATTATTGTATTTTAAACCAACCATACTAAATTTCGTTCAGAAGTTTACCTAAAACTTTAATAATTATTTGTTGTTGAGTATTCATAGTTTTAATATTAATTATTCGATTTTCACGTGTATATAGAACCTCACGATCTGTATTGAGTATGTTGCGACATTCGTATAATATTTAATTTCTATAATATTACAATTTAAAAACAAACATATTCTGCCGGCGTCGACCGAAAGCCAACCACTCTTTTCACTTACACGATTACGCTCACGCATTAGATTGCCAAATGGTAGATACAATAGTTTACACGGAACTTACCGTGTAAGTTAAAAGCGACGAAGACTTGTAAAGAAGCCGCGACCGTTCATACCCGCATACATAGTGTATACTGCCAACATAATTAAAAATAATTATTATTAACATAACATATTAACAGACGCTCAAAACCTGCACAAACCGGCTGTACTTGACCATACATAGCCATACACATTGGAATTTTTACACACAACACTTACACACATCCTTTTATACAAAACAGTAATGTATATGACATTGATTTTTTTACTCACTTTTTTTACAAGAATCTTACATATTATTTCCTTGTTAGATTAAAAATAAATTCAGTCAGACTTAACAAGCATGCAGACAATTATTGTTACGTTTTTTATAAAATATTTTAATTAAATTATACAATTTAAATGTTTTAAAATCAATGTCACATACATACGAAAGTAATAATAGTAATCGTATTTATACAAAATAAACAATTAAATTAACGCTGAATAAAATTACAACGCGATTAATAATATACAAGTACCGGCAGGGTATTTAATCCTCGGATCAAGATTGGGATTGAGATACATTATTAATCTACAAGGACACCTCTGCCTAACCCTTCAGGGATAACAGGCGTAATGTTATATGTTATTAATTTCGGGCGTTGGTCGCCAATATGAAACCAGTCTGTACACAGAAATGTCCAAGAAACAACATTTGACAGGAAATTGTCGCATTTCTGACATACGATTATTTTAGAATTACGAGGTCGTCGCTAGTTTCTTTTTATTTATTATAATGAGCTTAAGCAATTTCAAAATAATATGAAATTATACTGGAGCCTTTTATTGATGTTTATTATCGAAAAAATCCAAATTATAGGTAAAGTCAAAAATATTGAGGTTTTTTTTCTTTGGCTTTTGGCTCTATTTGCATCAAATGAGAGAAACCTTTAGGAGAAATAAATAGCAGACTTTATTATTACACATATAAGAACCAGTTTCGCGTGGCACGTTTGTATTACACGATGGAACCATTAATAGTTACTTTACAAAGTGCGCGAAAGAGACAGATATATTGTGGCCTCCTTCCTGCACATGGGAATACATTTGAACATTCTTCACTCATAATAAATCTCATGTACGATACAGCCGCGAGTACATAACCCACTCTTATTAAGACCTTTATTATTTGACGAGTGGAGTTATTTTACTCGTCAGTGTATTGTTACCGACAAACTTCAAGGCTTTTGTGGACATTGCCGATTACACGTCAATGTTACCGGGCAGTATCCATAATGCCGAAAAATTGTCCGTAACCCGATATTATTAATAACTAATAGACTATACAATATAGTGAGGAAGCTATTAGGCCTCGATTGCAGACAACAATATATTACACTTTAACATTTAAATTATTTATAATTAAGATTGTCGCTGTCGTTGATTGCGCCGGTTATTTCAGTAATTGTCCAGATTTAAGCATTATCCGTTTCATAACCACCCATCTGTAAAACTACGCCATTTTCTTTACATGGAAAGTCTAAAACTTCGTGATATGATCATGTGAGCATCTTTCTCCCATTTTACTTGAGCGTTCCGCGTTCTGCGTTCTACCCGGTCAATGGCCAAAATAACCGATTCACAAGAGACAGCTATAGTTAATGTTAAACACGCTCAGGCACCACGTTTTGATCAAGCCCTCAACATGCAATATTCAAATTGACTAGTGAAACAATTTGTATTTTTTTTATTATCAGTTGATTTGCACAGTCAGTGATTAAAAACAAGATTATAATTATTATTAGTGTAAGTTTAGGTTGGTTATTTCTGTTCGGACGAAACGCGAGTTTGTTTTTGACATCGTTTTAATAATAATTAAGTTTTGCTGTTACAGTTGACTAGTTAATTTTAAATTATATAAAAGTATGTTTGGCAAGCATAGTGTGACTTCTTTTGTTAATGTGCAATACCTTCATAGTCATAGCAAGCACAGTAGTATTTAAGAATAACCTAACTTCGTAAAATTCCGTACATTTGAACATTTTCCGCTTACTGACTGAATAACAAGCCAACAATTTTTAAGGAGTCCTGTACACAATGGCTCTGGCGTCACACCGCTACTTACCTCACATGAATGATCAATTAAATGGAAACTGACTGTCTCTTCTTGTCCATCTGCTTGCCAAGTGGTTATCGTAACTAAGTATCGCATAAACCATTATATACAGAAATTAATAATTTACAATGTTTTAAGTATGCAATATAATTTTTTAATATATTTTACATAACAATCAACTCCTCGCCTAGAATGGAATGCTGAACGATCTAACTAAATAAAACGAGCGAAATATCAAATGTATATACATAATCTTTTAGTTCCTCATTCAAGATGGCGGCCGTAGTTTTCTTGTGATGCTTATCTAATTCGCGCAGCTGTAGAGTAAGTAGGCTTACGTAGACCAATCACAATAAGGCATATGGACCGACACACATCAAACCGTTGCCAAATACCCAGTTACTGCGTTGCCACGTTGCATTCCCGTGCATATTGGCCGTTAAAATGTATAAAAAGTGTAAACAGTCACTTTTTATGCCTTATTTGTGATACTCTACGCACCGAAATAATCTACTTACGAGACAAACGGGAAGCTCGCCACAGAGTTAGGAACTAAACGTGATTTCGAATACCGTAGTATATCTCCTACTGAGATTACCTCCATATACCTGCGTGTCCAGTATGCATCACATGTCGAAGATGTTACGTAATAATTTCGTAAGAACACAGCCATCCGCTAGCATAACAACATAATAATGTATAATTTTTTATTTATAAATACTCCTTTAATTTACTCGCCCGTCTCGCATAAAATATCGAAAAACAATCATGGACGAATTACAAAAATGCAATAAATAAACGAGCTCACGACTGCACGACCCGACGGAGTCGCGACCGGGGGAATCCAAGCAAACGCCTCAGGCGCGTCACTTGTCCTGGCGCGAGATGGCCAGCGCCAGCTGCAGCTCGGCGTCCTCGCGCCGGCGTTGCGCCTCACGCTCGGCCTGCGCGCGCGCCGACTCGGCCGCCGCCCACGCCCACTGCTGCTCCTCGCTCGGCATCGCCTCCGTGCTCTTGGCCTCCGACGCCTTGGCCTTCTTATCCTTTTGCCTCGTCCGGCCGATCCCACCTATCGTGTGCACCAACGACTTGGCGTACTTCACGGGCCGCGGCGACTTCTCCTTCTTCGAAGGCAAGGTGTTCGTGGTCGGCCAGGTCTCGTTGAGGTTTTTATTGGAGTCTGTGCCGGCCCAGTCGGCGGCCCAGTTGTCCGACTTGTTGGCCCAGTTGTCGGTCTTCCAGTCGGTCGTGTTGGTATTGGTGTTTCGCTTGGCGGTGTCGTCCGAGGTCCAGGCGTCGACTTTCTGCGCGGGCGGCTTGGCCCACGCGTCGTCGCTGGCCCAGTTGTCGTTGGGCCACGCGGCCCACGCGGTGCTGCCGGTGTTGTTATTTGTGTTGTTTGGCGGCGCAGGCTTGGGAGGCGGTTTGAAGTCCGAGCGGCTAGAGAACGGGTCGTACGCTACGGGCGGCGCGGAAACTCGACCGCTTCGCTTCTCGGGCAAAGTGAAGCTTCCATTGACAGCGCTAGACGCGGAGAAGAAGTCGTCGGTTTCGAAGCCGGGCACAGACGTCGGTCTGCCGAAGGGGTCGGGCTTGCGACCGTCGGGCGCGTCGGCGAAGGGGTCCTCGATGTTGAAGGGGTCCTCGTAGCGGTAGTCCTTGAACGGGTCGTCGGCGAAGTCCATGGCGGGGCGGTCGGTCTGGACGAGAGAGCGTGAGTGAGTGGGAGCGAGTGCATGCGCGAGAGGGACAGACATACGCACGAGAGCCGCCGCCGCCGCGTCCGCTTAGCGCTGCAAGTGGGGAACAAGCACGAGCTGTGTTAGCGTTAGTGAGTGACACGACACGCACGAGCACGCAACGCTGCCGAACGATTCCTGCAGTGAACTCATCAACATTATTTTTGGCAGTAATACTACACAGATCATCTTATTTAAAATGGCGTACCCCTCCACTGTGTTTGCTCACGCACTCAAAGTATGTGTATTTACGCAATGCGCTCAAAACGGCACCGTCATCTATTGTTCAAGCTATGTCAGTGTCAGCTACATGGTACCGAAAGATGGTAACCATGGTAACGACACTGTTACGACATTGAATGAATAACCAATGACGGTGACGAATTTGAATGTACCGTTTAAAAACATAATTTGCGTGTGTGAAAACGAAACGCCATTTTAAATTATATAATTGTTACAAAATGTTCCAGTAGCGTTATGTACTCATATTAATATTATTATTTCAGGTATATACAGGTAGAGTTATATCGGTTATAGAAAAGAAATGAACCAAATAAAATATATAAATGAACCAATAAGAAACAGGAGTGGACGTGATTGTGTACAAAGTGCGTCAGTACATGCGAACTACGAGACTAACATGCTACCAGAACCTACTGTACTAAAAAGTACAGTAAGCAGATAAATCTACTACTACAATAAAAGAACATATTTAATAAATATAAGTCCAGAATTAAAACTTTAAATAGATATGATACCCCATATCCATATGCCAACAAACTGTTCTGCAGTTTGGCAGTCTCTATGTATGTTATTGTTTCTACAGATTATAAATAAATAATATGACCAACAGTATATGCCAATTAAGCATTCTAATTTTGTAAGTCCGTAATCATTATTTAGTTGCGAATATTTTACAGTTACTTGTAAAGCACACTGACATTATTTATTTGCGTGCATCTATGAAAATAGCATGGCACACGAGAGCGCAGCGTGTCAACAAAACACTGCAAGCGCTATCTTCCCTCAATTTGTTTGCGCAACACGCTATTTATCAGTCACGCAAGCCTTTCGAGATCTTTACCAACTTAGTACTGATTTGCTTTGAAAAATTATTTAGCGTTTTTAGCTCAAACTATTAATTTCCAACATGGATAATCAAACTTATGATTGTGTTACAACAAAATCCCATCACCTTTTTATTGTAATAGCCCTGAATCAAGCAGTACACACAAAAATACATAAAATACAAGCACAAAATAAATAAACATGCAGTAAAAATAATGGAATAGCCGCTGCATTTCTCGAGCGCGCGTCCTTCATTGGAAAGCAGAAGGCCGATTCCCGTAAGTATATAAAAACGTTCGAAATCTATTCGCAATCTCATCTCAGCGACAATCAATGTCATAAATCTACATAAATTAGATGTATTTTTAATAGTTTTAGACTGACATTAGAATACAAACGTTCTTAAAAATACAGGAATTGCCCCTCTTTATGTCATTGACATAAGTCACAATATGGCGCGCCCTCTGGACTTGCGAGGACTATAGTAATGAGTGGGGTCAGGGTAAGAAGCGTGTGAAGCGTGTAGCGGCAACCAAACGAACGTGCGGCGGCGAGAATGGCATTCCACGCGAACAGAGAAAGTAAAACCTAAGAAAACACGTAACATCCACTTTCTGGCATTTCGAGAATTGCGAAAATCCCTCATAGTGCGGGCTTTGTTGATGATATTTATGTTATTTTTTATTCTCATGTTAATTATCGATCAAAAACATTTTTTTTTATGTGGTTTGGTTGCAATGTAAGATATGAACTGAAATATAGTAACACGAGTTTCGAGTTTATAATAATTTAGTTAATCATCAGTCGAGGATAAAACTTTCTGCTAATGCTTTTGCGAACATCTTTTTACATTTTGTGTACACGGAATTGATAAAAAAACAGCACACATTGCAACATAAAACTGAATACGTTTGTGCAAGAAGCCGTAGCTTCTTCTTGTAAATCCCAGAAAGCGGCGCCAGACATTTTATAAAAACAAAAAGCAAAGGAAACATCGACAATGCCATTCTCTAGTGTTGAAGTGCAAAACGTACACACTTTACGTACATTTTACTTTCTCTGCAGCGTAAATAAAATAAAACAAAACGTTTAGCTTTCGACGGCGCTATCCTTCGTCCATGCTCCTAGTTACTGGGGCGGGGGTAAATAAACGTCAAATAATCATAAAAATAATTGAATCTGAAAATAAATCGTTAGCTTAAAATAGGGATAATTATTAAAAATGTAAATCTCGGTAGGAACCTGGCTGAAATTTTAATTTTGTTGTCTCGGAAATACTACTTTATAAAATAAAATATTACATATGTATTTAAGCCATGTTTACATACCGTTATAAAATAAATCAATGATATCATTGTATGTGATTTTGAAATTATATTTTCATTGATTTTATTTTATAATTTTCTAATAATCAAGATTAAAAAAAAAAACTAAAAATAGAATGATATAAAATTGATAAAAAGAGATCAAATTTTACAATAAAATGTTGATTTCAATCGTTGTTAAGTAAAGGAATAATTTTATTACTTTTACAAAGCTACACACACAGGGTGGGGACACAGTAACCTGCTATGTGCCCACCCTCTATGTAATAGTGTATACGACAATTCTTTTCTGCCAGTCATCTTTTTTTTTTATGCAACAGTAATACAAGTATCCCTCCGTAGCGCTTGCGTACCTTCCCGGGCGGCCCCGGGCGCGGCGGCGCGGGGCGCGGCGGCGGCGTCTTGTGGCGCTTGGGCGGCAGCGCCGGCGTCGGCGAGCGCCGCGCGGGCGCGTGCAGCACCGCGAACGGGTCCTGCGGGCGGTAGGGCCGTCTCATTGTACGATGCTAACGGCGACGTCAAAAACCACGTAAGCGCTCTATACACGAGCTACACGTTACCGCCGGCGGCGACCGACGCGTCCGCGGTTGCGGTCGCCCCCGCCGTTGGCGACGTGCCGCTCATGTATATGAGCACTTAGACGACTCGAACGGGACGAGTCCAAAGATAATCAATTCATTTTCAAGGTAGACAATAATGTCATGTGTTGCACTCTAAGCGACCGCAGTGTCTGTCCATCGCATCGCAGGAGGATTTATACCACACGACGTATTGCCGCAGTGCACAACTTCTACATACAAAATTCCGTGGTATGAAGAAAAAGTACACGTACAGTACGACACAACTTGGATGTAGTATAAATTAAAAAAATTACATTCATTCATTTCCTAGCCTAGCCTATTCAGTCTATAATATCCCACTGCTGGAACAATAAAGTAAGTAGTAGTAAGCAAATAAGTAAGTAATCCAGGTAAATGTCACACGTCTTCGAATTTTTTGTTGTAGGACATACCGGTTTCCTCACAATGTTTTCCATCACCGTTTTGTTTGAGAGCAGTGGTGATAAAATTATTTACACAAAGTAAAGCGCCTGATAGGGTTTGAACCTACGACCTACAACTCGTAAGTCGCGACCGTTAACACTGGGCTACCACTGCTTTTATTTATTTCAATTTTACGAATGTATTTGGTTTTAGGTGCTTTACAAATTATTGCGTTTGCGTAAAGATCATTTTCACCCAAGGTAGTAATAAAGATTGGAGATTTCGAAGACGCACTCATTTCGGATGGTGATCGATTTTACAAATTTTACCCATGCCACATCTAAGTTATGTCGTACTGTATAAAACGCATCATACGTACTTTTGCTCCATTACTATAACCGTGCAACATGAAACTGGAGACTCAGATCATGTGGCTTAGCTTTTCGCACAATGGCTGAACAATTGATTTCCAAATTAAATTCCCGCACAAAACAAATTATTATTATAAAAAATCTCAGGTCAAGAAATCATTTTAAATAAATCCTGATCAAAATTTATGATTGACTTACTAGGGATATCATAACAACAAAACACACAAAAAAACATCCTTTATTGTCACAATTTATAAAAAATATATATAGAGTGCACAACATACAATAAAGTTTGAACCAACATAGATTTTGGAATAGAATTATAAGGACAGAATCAAACGTTAAGAAAGGATAAAGAAACATACATAAATAAAATAAAATACATATAATTACACAAATAAAATATTTTACTTAACGGTGTAGTATAAAACCCCAACATAGTTGGGAATAGGCAGGCAAATGATGATGTAGTATTTTTTTTTAATTATATTATTTATCTTTGTGATAATGGCTTTTTACATTTAATTTATGTGTGATCTTATTAATTTTAAATGAATTAATTCATATCTTTGTTTGAGTACCTTACAATAAACGATTTCTAATAAATATGATTGTTAGATTGCAATGATCTACAATGATCAATTAAACCGAATGCATTCGGCATTTCAACCGAATGATTCGGCCGAATACGAATACCTCAAAATTTGCCGAATACGCCGAATACCGAATATAAAACGAATATTCGGCACATCTCTATTTAATTCCTATTAGTTTATTTATTTTGAAACATGCTACTACTCATATTTTATTAAATTGTTGTGCCCGACAGTCCATGTGAACTTTATAATTATTATGACCTTGTAAACAAACACATTTGCTATGCAATATAAATTTGAATTGAAGAGAGAGCGTTTTCACGTAAAGACTATAGTAGGGGCAGACAAAGATAGAATAGCACTCACGTCCTCATTTTGATCGGCCGCATTGTCGTGCTCGGCGAACGCGTCGCCGGCGAACGGGTCCGCGTTCGATGCGAACGGGTCCGTTCCGAAGCCGTCCTGCAACCCAACCGGTTTTAAAGTTATACGTACTGGAGTCGTACAATGTCTACGTATAAGATGTTTGTCCAGCGAAACATTTCCGAGTGTCGCGCTTACCTGTGTGGGCTGCGGGGTGTGTGCGGGCGCGAAGGGGTCGTGTGCGGGCATCGCTGCGGGCGCGAACGAGCGAGACGCAAACGGGTCGGACTCGAAGCCCGCGCCCGAAGCGTAGCCGTTGCTTTTCGAGAATGGCTCGTCTTCCTGGGTTACAGAAAAAAAAACACGAATGTTTTGAATGGGGAAAGAACAACAACCAATATAATACAGGGTGGCAGGGACATCGACGCGCAACCTGTTACTAGGATTCCATGGATTCGTCGGTTATTAATCCGTCAATTGGAAATCCGCACTTATCTGGCAATAAACGTTTTGACTATTGACTTTGAGGAGATAACGCAAACGCGACGCTCAATAATGATTTCTTAAGATAATATGGTAAACAAACTACATAAGTACTATTTTACTTTTTGGACTCTTGAAAGTTATTGAGAAAATACTTAAAACAAAGTGACAGTGACAGTGACATCAGCCCCAGTTCCCAAGCAACGTACGCTATATGCGGCGTGCGTAAACGCGGGTTAACGTACGCTTACATGCACGGTTGTATGGCTAATCGAATAATATCGTATTCTATATCGTGAATAATATCTAAGCGAGCGCTTACAGGCATGCATCACATACTGGCCATGGGGACCAAGCCTTACAAATAATGTTCGTACGGGTAAACCAGGAAAGGATTTGCCTTCGGCAGTCTGCGTACATAGAGATCACACTAAAAATGTATATTTTAAGACCTTTTATGTACCCATGTTCACAAATAAAGTTTGATTTGATTTTTTGATTAGTATTTCCCAATTAGCACGAACGTTGCGCCACAGAGGCAAAGCTTTATAATGTTGTAAACATGGTAATACCAAATAGGCAAGTACTGTCACGGTCGTAACAGCTCTATATTAGATCTCATCCACGCGCGTTCGTATTTCCGAAAATAGACGATGATCTCCGATGCGCATAATTAGATTTCGAAAGCTGTCAGCAGTACGTACTCGCGCGTCGCTGGGCGTGGCGCCGCGCACGACGCGCTCCAGCTGCGCGGCGCCGTGCTGCGGCGTGAGCGCCAGGTGCTGCGCGGCCGCGCCGGCGCCGCCCAGCGCGGCCGCGGCGGAGCTGATGAGGCGGTGCTGTTCTTCTAAGTGGGAGATCTTTATGTTTGCCTGGAAAACATGGAAGACAGGATAGACAAAACTCTCTTGGAGAGGAACCCAGGTCTAATGGCCCGCGACTCGAATCTCGCGATGCCACGTATGTACCTACATACGTGGCATCTAAAGTACTATTTCCGTGTATTGAAACTTTGTTTAGTGTTATCAAATTACTAGCGTACTTGGATATACTTTTTATATTCTAAATATTATTTTTTATATTATTTTTTCTAACTCTGTCATAAACTGTCATTGAGATTAAACCACATGTTTCCTGCTCTAATGTTTTACTTCCTGTCTGTTGTGTGGAACGAAAATCCCCACACCATGAACGTTATAAATTGGATTCTTCTGAAAATGTTTTGATCTGTATTAAGCAACCCAGCATTCGCCAGTACCTGGCTGACAGCCAGCACAGTGCGCCTCAACTGCGCAGTGATGGCCTCGGCCTCGGCCTCAGCGTCGGCCACGTCGGCCTGCAGCGCGCGCTCCCGCTCCCGCAGCGTGTGCGCGGCGGCGCGTCTCGCGGCCACTTCGGCCTCGGTCTCGGCCGCCGCCGCTTCTTGAGCCGACACTTGTGAGCGGAGTTTTTCTACCTGCAAATAGTCGTGTTATTGTGTTAATATTTGCAGATTTTTGTAGAATATAGATGATATGTTTACTGAATACGAATAATATACAGAGAAATGCTTACAAACAAGACTTAAACAAATCTAATAATATTTATGTAACATCTTGTTTTTTTTGTCTTTTGTATATAACAGTTAATTGAACAGTTAAGTTAGTGCAATAGTTACCTGTGTTTTGAGATCATTTAACCTCTTTTGTGCTTCACCTTTTTGGTTTTCTAATTGTTTTAGGGTTGCTGTTAATGTATCGAGCTCACTCTGAAAACAACACAATATACTTCATTATTTCACAATAACACTACTTATTATCACTAAAAACTCCATAAAGCACTTTTTATGGCATGCCTTTTTTATACCATTTCACAGAATAGTTCAATACTTTCACAGCCAAGTCTGGTCCGCATTAATTTGAAGATAGCTTATTAACCATTCTCAGCTTATAAGGCTAGAGGAAGGTCCCAGGATCTACTGCGCTGCGTCTTAAGGTAAACGTTAGGGAAAACGGGGAAACTCGTTTAGCCCCAACAACCCTCGCACTCGTTCTCAACGTACCTGCAAGCTGTCCGCCTCGCCAGTCTTCACCGTGAGGTCCCTCTGTTTGGCCGCGACCTCGGCCTCTAAGGCCAGGCGCTCTCGAGCCAGCGCGTCCACCTCGCGCGCTATCGCTTCCATCTCGGGCGTGGGCTGCGGGCCTAAGGAGAGCGCTGGTTCCAACTTCTGGAATGATTGAAATAAAAACAGACTTAAGTTATCAATAGTATTATTACACTAAATAAATAAATTATTTATTTATTAAACTGTGCACTACAAAGGTGCAAAGGCGGACTTAATGCCTTAGCTTTGAGAGATTAACGACCAGTTTCATCACCAAATTAGACTGAGAATACATTAATACCCCATGACGTAATGGATTATTAACGCCAATGATTTCATTAATTTCATGAAAGAACCATTAAAATCGAGTCTAATGTTGCTTGCTGCAACAAGTTCATGGAAGATTAGTATTTAATGACAGATTTAAAAGTTAGTTCGTTTCTACTACTGGCTGTAAGATAAAAGATGACGATCTTATTTGCCTCTCGAATAAAACACACAGTTTGATGCAGTTAGAATTCTACAACGAGTTTCAAATTAAAAAACATAAACAACTGCCAAATCTGTCAAGAAAGACAGTTTGCAAAAATGATAGACTTGAAATATTTGGTTATATTAGTTTTAATGATTATAAATTGTGTACAATGCGAATTAAACCATAATATTCATAAAAGAGTGAGTGAGATTAACAATAGAAGTAGAGAAATGTATGGAGGAGTGCGTAGAGGTTCTGTTAAGAAGGGTGTTGAGTTAGAGAAACTAATGTATCCAAGTGAGTGGTTATAGAACGTTCTTTTATCCAATTCATATATTAGGAACAAATCCCCTTACTCGTAAACTTTTTAGACCAAAAATAATGTGATATTATATTGCCATATTTGTACTGACATGAAAAGTTTTTCTGTAAGATTTCTGGGCACTAAAAGCCCAGAAACTGCTTATGAAACTGCACGACAAACTATCAAAGTAAAATTTAATAATTATATTAATAAATGCATGGAAAACCTAGCAATATATCCGGAAATTTACAAAGTCCTATTCCCATCTTCAGGAGGTAATAAACACAAGCTATCAGCACTCTCCCAGGCATGGCGCGACTACTACGCATGTTCAGCTTCACAGTTGGACGAAGTGAATGATGTTCATATAGCACAGAATAACATCATCATAATGGTGTTCCAAGGATCAACCGCGCGTCTGCCGTGCAATCTGTGCCTTGAACCCGGCAGCGCGAATCGGCAAACGTGGCTGTATGCAAAGGTAAGAAATATAGGGTCCGGACAACCCCGCTTAAGAGTTAAGCCTTTGAACAGGGTAACCCGTACATGGGCTAACTCATATCGCAGTGTTACCTTTTGTTCGAGTTACATCCTCGAAACCCAGCGAAATGGTTAACTCCTTTATTAAGGTAACCACGTGAAGGGGTTAACCCCTTCAATGACTCAAGCCTTTGAAGACGTTACCTTCTCGAAAAGCTTTTTTTCGTGTTACCCTGGATTACCTAATAAACTTGAGCTGCATGTAGTACAAGTCGCTCGGCAAGTCGGTACACGCAAGATTGGCGAACCGCCGAGCGCGGTACGATGTCACGTCCGGTCGTGGTTATGCAATTTTCAAACGAATATCGATTGTAAATAGTGCATATTACAATGTCTTAAGTTGGAATGGCTTACCCTGTTACAGTATTACAGGGCGTTGAAAGGGTAACCCGTTCGTCACAGGTTAACTACACCCGTTCGAAGGTGTAACATGTATCATAGGATTTTTTTTTGAAGCGCTTAAAAAAACACTTTCAACGAGTATCCGGCCGGTCCCTATAAACACATCTGAAGTCTCTTCAAATCCTTGTTTCCAATTATGTTATTTCCACTCAATAGACCTTGACCTGGAGAAGGACAAAGGATACTTTTTATCCCGATATTCCCACGGGATCGAGACATACGCGGGTGAAACCGCGAGGCGCAGCTAGTACTTTATAGTGCCTATCCGGACAAGGTGAAATAAGGTCATGAAGTGTAAAGATTGTCTGTAAAAGATCGCTTTTAGCGATAAGACTGCCCATTGTGTCACCCCATGTAAAATTTCTAATTTATGTCTGTAATTTTTATGGTGTACATAATAAAGAGTATTCTATCGATCTATCTATCTCTCTCCCTCTAGAGCGCAGAAATCGAAAACTTCAAGGCAATACAAGAGTGTGACCGTCAGTCGCTACACGACGGCGTGCTGACGATTTTCAACGTAATGCTAGATGACGCAGGCGTCTTCTGGTGCAAACTAGGAGACGGCGGCGCAGGCCTGGTCTTCATAGAGGTCGTGGACACGGAGCCCTATACTGTTGTTAGTTTATTATATATTGTGGAGGTATTAGCGGATCGGGGTGGCACACCCCCCAGACAGATGGACCGACTTTCATTTAGGAAGTCATTATCTTTGGTTTTCGTTTTTTGCCTCTGACTTCCAAAATTAAACTAACTTTGTGCCGCAGCTAGGGAGAGGCCTATGTGTAGTGCAGTATATGAACACTGTGATTGGCTTAGTTGCTGATTACAGTTTGTTATGAATGTCTTCCGTGACTGTTCATAATTGTAAGCGTTTGAGAGGGGTATGTTTAACGCATGAGTATTTAAAAGTTGATTAAATATTACTTTACAATATCACTACATATTATAAAACAAAGTCCTCCGCCGCGTCTGTCTCTCTGTTCGCGATAAACTCAAAAACGACTGCACCGATTTTCATGCTGTTTTCTCCAATGGATAAAGTGGTTCTCGAAGGAAGGTTTTAGTATATAATAACCGACATCCACGCGGGCGGAGCCGCGGGCATCAGCTAGTTGAATATAAGTGATTGTTGTGCCCGACTTGAAGTACAGACATTAATATTAAACGAAGTAACCGTGTGCACAATTTTGAGAACCAGATACAGTGATTTATTAACTTTTTGACAGGTAAAACCGCCCGAGTCCCGAGGCCCTCATGCTGTCGACACAGAAATATACCAGGGCGTGATACTATTTACTCAGTGGGGACAGTGGAGCGAGTGTAGCGTTTGTGGTAAGGTGGGCAGGCGCCATCGTTACGGAATATGCTATGTGAAGCTGGAGCAAGACCTAGTAAGTATACGGTTATAGCCTAGATACGGGAAATTAAATTTATTAATTCTGTAAATCGGAACAATAAGTCAATAAAAAAAAGGGAGATAAAATCGACATTCCTTATCTGACTAACCCTGAGAAGAAATGACGAAATCAGGTCTTATTGAATGACATTTAAATTGAACCGTGTTTTACATGAATGACGGTGGCAACTTTTGTCGTCTGCAAGAATTTAGGGTGAAACACACGTATCAGCATTTTTCTCTATTTCGTCACACATCCGCACTCATTCACACTTATACTTCATGCTCTAGTGAAGTCTAGTGCATTAAGTCTCTACGAGACGTCATAACAAGAGGTGTATAATTTGTAAATCTTTTGTTGGATATCCTAAATCAATAAATAAATAAATAAGCAGATAGATACAGAAAAATGCTGATCCGAACTTAAAAGTGTGTTCACCCAAACAAAACAAAAAGGACGAATCGCTTCTACTGATGTTCTATGATCATGGCCAGTAAGTAGTAAGGGTGCATTAACACCAAAATACCTGCAGTGTGTGTTATAAAATTGAAATAATCTGTGTACCTGTTACTATCAGGCACGAACAATATACAAGTGCCTAATTATTTGCAACGGAAACCAGTTACAATAAGACCATAAAGATTGCACTAGCACTGGATTGTAATGTTGTGTGCAATCAATTATTTCCGAGGCATTTATTTTATTTGGAGACCTGTTTAGCTGGGACTGATAACTAGCTGATAAAACCAAAACGTAAGTATTCATAAAAACCGGCCAAGTGCGAGTCGGGCTCGCGCACAAAGGGTTCCGTACCGTATTAAGATGGAGCAAAAAACGCGCGATTTTTTCGGCGATTACATTTTTTTTTTATTCCGCACGCTAATGGTTCCGTTTGGCACCTGTCGGGTACGGAACCCCACCCGGTCTATATTTCTATAAAAGGTCTATATTTATGTTTGTTCTTTTTGTCCTATAGATTGCAAGCTTTGTAGTGAACTCTGTTAAAGCGGCAAGCCGTTACAAGTTATTTGAATTAGATGACAAGATCATCGAGTTATTTCAAAGTTAGTCACTACTCCATATAACATAATTTAAAATATAAATGATTACAAACTTGTTATGACGATTGAAGACGCTAAGGAAAAGTAGATCAGGAATTATTTTAAATCAACAGTCGTATCAAGCGTGTTTTAGTAGAGCTATGATGCGAGACTCGTGACAGGTATGGAGAGAGCTTACATCCAGCTAACTGAACAGACAGCTGAGCTGCTGGGGAGTTTGTTGCGCCACTTCTTTTTCCCAGCGAAAGCACTAGGAAGTGGTGAAGGGTGGGCGTTTTGGGGGAATGTCTTATGTAATTTTGACGTTCGAAAAGTGCTGATTCTCAGCCTCGTTTGAATAAATGACTTTTGATTTTTGATCCCGAGCTGCACTTCAATAGCTCAGGATACACAAGATGTTGCATTTTATGCTCGTAAATTTACAAAACAACGTTTTTATAAAATCATCAGTGGTCAGTTTGTCGCTTAAAACTAAAAGAAAAAAACCTTATATCCCCACCATTTTCCGTACGTGTCTTTAAAATATATGTATTAAGCACTTGGAACAACACAACATCAGCGAACCGGCTTGGCAACTGTACAATCTACAATATTGTTTGTTACTTGTTAGTCAAAGAGAGGGGAAAATCGATTTAACGCTTCATTAGTACTGCTCATTGTATTTATTGTATTTTGTAGTAAATACGATAATATTCGTGAAATTCTAAACTGAAAGATAGCGTTTGAACAATAGAGAATTTTTAATTTAAGTATTGGTAGGTTAATGCTTAGTTCAACTACATACATTCAAATGATTTGATGTAATACTAAGAAAAAACGGCATCTAGTACGGGATTCAGACTGCTGACTGCCTCGTTGGTCTAGTGGTCGCAATATTACTCCTGAGTACGTGGTCTTGGATTCAATTCCCAGGTCGGGCAAAGTGTTATTGGGTTTTTTCAACAGGAATTTCTCAGTAGCAGTCCGGAGTCTGGATTTGTGCCCGGTTGATGGCAATAGGCTCGGCCCCCTATTACATGGGACTTAAACACAACTGGCGAAATGTGGGGGTACTATAGGTGACCTTTCATATATACAGGGTGTTAGTGTAAACACCGTTATCCTTGAAACCAATGGTTTGGTTTCATTTACAGAACGTAAAATCAATGGAATTTTTTTTTTTTTTTTTTAAAGAATATCTTCATTTTTCCACAAGAATATTTCATCCTACACGCAAGGGCAACGACCGGCCGCGGCCGGCGGTTGGCGAGGGCGAGTGGGGCACGCGGGACGTTACATGACCGGCCGTCAGCTGTTTCGTAGTCTCTAGAATGCGTATCCATGAGTATCGGGACAGTGACGGATATTTACTTTTTAAAATATTTTAATGAAAATAAGGTTTATTTTTGGTTGTTACTGGGGCATTTATTTTTATATTTAAGTCAACTACCCATGGTTTGAGTGACAACGGTGTTTACCCTTGCATAATGTATATATATATATATTTAATGGATTTGTTGGTATTCTTTCATCCATACTAATATTATAAATTCGAAAGTAACTCAATCTGTCTGTCTGTATGTTACATTTTCACGCCTAAACCACTGAACGGATTTCGATAAAATTTGGCAAGGATGGCATCCCGGGGAAGAACATAGGCTACTTTTTATCGACATACCACGCGGGCGAAACCGCGAGCAGAAGATAGTAAATAAATAAACTCTTCGGGTAAAACAAGCGCGATATTATGTAATGCTTATGAACTAACCGTTTGAAACTTTTATAGCATTCCCCGACGGCGTGCCCTGTCGATCACAATACTTGCCGCAAATAATAAAAAACCTAGATGTGATTCAACAAAGGCCTAGCGAGATCATGATCGGTGTGTGTAAGGTACGTAAACATCCGATCATATTATTATTTAGACCGCATATGAACGAAATAATTAAGCTTTCGGGTGTTCGCAATTTTCCTTTATTTTTTCGGGTGAAATAAGAGTTCCAGTTCCTGTTCATAGTGTTGTTGTTGTGGTGTATTGTCCTACGTGAGAGGTGTTCTAAATACACTTTTTTACGTTGCGTGGAAGTTCCATAATCGTAACGGATGTCAAATATTTCGTGTTCTTTTTTTTTCCAAAATCCCCATCTCCTTATTTTCTTATACACACTTTTTCAGGTACCATGCGACACAAGAGGAAATTGGGATGGAGCAAATAACGTTGAAAAGGATGGAACACTCATTTACCCGATCTCACAGGCGCTACCTAAGCAGCCGCCTCTCCCCTATCAAGAAACCATATTCGCAGATTTCGGTCAACGGATTGTGATTCGATGTCCAGGGTACAGTCGAAGATTTTATAAAAAAATAACATTAAATGTTACAAAACATATTTTATGTTTCAAAAAAGCAGACAGTGAGACAAACTGCACAAATATTGCATTTATTTTTACCATTTTCGTACAGAACCCTAAAAAGGCACTAATACGTAAAACATCATAAAATAATGTAATGTTATTTTCACAATATTGCGTCCACTGTCCGCTTTATGGGTCAAACACAAGAATAAGAATAACATACAAAAGCCAAAAAGAAAAACCTGATAGTTCCACAATGTGTTGATGGATCTTTTTAGCCAGACAATATTATTCCCTATTACTATCATAAATAGTTTAACTAAAATCATGACTCATGTCGCCAGATTTAATATCTTCGTTAAAACTGGCGCAATGTGGATGTACTCATACTTCAATTGTTTTGTAATGCATTCCCCAGTACCACCCTGCGCGACGTGCCGACCATGTGGCGCGTGGGCACTAAGCAGCTCGTGCCGCGCGACGTGGACAAAGGCAGCGGCGGCCGCGTGTTCCTCAACTGCAGGGACCATCTCGTGTTCACTACCGTACTCTACAGGGACGAGAATTTGTACAGGTAGTCTCAAAACATTTGCAACTTCAAGTAAAAATCATCCATACTAATATTACTGCCGCCTGTCTGTCTGTATGTTACCTTTTCACGCCTAAACCACTGAATTCGATAAAACTTGGTAATGAGATAGATGATAGACTTTTTATCGAAATACTTCTCGGGCCAAGCCGCGGACGGAAGCTAGTAGTCTACATTAAAATAGGCCTTATGGTAAGTAAGGTTCGAGTTGCAGCCAATACCTAAGCTAAGATAACTATACTTAGCTTGGCCGCTTATACTTGCGGCCAAGCAACATGCATCATCTCATTATCATTATAGCCGATGTTATTGTGCCTAGCATGTTTATTTATCATATAAAGCGAATGAGAAAAACGTCTCGCAGCACTCACAGAAGTGATCAGTAAGTAGGAAGGTTATTAACATATTTTTATTACAGGAATTATTTGAAAATTTCAAGATAAGTTTACACACGCTGATCCATGCGTCATGTTCGTGAACGGGCGCCGTCAGTTGTGACTGGTCATCTCTTAGCTGCCATGGCTTATTTTAATTTTTGATTTGTTTTTATGTTATAATTGCGGACGCTTTTAACGTGCTTTCTACATTGTTCTCACATGTATAATTTCAACATGAATGATGTAACCAATATTTAGATTTAAAAGAGTGTCCGTGGAGTATCTTGCCCGTTTTTCTCCATAGGTACCTACTACGCTTTGGAATGGGCAACTAGCTTCATATTTCTGACAGACCGACTCCTTGACAATTCAAAAGTGCCTGTAAATGGTTTAATTGAAATAAATGCTTTGAGTTTGATTTTGAGTTTGACACAAGTATATCGAGCAGTAAAATCTCCTGCTAACGGTTGCGGTTGCTTGACCAAACTAACTACAGTCAATTATTTAGCAACTAGCGATCTGCTCCCGCTTCGCACGGTTTCTTGACAAAACATCGAAATTTCTTAGTTATATGTAACTTTAATATTAACGTATTATACACATAAACCTTCCGGAATAAATTCTTCAAGAAGAACAACGCGGACATACAGACAAAAACGAAAAGCGACTTTATTTATAAAATATGTGAATATGTATGATGATTTTTCATTCAGGAAAAAAGGAAGTTAGTAAAATTTTGTGCTTACATTCACACATTCAAAACCGCTAAACGATCTCAATTCAACGCTTCTTTTTTATTAAACCCTTTTATTTAACTTGCAATGTTACGTTTGTTTGTTTGGGTCAAATCTTGCAAGCTGAATTAGAACAACTTTTTCTTATCCTACGGAGTTGAAATTTTACATGTTCGTTCAGTTTCAATGACATGTGACCATTGTCATTGAAACTGAACGAACATGTAAAATTTCACGACCATTGTCAAGTTTCAAGTTTTTATTGTAGAACAGCTTTATATTATAAAGCTGTTCTACAATAAAAACTTTATAGTAGGTATTTAACTCGACCCGTTATTTTTTGCGTTATTACTTATTACAGTTGCTGGCAGAGAGACAACCTAGCTGGCACAGTAAAACTGATCGTGTGGCAGGGAGCGCATGCGCGGTGGAACCATCACGTCACTCTCGTACTGGTCGTGATACTGCTCGCTATTGCACTTCAGGTGGTATACCTTGTGTTATCGTCCAACATTATGCTGAGCTCTGGCCCTTTTGGCATTATAAGCATTGTTTTCCTTCTTTTTTCAGCTATTAGAGTACGGTAATCGCAGTCTAGAGCGACGACAGAACATGCTGTATTATTTGTAGTAGAGCTATGTTTTGAGGGTTCGTGTTAAAGTTATTGTAATAAATTGTGTGTCAATTAGATTGGTATTTAATTTTCAGTATACATATTACTTGCTATCTTCTATATCAATTAAGGCTATTCTCACATAGGCTTTGATATGCAAGTATCATCATAACGTTTAAAAATAGTTTATATAATTTTTGCTCAGAACGGAGCAATTCGGCTGGCTCAGTAAAGTTAGGTATGTGTGAAGTAGCAGATGTGTTTACGCATTAATTTGTCGGTATGCCTCAAAATAACAAAAGCACTGCGAGACTAGGGCCGGAAGCCATCCTAATGCCATTAGACTCACAGGAGGAGGCGGGAGCATGTCGTGCGCGAGCTGCGCGGGCGGCGCCACCGATAGACTCACCGTGTCAGGCTGCGCCGGCGGCGGGAGCATGTCGTGCGCGAGCTGCGCGGGCGGCGCCACCGATAGACTCACCGTGTCAGGCTGCGCCGGCGGCGGGAGCATGTCGTGCGCGAGCTGCGCGGGCGGCGCCACCGATAGACTCACCGTGTCAGGCTGCGCCGGCGGCGGGAGCATGTCGTGCGCGAGCTGCGCGGGCGGCGCCACCGATAGACTCACCGTGTCAGGCTGCGCCGGCGGCGGGAGCATGTCGTGCGCGAGCTGCGCGGGCGGCGCCACCGATAGACTCACCGTGTCAGGCTGCGCCGGCGGCGGGAGCATGTCGTGCGCGAGCTGCGCGGGCGGCGCCACCGATAGACTCACCGTGTCAGGCTGCGCCGGCGGCGGGAGCATGTCGTGCGCGAGCTGCGCGGGCGGCGCCACCGATAGACTCACCGTGTCAGGCTGCGCCGGCGGCGGGAGCATGTCGTGCGCGAGCTGCGCGGGCGGCGCCACCGATAGACTCACCGTGTCAGGCTGCGCCGGCGGCGGGAGCATGTCGTGCGCGAGCTGCGCGGGCGGCGCCACCGATAGACTCACCGTGTCAGGCTGCGCCGGCGGCGGGAGCATGTCGTGCGCGAGCTGCGCGGGCGGCGCCACCGATAGACTCACCGTGTCAGGCTGCGCCGGCGGCGGGAGCATGTCGTGCGCGAGCTGCGCGGGCGGCGCCACCGATAGACTCACCGTGTCAGGCTGCGCCGGCGGCGGGAGCATGTCGTGCGCGAGCTGCGCGGGCGGCGCCACCGATAGACTCACCGTGTCAGGCTGCGCCGGCGGCGGGAGCATGTCGTGCGCGAGCTGCGCGGGCGGCGCCACCGATAGACTCACCGTGTCAGGCTGCGCCGGCGGCGGGAGCATGTCGTGCGCGAGCTGCGCGGGCGGCGCCACCGATAGACTCACCGTGTCAGGCTGCGCCGGCGGCGGGAGCATGTCGTGCGCGAGCTGCGCGGGCGGCGCCACCGATAGACTCACCGTGTCAGGCTGCGCCGGCGGCGGGAGCATGTCGTGCGCGAGCTGCGCGGGCGGCGCCACCGATAGACTCACCGTGTCAGGCTGCGCCGGCGGCGGGAGCATGTCGTGCGCGAGCTGCGCGGGCGGCGCCACCGATAGACTCACCGTGTCAGGCTGCGCCGGCGGCGGGAGCATGTCGTGCGCGAGCTGCGCGGGCGGCGCCACCGATAGACTCACCGTGTCAGGCTGCGCCGGCGGCGGGAGCATGTCGTGCGCGAGCTGCGCGGGCGGCGCCACCGATAGACTCACCGTGTCAGGCTGCGCCGGCGGCGGGAGCATGTCGTGCGCGAGCTGCGCGGGCGGCGCCACCGATAGACTCACCGTGTCAGGCTGCGCCGGCGGCGGGAGCATGTCGTGCGCGAGCTGCGCGGGCGGCGCCACCGATAGACTCACCGTGTCAGGCTGCGCCGGCGGCGGGAGCATGTCGTGCGCGAGCTGCGCGGGCGGCGCCACCGATAGACTCACCGTGTCAGGCTGCGCCGGCGGCGGGAGCATGTCGTGCGCGAGCTGCGCGGGCGGCGCCACCGATAGACTCACCGTGTCAGGCTGCGCCGGCGGCGGGAGCATGTCGTGCGCGAGCTGCGCGGGCGGCGCGATCCCTCTCAGGGCTCGCTGCACCAGCCACATGGCCAGCGCGAACTGGCCGCACGACAGCTTGCCGATACCCTCCATGTCGCACAGCGCCCTGAGGAATAATTTAACTTATTAACTGTTCGTAAAGCACGACACAAGCTATGCAAGTATGCAACTTGTCCCTCATCTAAACACAGAGCCCCGGCAGTGGGACAAACTGGAATACACGATCATTTGCTAGCTATAAGCCATTTTGTAACATCGTGTATACATTAAAAACGCAATAAATGAATATGAATACATAAATATGTAGTTCCTCACCATATATGCGCCAGAGTCTGCTGCGGCAACCCAGAGTCCAAGAACATATGCTTGATCTCCATTCCCGACACGAATCCGTCTCTATCCGTGTCTGCGGCCGCGAACTGCGCGTCGAAGACCGCCTTCTCCGCGTCCGTCACCACCCAGGAGCTGCCTGCCGAGATGCTGCTCATCACTGAGGAGTTCAGGCTTACGGCAGACATGGAGGGCAGAGGGGGAGCTGTCTGTGTGGGGGGCTGTGGAAGAGGAGTATTAAGATTAGTCAAACTTTGAAGTAGTATGTTGTAACTCAAACTAACCAGTAAGAAGTGATGCATCTAAACCCTTCAGCAATATAACTTGTAAGTACGAGTATCGCTCAATCCAATCACAGACTGTTTCTTTGTTATGAAGATTCCCGAAGCGCATAGTTATCTTAGGATATCTGTACAACCTATTCAAAGTAACATCACTCAATACTCACACTAGACAAGTCCAGCAGGCCCTCCAGCAGCGACGCGTTACTGTGCGGCGCCTGCGGCGGGGGCTGGGGCCGCGGGGGCGGGGCCCGCGCGCCCGGCGACGGGGGCCGCGACGGGGGCCGCGAGGGGGGCCGCGACGGGGGCCGAGACGGGGGCCGCGCCGGCCGCGCGCCCGGGGCCCGCAGCTCGGGGGGCAGGCTCGTGGGCACCGCGTGCTTCTCCAGAGCTTTGTATACTAGGTGCATGGCCTGCAACAAGTATCAACACGCGCACTGAAGAATATAACTTGCAAACATCGTTGACATCAATTATGGCTGCTAAGAGTATGAAAAACAATACCATCAAATAAATAAATATTTAAAAAAACAAATCAGTATCTAAACAACTGCTAGTGAGTGACCGAAGCCGAAAGTAACTGACCGAGTCACACCAACACACGTGAATTTTGGACATTTGCCTAAAACATAACACTAGATGAGAGAAATATTGGGTTATTGCCCTTTGTAATTTCAACACATTTTTTCAATAAGTCATCTGTCGAGAGTTCCTGTGAGAAACTTATTAAATAATGATTCTCATAATAAAATTAAGTACTGACCACCATGAATTCGTGCCTGTCCAGCATGCCGTCCTTGTCCTGGTCGGCGAGATCCCAGATCTTGCCCAGCGTCTCGATCGGCAGCTTCGACTCCATCAGCATACCTTTTACCTGTAACATGGAAGAAGAGGGTGAAATATGTGTGACCTGAACAACAGTACTTCTTCATCATATTTTATGAAGCTAATGTGAAAACTTTGTTTGTTGTGTTACTTAAAATCAATCTGATGGTGATCGTTTTTTTGGTTTTATGTGTTTTATTTTCTCTTCTGCAGGCGTAGCATGAGCACCGTTTTGTCGACGGAAGAGTAGACAAAAATGACGTTTCCTATAGACAGTAGACAGAACGAGACGGCAGCAAAATAGAAAGAGTCAACTGCACTTTTTACGAAATTCACTCTTTTACATAATTCGACTCAGAATTCTTTGTTTTATCATAGGATTTATCGGTTGTCAGTTTGATTTTGACAGTAAGGATAGAAAATTTTCTTCCGAAATAGTCTACATATAAAAAGACACAGACAAAGATCGTTAGAAATAAAAGACAAAATGGCAGATTGTAGAAAGATTTCTACGGTGGATGTCAAAAATGAAGAAACGAACTGTCACTTTGTATAGAAAAAGCTATGTCTATTCTTCGTAGAGATAGAAAGCGCCATGCTACGCCTGCAGCTGTTACACACGGTGTCTACATGTCTTTCTAATCACCAGTCGCCAGTCGCAGGTATGCTGGACGAGATTTCTATAGAAATAATCATCAACTTTGTACATATTGTTTTCTGTTCCTTTCTTCTTGTCTGTATTTTGTGTGTAAACTGTTAAATAAATAATTATAGAGCACAAATGTATGCGCAAACACAGGTGTTCTCTGTGCCCTCACACTCATAGTCCGATGAAACGGCAATTCGACACGACCCGAAAGATCAGTTGCATAACCGACCGAATTACTTGCTCTTGGATGCACGGAAGAATAACCTTCTTTAAACCTTGTATAAGCTTGGTAGAAGCTAGCATGTTGTAGTGAGCGTCTCACCTTGTTGCCCCCGATGAGTCCGTTGTTGGGCTGCAGCGAGTCGAACAGCTGGCTGTACTTGTCGCGTTCGGCCGGCTTCATGCTCCAGTCGCTCAGCGGCAGCAGGGGCGCGGGCGAGGGCGCGGCCGGCCGGCCGGGAGGTGCTGAGCTTACTGGCGGGACTTTGGGCAGCTCGCCCTGGGAAAGATGGAAGATACAGTACATTCAATACAGTACCCGACGGTAAAAATCGCACATAGAGTTTTAGAAAAAGACGGCTTTGGTAAGTCTCTGTCACTTATAGCCTGGGTTGCAACCGGAACCAAAAGTACAGATTCAGTGCCGGTAATTAGCGGTTCATGCCATTTCTGTACCAGGGTACCGGATTCAGACGGGTACCTACTGGTACTACAGCTAACAAGTACCGGTACCAAATTCAGGTCGTATTTGTACCTTGAAGTTTAAATATTAGTTAGGTACAGGTTTTAGTACAGGTATATATAGTACCGATACTGATTAGAAATGCCAATAGTACAGGTACTACGTCTGGTACCGGTACACATAGTACAGCTTCTACTCTGGTACCGGTATCACACCAAGATCAATGGTATCGGTTCCCAAAAATACTGGTATTTCAAGCCCTGCTTGTACCTAAGTAAGTCTCTTTCTATAAAGCTCGATGTGATGACAAAACACTTGTTTCTCTTAGTTTGGAGTGATGTACGCATTCATTTTGTAGCGAAAGCGAGTGGGCGAGTGCGAAAAATACTTGCAATTAGCGAAATGCGAAATACGGTCTAGTTTTTTTTAATGATTTTGTGCACGCATGTCTGTTGGCCGCCAAACCCAACTGACCTTGGCGACGTATAATGGACGCACGTTACGGCTTGACGAACACTTAGTGCAGCTAGAAGAAGAGCTCGGAAAAATAAGGTGGCACATTCTTGGGCTGAGTGAAGTCCGAAGACAGGGGGAGGACACAATAACCCTTGAATCGGGCCACCTTTT
The DNA here is from genome assembly GCA_947363905.1 of Lithophane semibrunnea. NCBI lineage: Eukaryota > Metazoa > Arthropoda > Insecta > Lepidoptera > Noctuidae > Lithophane > Lithophane semibrunnea. The sequence goes on from OX376205.1 coordinate 16,196,274, forward strand.
GTATTATCGAGAGGGAGACCAGCTATCCCAAGGCGGAGTCGGGTTCCTGGTAAACAAATCCCTTTGTGACAACGTTGTGGAAGTCTCCAGTGTCTCGAACAGGGTAGCATATCTCGTAGTGAAGCTAACCGAGAGGTATAGCCTCAAGGTTATTCAAGCTTACGCACCGACCTCGGCACACTCGGATGACAAAGTTGAGGAAATGTTTGAGGATATTTCCAAGGCCTTGCATTCCACCACTAAGGCCCACTACAACGTTCTCATGGGGGATTTTAACGCTAAAGTGGGAGTACAGAATTGCAGCGAATCGGTAGTAGGAGCCTACGGGCTTGGCAATAGGAATCATAGGGGGCAAATGCTTGTCAACTTCCTTGAGAAGGAGGGGCTTTTCTTAATGAATTCCTTCTTTAAGAAACAGCCCCAAAGAAAGTGGACGTGGCGAAGTCCCGACACTATGACTAAAAATGAGATAGACTTCATCATAACGGATAAAAAGCATATATTCAGGGATGTCTCGGTGATCAACAGGTTCAATACCGGCAGTGATCACAGACTTGTTCGAGGCTCTCTGAATATCAACTTCAAGCTCGAGCGAAATCGTTTGATGAAGTCTGGGCTCCGTCCAAATATGCTCCAAACTATGTTGGGATCTGAAGCGTTCCAGTCAGACCTGGAGAACCGATTTGCTGCCGTGGAATCCACAGATGACGTCAACCAGGCGCTCGACCAAATGGTGGAAGTCCTCAGGGAGGAAGGTACGCGATTTTGCAAAATGCGGCGTAAAGGCAAGAAGTCGAAACTTTCGGATGAGACTCTGAAGCTTATGACGGAACGACGTGAAAACCCACCTATCACTTCGTCAGAACAACGGGCACTCAACAAAAATATTAGAACATTGGTACGACGTGACCTCCGACGCTCCAATACGCGCTCAATAGAGAAAGCGATTGAGCAAAATCGGGGGTCGAAAGTGTTCGTCCAATCACTCGGGAGGAGCCACCTGACGAAGTTGACCAAATCTAGTGGGGATACCGTCGTTTCGAAGCCGGAGATCCTTTCGGAAGTCGAAAACTTCTACGGCCAATTGTACGCATCGCATGCATCACGAGCTGATCCCGAAAATGAGGATTCCAGAGCCACCTTAACCCGCCATTTCACGGAAGACCTGCCAGAAGTCAGCCAAGATGAAATCGAGGCGGCTCTTAAACAGCTTAAAAATGGAAAAGCCCCTGGTGAGGACGGCATTACGACTGAGCTCCTGAAAGCGGGAGGAAGTCCTGTACTGAAAGAGCTTCGGGAGCTCTTCAACTCTGTCCTGTTCTCTGGGAGAACTCCAGAAGCGTGGCGAAAGAGCGTGGTCGTTCTCTTCTTTAAAAAGGGTGATAAGACCCTTTTAAAGAATTACAGACCCATTTCGCTCCTAAGCCACGTATATAAGTTGTTTTCAAGAGTCGTCACGAATCGTCTAGCGCGAAGACTCGACGAGTTTCAGCCGCCGGAGCAGGCCGGGTTTCGAGGAGGTTACAGCACCATAGACCACATCCACACAGTGCGGCAAATTATACAGAAGTCCGAAGAGTATAATCGGCCCCTATGTCTTGCTTTTGTGGACTATGAGAAGGCTTTTGACTCTATCGAGACCTGGTCTGTTTTGGAGTCTATGCAGCGATGCCAAGTTGACTGGCGATACATCCAAGTGCTGAGATGTCTTTATGAAAACGCGACAATGACCGTCCAAACTCAGAACCAGCAAACTGAACATATCCCCCTGCGTCGAGGTGTGAGGCAAGGGGACGTTATTTCCCCGAAATTGTTCTCTAACGCTTTAGAGGATGTGTTTAAGACGCTGAACTGGGAAGGACGCGGCATTAACATCAACGGCGAGTACATCTCACACTTGAGATTTGCAGATGACATCGTCATAATGGCTGAGTCGCTGCATGACTTACAGCAGATGCTGGACGGCCTGGTTGATTCTTCTGTACGCATTGGTCTCCGGATGAACTTGGACAAAACCCAAGTTATGGTCAACGACCACGTTAGTCCGGGACCGATTGCTGTTAATGGCGATGCTCTCGAAGTTGTTCGTGAATACGTTTACCTCGGTCAAACTCTGCAGTTTGGTACGAACAACTTTGAGAAGGAGGCTAACAGAAGAATTCAGCTGGGCTGGGCAGCTTTTGGGAAGCTCCGTCGAGTCTTCTCGTCGCGTATCCCGCAGAGCCTAAAGACTAAAGTCTTCAATCAGTGCGTCCTGCCTGTGATGACCTATGGAGCCGAAACGTGGACACTCACGGTACGGCTGGTCCATAAATTCAAGGTCGCTCAGCGAGCTATGGAACGTGCTATGCTTGGAGTATCTCTGAGAGATAGAATCCGGAATGAGGTAATCCGGCAGAGAACCAAAGTTGTCGACATAGCTCACAGAATAAGCAAGCTTAAGTGGCAATGGGCCGGCCATATTAGCCGTAGAACCGATGACCGCTGGGGTAGACGTGTTCTTGAGTGGAGACCGCGAATCGGAAAACGTAAGGTAGGACGCCCTCAGGCTAGGTGGAGCGACGATCTTCGCAGGGTGGCTGGTAGCAACTGGATGAGAGCTGCCGAGAATCGAGCTGAATGGCGTGCAATTGGAGAGGCCTATGTCCAGCAGTGGACTGCTATAGGCTGATGATGATGATGATGATGTCTGTTGGTGCTAAAAAGTAACGATTGTTTTTGTACTTGCGTAAGTGCTCTTGGTAATGTCAAACCATTGAGTCTTGCGGTACAATTTCCGTATTATTAAGAAAGTTCGCATTCAGCATTCTAATCTCAGTTGCAATCTGTCAAAAATATGTCGTAATTTACCCACAAGTTTTGAGTTTTGACTTGGAATATCGCTGAGATCAAATTACGATTAGATTTTTAACGTTTTTAAATACGTTACGTTACGTAGTTTCCTAACAAAGTTCTCGTTCTCGTTCAATGATATTTCTTAATACGAAGCACCTTCTGTCCTATAAATAAGGGCTATGAACATAAAAACTCACCACTTTTGGTGGCGGCGCCTCGGAGTGTATGTTGCTCATGTTGATGTCCTTGCCTGCCTGCGCCAGCGCGACAAGCTTCAGTGCCACGAATAGTCCCGACTGCACACGAAACACAGGGAATTTAGTTATAGGTTACTTAGGTAAGCTGTGACCAGGGCCCTACACTCATGGACTAACATCACGCCCCTTTTCCTTCAAGGGTTATGCAGAGGTGTACCTATACATATATTATTTCGCCAGTTTAATTAAGTCCTTTGTAATATGGGGCGAGCCTATTGTAACTGGGCACAAACCCAAAAACCAGGCTGCTACTGAGAAATTCCTGAGGGAAAAATCCAATAACACCTTGCCCGATCTGGGAATTGAACCCAAGACCGCATGCTCAGTAGTATTTGCGTCCAACACCAATGAGGCTGTCTCATGGACTAAAAATTCCTAAAACTTAGCCAGAAAACAGTAACATACCAATGAGAATGAGAAGAATATAACAAAAATCACGTGTCAAACAAAAATCGAGTACATAAGTGACTTTCAGGTTATATCAGGACTAATAGACCTCCAAAGAGGTTCGCAATAAATTCTCTTGCCCCTATCCCAATTTATCCAAAGATAACATTACCATAACGAACCGTACCATATTCATTTACGTTTTATAATTTGCAAAGATGATATTATTTATTTATTTATATATACTTTATTGTACACCACAAAAATATATAACAAAAGGAAAAAACAAACACTACTAAATATACAATGGGCGGCCTTATCGCTTTCCGCGATCTCTTCCAGGCAACCTTGGAATGGACAGGACCTTGGATGGATATTTTACACAGTAACGTTTATAAAACAGATTAGCAAGCAGATCAAGAGTCTTTATAGTTACTACGAATTTTTGGCCACCAGAACTAATCACACCATCACCCAGTAAAATTAATCTTGTTTATAAAAGTTGAACTTGAATAGGAATTTCCGGAATTAATGGACGTATCTAATCGTATAAAAATGTTGAGGAAAATCTTGTTTTAAACAGGAAATAACTTCGCTACCGATGTCGGTAAGTAAATTATCAGGAAGTGACTTATTTTCAATTAATATTATAATATTATTAAAAACTGGGATGCACCTAGGAGGAAGATTATTAAAATTGCATGCTATACAACTTTTGTAACCATATTCATTGCAAATAAGTATACCTCCTTATTGTATTCTACTTAAAAAAAGCATAAACCTGACTTCACCTGACTCCAGACTATTGCAAATTGTGTAATGTAACGATTTTCTTTTCCGCTCTTATTTTAACGTCCTATTGTTATGGTATCATACAAGTGTATACCCTGCTGTGAACTAAGTATAGCTCACTGGTTGTCAATGAAAATCTATATCAGGCACTTTTATTAATATATCACATCAGTTACTTAAGTCTACATACCCAGGCTTAAAATAGACTAAATATCTATAAGCAAAATTGTAGAATCATACCAATTTATTTCTCATTTCAACAGAACATGAGGAATAAAAATTATAGGAGGAGCTCGTGGCTAAGTAATAACAGCCGCACGGGTCGATCCATCAGGTTAAGCTACGCTTGCCGAGGTTAGTCCGTGGATGGGTGGAGAGCCCTCCGTGCCTCGGAAAGCATGTCAACCCGTTGGTCCCGGCTGTCATTTGTGGATCTTTGACAGTCGTTACGGGTCGTCAGAAGCCCGAAAGTCTGACAACCAGTCTTGCCAAGGGGTATCGTATTACCCAGTTACTGGGTTGTGAAGGTCAGATAGGCAGTCCGCTCCACGTAAAATACGGGTATTCAGCTGCATCCAGTTAGATTGGAAGTCGACCCCAACATAGTTAAGAAACGGCTAGGCAGATGATGATGAGGAATAAAAATAAATTGCTGAATATATAAAAAAAGATAAGGAAGAACTAAAGAATCCTCAAGAATCACTTGGAGATTTTCATAGCATAATATGCCAGTATGCAGCCAACTCCATATGAAAGCTAGGTATTAGCAAAGAGGGGCAGATCACAGACACGTAAGCATACCTAACAACTCCACTCAAGTCTCAACACACTTTAACAATCACAGAAGTTACAACTAATTATTTAAAGACATACACACACCTTTACAACCGATCTTATTCACACATTACTTATGTAACAATAATTACAATGAAAGAAACGGCACAATATTGGTTGCGGAGCAGTAAGAGTGGCAATACATGGCACACATCGTGAAGCGTACACACGAGCGGACAGATAAGGCATTATCATCACAATTGTAATTAAATACATCCTCCGCAGTGCTTCGTCAATGTTTGATGTTTCATCATTGAGGCTTTAAGTTACTTTTTTTTGTGTGATTAGATCTTGTATCTTGTTTTTGTTAAGATGAAATAAGAATAGCAGGCAGGATGGTCTTGCAAATGAGTAGTTTATGGGAGCAATTGTTCATATAATGTATGTAGTTCATATCGTACTTTCAACTCAGCCTATTAGTTTACTGTTATACATGTATAAAGGATTATTATTTACGAATCCATAGAGAAACTACTAAAACATCAATTCCTTATTCCCTTTGCGCCATTAACGAACCCGCAGCCACAGCACAAACATCTAGAAACATAATCATTGCCCTTCACAGATTTCAAATAATCAATATCTGAAGGCCAACTCAGGAGAAATCGCAATTCATAAAAGTGTACATCTGCGCTGTTCGACTCGACCGTAATTCAAACAGTATGAGTAAACAAGACAACAAAAACTGCTGAAATAACAATCACAACGTTCATAACATTTCTTTTTCATGTCAAAGTAGTGTAACAAGAAATTCCTAACTAAAAAGTGGACATAATACAGGGTGTGTCCCCAAACACTCGTCCCACATTGTTACAAAGAGGCCCGACGCGCCGCGCCGGAGGGCACATCCTTAAAAGAGGACAGTCTCCGCAAAGGCTGACGGATGGTAACCTTAGATAAGGGTACGTCGAGGATAAAAGCGTTTCGCGGACCAAGTCAAGAAGTTATACATGTTTTAAGAAAGCACTTTGAAGATGACCCTTGAGTTTTATCCTTTTTGTTTTAAAAGAAAGAGATATGTTTATAACTAATACTCTTGTGACCAGTTTGAACCCGCGACCTTTCGATCGCCATTAGTCGCTGGGCTACTGTGACCTTCGGTTACTGAGGTGACTTTCGCGATATCGTGACTGAGTTAGTTTATTTTTAAGTTATCCTGCGGAATATCAGAATTTAAACTTTCACTATTGCTATTCAAATAGGTATCGAATTGCCTGCAGTTAATTTCTGCAAGGTTTGTGAACTAAATATAAAATATAGGATGTCGTGCGATATCATTCAGAGGAGTTTGGAGCCTCCTGTCAGTCTCGCTCTCACTCACTCCGCGAGCAGTAGTGTGCGAGCGAGATAAACGATTGAATTTGAGCTGAGTTATTAAGTGCTATTGAAATCACCTTCGCCCTTCTTCGAATTTACCTCTTTTCAGTCATAAACCTTCCCATATTGGTGTGAAGTATTACATACAAATATTCAGTGAATGTTGTTGTTTCTTTGTATGTAATGCCCGGCACTAATTACCCACACGCTGCCTGTCCCGAGCCCCGGGGGCCTGCTGAGTGCAATTTTATGTACGCCTGAATTTACCGGCCTTTCGGGAATTAAAGTCTGGATAAAGAATGAATACGAAAGAGTTGGTAACTGAAGGAGGTCGTGAACTTAAATGTTCAATGAAAATGGGTCTCGAAAGACAGTTATTGTAAAATGTAGGTACCCCTCCCTACTAGAATTTTGATATCTAGATTATGTAAAGGCGAAAAAACCACGCACCGAATTCGCGAGACGCTCCTGTCGAACATCCTGACAGACTTGAGTATATTATCCTAGGAAAATTAACCAAAAATTTACTTGTTCCTCAAATACATAAATGGACATTCTATAGATCGCGATATACACAAATCTGCCTAGACGTTCGACTGAAATACTTCAGTCGAAACTCTGGACAGACTTGGATAGGTATGCCCTAGGGCAGCGGTTTTCTATTTTTTTTGGCCATGGAACCCTTTTGGAAATGGAAATAGTTGACGGAGCCCTAAAATAATCAAAAACTGCGTTTCATGGAATTCCACTTTGCTCCACCAATCTGTCCCACCAGTGGAACAAATATATTTATCACTTTTTAGTTGTGGTAGCTACCCCACACAAATTCGAATACTACCACTACCTACTATGTAAATACTATGTAATACCTACTATGTAAATAACAGTGAGTCAGGAGAACTTATAAAACATCGTCCTTAAAGGCTAAGTGGGAAAAATACGTAATAAATACTAACTCAAAAACTACGCAGGCAAAGTTAATAAAATTCATATGGGACCACTTCTGAAGCATGACCTACAACACAACAAAAGAATCATCTAAATCAATTCATAATAGGCGGAGTAATCACGTAACAAAAACACAAAAAAAAGCAGACGATTTGAGAACCTCCTCCTTTTAGAAGTCGGTTACAAAGGATTAACAATGTTAATCTTTTATTTTATGACAAAACTGTACGTCTGACGTCGTCAACCATAGGTTACGGCCGTGGTCGCCATTTCCGTGCTATCATGACCGCAGCCTAACCTAGCGGCTAGCGAGCTTCACAGAGACATCTTCACGTTTCACTGAACATTGAACAGGGTGCATGGTGTTAGCTTGAAAGAAAATACGTCCTACTTGCAGGCAGGACGTAACCTAGATCCGCGATATTAAAGAAAAGAAAATAAAACAGGATATCTCTAGATAAAAAGTGAAAAATAAAAACTTTTAACAAAAAAAAAAACAACCGACTTCCAAAAACAACACAAAAAATGAAAAGTAAATTTATTTCGTAAGTCGGTGGCAAAAAGTTATTTTTCACTTTTTTGTGTTTGTTTTGGAAGTCATTTGTTTTTTTTTGCAAAAAGCTTTTATATATCTCTACGTACTAACCACTTTACTAATAAATGCCTGTATAGTTACACAACGCTTTGTCTTCTTCTTTCAAAACTCAAATTACTTTTGAAAGAAGAAGACAAAGCGTTGTGTAACTATACAGGCGCTATACAACGTTTATTAGTAAGGTGGTAATCCTACATGACATAAACAGTGAAACGATAATAGAACATAGGTAATCTATTTTAGTAATTACATGCTCTTTGAGCTAAGAACATTAAATAATGAACCGAGTCTTGAGACTCTGTCGCGGTCGCACGGATCAAGTCTCCAGTCGAAATAATTTGTACTATCAGATTGCGTGATCGTATTCCGTTCATAATTTACTATACGCCCACATAAATACTCAAAAAAATAACATAATTAAAATTAAATCATGAGAGGGCCTGTTTATTATTTGTTGTTATTACGCCCGTATTCCCTGAAGCAGGGTAAGTAGAAGTGCATCTGTATAAGACCCTAATTCCGCAAGTTGTGTGTAGCTCGCATGTAGGGACGAGTCTGTTGTCAGTGCCACTAACCGGGTATAATATTCAGACACCGCAGCTGCTTGCTACTGAAAATTTCGAATAGGAAAACCCAACATAAATACTTTATCCAATCCGAGGATCGATTCCAATGTCATACGATTTACGACGCCCAGTCAAATAATTTCAACGTCGCCAGTTACAGGACGTGGTTCCGCAGTGTTTGCACAATTTAAAGTCATTAATTTTTATAAAATTTAATAATTTACATAATAAAGTATCTGTTCATTTTGTCGTGTGTTCAGTACAGGCTAGTCTCGTCTAGACACTTGCGTAACTCCAGACTGCGCCAAGTACTGAGGTCGTCTTACTGCCTATAAACTTAATACCCATTTAGTACGACGATGACGACATTTCTCTTTTAAAGTCCGCATTGGAAACTGCAAATCCTTACGAATTTGTTCTGAAGAACTTACAAACCTTTGGAAAAAGTGGTAGGTAGGTACCTACTTGGATCACGTGAACAGGAAAAAAGGTAGGTATTTTGGAGTAACTTTTAACATCCAAAGCTAATAGCGCTGGCAAAGGCTTCCGCAGTCAGATCACGCGAGAATATTTTAATGAAATACGATAATACGATAGAATTGTCTGCCTTAATTTTTTGGCGCACCGTACCATTATTTTTAGGGTTCCGCAACCAAAGGGTGCCAACGATGTGACCCATTTACTAAACTTACGCTACGCCATAGTCTGTCAGTAACATAGCTGTATCTTTTTAACCGAAAAAGGTAGTCGGTTGAAATTACTGCATTCGATTCGTTTTCAATCTTCGTAAGTACGATGTTTCTTCGCACCGTTTGCTTTTAAAATGGTTACCAATACGTCAGCGCAGAGAGTTGAGGGCGCTGTCTATGTTGTTTTCTATACTCGACAAACCCACTTCTCCTTCTTATCTGACTTGCCATGTTCAATACCTATGCTCTGCCCATAGTAAAAATCTTCGCTCCACCAACAATCGTCTTCTACGATGTCCTTCTCACCGCTCTGGTTTTATTCACTCTTCTTTCTTTGTCCAGGCGGTATTTCTTTGGAATGCGCTCCCTCTGAACATCAGGATGGCTGCCAGTCGGTTATCTTTCAAAGTTGCGGCTCGTGAACATATTCGTGAGAAGTTGGCAGAATCGTTGCGGCGCTGATTTGCTGGGCTTGTTTTCTCCTCCACCTATCGTTATTTCTCCTGACAAAGTTTATTCTGTTTATATGTATGTATGTAAGTATATATGTATTACTATTTATCCTTTTTCGAGTTAGCTATCCCGTATGTTGCACCTGCCATGTTTTTCTTTGCATCACCCTAAGGTTGACTGGTAGAAAATGCCTCAGGCATTAAGTCCGCCTTTGTACGGTATTTTTTTTTTTACTTGTGCATAAAGTTTTAATAAATAAATAAATTATCACGTGTTTCTTTGACGTCCCTACAATCACGGCAAATAATAAAAAATAAGATTAAATATCGAAGCGACTGCAAACTTTGAAGACCCACCGCCGCGTTTACCCCTGAAGTTAGTGAAACTAAACGACAGTATGATTTATCGAAACTTGCACGCAATACTTGCAAGACTTGAAATTTTCTAGCATCGATTGGATTGTGGAGTGTGCGGAGACCGTAGAGTACCAGAGAAAAAGCGAGCTGCTAACGCCCTAATGTGAAAGCGGCCTAACATAGGCTATGGCTAATAGGAGTGACCAGGAATCCGATAGCTCGAAACTAGCCCCTCTTAATTAACAGACATGGACTTATTTGCGATTCCTGTACGTCACTGCAATGTGCAGTCTTTAAATGTCCACTGCTGGACATATGCCTGCCCCAACGACCGACACCGCGGTACCCACAACCAGCGGATTCCTGCGACCTTCACAAAAACCTATAGTGTCGAAAAATGTCATCGACTTTTACATCATTCAACAGATTTTCTCTTCCAAATAAATCATCACCAAGCCATCTTAAATGATAAGACAAGCACCTTATCAGAATGATTGACACATCTCATTGTGTTAACAAATTGTTACATTCATATCATTCTGTACAAACGCCTTTGTCTATTCTGTGAATGTATTATTTAGTAAATGATGTCTCTGAAGGATCACTCTGTTGTCTGTTTGGGATGAGCAGAAATGTAGCTTTAATCATTTCTTGATATGAAGGCTTTTCTTCTCAAGTAAAATACCCACTCATTTAGAATAGAATAGAAAAAGTATATTTGCATAGATTAAAGGTACATTGGTGAATTGTTACATTCTACCGTAAATTGGCATTCAAAAATGTTTCTTGCTGAGTCTAGACTTTTTTTATCCACATGATACAATATGTTGTAATGGACATCAGTTTTGTCACTATGGACACAGTTCATAAATATAGTAATTCAATTACTTAATGAAACACAAATGAATTCTAGGCAAAGTATGATGTCATTACTCTTTTAACCCTTTCCCAATAAAGTATATTGAAATATCTTCCATAATATAAATTCACCGCCTTACTAATAAACGTTGTGTAACTATACAGGCGCTATACAACATTTATTAGTAAGGCGGATAGTATATTGAATAAACGTTTATAAAAAATCATTTGTAACTAAGTACTAATGTGTGTACAAAAATTCTGGCAAGTTTCACCACCTACCACAAATACCAGTTAATTTGTCTAGCAGATAATATCATACTGATGATAATTCTTACATTTCTTTATTTATCTGGTAGACCAGTGCCTTACCAGATACAGTGAAACAGTTAATTATCAATTATTTAATTAAATAAAAAGCTACAACTCACTTTATCAAGGTAGCCCTTGCCAGTTGGGTCGGACAGGTCCCATATCTTGCTGAGGACCACATCACTGAGCCGGGACTTCTTGAGGAAGCGAGCGGCATCCAGAGCTTGGATTGTACCAGCGCCATTGGTGTCCACCTGCAATGTTTTAAGTGTCACTTACAAAGTTTTCCATAAGTAGATTTACTGCAAATAGAAGTGGCTTGTTCTGTTATGTATGTGTTTAAGACATTCTATATGGAATGTCTCAAAGTAAAGCTGGTTAAAAACACCAATAGTTACTGAATTTTGTCACATGACTTATTTGTATGAAATAGTGTTCACAATTCTTATGACTGCTATGCTAATAATTTCTATAATTTTCAAGAGCTGAATTAATTTTCTGAATTTCTACAATTCATGGACATTCCTAGGATTAGTCTCATTAGCATAAAAGGATATGCTAAGTACATACAACTTGCTACCATATTCATCATAAATCTAAGATGTGTGAATGGTTTACTTGCACAACAAGATGGCAATATGCCAGAACACTGCAAGTATTTCATGTACTGGTACCCCATAAACCTTTCTCATTTAAGTTTCAACTGACTGTTATTACTAGCACAGGATGACAGGCTTCCAATCCAATAGGGAATATGCATGTATTTTTTTAATATTTTTATTCGATAGTTTACATCGTCAAATAATAGTTAAAAAAAATTCGACGGCAAAAAAGCAATTTAAAGTACATAAAAAAATGTTTAAAAATATCCACCCGATCCGGGCTATTTAAACGCCCTCCATTTGGCGCGCTTGGTGTGGTGACGTCACAAACCGTGAAAACAGACAAGCAACTGTCAGGTCAACGACAAACGCTCCTTTTTGTAGGAGCGTTTGACGTTGACTTGACACTTGTTGATTGACTTGACATTGACATTTTGATTGTTGTCCCAGATTGTTACGTCACATCCGCTCTTAGCTTTTCAAGTATTTGAATTACCTACAGTTTTTTGGGACTTTTAAAAACTTAATTTTTCGCTCAAAAATAAATTTTATAAAAAAATATTGATGGAGGCATAATTCTGAAGTAATATAGATTATAAAAAAAAATATTTGACCCATATTTGAATCACATGCATATTCCCTATTGTGTCCAGCAGACCGAACTATATTTTACTGCATAAAAAAACTACTGAAAAGTAGACACAAAAAATTGTGATTTTCTGAGGCCTAATGGATATAAAATAGACATAATGTTAATATACAGGTACAAGCAAAAATATGTATACACTCCGCAAAATTCAATAGCAATTTTCTCGTTGAATAACTATTACAACTTTGAGATGATACCTATATCATAATAACCGGGGTTCCAAAATACGTAATAACATAAAATTACAATCAAAATCAATTTTAAAATTGTTTAAGTACATACATATTAGTGATTGTGACTGTACTATACTTTTTAATAGTAAGTAACATATTATTATCTGGAAAAATTTAGAAAATGAAAAGTCTAGCAATTTCGTTAATTAGGCAGCTCAAAAGTAATGAAATGTAGGCAAAGTATAAGCAGAATTATTGAATGCCAGTACACTAATGTTGATGTAAGTAAATCTACCCATAATATTTTAATTACATAATAATATTAAGTATTTAGTTTAAGAAAATAGCACTGAGCACTATTAGTATAGATAGACTATCTCTGTGAAGACCACAAACAGTTTTACATTATTGTAAGTTTCTATAATTTTTGTTTCAAGTAAATTATCTACATTTGAGGATACTTTTTTTACTGCGTATAGCTGTATTTTTACAGTGTAAAGATGTATGTTTGCAGTGTTAAGATGTATTGTTACAGTGTAAAGCTGTATTTTAACAGTGTAAAGATATGTTTTTACTGGTTAAGAAATCAGATGTATTTCTTATTAACATGACTCTTCCAGAGAAAACAAGCAATGAAAAACTATTACATGCAAGAGAGTATCATTAAGCCAACATAGGTATGTCATGCATGAACATACATTGAGATGACTTGAATGAATGTAGGATATAGCATGGGAAATAAACTGGCAATCAAAATGATTATCATTTATTTATTTCTGGTTATCATTTTCAGAGGTAGACAAGACATTATATGAATGCTCACATCTTCACATTCATACATTACTAAACCATATATACCATGTTTTTTACATAGAACAAAAAAATCTTTCCAATATGCATTCTTTTCATTCAAGTAAAAAAGAGCTTTAAAAAATGTATTAACAATCAGGGCTAAATATTGATTGCAATTAAACTGAACTGTAATGTAATTGTGGTCTTTACTCTGTGTGGAATAAGAGTTACTTTTCATTACTTACTTTTTATTTGTCCCATTAGACATTGGCCTAGAACTTCACTTTACTGGGCAGTTTTAATTGAAAAGAATACGCAAATGACGCTAGCTAAGTGTTAATGTTCGCAATCAACCCATAATTGTATCGGAACATAGTAATTTAGTTAATTATTTTAAATTAACAAGTAAGTATTAGAAGAAGTGTAAAGTCCTCACCTGATGATAATAGGCTTCGTATATAGCGCTGTGGGTCCCTGCCACCTGCAACCGTTCAAGCCCCATTTTCAGAACGTATAAAACTCACTACAAATATTACTTTACGAACTTATTTTGAACGGCTATGGGTGTGACATTTCAATACTCTTCACGACATTTCAACGTTCGTAGTGAAACGGATACGATTACGTGGTCTTTTAACACGTTAAGTGTAATTAAATAACATGAAACACCACTTAGAAACTCTGCACTGTAAATTAAAACAAACTATTTGATTTAATTATACGGCTAAACTATTGAAATTCTAATAATTTTTGAGTAGCGTAATCCGTTCACAGTACACTCAACTTTGTCGTCAATTAATTCAATGTTTTCACGTTCGATACTAAAGTCGCACTGCACCAAACTGTAGATACATTAATAAATTGTACTATAAACAGCAAATTTACATGGTTTTACTATAAGAACTATTTAAATCTCAAATAATTCTACCTGAGTAGGAGAAGGCAAGGCAGCCATTTTTTACATCTCCTCGTCGACCAATCAATAAGCGGCCATAGACTAAAGAATCTTTGACACACAGACTAAGCTTTGACATAAGTGCTGCCGGTGCTGCGAGTGTTGGGAAATATAAAAGTAAATCTATTTGCCGATATTATAGTCGAGTCAAGTAATATTTTTATTCGATTTACATAAAATTAAACAAAACCCAAATGTATAAGTCGTGTATTTATAAAAATAGGGCAACACATTTCACAACTTAGAAACTAAAATTACTTTATTACTCCCGCTGCTTTAAGATTTCAACGAAACTCTGTAAACGTTTTAAGCCACGCTTGTTTATTTCAAAACAAGAAAGTGTATTTAACGACCTCAGCCACTTTTTCACGTTTACATGTTGTTCCAGCAGTGGGACCAATATTTCAACGGAGCTTACTGTAGTTCCACAACACACATCACATAATCGCATCTGCAAAAAAAAAATGCAAATGTATGTATATGGGTATGTGCGTAGTTTACAATTACATAATTTACTATAAAAACCGAAATTATCTCACTCACCTTATCACCTGTTAGCCACTTTTGATTACTTAATTTCAATTCTAAATGATCCAATGAAGAATACCAATGATTAATCCTTACGTCGTTGTCCGGCCATTGACCAGCAAAAAAATTGCTCTGAAAAGTAATGAAACTACACTAACAACAAACTACGAACAAACGATTTCATAATGGAACTAAATATTTACTAAAAAATGGGCCTCACTGGTATAGATCCTTCAAAAATTCAAAATTTATCAAGTGAATCGAACAGCCACCAACAATTTCAAGCCTATTTGCTTTATGGAAGCTCAATGGAATTAATACAGTGCCACAAGGATCTTTGGGCGCCTGAATGACATTGACAGAGGGGTGTTACAATTTGTGAAATTGACAAAACACGCACCAAAAAAACCTTGTAGCGTTGCCCTTTCAACATAACAGATTATCATTTTCTTACAAACAAAGCGCTATCAATTGGAAACAGAACGCCGGAATCAAAATACAGCCACTCGTCAATCTTTGTTCTAAGCATAATTTCTTCAGGGTACAACTCTGTTTGTTTGCTATTTCTGCAGAAATACAAAGCTATAGCGTGGCTGTCGCAAATAACGTTCCCGTTTACTGACAGCGCTGGGACTTTCTGGAGGGGGTTTATCTGGAATTACCAAAAAATATATTATTTTTAACAACGACATCCACACTTGTTGCTGATTAACCGTGTGTTTGCACTTGGTTTGAAACATGTTTAAATTTCTAGTTTCTGTCAAAAATTGTATGGAACATTGACAGATAATAGGGATTTCAACATGTTTTGTCGTGAATGTTTCACCAGTGCAAACGCACGGTTTGCAGACCATTTACCTGATCACATAGCGGACCAAAGTAATTTCATTTTTGCTTAGGTGGAATAATAAGCCCGTCGCTTTAATCCTAACCTACTTTATACATATTATACTAGCTGCCGCCAGCGGCTTCGCCCGCGTGTAATCTTTATAAATTATAGCCTATGTTACTCAGGGTGAATGTAGCTTTCTAATGGTGAAATAATTTTTGAAATCGGCGCAGTAGTTTTTGAGTTTATTCATTACAAACATACACACAAAAACACAAATCTTTCCTCTTTATAATATTATTAGTGTAGAATATATAAGTTACTAGCTGTGCCCCGCGGTTTCACCCGCGTAAGTCTCGATCCCGTGGGAATATCGGGATAAAAAGTATCCTATGTGTTAATCCAGGTTATAAACTATCTGTTTGCCAAATTACATCCAAATCCATTCAGCCGTTTTTGCGTGATTGAGTAACAAACATCCAAACACACAAACTTTCACATTTATAATATTAGTAGGATTAGTAGGATGTGTATGTGTGTATTGTATTTATATTAAGTACATTTTATATAGGTACATAGGTACCTAGGTACATTATATTGTTTGTTTATTTGTTTGTTACGCTTTCAGACCATGATCTGGAACAGGACATAGGAAACTTTTATCCCAATATTCCCACGGGATCAAGACTTACGCAGTTACGCGGGTGAAAGCGTGTGGCGCAGCTAGTGTAAGTACAAAATAAACTTCATTACGTAGGTACCTACCGTTTTATAAAATTCGGTTCGGTTTTCCGCCTTGAATAGATCGATGCTATGGAACTCCAGATCGATGTTTAATAGAGATGCTATCATCATAGCGAACCTCACTGGTGGTGATGCTTCATCTCCGTAGAGCACCGGTTTCTGCGTTACCGACAGGTTTCTAATGAATTGAAAATCATTAATCCTTACTTCCTTACTAATATTATAAATTCGAAAGTAACTCTGTCTGTCTGTCTGTCGGTCTGTATGTTACCTTTTCACGCCTAAACCACTGAACGGATTTCGATAAAATTTGGCAAGGAGATAGATGGCATCCCGGGGAAGGACATACGCTACTTTTTACCCGACTACCCTAGAAGGAGGGTAATGTTTTTCGAGAGTATGTATGTATGTATGTATGTATGTATGTCTGTTTCTTTGGCAGACGCTTTGCTAAACGGCTTGACGGATTTTAATATACAAGGTGTCGTTAGGTTCGTCTTAATTGTGGGAGTGACATAGGCTATAGCTTTTTTTAAATTTCATCTGCAAAAAAAAAAAAACGAGGGGAAGGTTTTATTAAAAAAAAAAATACATTATTGGTATCAAATAAAAGCTAGTAATGAGTTAATTCCAAATATATAAATTAATAAAACTAAAAAGCTTGAAATAAAACAAATTATTTAAAAAAACAAAAAACCCGCCTGCAAAAACGCATAATTAAAAGATAAAAACAAGCATTATAACCTGTAGAATTGTGGTATTACAGGCAGGGAACAAACCAATAACCTGAAATATGGTGTAACTTTTGTTTGTTCCCCGCCTGTAATACCACAATTCTACAGATTAGAATGCTTGTTTTTCTCTTTTAAGTTATGCATTTTTGCAGGCGGGTTATTTGTTTTTTAAATAATTTGTTTTATTATCGACATACAAGCGGCGAAGCCGCGGGCGGAAGTTAGTTGAAATATAAATCATGGTTGCCGGGAATCTCAAGAGTACCGTTGGAAAGGTCTAGCCCAATTTCCGGATCTATCACAGATAATACCTACAACCTTATTTTGAGAATGAGCAGCAGAAACGTAAAACGGAATACTTACTTATTTGTAATGCACCCATTTGTGCTTGAAAAAGTTAGTTACCTTCATAAATAAAAACAGAGTTACATTACCTCATATTACGCTTGTCAGAACGACACAAAATTTGAAAATGTTTTAAACAAGAGTTGCCCCGAAAAAAGGCCATTTTCACAGATATTTTATTAACCACCAAGTCACAAACTAAACTCCCGTTCTGCGAGAAACACAAAAAGTTATGGCGAGAGCAAGTCGTGTAATTTTTTTTAAATAACACTTGTAAATTAATACAGGTCGATAACGCACACAGATCAAATTCAAGATCCTGTTACTTCTTCCATTATGCATGTTGAGGCCGCTTGTTATTGTCTCAAGTTCAAATAATGGAATGTTACGTAAAATGTATAATATGTATACTCTTAGATAGTTGTTATGTTATTTAGAAAACTGAAAATCTTTAAACGCGACTTACTCAACCAAATCAACCAATAATAAGTAGGTAAGTAGACACTGGATTATTGGGTTGAGTAACTAGCGTTTTCATATGCATAATTTGGAGTAGGTAGGCAAGAGGTACCTTCCAAAAAACAAATACAGCGCAAGAATGTCTGGAACTCATAAAAACCTTCTTTTAAAATTATGATATTTTACAAAACTACTGGCAGTTTTATCATTTTACTTGCTAGACAGTTCCTTGAAAAACATAGGTATTGCCGTCAAATCAAGGAACAATATATTCCCAAGAATGAAATGAGACAAATAGTAATATTTTTAACAAAATACAATTATTCAAAATCCTTAGTTTTCTATAAGAATCTCATTTCATGGGGAGTTCAGCAAGTAAAATTTCAGAAAAAGGACTAAAGTAAGTATTTCCTCTTTCAATTTTTTAATCTGAGTTTTGATGATGTGTCAAGTATCGATCTGAATACTGGGCTTTACACGGATTCTAAAAATAATATAACCATGATCCTGATTGGTAGAATTACATAACATCACGCCTGATCGCCGAAGGGTTGGGCAGAGGTGACCTATAGTACACTAGTACACCCATTAAAATAATACGGGGCGATCGAGCCTATTGCCATCAACCGGACACTAAGAAGAAACTAGAGAATACTAGATTTACTTGGACCACCGATTGGGGAACCTATCCAAACTATATTTACTATGTTCTACTAAAGTACCTACGTACTTTCGAAATCTCTCTCTTAAGAGGACATTCTGAATTTCTGATGACAAAAGAATCGATGAAAAACAATTTATGCCAATTGCCAATCTTCTAATCTGATCGAACTGGCCACCCTATCCCTCTTCCTTCCCCACAATTCCGTCTTTTGCTAGTGGCCAGTCCTTTCGGTACAAGTTTCAATCTTCTTCTACATGC
The DNA here is from genome assembly GCA_947363905.1 of Lithophane semibrunnea. Classification (NCBI taxonomy): domain Eukaryota; kingdom Metazoa; phylum Arthropoda; class Insecta; order Lepidoptera; family Noctuidae; genus Lithophane; species Lithophane semibrunnea. Next base: position 16,215,205 of record OX376205.1, read on the forward strand.
ATTTATCCTTCAAATAAAACACAGGCACTGCACGTTATGGAAAACTGACAGAAGTCCCGCCTGCCGGGCGGTCATGATGGCGTTAGATTCCATGAACCTCAGCATCACGGAGGTGGACATAAACATGGACAAGGGTGAACATAGAACGAAGGAGATGATCACCGTAAGGAACATTATCTATTAGCTTTGTACAAGTTTTCATTCCATGTAAATTTAGGTCAAATGTTTGAAATTTTTGCGATTTACTGATCTGATTTGCAATAATGTATGTACCTATCGGCAAAGTGCCATTACTTATAGGTTTCTCATACATGCCTAAGTCATAATAATTATTCAATTTGTTGACTTTGCGTAAGATGGCAATCAATTTTTAGCGACATTTATTTTTATTTTTGCAGCTAAATCCGTTACAAACTTTACCAGTTTTGAAGGACCGTGAACTTGTGATATGTGATAGGTATCTAATGCATTTTTATTACTTTTAACTTTTTTAGTCATCATTGTTTTCGACAGGAGGAGCTCGTAGCTAAGTAATAACAGCCGCACGGGTTGCTACGCTTGCCTGGGTTGGCCTGTGGACAATCTTTACATACTAATACGCCTCCGTACCTCGGAAAGCACGTTAAGCCGTTGGGGCCGGCTGTCATTCGTGGATCTATGACAGTCGTTACGGGTCTTCAGAAGCCTGAACCTCTGGCAAGCAGTTTTACTAAGGGGTATCGTATCGCCCAGTTACTGGTTTGTGGAGGTCAGATAGACAGTGGCTCCATGTAAAATATTGGTATTCAGCTGCATCCGGTTAGACTATAAGTCGACCCCAACATAGTTGGGAAAAGGCTAGGCAGATTTTGATTAAATTGTTTTCAGCAGATCCTATAAAATGAATACACCTAAACATGGATAGATGTCTACTTGTTATTTTAGTTTTATTCAATTTATTTTAAATGACTGCTCTCCGTTTTTCATTTTGCTTACAGTCATGCAATTTGTACGTACTTGGCTGGTCGGTACTGCGACTCCGGCCGTTTGTTGCCGAAAGATCCTGGAGGCCGTTCTATAGTGGACCAACATATGCATTACAACAGTTCAACTATTTATCCACGGTTCCGCGCAATTGCTGTTAGTTTAGTTTTTTTCAATTAACTCGTAACCAACAAGATTTTTACCCAACTGCGGCGAAGCCAAAAAAGGAGGGTTATGTGTTTGACCTGTATGTATGTATGTATGTCCGTATTGTCCGTCTCTATGTTCCGTCGTCGTAACTACTAAACGGCTGAACCGATTTTGATGAATGATAATTATGTCCTTAGATTCACCTTTATGGCGCGAGTGTGAATGGGTAGTTCAGATTCAGATCGGAGATAGAATTAAATTTTTACTTTAATTTCTGATTTCAGGATCCAATCCTATATAAGCAATGTAATTTTATAATGCCACAACAAATAGTTGAAATTGAATGCGCCTACAATGATCTGGAGAACATGTTATCTGGACGAAGTTGGTTTGGTGGCAGTTGGTCAACTCTGAGCGACATTGTATTTGCTTCTACAGTTAGTACGCTCAACATTCTGGTCCCTGTTGATAGTAACAAGTGAGTAAAATGGAATAAGTATGTAGGTTTTATCCAATAAAGTAAAGACATAATTGGTTCAAAATTATGATATGTAATTTTTCAGATATCCACGACTTTCGAACTGGCTTTATCGTATGTCAGAAGAACTGTATTTCATAACTGCTAATAGAAAAGGACTAAGCGAGTTCTCGAGAAGAATAGGCGAGTTAGCACTAATACAACAGTCACAATAGTTTTAAATCAAGAACATTTTTTTTTACAAAAAATGTGTTTGTCAACATTAGATCGGGGCTCTGTTCTTGATGATAAAGAGTTCAAGTGTCCAAGGAGTTCTCTTTCACGACGGGTTGGACTGCAATTGAAGTCCTGTCCTGATGTAAAACCCACGCACCCAGACAAGAGTTGATGAAAGTCGAAGACGCAGAAACACTAAGGGGCTGTCTAATTCACCGCTTGCTGAACAAATACAGGTAAAATATCAACAGACAAAAAAGGTGATACAATTAGGTACTGTTAGTTATCCGTTTTTAACGTTTTAGTATGATCTTCTTTCAACGGCAATAAAATTTGTAAGTAAAAAGTATAAATTTGTAACGAGGTAGTTGTTTGTTTTATATAAATAAAAATTTGAGGAAGGTTATTCCTAAATATTGTGTATTTTTTAATGCTTATTGGAAATAAATAAGTGTTAAGCCACAAAGCTTTTTATTGTAGATTTATAATGTGATTTTTTTAGTTACCTACTACTTTTTACTATATAAAGTATTTTTTATATGCTGAAACTATTGTAACTAATAATAAAGATAATAAAGATTTATTATTTTTTACTATATACTACTATAATATAATGTTCAACTAGGACTAGATTACATGACAAAAATACATAAAGCACAAGCATAAAGGCATACTCTAGTTAGTGAGTGCCGTACTGCTCTCCTAGATAGGTTACACCAAATCGATTAAAGCTTGATTAATTGATGGTGCATACTACTTTACTTCGGAAATGGATGTTCACTAAGAATAAGAATAATTTATTAATTAAATTTAATAAATTATTCTTATTTTTATTGAGAATTCACTGAGAATGGATAAACTTTTATCAAATTAGTTTCATAGTAGTTTTTTTGCCAGTTAACTAAAACTATTAACAAACAACATGGTGTCCAAAAACATTACCCTCCTTCTGGGGCAGTCAGGTAAAAATTAGTGTGAATTTACTTCACTACTAAACTTGTCCTGTCAGGCCGTGGTTGTACGTTACATACGTTTACACTGGCGAAACATTTACGACAAGACATGTTGAAATCTCTATTTTCTGTCAATGTTCCATACAATTTTTGACAGGAACTATTCAACATTGTGTTGACCCGTGCAAACGCACAGATAATACAGTCTGTGGCAATGGCAAGGAACATACTCCGAAATGAAATGAAATTGTTTATTCTGTAAATAGGATCACATTAACACGTCATAAAAAAAATTGTAAAAATAAGCTAGATGAGGTCGATATTTCCTAGCTGAGAAGAAAGGCCGAAACAAACAGACTACGGAAACAAACTCTAGCTAGGGAGGTCTGTGGCAGGTCAGTAGTCAGTCAGTGCCACAGACTACATAGAGATAATATGGTCCATAATAATAAATAGTTGTCTGTGGTCAGTGCTGTGATGCTGTCATGTCATGCATGTCATGCGTGTCTGTCAGTCAGTCATTATTGTAATTTTGTCGAGCTATTCAAGATTTAAAACATTCTATTTGTTGAGGTTGTTGAGGAGGGATGAATGAGTGAGGAGTGCCCGGTGCAATTCAATATGTAGATTATCAAACATTGCCGACCATTGTTCACGCGGAGTTCACAGGGAAAACGTAAAAAGTTCAACGCGGATTCTCACGGAATGCGAAGAAAGTCGACGTGAAAGGTTTGTGCTGTGTTATGAATGGTGTCGATCTGAGGCTGGTGCCGTCATCTTGTCACTTGTGTCGTGCTAACACACAATAAACTGGTATTACGTTACGCTAACGTAACTCCGTGTTTATTCTGTGTGTTATATTTAGTTGACATTAATTTGGAAAGTCCGGAGGATACTTTCTACCGTCGCGCACCAGTGATGGCCGGGTTCCAGGCGAGTGATACAATGCCCAAGTTTGGACACGTGACGGACTTGCGCGAGCAGTGGCTCGTGCGCGCTGACGGAGCGCTGGCGCACCGCTTGCAGGACCGCGAGATATCGTCACACCTCTGCGAAAATAGATATCGCAACCAGCAGATCCGCGAGGACTTTCCCATAGCGCTGAACGAACAGCGCGACATCGAGCACGAGGTGCACCTGCACGAGCTCACGCGCCGCCGACAGGCTGACATTGACGCGGAGATCGCCAGAGAGATGGCCGAGATCAACCTACGCAGGCAACGTCGCCAGCGAGGCACTGACATGCTGCAACAACCCAGTTCATCCCGCGCCGCGCCCCCGGCACTCCCGCCTGTCGCTACTGTTCCAAATGAGGATCTCAATCCTGAAGAGCTAGGTCTTTCTCCTACTGAACTTGAAGATATGAGAAGACGATTGGAACAAGAAGAAAAAGATGCGAGACTAGCTAGAGAACTGAGTCATGAGGACAACAACCAGGATACCTTGCTGGCTGATATGAGATGTGCTGTTGAAGCTCAAGATGGTGAACTGGCAAGATTGTTGCAGGAGAGAGAATATAAGAAACTACAAAGAGCCAAGGAGAAGGCCAGGCAGAAGGCCCTACTAAAAAAACAGCAAAGAATGGCAGCCCAACAACAACCACCGCAGTTAGAAAGTGAACCTCCCACTCCGCAGGCAACATTATGTGATGCTTACAGTAATCCTCGAGATATGATCCGTGAGAACCGACTCAGACTGTGCAAATCTGTTGACTCTGATTTGCATTATGTTGAACCTTTTGAAAAAGAATCCATTCAATCCAAAGCCAGTGCCTTGCAGTCCTTGGAGATGTCAAACCAGTATTATGCTCAACAATCTGAAGCTGGAACTTCAGGCAGCAATTTATCTCATGCTCACTCAAGATCCTTTGATGATAAAAGGGTACCAAACAATCACAGTTCCATGCAACACCGACAGCCTCCTCCTCCACCAACAACTACCAAGAAGCCTCGTTTCCCAGACCCAGTGAGCATCAGACCAGCATCACACTACCCTGCAGACCACTTGGTGCCTGACAGCATCCCTCCGCCTAACATGCCTCATAGCTACAGTGAAAACAACAATTTGTACAGTTGTACATACCCGCCTGATGTGAGCCCTCCGCACATGGGGCAGGATAGACATGACTCCAGTAAGAGACTGTCAGTAATATCTGATATAACTGCTGAAGGTCTGGCTAAGAAGAAGAGCAAGCAAGCTGATATTAACAAGAAAAGAAAGGGATGCAAAATACAGTGAAAGAGTTTGGCAAGTGTTTTTGTGAGAAACAAATGTTTGGCCTGTCAAAGATGAGTGATTTAATTGATCTGTTTTAAGCTAAGCTGCAGGGTGGTGATGAGTGAAGTGATCTGAGTGGTAGCTAGCTTCTATGTGTTCACATTATAAGGGGTTATTGTGTATAATCCAAGTGATGAATGTAAACAGCAAGTTTCAAGATATTTTTCCAAGGATTTTTAAGATTTTTTACTATAGAGTATAGAGTAAGGCAAGGAGTTTTTTATGAAGAATTTTTGATATTGTTTTCTTAGAATTAATGATTATTTATTCTTTTACTCTAAACTCTGCAATATCATTCTGGTATAAGTCAAGCTAATGGAAAGTCATTACCTATCTCAGTACTTTAGTCATTACTAGGTACTCACATAATCAAGTAGCCTTCCTCCTGCTTGCTGATGTACTGTATGCAAGTGTTGTGATAATACTAATTGTACTGCCCTGCTCTCAAGATAAACTTATTGTGAAGGTCTATGCAGTCATCATTCCAAACTATGAACATCTAAAAGAGTAACATCCAACTGATAATAATATTGCAATGCTTGGTTTTCAAAACTGCTTCAATTTTTGACATCAGTACATACAAGTTTTTATTGATCTAGGTCATTCTAGGTCCATGTTTTCCAGACAAGTAAATCTTGAAAACTAAATTCTGCTTAGTTATAAATTAAGATCAAATTGGTACAGGCCCATGAATCACTTGTTACGATACCAATAAGGTGAATCACTGTACTTAATATGGATGATATTGCAGAGCACATGCAGAAAGTACCTGCAGAAACCAATGAGCCATTTTAAGGTTAGGTCAGTGTGTGCCTTTGTCTAGATATAAGTTAATATGTTCATAGAAACATTCCATTTTATTTTATTATTTGCTATTATGACCAACATAAATATAGGATACCATTGTGGACACAGATCGGTGGTCTACCACTTTTAACCTTATTGCTTAGGGCATAAGGGTGAAAAGTGGTCTAACGCAGCGTCCGCGTTTGAAGTACATATTGTTTATACAGGTCAGCAGCTGCTGTCTCTCTATGATAAATTGATGTTGATAATAATAAGAATAATACGAAAAAAAAAAAGACTTTAAAGTAGGTACCTATGTAAAAAATACGTCGATAACTTACGCGGTTAACGCGCTTATTATTAGATATTTAGCTAGGTACCTACATTGTGCTCAAAATGTCTCATGACATCATTATAGATTGGAAAACTATAGAAAAATTAATGTAATTTTTTATTAAAATGTTTTTAAGGTTTTTAACAAGAATAAATATTACATATTAGAAGTCTAAAAAGTTTTATAATGAAAGTAGTATCGTGATGACTTCCGTTATTTTGGCGAAAATTACCTCAATTTTGTACTTAATTTCTGCTAAATTTTAAGACTGATTTTAAAATGACCATTTATTACGATAATAGTTTTGGTGCCCATTTGGTGCTTCATGAAGAATTTATTTCACAAATTATTCATATTATTTTAATTTTCTCATAAATATTTTTGTTATTAAGATAAGAGATTATTTGCATATGCAAAAGTGTGTTAGAAAATATAATAAGTACTTGATTGCTTTCATGGTAACTTTCTCTAGCGTAAAATGACTATTCAAAGCATGTTGCGACTGCGAGTGACATCACATTATAATACAGGTCATTCACACAATGGTGATGAATGTATGTACAATGCTTGATTATAGTGTTGGTATTTCATCCATCTGACTATTAAGTATTTCTTTCTGGATTATCTTATTTACTTACTTACTTGTTATGTTAAGTATAGCATTCCATCCAAGTATGTTTCGTGGAATCTCTTATTGCAATCAAATACCTACCTACTGTGAAATATTTCAGTACAGTCACATTAAAAGTATGTTCGTAGATAGTAGGTACAAGTTATTCAAAAGTGATTATCGTCTAAAGAATCGAGTGGTGTTTTTAAATATTTACAAATATAAGTACATAATTCCATTGAAAGTTATTGGTGCCGATTCTCTTGTCACAAATTCTCCAAACTAAACTAAAAATCACTAAAATTTAGTTTATTCCTGTCAAACGACGATTTCCTATTCTGAAAATAGACTAAAGTGACACAACTTAACTATAATTTAGTTTGACAGCACTAAGATGGCACTGAGTTTTAATTTAGTGAAAATGCTATTCTGAATTTGACGTTTTAACCAAAATTTTTGTTCTATATCTAAAATCCTCTAACTAACTCTGACTATTCTTAATCACGATTAAAAATGTGTGGAATAAAATTAGATGTCATGAACTAAAATTCAAACCAACACCTCGAATTTAGTTGCAAAACGGTACTGTATCTTTTTTTTATTTTCTTTTGCTTATATCTCGAAAACGGTGTGTCCTATCGCAAAAATAATGAAAATTTTGACCCCTTTGAAACCCGCAAACCCGTAATACTTAACATGATGGTAAATTATTTTTTTTGTTTTCTTCCAAAAAACGAAAATTTCCATATAAAAATACGTCGAGACGGCCAAATTGCGCGACTCCCCGGCTCAAAAAAAATCACGTGGTAGGCAAACAAGTAGGTACCAAGAGGAGTCGCGATTGTCAAATTCAATTTTTAGTTCTGTCAAAATAATTTTTAAATTTAGAGATTTTTGTTGGCAGAATAGCTCTAAGATTCTCATAGTAAAAACTGTAAAAAGTAAGGAATTTTAGTGATAGTTTAGTTCGGTGTACAAGAGAATCGGCACCATTGTTGATGATCGCTTTTCAGCAATGCGTGCCTATCGCTGACGACGTCCATGTTTAAGATATTTGTAAGAATATACTTACTTATAAACGTTAATTTATCATAACTTTATAGGTAATACTGGTGTTTTATCAAAGAATATTTCATAATATACCTACTAGTACATCAATGTTTTAAAAACAAGCTCAACAATGGCAGCTGTTATACTAACTGCTTTCTCTAAAGATTCTCATTTATTTTGTAAAAAAAAATGTTTTGAAAGACGCAAATATTTACAAAATAATAACGTTTATAAGTAAAATAATAATTTAAATGTAAGAATAATTATGTACTTAAATAAGAGTAAGCTTTAATCGCAATGTATGGCCTTGATCGTGCCTTAGTGGAACTGAACCAAACTCAAATATTTATAATCTTTTTAATGTTAATTATAATGAGTCTAATAGTCTATGTCTTATAGACTAATGAATATCGTCGCAGTTAGAAGCGGCATTTATTCGTTGCTACTGAAAAGCGTGAGATTTGGGAAGTTTCGGCCACAACGGAATTCTGCATCCGCTCATTGCACTCAAAGCTAATTTGTAAGATTACAACTACCTAACGACTTTTTATCGTATAGTCAGACCAACAATTTGTTGGTCTGAGATCGTATATTGATGTAGGTAGTCCAGATGTTTAAATGCTTAATTTAAACATCTGGACTACCTACATCATTATACGAATCCTAATCCTACCTCGGGGCCTAGACAAAATCCCTTTTCTGTAAGCGTTAACGCCAACGGAAAGATCAAATTGTATGGAGTTGACAGCAGCAGTCACGTGACATCTCTAAAGCCAATGTCAACTCCATACAATTTGATCTTTCCGTTGGCGTTAACGCTTACAGAAAAGGGATTTTGTCTATAGGCGCTCATCTGATATACATATATCCACTGCAATTTTCATATAACAACCATGATTCAAAATGCAGGGCTGCAAGTAATAGACGTAGGAACTTGCGAGCTGTTATGATTTACCTACCCTTGCGCCATTTCCTAAAAATTGAAACTTTTAAACACTTGTGGATAACGACGCGTATTCTCTCAAAGATATTACTAATACATACGATATAACTATATTACAATACCGACAGATTACGATTAGAAATCCTAAACTTAAATTATTTTCACGAACGTTTCAAAGTAACAGCGAATAAATGCCTTCATCTGCAGATACGCAAAGCAGTATCTTGTGTTTAAGCGAATATTACATGTAACTGGGTCTAAAAAGACAAAAATGTAGGTATGTTAATTCATAATATTACAAAGCGAATTTTTTAAAGCCGTGATCTTGTTTCCACTGAAAACATCAGAAGGCCAATTCCCGTACCTACCTACCTAACTAAAAACTTTCAAAATCTAATAGAAATCTCATCTCAGCCACAATGTCAATAATTTTACAAAAAATTATGAAAATTAGTGTAAGTAAGTACCTACCTACTTACCTACTTAAAATTAGTTAATTAAGTATTTTCGACGCATTGAGACATATTAGAATGCGAACGTTCTTAAAAATCGCAACCGATTATAAATTAGCATACCTACTTACTTACATTTTATATATTAGTGGCACTTATTTGGATTTCAGTCAATGTATGTTTATGATAATTTTTTATCTGAATAAACTCGACCTCTGTTTCGTAACAGGATATGTGATGTTATTTCATGGCTAATCGACCCGTAGAGTCATTCGGGTCAAGAGCACGCACTTTATTTTCTATGGTCTTAAAGAACTATAAAAAACGAGATATCTGTGTTGATTGGTTATAGAATTGGTCGAGAATTTAATATATTTTCATTATTTAAGTAAATTTACGTTCTATACCAATTAGATTTTTTTCTACGTATGTTTAAAGTAACATGTTCCGAATGCGTACTCTTGCCCCGTGACGCGGGTAAAATTACGCAAGCATCAGGGTAAAATTACGCGTGCGGGGTAAACGTACGCATTTAAAGAAATCTAAATAGATAGTGAAATAAAATAAAGATTGGTGATAATCAACATTTATTAAACTTTTAGCTTCTTGGTCTTTGGTAAATGTAGGTTTAAAACGTCCCAAAGAGGTTGGCACGTGAGTAGACTTCAGCCTCTTTCGCAAAGCACCTTCACTAATACCTACTTCTAGTGCAGCACGTCTCTGACTTTTACCTTCTTGGATTAGTTTTTTTGCGATGTTTATTTGATCATCTGAGATCAGGGCTCGTTGTGGTGCTTTCCTTATATAGTTCCTCGACATTGTGATGTGTTCTGAAAGAATAAACAACTTTAAAATAACTTTGGATATTTTTATTTACATTGGGGTATAAGTACGCAACATGGGTAAAAATACGCGTGCGTACTTTTAACCTCGCACTCTTACCCCAAGCAGCAAAAATATTAAATGATCGATCACAATACACAAGTCAATTAATTTAAGAGAGTATGATATACTTATATAAATACTACGATAATCGAACTATAGAAATGTAATAAACTTACAGTCTCAGATCCATGCATGTAACTTCAACACACTTTTCCCCGGCGCAAATATTAAAGGATTTTGTTGCGGTTTACGTATTCGGCGACCTGTGGCGACAAGTACATATTTTGCGCGCGCGCAACACGTGGTTCCGATACGGCGTCTCGTCGGTCACTAAGTTCCGTGAACACAAACCTCAGTCCCCCCGCCCCTGTCGGAGATCGGGCTACTGCGAACTCTTGCCCGCTGCGAGCTCTTACCCCGAATGACTCTAATGGCGGTGGGCGGATGAGATGGTTGTTGCCAACGAATTTTATGTGCCTAAGTATCTGTCGAACGCATGGATGTGTCGCCTGCACGTTTTTACTTTTTATGAAACCCTTCAAGTGGTAGAGCCACAAACTTCCTGCGCGTAATATTGACATCAATTCTCGCAACCGGAGTAAGAAATAAATTCCTATTGTTTCCTCGAAAGTGCTAATTTCTTACATGCGAAAATATTGTTTGTTCCCAGATTTTGGGACAACCTACCAATGGTTAACAACCTACCAATCTCAATAACAAACAATCGTTTCTTATTATTCTACGAACACGTTCCCGTTCCATAATCAGATAATTCTACAATACTTATTCACAATAGAACATCCTCAGAAAATAATGTTTTCAATTTCATGTCGTTTCTATTCCGAGTGTGGTCACTCTGATGCATGGCAGCACACTCCGCGCATGCCCAAAACTAGCTACATAAAAGAATATTGAAATGCAATCTGACACAAATACGTACCTATACATTTTACATAATAGCTTATTTTATCGATCTATTGTAAAATATGTAGAACGCTTCATTGGGTTTTTTTTATTATTGAAACCAATAAAAAACTGCAGCGCGAGCACAATGATTACATTTATGGCTTCCGAAATTTCAACTTGTTCAAAAAGTCGCGTATAACCTACCTAGTTATACCTAATTTACCTGTTGCACTAGCTACCCTCTCAAACGCTTGTAAAAAGATTTTCCTAATGCTATTATTCCTTTGTGTTGTGTGATGCAACTGATGCAAGCGCAATCGCCAAGCAGAATTGCTGTGTTCCGATTTGGAGAGCATGGGTTCCATTGTTCCATCTAGGCAATGATGAATGTCCTTAGTGATCCATCTGCATCTGTTACCATCCACATTCGTAAACAAGAAACAAAAAAAAATCTATAGTGCTCAATAAGCTAATTGTCAAGTGCTGAAACCACCTACTTACCCCAATTTGGAGTAACTAGGTACGTAACAATAACTAGGTACCTAGGTGTCAATAATAGTCACCGAAATACATGCAGTTTTTGACTGCTAATCGCACTAAGCCAGGTGCACACTGGCGCGACGCGACAGTTTTCTTAGAAATTGTTTTGTTACGAGTCGCGTTGCGCCAGTCTGCACGGGGGTATGGGAAGGTGAGATGTGATGTGAGTGCTCCTAAGTGCTAGGTACTCACACGACACTCGAGAAGTCGAGACAATCTCCGAGACTAACTGTGTATTTCATAATAACTATAGGTAACGGCCAACGGCCCTCTAACTCTTCGAGAAAATTCTCTTATTAACCGACTTTTTCAAAATGGAGGAGGTTATATGTTCGATTTTATGCATTTTTTTTTTTGCGTTTGTTCATCTATGTTTTCGCCAATTGTGAACCGATTTAAAAAAATCTTTTTTATTTCGAAAGGGTATATTCCCGAGGTGGTCCCATATAAATCTTATTAACTTTGCTTGCGTAGTTTTTGAGTTAGCTTCAATAATTAAGTATTTTTCCCACTTAGTCTATGTAGACGATATAATTATTTTTCTCCGTCACTGTTATATTACATAGCAGGTAGTGGTATTCGAATTTGTGTGGGGTAGGTACCATAACTAAAAAGTGAAAAATAAAAACTTTACAAAAAAACAACCGACTTCTAAAAAAAAACACTTAAAAAGTGAAAAATAACTAATTTCGGAAGTCGGTGTCTTTGCTTTTCAATTTTCGTTTTTTGCCACCGACTTCATAAAAGGTTTTTTTGATTAGGTATATTACTTGATTATGTCATATTAGAGTCCGGAGAAAGTCTTTTTCTGACTTAGCTAAAATGAAATAAAACTGCCAACAATACGACCGTGTGTAAGTAAGTACTTTTTATATGGTAATGAGAAATCACAAGCTTAGTCATCATCTATTATGTATAATAGAGGAAGGATACTTGTTACTACCAAGAAAATAACTTTTTGCATATCTTAGCCTCAGACCAACATTGTTGGTCTGAGATCTTAGCGAGTCCGCATTTATGTAGGTATGTCTATGCATGAAAATCTTCCATGCAAATACGTGCTTCAAACTATATCAGAAGGTAGGTAGGTACAACAAGTTTTATAAACAAATGTGATCATAATTCCTGATGGTAAAATATTAATTTCTCATAGCCAACAATGTGCCGATCGGCCTTGGCAATACGCTATAACAGAGTATAGGTAGGTACCTACACCGTGTATGGAATAAATACATAATAATAAGTACACTGTAGGAGCACCTGCCGGCCAGTGACCTTGAGTCGGCCTCTAAATGCTCCGCTTCGGAAATGCACACACAACAGCTAGTCATTCTTGTAATGACGACTCGTTATCGGGCCCTTGACCTTACTGGGATTATTTTCGTACCTATTTAAACCTTGCTTAAAATATTATTGACGGCCAAATGGTTTACTACTTATAGTTAAGTATACCGTTTCTTTATAAAAAAAAAACAACCGACCTCCAAAAAAGTGAAAAATATCTTAATTTGGAAGTCGGTGTCTTTGCGTTTCAATTTTCGTTTTTTTGCCACCTACTTCCGAAATTAAAGTTATTTTTAGTTGTGGTAGGTACCAACCCCACACGAATTCGAATACCACTACCTACTACTTACTATGTAAATAACAGTGATGGAGTCGCATAGAATGTCGTCTATATATTATACTAAGTGGGAAAAATACGTAATATTGAAGCTAACTCAAAAACTACGCAAGCAAAGTAAATACAAATTATATGGGACCACCTCTGAAGCATGACCTACCAAACAAAAAAAATATCATCAAAATCGATTCATATTTGGCGGAGTAATCGCGTAACATACACACAAAAAAAATAGAACATACAAACGAATTGAGAACCTCCTCCTTTTTGAAGAAGTCGGTTAAAAATATAACCAACCTAACCTAACGTAGGCGCATAATTTTGTACTCGCGGCTTACCATAGATGTCGCTGTTGTATTCGCCAAAGCAAGACGTAGATCACGGTCTTCAAACCCTCAAAGCTGCGGATAGATTGTGTGAAGAAGAGATGGGATTGGGAAGGAAGGGCAGTATTAGTGATCCGTATATTATATTATGTATAACATAAAGCTTGTAAAAATACGGCAGTAACAGTATGTATATTTTAATACTTTGTTGAGTACAAAATAGAAAGACCCACTGCAAAATACAAAGACTTTAGGGAGGCCTTTGCCCCTTTGGACACAACCATAGAAATACTTTTAAAAAACAGGAAAAATGGCATGGGGGCGCCTGGTGTTGAGTCCGCGCGTCATGATCATCAAGTAAACGATGGTGAAAACCTCATCAAGAATCTGTTACGTGGTGCCGTGGTGGCACATTAATTAGCAACGAACCATTGATGGCGATGGAAGCCATCGAGTGTCGGCAAACATGCCCGCCACGCTGCAGTGCCTGGGCAGCCTTCGTCAATGCAGTTAGTCGATTGGTTTTTGCTAAAACGGCATCAAGTCTAATATTCAATAAATTATGAAGGTTTATAAAAGTTAACAAAATAAAGTAAATGGGTATATCGCCTTTTTTTAACTGAGTTGAACATATCGACGTCGTTGTTGACCGTACCTACAGGGGCCACGTGTTTACTGCAGAACTGCAGTAAATATTGCGGTCATGTGACAAATGCTTCCTCTTTAGGCTGGTTGCAACTTGTATGTATGTCAAGGTACTGACTAGACTTCTTCAAGACTCGTGGGCCATGGGCAGCACGGAGTTCTGAGTATGCAGAATGTTCATGAAAAGCTCTGGTGTGGACAGGACAACTCGCCTTACAATTTTACTGAACTTCTATAGCGGATGGAACAAGTCGTGTACTGAGGCATCATCATTCTCTTGCCTTTATTCCAATTTATTTGGGTTCGACGCAATCTATTACTATGCTATATGGGTCGACGCAACGTATTTTTCTTTCATACTTCTCCATTAGCCGTCATCTCGGTAGTCACCCCTCCTAGCACATATCATCTTCACACAGTCCATCTATCGTTTCTTCGTACCTACTCTTCTAACTATCAACATTCACACTGCAGGATACAAAATAAAAATCATATAAAAATTTTAAATTGACTATATTCATCATCACAATAAACAAATAAATATAAAAATATGACACAAGATGATCGTTTGTTGTGTCTTTAAACGGACATGTTATTGCCATACTTATAAACATTACTGATGGCGGGAAAAGTGCTATAAGCATGGAAAAGGGATGCTCGTAAAGATCATTACACTTCATTTAAATTTTAAGGGCCTACTAACACATTTCTGTGAATCGTATGAAAATACAACTGCTTAGAAAACTAAGCCACTGCGGAGAGTATTATTTTATCACATCAGTCCACATACTATGTTCATTAGTATTTTGACGAACGATTATAATTATAGACAATTTGGTTGATAATAGTTGTCCGTGCATTAGATCTTAATTAGTAAGCTATCCATAAATCTCCACCGACTAAATTGCCGGTCATCCAACATAAAACACACGCCACATGAAAGCAGTAAGTAAATCAGTGGTAAAATACAATAATGTTCCTATTTTGTAAACTGATGTGACTAAAATAGTCCTCGATTCCTGTAACTTACAAACGTTCTAAACGTAACAATAACTGTTTTCAATTGCTTGAACATTTTTCAATGGCAGGTACATTATTAAGCGTATCTATGTACAGTTTTAATAAGTATGTGAAGGAAGATGCATTCCCGCTTCCTCGCAGTGGCACGACAGGTATGCTGATTGTTGGGCAGGCAGAGTACTAAGTGACCGTGTCATTTGCGAGCAGGCGACCGCGACGGACACGCGAACCTCAACCAGTCCCCGGTGATTAACATTGCATTACAGATTATTTGCTACTTTACAACATTTCGCTGTAATAGGTACTGTAGAGAGTAATGTTGCTCGCGATTGTTGTCATGTTAAGTTCGATCAATGAATCGGTCAGCTTATTTTTTTTATTTAGTAATAAATATGAATGGGCTACCTTTTAAACACCACGTTATTATTCATAGAAAATTGCCAAGCCAAGCTTCGTATTAAAATATCCAATACATAGATTTTGTCTTCTAAATTGAATATCACAAACCATCTAGGTACATACATACGACTAAGTTAAATAATAGAAGTGATATGAGTTTGAGTATTTTTATAACTTAGAATCAATTCGTAGCGGTAAAAGGATAAAAACGAATGATCGAAATAGTAATTGATTGATTGATCAAACCATATTTTAGGGTATTAGTAATCAAAACATGCATTACAATTTCTGTGAAATGAAAACCGTAATTTATTTCATAATTACTAATTCATGAAGCATTAATTACAATATTCTTTACAGTTTTCTTAATAAACGTCTTTGTCACGAGCCAACAGAGTAACTTTACCAACGTAAATATAATTTACAATATCCATATTTATCTACTTTGGTCATTAACTTGGTGGCAGATGGTAAACAATTTGATACAGAACTAGTAGTGTCGTATGTTATTTCGCGAAGTTGGCGGCTTGCTTCTTTGCTTTAACTAATTCAACTAACTCCTTGTATCGCTTCATGCAGTCTTTTTTCGTGCGGTTCGGTATACAGTCGGCTATCTTGTCCCAGCGCTCCGGGGTGCTCACCGGGAACGTCTTGATGGCCTGTTCGAGCAGTTCTTGTTCAGTTTTCGTCCAAGCCTTGTCGTCTGGTTTGGCAACCTCCTCAGGTTTCGGCGTGGCTGTTCCATTCACTACTTTCACAGGGTTATCACTCTTGGATATTCCACTTTCATCAATGTGGTTATATCCTTTCTTCTTCTCCTTTTCAAACTGGTCAAATGCTTCTTCATTGGCAGCTTTCTTGAGACTGCTCTTTGAGAAATCTGCACTTTGCAAGTCTTTAGCTTTGTTCAAAACATCTTTTGCTATGAACCGTCTTTCATCAGTAAATGTACCGTGTTGATTTAAGAAGTTAGCAACCACTTCCCACCTCTGGTTGGTGCCTGCTGGGAATAAGTTGACAGCTTTAATGAGAAGTTGTGTCATCTCAACGCTCCACTCAATTGGCTGTTTAAGTGCAGATTCCTTTTTAGCCTTTTGCTCTTCTACTCTCTTGTTATCGAATATAGCTTTTCTCTCTTCTTCTAATTTGTCTTCAGTTTCTTTGACAGTTCTAATAAAAGCATCTCTGCCCTTGCTTTCTAGTTGTTTTACAAAATCTTGTATTTCTACAACTTTCAGCATTTCACAGATTTTTTCTACAGCAGCCATATGAAAGACGGTTTCATCTTCAGTGTTAGAGTAGTAATTGTTTGCTTTGCAGATGTCTCGCAGCGCTTTCTTCTCCTTGCGCAGGTTCTTCTTCTGCTGCTCGCGCTCCGCGCGCGCCACCTCGATGCGCGCGCGCTCTGCCTCGTCCGCCTTCTGCTTGGCAAGTTGAGCTTCTTTCACAAGACGTTCTTCTTCAGCTTTCTTTGCTTGTACTGCATCCTGGAATTGATATAGAAGAATTGAGTATGTGAATCAAATATGTATGTGTTTTACTTTTCGTTGATAATGACTATTTAAAAATTAATCATACATTTAAAAAAAAGGTTTATTAATAAAATGAGTAATTATAACTGCTACTAACAAACGTTTTTTTTATTCAGTATAGAAAACAACCAAACAATAGGATGTTAAATAATTCACTGTAGTTCTCAAACTATAAAAGTACTGGTTAGCAAATAGGAATACACTGCCTTCAAAATTAAAAACATAGCTCCTAGGAACCACACAAGAATTAAATATTATTTACTTGTATCACCAGCAATGCTAAATACAAGATAAGTTTCCCACCACTGCAATATATTGGACCAAGCTGATAAGTACATAAGCTTTCAAAAAAAAAATTCAAATACAGGCCAAATTATAAGAAATCCCCCCCATAATTTAGTAATTGGAAACAGTTGTGCATATTCATTGTATCTGGTTCATTGAAGAGTAGTCAGGAAACACCTCATTATTTTTAAAACATAATATAATTTTGATGTAGACTCTCCTATTACATGGGACTTAAACATAACTGGCAAAATGTTGGTGTACTATGGGTACACCTCTACCGAACCCTTCGGGAAACAAGGCATGATGTTATGTGTGTTAATTTAGATGTGTAAAAGGTTTTTGATATTTATTTCTGTAAATTTTTACACAAATCAATAATCATTTATCAGTATAGTGTCAGATATTAGTATGAGGCAGAGTATTTTAGGGTTGGTACTGATCCTAGACATCTACAATTTTAATTCAATGCCCTTTTTGTCACCACCACCCAGACTAATGATGTAGTGCTCAATGTACTGTCAAAGCAGTGTTAATCATTACTATTGTTTACCTGTCTGGCTCTTTTGGCAGCTAGTTTCTTATCCTTGTCCTCCTGCTTGAACCGCTGGATCCTGGGATCGCTGGCGTATGCCAGGTCCACCAAGCTCCGTATCCTGGCCATCTCTTCCTTCTTCAGCTTGGCCCGCGCAGCCTTATTCTGTTTCTCAATCCACCGCCGCTCCTCCCGGTCATTGCCCCTCTCCTTCTCCTCCTCGTCAAGATAAGAGAACTCACGCCACGACTCAAACTCATACCAAAAAGCATAAAACCTTTCAACCTGTTCCCGGGTACTATTCTCGTCACCTAATAAAGGCACATTTCTCTTCTCAGACCATCGTGCATTTGATTCAAAATGTTTAGTAAAAGATTTGTAGAAGCCATCCTTCTTGATATCGTTTTGTGAAGGTACAGTGTCGTCAATGGTGTGGTCTACCGAATCATAGGATCTGCGTTTGACTGGTGTGCCCAAGATCTCGTACGCCTTCGTGATGCACGTGAAGTAGTCGTCGTCGCTGCGGATCTCCTCGCCCTGCGCCTTGCGCTTGTCGGGGTGGTGCTTCAACACTTTCTGCCGGTAAGCACGTTTTATGTCGTCATCAGTGGCTTTGTAACGCAAGTTTTTCATACCTAGAACGGCATAGTGATCTTGCATCTTCCAATCTTTGGGATCCAAACTTCGCAAGTACTCGACGTCATCGTCGAAGATGACTTCTTCGGCCTTTTTATTTGACTTGAGCGTTTGGAACAATGCGTCGCCACCATGGCACTTTACGTTGTAATATCTAAGGAACGCCGCGCCAGCGCACTCCACTCTCCGCTTCACGAAAGGGCAGGGGATCGCCACCACCCTGCAACTCTCACCGGAATCCCCATCCGTCATTTTAAATACGTTTTATTTGTAAAATATGGACCAAGCACTAACATAACCTAAAAACAAGGTAAACACCTTGTAACTTAACTGGACTCTGCTACTTAGTTTTTGTAGTTACTTTATAACTAATACACTACAATAGACATTTAACTAAGTAATTACATTTATATATATTACACCAAACGTACATTTTACAAGTTAAAACGCGCCATGAAACCAAAGACGTCGTCCGACATTTGATGAATGAAAATTAGCGAAATGATCGAATGAATGTAAAAATTGAATAGTGATGTGACTGAATAGAATAATGTCATCAGTGTTGTTATTGATACGGCAATTACCGTAATATACGGTAATCCACGTTTATTTTTCAGAAAATACGGTATACGGCAGGTCTTTCAATACCGTATCAAAAAATACGGCAGTTGGCTGTAAGTGAAACGAAACGTTTTACTAGCGCAGCGAAACGTACCACTCCCGGGAAATCCCGACTCGCGACTAAAAACAGAGTTCATATCGCCGTATAGAGCCATCTCTTTCGCCTCAGTTAAAAATGAATGAGACAACATACTGAACTAAAGTAAATTGTGTTGTCTAGAGTCTGGCTAACGAAAGTTGATCATGAAACACGCGCGCATAGCATAATAAAAAAGTCTTCTAGAATGCTTGGTTTCGTTTTAAGACATTTTAAACAGTTTAGGTGTCCTAAAACTAAAATTATGCTTTACAATAGTCTGATTCGAAGCCTTTTGGAGTATTGTAGTGTGATCTGGCGACCGCACTATGCTACACATTCGTTGCGTCTGGAGAGAATCCAAAAACGCTTTCTGTGGCACCTGGCATTTACTAGCGGAATAGCAAAAAAAAAGCGTTCATATACCAAGCGGTTGAAATATTGTAAAATGATTTCGTTGGAAAAGCGCCGGCGCCTAACCGTGCGTTTGCACTGGCGAAACATTTGCGACAAAACATGTTGAAATCTCTATCTTCTGTCAATGTTCCATACAATTTTTGACAGGAACTCGAGATTTAAACATGTTTTGTTGTAATGTTTCGCCAGTGCAAACGCACGGTTATTGACGTAATGTTTGTGTGCAAAGTAATGGCCAATAAAATTGACTGCCCACAGATACTAAATTCTTTTAAATTTCGTGTGCCTTCAAGGATTCCTCGTAAGCCAATTACGCCACTCCGTCCGCCGCTCCGACGAACGGTCTTAGGTGCGACAGGGGAACTCCCTGTCGCGAGCAAGATGATTAATGAAAGTAGCGATCTAATCGATTTGCACTTTGACTCACTATACAGTTTAAAAGCGAAGACTTTGAAAAACCTAGATAAGGATTAATTTAACTTTTTTTTTTTTTTTTTTCTCTCTTTGTCTGGTCTTATACCTATGACATGTTGCTTACTATTGTTTGATTTAGATTAAGGTAGTTTTCTTTCTTTTTTTTCTTTTCCTCTAGGTTTTGTACGTACAACTTCCGTTTCGCATGCTGAGTTTACCTTTAAGTGATTGTGCACTATTGTTTATCTGTTTTTGCTTGTTTTTTATGTCCATTACTAGTGTAAACAATTGTTGGTAAACCAATAAATAAATAAAGTAAATGAAATAAATACAATAAACTCAGAACCAGCAAACCAAACATATCCCCCTGCGTCGGGGTGTAAGGCAAGGGGACGTAATTTCCCCGAAATTGTTCTCTAACGCATTGGAGGATGTGTTTAAGACGCTGAACTGGGAAGGACGCGGCATTAACATCAACGGCGAGTACATCTCACACTTGAGATTTGCAAATGACATCGTCATAATGGCTCGCTGCATGACTTGCAACATATGCTGGACGGCCTAGTTGATTCTTCTGTACGCATCGGTCTCCGGATGAACTTGGACAAAACCCAAGTTATGTTCAACGACCACGTTAGTCCGGGACCGATTGCTGTCAATGGCGGTGCCCTCGAAGTTGTTCGTGAATACTTTTACCTCGGGCAAACTCTGCAGTTTGGTAAAAACAACTTTGAGAAGGAGGCTAACAGAAGAATTCAGCTGGACTGGGCAGCTTTTGGGAAGCTCCGTCGAGTCTTTTCGTCGCGTATTCCGCAGAGCCTAAAGACTAAAGTCTTCAATCAGTGCGTCCTGCCTGTCATGACTTACGGAGCCGATACGTGGTCACTCACGGTACGGCTGGTCCATAAATTCAAGGTCGCTCAGCGAGCTATGGAACGAGCTATGCTTGGAGTATCTCTGAGAGATAAAATCCGGAATGAGGTAATCCGGCAGAGAACCAACTGTTACTGACATAGCTCACAGAATAAGCAAGCTGAAGTGGCAATGGGCCGGCCATATTAGCCGTAGAACCGATGACCGTTGGGGTAGACGTGTTCTTGAGTGGAGACCGTGAATCGGCAAACGTAAGGTAGGACGCCCTCAGGCTAGGTGGAGCGACGATCTTCGCAGGGTGGCTGGTAGCAGCTGGATGAGAGCTGCCGAGAATCGAGCTGTATGGCGTGCAATTGGAGAGGCCTATGTCCAGCAGTGGACTGCTATAGGCTGATGATGAGTACTGTATCTTATTTTATTTTCTTTTGCTTATATCTCGAAAATGGTGTGTCCTATCACAAAAGTAATAAAAATTTGGACCCCCCTTTGCAGCCCATAAACCCCTAATGCCCTACATGTTGGTAACTTTTTTAATTTTTTTTCGTCCAAAAAATTAGAAATTCCATACAAAATACGTCGAGATGGCCAGATTGCGCGCATCTCTGGCTCAAAAAAAATCACAGGGTAGCAAACAAGTAGGTACCAAGTGGAGTCGCGATTGTCAAATTCGATTTTAGTTGAGTCAAAATAATTTTTAAATTTAGATATTTTTTTTGGCAGAATAGCTCTATGATTCTCATAGTAAAAAGAAAGGAATTTTAGTTCGGTGTACAAGAGAATCGGCACCAATGTCAGACGGTAATTGATGAGCAAACGTTGTGCAGCTTCTTCGTATCACAAGCTTCATGACACCTTCTATGTATTCTGACATGTTGGAGAACTGTTGATACTCAATTCTGTGAAGTTGACGTAAAAGTACCACTCTTCTATATAAACCTTTGTGTTCAAAAGTGTTGTCTTGTCCCATGCTTCTTTTGGTTCTGAACACTCTCGCACGTACTGATATAAGCTTGGCTGAATACTTAAGCAAATTCTAGCAAAAGCTTTGTGATGTTTATTTCCATCAGTCTCAGTACCTAAGACGCAGTCCCATAGACCCTCAAGTGTGAGTAGCATTTTTATGCTAAATTTCCAATTAATATAATTTGAAACTCCTTCCAATTTCTCAATTGTAGCCGATGAATTAGTTCCATTGTTAGACGACAAAGACATCTCGTGTTGTTAGATCCAAAAAAAAATATTTCGTACCTGTCTGGGTTTGATCGGTGATCGTTAGTCGCTATGGATTTTCCTGGGCCCATAACCTGATGAGCAAACGTTGTGCAGCTTCTTCGTATCACAAGCTTCATGACACCTTCTATGTATTCTGACATGTTGGAGAACTGTTAATACTCAATTCTGTGAAGTTGACGTAAAAGTAGCACTCTTCTATATAGACCTTTGATTTCCTAATCTCTCTTTGTCCGCTTGTCTAATAGTTCGTGTAACTTTAATTGTGACTATATTACTAATCCAGTTCGATCGATGTTAATTGTGACGAATATGTGTTCCTATTTGGTGAACAAATAAAGACTGACACATACGAGTTGTGATCTATATTTATTTCAACATCCACGCCTGGTCTCCTAAATTGCGGCGGCCTGTCTGTCTGCTATAGATTGCTCACGCTGATACGAAGAAGCTGCACAACGTTTGCTCATCAGTAATCACTAATCATAAACAGTAACAGTACCCATGTAGTTGTGCATGGCATCGAATGCAAACCATGAAGGTCTGTACATTTCTTCAGCACCAGATCCTGTCCTTGTAGACTGCTTTATTTTTTTTTATACATTCCCGTTAATTAATGGGTCAATAAAGTGTTTCTCTTCTTTTTTAATTCCTCGATAGTGCAATGTACTGAGAATTTATCATTTATCCTGATCCAGGCGTCATTTACCAAATTCCTATTTTTATGTTGTTTTTTACTTTTAGGGTTCCATAAATACATGGTTCTCCTTCATGCAACTCAATAAATTCTAGGGCACTCGTTGCTCCATTCCATCTTGCGATTGAGCAAAGCGACCGTTCCGGTCAGTTATTTACGAGGCACTGGGCTGCAGGCTAGCACACATTTGAAATTCGAACGCGCTACGCACACATATGAACTTTAAACGCTTTGATGTGCGCTCGAAAAACCGACTCCGAATGGAAAAGTTGATATAAATGATCAAACTTTGATGAAATACCCAAACACCCCTGCCACACATGTGTCAAACATGTGATCATACATGTGATCAAATATTATTGCTATGTCTGGCGCCGGCAATGTGCGCAAGGATATTATATTAACAGATATGTTATACACTCACAAAACAACCGAAAAAAGTGTTCCGCGCAGAAGCGGCACACATACCCACGTTTTATTCATTTTTACATTTCACTACAAGTAAAAACGTTACAATTGGAATGTTTTCGAGTCTTCACGATTGCGCGCTTATGACATAACTGTTAATTTCATCATTGCCTGTGCGTGTCCCAAATAAAATATTTTTCTTTCTTTCTTTCCTTTCTGTTCTAAAAAAAACTTTTCCTGGCAAACAGGTTCGTTACACTTCAACAAACTATTGATTGCTAATCATTTTCTGTCAGGTGTTTTTATAAACAGTTAGTTCAGCATCGAATTTCGATGGCATAACCTAGTAGGGCTTGACAAGATTTAGCAACTTAAATAACTAGGTACATAGTGTGGCAAAACTCGCCTCTAGGTCTGTTTTATACTTAATAAAAGATGAAAGATTAATAATTACCTATTTTATTTTATTTTATTATTTGTCACATCAGACAGACTTTGTGAACAGCTAAAAGTCGTATTATTAATTCACTGGAGTAAAATGACGGGTGCTAGCTGTCACCTAGTAACATACTAAGGTCCTATTTCTATTGTAATATTAGTATCACAAACGTTGAATTAACGAACAAGTTAGTTTAATCTAAGTAAGTTAAGTTTAATATTAAGTGTACAATCTAGACACAATATTCCCATAAAATATTTTAAAAGTGACAGCTAGCACCTGTCATTTTACTCCAGTGAATTAATAATTCGACTTTAGGTAAACTTAATTGACAGCCAATAACGCTTACATATATAAACATCTCCAGAACCATAACTTGCATTAGGTAGTTTGAGACTTTTTCATGTGATAGGTATTTCGTTTTACTGGTTTGGAATCACCGCTTACCTTCTATGTAAGGCGCGGGCCACACAGAAGAGACGTGAGACGGGACGCAGACTTCATCTTGCACAAAACTTATAGAAAAGACAAGACGCAGGCGCGTCGCTTGTCCATCTGCATACTATTGCCGCGTCTGCGTCCCGTCCTCGTCTCACGTCTCTTCTGTGTGGCCAGCCCCTAAGATCAAGGTTATTCAGCTTTATTAATACTATATAGGTACTTATTCTCTTTTTCCAAATATTTTCCATATCAGTTTTATATACTATTTGTTCCTTTAGCTCAAAACTTTGTTCCTTCCTTCTAGCTCTCCTATCATGAAAGTCTTAATTACAGACTTTCTCATTCAACCAGTCGTTGAGCTCCTTAAGTTCTAAGTTGAGCTCCACTATTACTGACAAATGCTTGCACTGACTGGACAGGTCCACTCAAATCTGTTGTGGTTATTTCCTCAAAAGACCATTTCAGACTATAAACTACATGTTCCTCATATGGCATGACTAAGATTGTGTCTAGATTAAAAGAGACTGTGACCTCTGAGTTTGTTTCGGCCTTTCTTCTCAGAGTAGTCAGATAAGAAACGCCGACCTCATCTAGCTTATTTTTATGACGTGTAAAAGTGATTCCAATATCCTATTTACAGAATAAACAATTTCAATTCAACAAAATATCAAAAACAAATCTCTATCTTTGGTTATAAAGCTATAAGTAATGCTAGGAGGAGCAATATGTACAGACTTCTTTGCTAACCCATTACTCCCATGGTAATGTGGACTACTAGTTACAATTTGTATATCTTTAGACGTATCTGTTTACACTCTCCTACATTGACTGAATTGCGAGCAACTTGGAAGTAGTCACGGTTGTAATAACCTTACCTAACCCGTTTGGCAGAAATGGGTTAGGTTAGGTTAGAAGAATGCGAATACTTCGCGTGATGCTATTTTAGTGTAATGGGTTAAGTTTATTTCGAGCATTTATGACGCATATTTAATTGCATAAGTACCTAGGTATTTCAACTATTTCAAGTTGCTTATATAATCCGTGATTGCCGGCTAGGATTGACCTTTCCTTAAGACGTAATTTGAATAAAAGTAGGTATCGACATAGTTAGGTAATAATGAAGTAAGATTTGACTTTAGGATGTCCCTGATCCAGCTGTGTTCGCGCGTTTACCACCGGCTTTTGCGTACGCGCTGGCAATAATAATTATTCTACTAAGTATAAGTATTTAGGATCTTCTCAAATCAATGGTGATATGATGCGGTCGTTGAGTTTTACCGGCGCCGCCGCACCTGGCCGCAGAGCCATCGCATTTCAATATAATATTGTGCTGCCTATATATATCCTCTCGACCAAACTTTGGTCACGGTGGGACGCTCCCAGCAGTGGGAAGAGGAGGTGTGTGTCCCTACCGCACGCTGTGACACAGACCTCCTGTCGATGAGAGAGTGTGCCGTACTCCACCACGCGGGCCCAGTGTACCTACAGAAGATGTCACAGGACTCACAGGTATTCGAGATTTTTGGTTCTAAGTTACGTAAGTTTAGGTATCATGTCAATTAATCAAACCGGCCCAATGCACAAACAAAAATATAGTACCTACCCAACCCATCCCATAGATCTGTTTTTACACGACTACCCAAAAAGGAGTGTAATGTTTTCAGGGTTTATGTATTTTATATTTATATCTACCTACCCAACGTACAAAGGCGGACAATTAACTAACATAAGTACTTACATAAATTAAAATGTTATATTAATATATTACATAGATAAAATTGAATAATTTTATGACTTCCGGCTAAAAACAGTTTTATGCACTTTCGGAGACAAAATTGACTTTGTTATATCACAGACTATTACCTACCCTATAACTTAAAATTATAAGTAACAGTTATAACTAATCGACGTGTCGGGAAAAAACAACTACTTGTACCCACGCCATTATAATTATGTTTTTGACGTGATTTCAATATTGCAGGGCTAAATAAGGAAAATAATCACTTTATTTTACCTAATTTCCTGGAATTTACATTCACTGACGTAACGGTGCGTAATTAATTAATTATTAATCAGTAGTAGGTCTATGGTAATTTGATTGACAAAATACTCATATTCGAAGAACCAGGGTGTTAGGTTAATACCTAACGAGGGACATACCTTTAAGGGAATTGAGTCATCATCAGCCTAGTCTTTTCCCAACTATGTTGGGGTCGGCTTCCAGTCTAACCGGATGCAGCTGAATACCAGTATTTTACATGGAGCGACTGCCTATCTGACCTCCACAACCCAGTAACTGGGTAATACGATACCCCTTGGTAAGACTGGTTGTCAGACTTTCGGGCTTCTGACGACCCGTAACGACTGTCAAAGATCCACAAATGACAGCCGGGAACCAAGTAGCACAGATAGCTGTACAACTACTCACTTTTAGACCTATTTGAAACTCTATGCGTATTAAGACTCTTTTAAGAGTACACTGGTGATCCTACGGCTGCATAATAGCTGTCAGTGATATTTAAACAGCTTAGGCTGATTAAGAGCTGCATTAAGGCTGATTAAGACCGACAATACGCTAAGAGTGAGATAAAGGTATATTTCCAACGACTCTATTCAGCTTTTAACTTTTTCTAATGCCTTAACGGTAGTAAGGGCTGTTTAGTGGATGAAATTACGCCAAATGCTGTATCAGAAGGTATTCGTGAACTCCTATTACACTGACTTATTAAAGGGCCACGTGTGAACTATTATGACGTTAATAGCTGTATAATGGATGATTTGTGGCCCACATTACAGCTTATTGCTGAAGAATTCAAGATTCGAAGAATACACGCATGATGTTAAGTTATGTTAAGTACCAAAAAGTAACTAAAAATGTGTGAGAATAGGCAATAATATTGAAGGATGATCATAAAATGGCACGTTAAGCAGTTGGTACCGGCTGTCATTCATAGAAGAGATGGGTTTTAACAGGTTAAACACGATATCTGGTATCACTGTTACTGTTACAAAAAAATAACAGATCCAAATATCTGTTATTAAATAACAGCCTGTTATTTTTGTACGGACGATAAATACGTATTGAAATCTCAATTAAATATCTTCTTTATTTTTTTTTGGTTTAAAGTCTAAAATCGTATCGGAAGTTTTAACAGCCGCGGTAACAGTCTTGAGGATCTGTTATTTTAAGTAACATATATGTTTTATTGTTAGGAACAATTGTTATCTGTTATTTTTTAAATCTGTTATTTCTATCTGTTACGATAAATACGCCTCACTCCTAATTCATAGATCTTTGCTAGTCATTACGGGTAGTCAGAAGTGCAGAAGTCTCAACCAGTCTTTGCAAGTTCCTTGGTTGTGGAAATCAGCTATGCAGTCGCTATATGTAAATAAATGTAATACTGGTATTCAGCTGGAAGCCGACCTCAACATAGTTGTGAAAAGCAAGATTGATTGAAATAAAGTTACAAATTAAGTGCATGATAAAATGAGCAGTATATTTATAATATTGAAAGGTTATCATAAAATAGTAAATACAGTAATTACAGTGGGCATACTTATAACAAAACAACTAATGTTTGAACTAAATTAAAGAATACGATTTAAAAATGTTTTTATTGCACTCAATCCAACCTCATACCAAATTTGTGCAATTTTTAAAGAAATAACGAAATTCCGAAATTAATATCGGAATTCCGATATTGAGATCTAATATCGAAAATCTATATCGGAATTGAAAACCTTCCGATATTACATGCCCTAGTTCACATGTGTAATTTTATTCAGTTTTTTGCTGATTATCAGTACACTAGTGAACTATTAGACAGCCTTTTGCAGCATATAAGAGTTTTAACTGTTCACGTCGCTGTTTAACATTGTATTGTATAACCTATAAATATACTGATTCATTTTTCAACTTTTATGATGTTTTGTGTATGAATAAGGAATGTATTGCTTTCGTTTTTATTTCCTGATAACATAATAATAACTTTTTATCTTATAATTCTTTTCAAAGCACTAAAAATTGTTTATTCAAGTTTTCATCACGGCTTATTTATATCATACTAATTAAAAACAGAATATTTTCATGGCGCATTAAAATTTTCTTAGACAATATATGTATATGTATAATGTCAGTGAAATTACATTCCCAATCATTTTTCTTTTATTAATATGTAAAACAACCTGGGAATATGAATATTATCCACGTATAATTCACTCCACGAAACAAGTGTTCAATTGGCAGCTAGGGTTATATTTGCTTCTGTATGTTTGCTACATCAAATATGTTCACTTTACACTGGCCGCAAGCCGCCTTCCCGGTTTAAAACATCTATTAAGAGCGTAGATGTGACATATTTACTGAATAAAGAGTAACTTGTGATCTCTTAGTCAGTCGATATACAGCGCATAGTACTGTCGTTACCCTTTATAACACTGTTAAATTGCTGCTACACAGCTCCTAAGCAGCTACGTGAACTTAAGGCTGAATAATTTGTGCCCATTTAAGAGCTGTATAAGGCCCTATACAGCCCTTATGTAGCTTTTTTTATTCAGCTTTTAGCATGATGGGAATCCGTTATTCGGCTGATAAGCAGCCAAGTGTGCTACTGGGGGACCAACGGCTTAACGTGCTTTCCGAGGCACGGAGGAGTCTCGATATGTAAAGATGGTCACCCATCCATGGACCAACCCCGGCAAGTAGCTTAACCTGATGGATCGATCCGTGGGGCTGTTATTACTTAGCCACGAGCTTTAGGAGAATTTAGTAATCACACAAAATAGTAGATAAGTTTTAGTTTTACTATGGGACCTACCTATGTACTTACCTAAGTTACCAACTCTGAAATAATAATTATGTCATCTCAGATCTTGAACAACAGATTTTTTCAAGTTTCAAGATGGGTCCCACAAGAAAAAGATTTTCATTTTCATGCGTACAAAAACACTGAATAGGTACAGAACGGTACTGTTTTTTTTTTGTAATTTTTTTTAATATATTATTTCAAGAAGAAAAAAAAACGACGAATTGAGAACCTCCTCCTTTTTGAAGAAGTCGGTTAAAACTGAGCCTTAGCATTTGCTAGTAAATAAAGACCCAAATATTATGAGGTAAGCTTTTATTACCCGACTGCGCAGCAGCAAAGACAAGGTTACCTATGTTTTTCATGCGTATCTTTATAGTCAGTTTGTATCTTTGTACGTGGGATTCTTTTAACCTCGAAGCATCCTGAGCCTGACGGATATGAAGTCTATAGATTCGTCTGGGTCGCGGTTGCCCGACGGTTACAGGCTCAACGAGGTCAACGACCCGTCACACGACACTACCAGATCTGCAGGACAGGACATTTGCATAGGTAGGACACATAAAAACATACAGACAAATTGAGAGCCTCCTCCTTTTTGAAGAAGTCTGTTAAAAAATACTCAAACCCGCCAGACAGTTATCATACCTAGTTTAGTTATGTATTCTATTCTGTGCAATGACTAGACTATAAAGCCTCATTCTAAGCCTGCAAGCGGTAGGTTAGGTACGTACCTACCTACTCACAGTCAAATAGTGGGTACTTACCTTTTTTTTTTTTTTGACGGTGGGAAATCATCCAATGACTTCTCCCGCTCTGGGCGGAGCGGAAGGGCGTGTCAGACTTTTACTGACTAAAACCCACCCGTGTTCCTTCAGTTGCCTGTTGCCAAGGTCCCGGTATCCCTTTCGGACTAACCCGCAACCCTGGCAGGAATCCCGACCCCGCCAATTGTGCTGACATCTCTATGAGGCGCGCGTGGACACGACGCGCCATCGACCCGGGCCTGGTCCTAATCGGACGGCGAGCTACCCATTGCTCGCCGTCCGCAAGCCCGCGCCTATGGTGGCCGGGAATCCACCTGGGATTCCCGTCGCCCAGGGCGTCTCCAGATAGTGGGTACCTACCACTACCTTTACGTAATTCTGTAAATAATGTGAATGTGATGCTGTATTGTTGCCATTTGTTGCGACCGTTACGTAGAAGTTATGATAATTGGATAAACAAACAGGCTCTCAGCGTCTCGTTACTAGTGTTTTTTATAAGTATAATTTGCATCTTGGGAACTACGTTTATCTAAGTGAGGTAGTATCTTTATAAGCGGAGGGGATTTTAGACAGCATTGACTCAGTATCGAAGTAACATAGACAGTGCGGAGGCTTGCTTGAACATTCAAATTCGCGAAATCCGTGAAGATTACAAAACGTTTGGCTGCTTTATGTGTGCCGTAGACGTTGAGAGGGAGAGGGAGACTAACCGCGCTACGCACACATTTGAACTTTAAACGCTTTGATGTGCGCTCGAAAAGCCGACACCGAATGGAAAAGTTGAAATGAGTGATCAAACTTTGATGAAATAGCCCAAACACCACTGCCACACATGTGTCAAACATGTGATCAAATATTGCTGATATGTCTGGCGCCGGCATTTATGTGCGCTGAAACAAATGACACCGAATGGCAAAGTTGAAATATGTGATCAAACTTTGATGAAATACCCAAACACCCCTGCCACACATGTCTTATGTCAAACATGTGATCAAATATTGCTGCTATGTCTGGCGCCGGCATTTATGTACGCTCAAACAATTGACACCGAATGGCAAAGTTGAAATATGTGATCAAACTTTGATGAAATACCCAAACACCCCTGCCACACATATATCAAACATGTGATCAAATATTGCTGCTAGGTCTGTTGCCGGCATTTATGTGCGCTCAAACAAATGACACCGAATGGCAAAGTTGAAAAATGTGATCAAACTTTGATGAAATACTCAAACACCCCTGCCACAATGTCTTGTGTCAAACATGCGATCAAATATTGCTGCAATTAAAATTTATTTAATTCAGATAACAAGATCCATACAATTCAGATTTACAATTAACATATAAACAAAAACAAAAATAGAATACACATACAAAATATTAAAATAAAATAAAATAAAAATTAACATTAAAATTCAAATTATCATTATATTACCCTCTTAATAAAGGATCTCCACAGAGGAGAAGAGATCCTATCTGCTACAGTCTTCAGAATTCCGTTGCAGCTGTCACGCATTCTGCAGATCAGGGATACAGTTTTCTTGCGGATGATGGCATGAAAGCCATCAATGCGATACAACGCAAACATCCCCGATGCACTACAAAAGCGAGACAGCCCCAACATCATCCTGAAGATGTTGTTATATTGGACGCGCAGGACATCCAGCGATCTTTTGGTGTGACTGACCCACAGATTCGCCGTATAAAAGCTTTGACAATACGCCTTGAACAACGATATCTTTACTTGTTCAGAGCAGCGGAAGAATCTGCGTGCCATCATATTACCTCTGACCGCTAAAGCCCTGCGCTCCCTCTCAATATCAAGATCGTCTTTAAGACCCTCGGTAATTAAATGCCCCAGGTATTTAAATTTCGTGACACGATTTATGCACAAGCCAATTAGGGTAATATTATGTGAATACTTGGGGCACCCCCCGGGGGCCCTAAAGACCATATACTCACTCTTTTGGACTTTGTATACAAGGCCATGCTCATGAGCATAGGCCTCACACACTCTTAACAACTCTCCGAGACCCCTCACCGTCGGGCCCAGCAACACCATGTCGTCCGCGTAGCTAATGTTGTTAACGCAGACGCCATCAATCGAGCAACCGACACGCTTGCTACTGAGCTCGACGATGAGGTCATTAATGTATAAGTTGAAAATCTTGGGCGACGTCAAACCTCCCTGTCTCACCCCGCTTTGCAACGTATATGCCTCCGAGAGTGTATTATTCCACCTCACAAAATTTGTTTGGTGAGAATACGAATATTTAAACACATTGAGCACCCGCACCGGTACACCCGCGCTCCCTAACTTTCTCCAGAGCACATCATATGAGACGAGATCAAATGCTTTGGAGAGGTCAAGGAAACACGCATACACCGGTGTCCTGCGATCCATGTAGTATTGGACAGTATGCTTGAGACCAACGATGGCTGCTTCCGTGGATAGCCCGGGTCTAAACCCAAACTGCGCGTCATGTAATTTAATGAATTTATCAAGACAGGAATCAAGCATACCGTCCAGCACTTTAGCAATTATCGTTGCTAGCGATATTGGCCGATAGTTCGCCCTGTCCGAGATATCCCCAGTCCTGTTCTTCACAATAGGCACTATAATCGTTTTCATTAAGTCATGTGGCAAGTATGAGTGACTCATGCACATCGTGAAAAACTGCTATGTCTGGCGCCGGCATTTATGTGCGCTCAAACAAATGACACCGAATGGCAAAGTTGAAATATGTGATCAAACTTTGATGAAATACCCAAACACCCCTGGCACTCATGTGTTCAAGCATGTGATCAAACATGTGATCAAATATTGTTATTATGTCTGGCGCCGGCTTAAAACAGTTGTCCTTTTAGTGAAATGGAAACTAATCCAAGTTGGGAAGGAGTGAATTTCATGGACAAGGAAGAAATTGAAAATAAATACAATATTATTTTGTCCCGGCAAGAAATTCCAGTGCGATACGTAGATGTGGATCGGATTGTCCCACAGCTGTGAGACACTTGTCGACCTGATTTGAGTAGAATAAAGTAGAATGACTAGTTTTTTATGCTTTTTATAAGTTAAGACAAAGTACCTATATTATACCTAAATATGATGCGGGAAGCACAAAACCAGTCGAAGTGGCGGTGCTTGGGGGAGGCCTATGTCCAGTGAACGTCTTTCGGCTGAAATGATGATGATAAATATCACTTTTGTACCTACAATTGAATTTGCCGCCACTTTATAAAAAGTGAAACAAATCAAATCGAGTGTGGTTCTAACAGAAGGATCATAATGTATACTTACTTAGGTATTGCAATGATAAGTTGGTACCTGGATAAAACAATATTTCATTTGGTCTATAATTTTATTTGTTGTTAATTAATTAATGTTGCTTCTTTATTTTATTCGTTTTCTTCAGAAAGAGACTGATTTTCTTTAACCATATTCTTCCCAGTTGACCATCCACGTCGGTGTATCAGAAGGAATTTCAGACTTTGTGTTTGAAACAGGAGCAAACAAAAGCGGTTATGAATATCCTGATATTGAAGATGAATCCCGCGAGCTATCAGGTGGCCTAGTCTACTAATTTACAAACGTGTCAGTGGTCTCACAATGATCAGTTTTTGACAGATATGCCATACAAAATCTGTCAAAAACTGATCATTGTGAGACCACTGACACGTTTGTAAATTAGTAGACTAGGCCCCCTGAACGTGTGTAATGGACCCGACTCTATCGCTATAGACCTGGACGTCGAAGCCATCTGCCATGAGTTCAACGGTGACCCGCCTGGGGACGACCTACAAGCTGAAACATCAAGTACCTAAGGCTGGCCGGTGTGTTTTTCGTTGACATTTGGATTATCTAATAAATAACTACCTATCTGTTATCCCAGTAAAGAGGCTGAAATGTTTCTTGTGAAGTCATGTGCCCTCCTCCTGACACAAGCACCCATACCTACCCTGTAAGATGGATCACAACAACGCCGGCAGTTATAGGTAGTTATGGTAATAGGTACTTACCCAGACGAACTTCTTCTTTTTCACCAAGAGCCTAGGCTTCCACTACACATAACCAATAATTTACCTGCAAAATTGAACACGTTAAGAGCTGGTCACGTCTAAGAAAGCCCTGGGGGCGAAGTCTCCTAATTTACAAACGTGTCAGTGGTCTCACAATGATCAGTTTTTGACAGATATGCCATACAAAATCTGTCAAAAAGTCATTGCGAGACCACGTCCAGACATATTTTCATGTCTCAATAAAAAGATTTTTACAAAAAAAAAAACAACGGACTTCCAAAAAAAACACTAAAAAAGTGAAAAATAACTTTAATTTCGGAAGTCGGTGTCTTGTTTTTGCTTTTCAATTTTCGTTTTTTGCCACCGACTTCCGAAATTAAAATTATTTTTCACTTTTTTAGTGTTTTTTTTGGAAGTCGGTTGTTTTTTTTTTTGTAAAAATCTTTTATTTTACACTTTTTAGTTGTGGTAACTACCCCACACAAATTCGTATACCGTTATCTGCTATGTGACGGAGTCAATTAACATGTCATAAACATACGCAAAATGGGAAAAATACGTAATTATTGAAGCTAACTCAAAAACTACGCAAGCAAAATTAATAAAATTTATATGGGACCACCTCTGATGCATGACCTACCAAACAAAATAAGAATCATCAAAATCGATTCATAATTGGCGGAGTAATCGGGTAAAATACACACAAAAAAAAAAACCTACAGACGACCTCCTCCTTTTTGAAGAAGTCGGTTAAACAGGCAAATGATGAGAATTTTGATTGCGGGACAACCTAAAGCGTCCTGACTGATCTACAAATTATATGCATGTTATTTGTTACAGGTATCTCTGCGAATACATTT
Organism: Lithophane semibrunnea; assembly: GCA_947363905.1. Taxonomy (NCBI): domain Eukaryota; kingdom Metazoa; phylum Arthropoda; class Insecta; order Lepidoptera; family Noctuidae; genus Lithophane; species Lithophane semibrunnea. The sequence goes on from OX376205.1 coordinate 16,249,818, forward strand.
ATTACACATCCCTGTACCGAGGCACTACCCTATTCGTCAATGTTCCTCTTGACACCATAATCATAATCATAATCATCATTTATTGCATTCAATGTAGTGTACAAGATGTTACAATAATATTTGTTTCATACATTGACCCTGTCAGGGCACAGCAATATATACGTATGTTTTGGCATGCTACAGTACATAATAAATGTAAATGAATGAAAGAAACCCACAGTGCAGAAAGACAATAATAACATTTTTAACATAATGATAAAGTATTGGTAAACAGTTATTTGGTCATAATTTCCATTAATAGTTAAAATAAGTTAGACAATTAAAAATAATCAAATAATTATAACTATAATCATAAAATAACATAGGCAATGTCAACTAGAATAATAGTAGTAAGTCAACAATAGTCAGTGATGTATATAATAGGGATTTGAATGTCAAAATTTATCGATCGTTATCGTCCAAGAATTCCCTTAACAATAATAATAATCATAAAGCTTAATGTCAAACCAGAATAATAGTATTAAGTCAAAAATTGTGAATGTTATATTTATATTATGAATTTTAATGTCAAAATTTACTTATCATTATCGTCAAAGAATTCCTTTAGAGTGTAGTATGATTTTAGTGTAAGGTGTCTTTGAAGGCTGGTTTTGAATTTATTTTCGTACTCTATGTCTTTAATTGAGTTTGGAAGCTTATTATATATTTTTACGCACATGGCTAGAGGTCCTGAATGGAACATACCTAATGTGGAGCTTGGTAGGGCTAATTCATTCTTGTTTTGGCGCCTATCACTGCGACTTTGTGGACGGAGGGTTCTAGTGAGTGGGAATAGTGATTGGTGTTTTCGTACAAATTTACTTACTTCCAATATGTAGATGCCAGTTAGTGTAAGGACCTTATATTTAACAAAGAATGGCTTACAGCTTTGCGTGTTGTCTATATTGGCAAGAATTCGTAAACATTTTTTTTGAAGAATAAAGAGCCTTTGTTTGTCTACACTATTTCCCCACACCACTATTCCGTAATTTAACCAGGAGTATGCGTAGGCATAGTATGCTGTTAGAGCAGTTTTAAAATCGGTAGCTCTTTTAAGCTCTCCTAGGGCATATATAAAGCTAGCAAGTTTATTTGCCACTGCATCTATATGAGCCTTCCAGTTTATATTGGTATCTATAGACAAACCCAACAGTTTAAACTCATTTATGCATTGTATCTGTATATTATTATACGAGTAATTTATGTCCAATTTACGCTTTTGATATGGTCTAAATTGCATTATTTTTGTTTTGTCAAAGTTTAATTCTAAGTTATGATCTTTTAACCATGATATTATTTTCGAGAGCTTCCCGTCTAGGTTTAAGTTTAAGTTTTCACCACTAGTGTATGGAAAAATTATAGAAATATCGTCAGCAAATAAGATACTTTGAGCGTCAATTTCTTTAGGTAGGTCATTAATATAAATTAGAAATAATAAGCATCCTAAAACGCTGCCTTGAGGTATTGACATTGTTATTTTCACTTTATCAGATCTTACGCGTGTTATTCGGCCAGTGTGTTGATCCCTATGTTCAACCTCCACGAACTGTTCTCTATTTTGTAGGTACGACGAGAACCACTTGTATGCTGTACCTCTAACGCCTATTGCATATAACTTACTAAGTAGGATTTCGTATGAAACTCTGTCATAGGCTTTGCTCATATCCAGTAAAATCCCTACTGCGTACTTTTTGTTACTGATTATATTTAAAGCTTCCTGGATATACTTGAATATAGCTAAAGTTGTAGACATATTTTTCCTGAACCCGTTTTGACTGTCGTCGAATATCTTATATCTTTCACAATATGAGTAAAGTCGCTTTGACACCGCAGTCTCCAATATTTTTGCGAAAGTAGGTAACAATGCTATCGGCCTATAACACCTACACGTCTGCACAACTTGCACAAGGACTGGAACGCATCTTGGAGTTATGTCTCAGACAGTTCGCTAAAGACGATTATTACAGTTTCAGTGTTGTTTAGAAAATGATTCTTAGTTTGTATTCCGTTTTGTTGCGGAAATGGATTCTTAGATCCGCATTATACAAAACATGACCTGATTAGCCACGTAAGTTTTTTGAACAATAAATCATATTTATTAACAGAACTATCTACTTCTTTGTTTATTTGAAAGTATAACTTCTCTTTGCCGACGATTCGCTCACTCAAGTCAAGTCGACATTGCCTTGAACGAGACGTGTCGAATTATATAGGGATGATGCTTAAAACCGATCCCGCTGCACAAGCTCTACCTGTTGGCCGGTATAATCGTAACACCTGTCGTACGAAGGGAAGTCGCGTGCGCGCTTGAGAAGTATAAGCAGGAAGCCGACTCCCGACATCACGACGAACATCCAACAACCGCGGGTTGACTAAAGAAAAAGCTGGAAGAGAGGTGACCCGGTGAGAATACGGTTGTGGGAAAAACATCACCCGCCACCACCCAACTTCGTTCAGCCCCAGGAGCATCTGCCACCCAGGCGTGACATGCAGTGGCACATATGGAAAGCAATCAATCGACTGCGGACCCAAGTAGGCCGCCGCTACAAGCACAATCGAACGAAATGGGGGATGATTGACCCAAACACCCAGTGCGAATGCGGTGCTGCTGACCAAACCATGTCACATAATGTTGGAGCCCATTCATCTGCACTTTGGAGGACCTAAAAAATGCTACAGATCGGTGTGACCACCTCCTGGGCCTAAATCATCTAACATAATACAATTTATTTACCTTTGCCATCGACTCGAAAAGAAGAAGAAGCCGACTGTTGAATCCATAGATATCCGTGGTTGAATCCGAGAAATGACGATGCGACCGTGCGAACAAAAGGTACGTCATTATGTTATTTGGAAGCAATGATATTATAATATGTATTTAACAGATAACTATGTTATATGCGCGCAATCGTGAAGACTCGAAAACATTCCAATTGTAACGTTTTTACTTGTAGTGAAATGTAAAATGAATGAAACGTGGGTATGTGTGCCGCTGCTGCGCGGAACACTTTTTTCGGTTGTTTTGTGAGTGTATAACATATATATATTATCTGTTAATATAATATCATTGTTTGGAAGGATGAAATTCGGATCTAGAGTAGTGCGCAGCCTCAGTCAGTCTATCATACAAATGTTACAGATTACTGTCAGTCTACCATACAAATGTTATAGAATAATATGAATTACCGATAATGTATTACTTGGTACTTGGAATACGTCACAGCACAGTAGCTATGCAGGTTGGCGTTTATATATTATTATGAAACCTAGTTTTATTTTCGGGTTAAGGAAATTCATGAATGATTCTGACGTCACGCGTCAGTGGACTCAGTGTAGGTACCTACTGCCATGTATACATATACATATATAAGGATGGTGAGTTTTGGCAACGGTCAATTGGTATCGGAAGTATCAAGGAAAGGGTTTGCTTTTTTCTAAATCCGATTTCGCTGGCTTATTGAACATCCAACCACCAACATTCTTTGGACCGATGAATCCACATTCACCCGAGTTGGGATGTTCAATATCCACAACGAGCACTGGTGGTCAATAAACAACCCACATTTAATTCGAGAACATTCCCACCAAATCCGATTTAGCGTAAATGTGTGGGCGGGGATGATACGAGACAGAATAATTGGCCCTATTTTTATTCAAGGTAACCTCAACGGTGGAACGTACCTAGAAATGGTACAGAACGTAATTCCCGATTTACTGGAAGAAGTACCTCTCGCCTATCTAAGAACTCTGTATTACCAGCACGATGGCTGTCCCGCTCATTATTCTCGATCAGTGCGAGAGTACCTAAACAGCGAGTTCGGTGACAACTGGATCGGGCGCGGTGGTCCCGTGGCTTGGCCTCCTCGAAGCCCGGACCTGACACCGCTAGACTTTTTTTTGTGGTCTGAAGTAAAGAGACTAGTGTACGCTGAAGAAGCACGCAGTTTAGAACAATTAAAACAGCAAATAATTGCTGCTTTTGATATTGTGAAACAAGACAGAGTGACTTTAAATAAATTAAAAGACAATATTCAAAAACGTGCCCGTGTATGTATTGAACAAAGTGGTAGGCAATTTGAACAGTTGCTGCAATACAGGTAAAGTTGTACTTGCCTATGTAAATAAAAAGTGATCATTTATTAGTGTAAATAATTCAGTTGATTCCAATTTTTTAAATACGCCGGAAACAATTTACATAATGCCAATTTCAATAACTATCTTTTGTTATTATTTGCCAGGGTAGAGATAGAAATTCTGGATTTTGTGTAGTTAGGTAGGACCTACCTAAGGAACGTGAATCAAATTTCTATCTTCAATAGGGTCGAACGAAGATAAATTGATCAGTTATTGAAATCAGCCGTATGTTTGTAACTTAATCGTACCTCTTTTTATTAATCTGCACTTACTAGGTACCTACCTATCTTACACAACTTAGTTTGGGTTTTTATTAAGAATTATGTTTCTGACGGTCCTAAGCCCGTACCAAGTATGAAGGAAGAATTGGAATTAAATAGCTTTTATGTACAAACTGCGACGTAATGAGAACAGGATTGCAATAGTAAGAAACACATTTTTGCAATAGGGGGAATGAACTCTGTTAAAGATGCCGCCGCTTTAGTCCGTGCCGCCTTTGGAACGCAATGCTCGGACCGCGCTCATAACAGGGTGTTTCAAACTACGTCTTGCGTCATAATAATAAATAATATTTTCATTTTTTTAATTATTCAAATGTTCATAAATATGTTTTTTTTTATTATGAATGTTTACTAATCATTGGATACATGAAGTGGGCTGCCGTTGTAAGACGATTAAAATGCCACGGGTATACATACATACCGGTCAAAATCATAACCCTCCTTTTTTCTTCGCCGTAGTCGGGTAATAAAGTAGGTACCTACCTGTAGTGTAGATTTTTCATTAGTTATTAAATGTCACGCAATATAGAAACTTAAAGTTTTACACAAGCTCGCCAGAGGCTCTCGGTTGGTAGAGGGCTTGATTCAGAAAGCGATAGCTCCTGGACACGGCGCATATTCAGGAGGTTCCCTTCTCTGAAACCCTGACCTGCACCCTAATTACGTAATACACGATCAATCACAATCTGAATTGGTTTGAAACAAATTGCTAATCCATTGCTTCCTAAGTTCAAAAATAAATTCTGCTCAACAACGTACAGTTAGTTGGGCTAAGTGAATCATAACCCACTTTGACGATAAATCGTTTGAAATGAAACCGTCAAAATAACAAAGATTTCCCTCCTTTACAGTGCATACCGCACTTAAGACGTTTTAATTAACGGGGATGCGCTAGGGTGGCCCGCGAAATTCAAATTCTTACGTTTGTTTGCAATTTGCAGGTCAGCATCAGGTTGTATGTTGATCTAAATATTATTAGCGCTCGTAAAAAATATGGATTTACAGAATTATAAACATTAAAATCAGCAATACAACTCTCTAAGCAATCTATGTCAATACGGATATGAGATCTATGCAATTTTAACCTTTGTCATCACTGTAATAGATAATATTTTAGACAAAGCATTTTATTTTTTTCCACTGTACCTGAATAACGCAATGAATGTTGTTGAACTGTCAAACTGTAACAGATTAGTCTTAATCGGTTACGAAAATAAGTCACGCAATTAGATAACTGAGCCTTATTAGATCCTGTGCCCGATACCGATGGGACATTTTATTTTGAACAGGAAGAGTACCTTTGAAGAAGAATATGGAATATCTACGGAATGTCTACTCTCCTACCTCAGACCAATAAAAAAGTTAAAAATAAAAAACTTTTTTATTGGTCTGAGTCTCCTACCTACTAAGTTTTTTTTTTGGTCGCTGATCTTCTGAAAGTGCGTTTTGAAATGGTTGATAGGATATTTACGATTTATTTTGGGCCCTTGCTATTTTTTACTTTGTTTTCAGTTGACGATACACGTTGGTGTATCAGGAGCAGTTTCATGCTTTGTGTTAGAAACACAGGCTAATAAATACGATTACTCTTATAAGGATAACTCTAGTATCAAGAGTAGTCCCAAGGACAATACGAACGTGTGTGACGGACCCAGCACCTTAGTTACACAGCTGGATGTCGCGGCTATCTGCAGAAAGTTCAATCGTAACCCGGAGGACGAGCTACACGCAAAAATATCAAGTGATGCTGGCCGGTAAGTAGCTATTGATTAACAAAGTAGATCAACCAACCAACTCTTCCAAAAATACTTAATTGTAAAGCTGTTCTTGAAAGCTGGTCACGTCATGCTGTCGTAAGTCGTAACATACCTAACTAGTCAAACTGAACATTTTGCCGCCCCTCCCGGTTGGCCAAGAGGTAACTTGTGGACTGACAGATTCGCAGGATTAGGGCAGGATAAAAACTGAGGGCTTATTCATAAACGATGATTAAAGTTAAGTGACGTTCAAACGTCAAAAATGTATGGTTAAACATTCGCTAATAATTACTTAACTTTAATCATCGTTTATGAATAAACCCCTATATGTACAGTCGAAAAAATTGAATATTTTCGACTGTCATCTGCCATCTTTGTTATTTTGACGGTTTCAAACGATTTTTCGTCAAACTGGGTCATGATTCACTTAGCCTGACTATCTTAGCTAGTGAAATGCGCTTTCTGTGTGTCGTCATGTCGTGCGTGATAAAAAGGCAATTTTGGTAGCGGCAAAAGTTTAAAACACTCTAGACATAATTATATTGATGTTTTTGTTACAGTTATCTCTGCGAATACATTTACTACACATCTCTCTGCCGAGGCCGAAGCCCCACCCTATTCGTCCATGTTCCTCGTAACAAGTATACAACCGAACAACTTGCACGAGGACTGGACCGCATCTTAGGATTATGTCTCCAACAGCTACCTAATCAGGACGTTGATTACAGTTATAATGTAGTGTAAAATGCTTATTGCCAAATATACCTATACAGGGTGTTAGGGTAAACACTCTTGTCATTCAAACCATGGGTAGTTGACTTAAATATAAAAATAAATGACCGAACACAACAAAAAAAAACGTTATTTTCATTAAAAGATTTTACAAAGTTTCTATCCGACATCGTGCTCGCTAGCTAAACAGCTGACTGACTGAGGGAGTGGTTGCGCTGGCGGCCGATCAGCTTACATCCCGCGCCCCCCGCCCGTGTTGAGACGCAAGTTCGTTGCCCTAACGCATAAGGCAACGAATTTGCGTCTCTTGTGGTAAAATGTAGATTCAAAAAAATAAAAAAACATGTTGTAATTTTCCATTGATTTTACGTTCTATAAATGAAACCCCTGGTTGCAAGGATAACGGTGTTTACCCTAACACCCTGTATAACTTAGTTATGACCTAATTTTATGAACTGTACTTATTACTTATTGAACCAATATAATAATGTTGATGAACTAAAATGTCAATTATTCACTTTCATGTACCTACAAGCCTACAACTCAGTTAGAGGAACATTGAGATAGGTATGAATAATGTACCTACATACTCGTAGGTACCTAAACTGGCGAAGTGCGAGTTGCTCGCACTCGAAGGGTTCCGTACCGTATTAAGATCGAGCAAAAAATTCCGAAAAGAACCCGTTTATTGTAACTTTATTTATTATCTTCTTTACTTATTTTTTTTCTTTTTTTTTTTGTTATAGCAGCAATAGAAGTAGACAATCTTTGAAATTTTCAACTGTCTACCTATTACGGTTCATGAGATCAGCCCGCTGACAGACAGACGGACTGACAGCGGAGGCTTAATAATAGGGTTCCGATTTGCACCCTTCGGGTACGGAACCCTAAAAAGCAACTTTGTTGTAGAAATTAAAATATAAAACAATTAAAAGATATTAATTATGTTCATGTGTTGGAAAAGGTGTAGAAATTATAATATACTCTTTCTTTATTATACACACCATGAACGCGAGGACGGGAATTTCATATTGCCTAAAATCTGCATAATCGGGAGTTGCATACACAATAGAATAGAATAGAATACTCTTTATTATGTACAGCATAAAAAATACAGATACAAATGTAGAAATTTAACATAGAGCGACTCAATGGGCGGTCTTAAGGGGCCACCGAATGATGCTCTCAACTACAATTTGGAGTTCGTGCAAACTTGAATGGGGTTAACTTAGATAGGGTGTCGCAGTTTAAGTACCTTGGACATTACCTTACCGACGACCTTAAGGATGATGTTGACTTAGAGAGGGAGCGCAGGGCTCTGTCAGTTCGTGGCAATATGCTGGCCCGTAGATTCGCTCGCTGTGCGGACCAAGTCAAGATTACGCTATTTAAAGCGTATTGTCAGGGTCTGTACACGGGTGGTCTATGGGTTAGTTATACCAAAAAATCCCTGGACACACTGCGCGTCCAATACAATAACATTTTCAGGATGATGTTGGGACTTCCTCGTTTCTGCAGTGCCTCCGAGATGTTCGCGCAGGCTCATACGGATGATTTTCATGCCGTCATTCGGAAGAAAGTCGTGTCACTTATGAGAAGGGTTCGGGGGAGTCACAACAGCATCCTGAAAACTATAGCTGAAGATGTGCGTGCGCCTGTGTTGGGGCACTTCGTTCGTCTGGTGGTCCTCAGGGATGTATCTCCATATTGTTTATCTTGACGGGGCGGGGTGTCTCGGCACAGGTGCATTTTTGTATTTTTTGTATTTTTGTGCAATGTAGTAGAGTAGTGATAGAGTGTGATTGTATCTAAGTACCTACTAACAATAGTTTTCTAAGTTTTTTGTATACTAACCTTTGGATCTAGTTGTCCTAAAATAAATAAATTTTGAATTTGAATTTGAATTTGAAAAACTTCGTTCGGTGCGCCGCCGTGTATGTGTGCGTGGTGAGATAAGAGATAAGTAGATATTATTATTTGCCATTCATTCTTATCGAGTCGTTCAATCGGCTTTTATATTTATTATTAATAATTAGGTATGTTCATTATTTGCTATATTTTTGTTGACTAATTTGGGGAATCGTTATTGAATGTATAGACTAGTAATGCGTTTTTTGGAAATTTCTTTACCATGTCAATATCTCAAGATATTAGATTACTATCTGAGCCCCTCGATTTCACCCGCGTAAGTCTTGATTCCGTAAGAATATCGGGATAAAAAGTATCCTATGTCCTATTTCAAGTAATGGTCTACCCATGAGCTAAATTTCATCTAAATCCGTTCAGCCGTTATAGCGTGAAAGAGTAACAAACAAATAAATAAACAAACAACCTCACTTTCGAATAGTTTAGAATTTATAATATTACTAGCTGCCCGCTCCGGCTTCGCACGGGTAGCACTAAGTACCTGCCTACCCTACCTACCTGCCTAGCCTACCTACCACTTAGGGGTATGAAAAATAGATTACGACCGATTCTTAGACCCACCGAATATACATATAAAATTTCATAACAATCGGTCAAGCCGTTTCGGAGGAGTATGGCAGCTAACACTGTGACACGAGTTTTATATATCTACTAGCTGCGCCCCGCGGTTTCACCCGCGTAAGTCTCGATCCCGTGGGAATATCGGGATAAAAACTATCCTATGTGTTAATCCAGGTTATAAACTATCTGTTTGCCTTTCATCCAAATCTATTCAGCCGTTTTTACGTGATTGAGTAACAAACACACAAACTTTCACATTTATAATATAGTAGGATTAGTGATATTATGTATATATATCAGAGGCGGCTCGTGATATTTATTTGTGGGGGTTCACTAAAAAAGAAACGTAGAACTAGAGCTTACCATTTATTTTATTTGTAAAGAAAATCCATTCGGCGATCTTTTTGGCGAGCGAAGACATCTATCACTTTCTTGTGAAAATCAGTTATGGAATTAATTAAGCGTTTTTCAATGCTTATCATACAACAAGATACACTGTATTGTTCCATTTTTAACACAAATGTCGCGCACAAACTATTTTTAATAATTATTTAGAATAAACACTGCGAATCTACTGACAGCCGAGTTGAGCCGACCGTTTGTTTACATAAGATCGGCAACAGCGCAAAGGCATGGATCGCATTCCCGCGCGCGGCCGTCTTGCGCCGTTTGGCAACGTCGCGCGTGAGCGGCGCTCCAAATTAGGCTAATTTCTCATACAAAATCTTTTGTTTCACGCGTCGGACTGTGTCGATATTTCTCTTTCGCACTCATTGAATACAGTGCTAGAAATCGTACTGAACTTTGTTTCATAGGAGCGCAATCGCCGGCGCTCCACACGTTACAACTTGACGCCCAATGTACGCGTAGGAAATGGTTTTCTAGTAAACTGCTATTGTATACATGGGCATAGTAGAAAGAATGTATGTATAGGATTATAATAAAGAAATATAGATTATGCTATTTTCGTGGGAGTGCACTGCACCAGCGCTCTTTATGACGAGCCGCCTCTGATATATATACATATCACTAATCCTACTAATATTATAAATGTTTATACTAGCATCTGCCCGCGGCGTCACCCGCGTGATAAAAAGTAACCTATGTCCTTCCCCGGGCGGCCATCTATCTCCTTGCCAAATTTTATCGTAATCCGTTCAGTGGTTTGGGCGCGAAAAGGTAACATACAGACAGACAGACAGACAGAGTTACTTTCGAGTTTATAATATTATAGTATGGATATAAAGTTAGGATCTCGAGATCTACGCCTCGTAGAGAAAATCTAGTAAGTAGATAGGTACTTACTTCATTCAAATAAGGTACCTACCTAGTACCTATCCTAGCATCGTTATCGAGAGTGGCCTTGGAAATCGACAGACGAACGGGCGGCGCTAAAGTTGACCACCCACGGCGCGTAATTACAAACTAATAGGATTAGGATATATTTATTATAATTTAAGTTTATTTATTTTCTTTAGGGTGGGTGGCCTCAACTTTAAAAAACTAAGGCTTTTCTTTGTTATTTCAGTAAGTAGGTACTTACTTATTTCTTTTACCTACTAAACTTTAAATATTGTGATTAGGAAATACTGAATACAAGTCAAATAATAAAAGTGTACATTAGCAAAGTATTAGTAAAAGACAAAACTTTTGTTTAGGTTCTTACTTCAGAGAAAATGATAATTCATAATTTAAAAAATATGAGTCGAATCGTGTTGAAGTCGTGTAGGGTTAATTATCGACTGAACGAATTATTTATAAAAAATACAATTATCAGAATACATAATGTAGTCTCAAAGATCCACACAAAACACGCAGATTTATAGGATTTGGCTTGTTACCTTATGTTATCTGCAGTACCATTACATAAGATGATAATCCACCGTAATCAAACGGCAAGAAGTTTTATTATACCTACGTGTGTGCGTAGAGACACAGGTGCACTCCTATTCCCTTACTTTCGACATCATTTTATGCGTAAACAAACATGCAAAAAAGTCCAACAGTTAAATAATGACTTGTTTTACAACAATTAGACTGACTTATTTTACAACAACTCTCACAAATCTATAACAGCCGGTCAGTCAAGTCCATCGGCGCACTGCCTATAACTATTGATACATACGACGCGACGCGGGAGGAGTGTTGTGAGAAAAGTTCGATCAAAAACCGTACCGAGGCCGAGGCCATAAAGCCGCACTTGTCCAAACAAATCACCCTACCCCGGGTACGCTGGACAAACGTCACTGTCAAGTATTGAGTAGTGTTCTTGATATAATTATGCCGCGCGGCGGTGGCGCACCGCCGCCGCACCGTCGCCGCGCCGCTGCCGGTAGCTTGCACTTTTGCAAGCAGCCGGCGATCAAGTGGAATGGCGCGGCGGCAGGCGGCGCGGTCGCGGCGTGGCTGTGATGCCGTGTGAACAGTTTAGAGGCGCGGCGGCGGCGCGGTCGCGGCGTCGTGTGGACGGGCACTGGCGGTGATGATGACGCGAGTTCCATGATTTTTGTTCACCCAAAAAGTGCTCAACGCGCCTAAAGAAGTTTTTACTTCAAAAATGTCTTTATTTTCTTAGGCTGAGTTTATAAGTAAACAATTAGTAGCTAAAGAGGTACCTATAACGTTATAATAGGTACCTATATCATTGGGTAATACTTACTGTGAGATAAGTAAGTACATCCCAAATCCCAACGTTCGGAGTCCATGTCTTCAACCAAATCAAAATCGTAAGAAATATTCCAAGTCCGTAAACAAAATAAAACTTCACTGATAAGATAGGTAGGTAATAGGTAATAGGTAATACGGGCTGGTACCCGCAACTCCACGACAAAGCGCGTATTTTGCGTTCGGGTGGGAAATCACTTATTCGATCCACCCCAGCTCCTCCAAGAAGGCCAGCAACGCCTTGGTGTTACTGACCATCTCCCTTAGGGTACCTGGGTTACCGAAGTACTTTGCCCTGTAAGTGGCAACCACCGGGCAGTGTAGTAGCACATGAGCTGCTGTCTCGTCGTCCTCCATGCAGGCCCTGCACAGTGGACTGTCTGTGACTCCTATGACAAAGAGGTGTTTATTAAAAGACCCATGGCCAGTTATAGCTGCTGTAACAGTTCGCAGCTGTTGTTTCGTTAGTCGGAGCACCCGCTTCGTGAGGCGGCAATCGATGGCAGGGAGTGCCTCCTTAGCCTGCCTGCAGTCACCTTGGTCCAACCATAGTTTGTGGTGTTGATCCCTAGTGCGTTTCCTTACCAGAGAGCGTAGGTACCCGAAGGGGAGTGGCGCAATGGGTTCGGGCCCCACCGGTGCCATGCTCGACCCCCTACGGGCAAGTTCGTCGGCTGCATCATTGCCTAGTGAGCCGCTGTGTCCTTTGATCCATTGAATGGTTATATTATTGAGGTTACCCACCTGGTTTAGGCGCTGGTGACACTCGTATATCAGCCCAGAGTCAACAGTGTGGCTGTTAAGCGCTTGCAGAACAGCCATACTGTCTGAGAGTATTCGTATCGAGTAGTCCTTAACTTCCCTGGCCATGATAGCTGAAGCGGCAAGAGAAATACCCATGCATTCGGCCTGGAAAACTGTGTTGTGGACCCCCAATGGTGTGGCTATGTGTATGTTGAAGTCCTCCGAGAAGATTCCAGCACCTGTACCACTACCTGTTTTAGAACCATCCGTGAAGATGCGTAGCTCCGCGGGCCGCAAGCCCTCGCAATGGCGATCCTCGTGCAGCTGGATTCTGTATTTTTTATCAAAGATAAATTGTTTGGGTACCCGGTCATTTATGGCTTTCGTAATGGGGAACTCATTATTGAGGCCCTCGAGCAGCGAGGTATGTTGTGTAACTCTCTTACCCCAGAGCTCTGTTGCATTAAGACGCACCGCTGCCATCGTCGCTTCCTGTTGTATGAACAGATGGAGCGGGGGTAAGTCTAGCATGGCTTCAATCGCTGCAGTTGGAGTAGTTCTCATGCAGCCTGTGATCGCCACGCAGGCTAGTCTTTGCATGCGTTGTAGTCTGTTAACTGCTGTCACTAGCTGGGTGCGGGGCCACCAGACCACAGCCCCGTATGCGATCGTGGGGCGGATCACTGTAGTGTACAGCCATAGTATGATTTTGGGGGATAGGCCCCACTTCTTACCTATCATTTTCCTGCACTGCCAGAAGGTGATGCAGGCCCTGTTTAACTTGTTGTCTAAGTGACTACTCCAGTTTAGCTTACTGTCTAGAATGACCCCGAGGTACTTGACCTCGTTGGCCAACTGAAGTTCTGTATCGAACAGTTTTGGTAGGCGGTAGGGCCCTAAAGCTCGTTTATGGGTAAACATGACTAGTTCAGTTTTAGTGGGATTCACTGATAGTTCAAATTCCCTGCACCAATTTTCTACGATACGTAGTGCTTGATTAGTGAGATTACAGATTGTTCCCGTCACCTTCCCCGAAACAAGGATTGCGAGGTCGTCTGCATACCCTATTGTATAATAGCGGCTGGCGTTGAGCTTTGTAATCAGGTCGTTGATAACCAGATTCCAGAGTAGGGGGGATAGCACCCCTCCCTGGGGACAGCCTCTGGCTATCATTGCCAACTGCTGCTCCCCTTCAAGGCGAACCACTCGTTTGCTTAACATATTCGTAATCCAGTCAGTTAGTACCTGTTCTACTCCATGCTTGGAGAGGGCGCTGCTGATGCTGGAGAAGTTGGTTTTGTCGAAGGCTCCTTCGATGTCTATGAAAGTGCCCAGGCAGGTTCCTTTTTGATGAATCGCATCCTCTATCTGACTGACCACTAGATGAAGAGCAGATTCGGTCGACTTACCCGAGCTGTATGCATGCTGATTATAGTGCAGCGGTATGGTTTTCAGGGCTCCGTCCCTCAGCTCCCTATCGCAAAGCCTTTCCAGAGTCTTTAGTAAAAAGGAGGTCAGGCTGATTGGTCGATGGGATTTGGCGTTTGTGTAGTCTCCCTTACCTGGCTTTGGGATGAATATGACTTTCACTTCCCTCCATCCTTTGGGGACGTATCTGAAGGCCAGGCACGCCCTCATTAATGGCACCAGTCTCGTTGAGACAGACGTTCCCCCCCACTGTAGCAAGGCGGGGAACACTCCATCGGGACCAGCCGCCTTAAAGGGATGGAAGCTCTGGATGGCCCATTGAAGTTTCTCCAACGTGATCACCCTGCTTGCGTAACGCCAGTCATTGTCTGATGGTGTTAGAGTTTCATCTGGCCAGTCAATTACCTGCGCGAAGACGCATCCAGGGAAGTGAGTCTCAATTAGGACGCGTCTTGTTTCTTCAGGTGACGACGTAAGTGTATTATCGGGTTTGCGGAGGGTGACGGTCCCAGGTGTGTTCTGTTGCGCCAGTACCTTCCTTACCCTGTTAGCTTGCTGACAAGATTCAATGCTACCACAGAATTTGCGCCATCCCGTGGTGCTTCTGAATCTGATGCATTTTTTGTAGCTGGATTTGGCCGCGTAGTAGTTGTCCCAGTCCTCATCCGCACATGTGTTCATGGCTCTGTTCAGAGCTGTTCTTACCTTGCCACGTTTGCGCTCCAGGTCGGCACCCCACCATGGTTGCTTACCCGGAGTGCTGCGCGGCGTGGTCTCTGGGCAGGCCGTTTGGTAGCTGTCTATGATTGATTTGGTAAGATGACTTACTTGTGCCTCAATCTGTGACGCGTCCGTAAAAGTCGACGGTTTGTGCCAAGTCGTAAGCTTGCTTGCAAGATTACGTGTATAGGTGGTTCGATCCGTGTTACGCGGGTTCCGCCTGGGTGGTGCTCGTGGCACATAGGCCTTGATATCGAAGCGGATCCACCTGTGGTCCGAGCAGGAGGCCTCCTTCGAGACCTGCCACCCAGTGATGGTTTCCGCCGCGCCCTCTGTTGCCAGAGTGAGATCGATAATTGTACGGCTTCTCCTGGTTACGAATGTTGGTTCGGAGCCATTGTTTAGTAAGGATAGGTTAGTCGAGAATAAGTAATCAACCAAGGCCTTACCTCTCTCGTTTTGCGTGTCCATGCCCCACAGTTGGTGGTGAGCATTAGCGTCGGCACCGACGACGACCTCAAACGCACATCTCTCGCAATGACTCACGAGGCGGGCGAGGTCATGGGGAGGCGGCACCTCCGCCTCAGGCATATAGGCCGAGGCAAAGACGATTACCATCTCCCTGGCGTCGTCGCGCTGTATTAGCAGCTTTGCTGCAGAGACATCTCTGCAACAGAATTCAGTTAAGAGCTGTGTTTTAAGGTTACCTGTGACATAGATGCACGCCCTGGGGCGGTCATGATCAGAGGTGACTAGGAGCTTACCGCCAAGGTTGGAGAGTCCTTGTATGCGGCCAGCCCTAACCCACGGCTCCTGGATTAGGGCAATAGCCGTGTGTTGTTCCTCCAGCCACTTGCGAAGCTGAGCCGTCGCGGTCTGACTGTGGTGGAGGTTTGCCTGGAGGACTTTACAGGTCGACAAAGGGGACGCCATCGCTGGTCGAACCCTCATCGTCCCCCCCAAGTCTGAGCCCGGCAAACAGGTCGCCCTCGTCGAAGCCGTCCTCCCCCGGGCCCGAAGCTGGGGACAGGATCATGTCGTCCAGCTCCCCGCCCGACAAAGGAACGGCACCCACGGTGGCGGCAGCAGGAGCGGCCGACTCTGCAGCAGCAGGATCAGCCACGGATGCTTCCGGGTTGTGTGACGGGGGAGTAGACTCCCCTGTTGTTTCCTGCGGCAGCTGTTCCGGCGTCACGTCGACGGTTCCTGTGACGGGGTCCCATCCCTGCGGCACGTCGGTGAACCTACCGTTCCGACCCTGGAACTTTACGTACACCGCCCCCAATCCAATTGAGAGACGGCGTCCGGCCTCCATCAGAGTCGGGATTTGGTCCACAGGGACTCCGACCACCACAAACCACGCCGCGGCTTGTTTGTCAGCGTGCAGCAGTACCCACCTCTTGATGTCCACCCAAGGGTTCTGGTAGCTTAGGGCACGACCAATGAAGGTCGGCTCTTCGTAAACCCCCTGCTCATCCGGGATCACTACGCCACACCGTGCACGCTTCTGTACCTCCGACTGGCTCAAAACGACTAACGGGGTGCTAGTAGGAAGAGTCAAGCCGGAGACTGTTTTCCTTAGCCAGGCTAAGGTGTGGTCGTTGCCGCACCACAGTTTCAGCACACCCCCGGTGAACAGCGGCTTGGCGTTGAAGGCCGGTCCTGGTGTGTCTTGCTTGGAGGAGCAGGCCTCGAGTATGATCTGCTTTTGAATGGCAGCGAGTACCTGGTCCGATACGTCCTTGCCGAGTATTCCCGTACTGTCGCAGGTGATCGCGACGTCGAGGGTAGCGCTGGCAGCTTGGGCGTAGCTTCGATGGGCGACCCTATTGGATTGATCAAGCCGCGGCCGCTTATGCTCACCCCGAGGTGTCAAGGACTCGTTGAGAGCTCGCTTGGCCGCGGCCTGATCCTTCCAATCGGGCCGCTGTGTTACCTTTATGCCAACGGCTGAGTTGTCCTGTGCGCCGGTTGGCGGTTGACTAGGCGCTGGTCGGCTGGGGCCGGCCTCTGCCTGCGACTGCTTTCCGGCGGAGAAGTTCAGCGGCCCGCGCGTCGGTTTCCCTGAGCTGGCGGCGGTGGCATGTCTGTTAACGGAGCCCTTGCCAGGCTTCCGTTTTAGCGCTTGTCGGCTCTCCTTCCTCGTAGGTCTGTCCCTCTTCTTACCCTGTTCTGGGGCAGCAGTTGGACCTGAAGGGTCGGTGCATGGGCGAAGGGTTTGTTGATTGCGTTTACCCTTGCCCTTGCGTTTCTGCACAAATTGCCAGGCACGCGTGAACGCGTCCTCGGTGCAGCTGACCGTCTCCGCTTGACCGGCTACGGCCGTCTGATGGGAGGAGGCTAGAGGAGCCTCAGGAGGAGGAGGGTGTTTGGCTGGGATCTCGGTGCTAGTTTTACCCGGCACCGGGGTCTGTTTGGGGAGGGTTCGACCGGCAGTGGAATAAGTCGTCGCCGTGGTCTTTACCATTGTGTTAGAAGGGTCGGTACTGGTCCCAATCAGCGCCGACGTCCTTTGTTTATCTTGGGACTTTTTATTTTTGGTCTTAGCTGCGGTTCTCGCCACAGCCGGACCGGTGCCCGCTCTGGTACCCGCAGCGTTAGCCGCATGGCCACCAGGGGCAAGAGAGGTGCAAGCACCCCCCTTTGGAGTTTCATTGGCTTTCGCCTCCACTCCGGGTTTTTTGTTAACAGGCCTTAAAGTATCCATGTTAAATGCGTTCGAAAATTCATCTCTCTGGCTCCCACCCTCCATGGAGCCCGCACCTGGGAACGTCTCACTATAAAAAAGCTCGAACGTTAGGACTACCAGAGAGATATAGGGGCGCAAGGCTGGTTTACAGTGCGACATCGGGTGCTCGATCGGGTTGGCGTGGGGGGTCGAAAGGCCCACCCACCACGAACTGATCAACCCTCACTTACACCGTCAGCATGACCTTTACCTACCGCTTCGGCCGTCCGGGGACGACCTCAGCGGACCTCACGCACCTCGCCTGTGGCCCTCTGACGGGACACCGTGGCCATTTCCCTACCCCCGGCTAATGGGTAGGGCCACCGTTTCACTTGAAATCCGGACCAAAGGGGGCGTGTTGCCTTACGGGCACATTACAGCCAGAGCCGCTCGGCTCAACCCCCCAGGACTCCTTCATCCCCGCTCACGGCGCTCAACTGCGCAGGTCCTAGCGCAGGTGACTACTACTCCTACTCGTCATCAGCAGATTTTAGTGACATCCGAGCCCGCCACCACCCAGTCACAGGGGGCGGCGGTTAGGAGTGGAAATTGGAAGAGTAGAATTGGGAGGAGAGGGGATGTGGGTGGGATGGGTTTGGGATGGTTAAAGAAAGTTGGGACGGGAGGGCGAAGACAAGGGAGACTCAGGTAAAGGGAGTAGAGGAAGGGATGCAAAGGCGCCTGGTGGTTTTTGTTACGTCTATTTCTTAAGGAATTAGACCAAGAACAGGGTGACAACCTCGAGAAGGTACATTCGCCAGACTTGCCTTGAGGATCTACACGACTGTAGCGCTCTCCCTCAAGACCCCGCCACCCAACCACCTCTGAAGGAGGTGGCAGAGTAGGCCTGCATCTATACTACCAAGCAAAGCAAAGCAAAGCATGTCGTTGTGCAACCGCAAAAGCATAAATCCAGACCCTCCCCCACTGATAAGATAACAAACACCCCGAAAGAATCCCACACAAACCCCGCGTGTAGTAGAGGCACGTTACGCTAATGTGCCTGTCGGAGCGATACAGACAGCTACCACGACCACGCACACATTGACACGCGTGAAGCGAATAGAATTCTATTGATTTGGATGTGTTCCGTAATACCAAAAATGATTCATGAAAACTTATTTTTTTTCCAATTCTTTTTCGATAATTTGTAACTTGATAATATAGGCTGTGCTTCTGCTGAAACAATATTACAAATGTTGTTGTTTATAATACAGAAAAAACAGTATGAAAACATGTCATTTACGCTGTAAAAATGTTCGAAATTCAATTCGCTATAACTTTACTTTAGGTAGGTTTTTTGAAAAAAAAAGGATTTAGAAGCCTAGATAAATACTATCTCAATCCGAATAACAACACAATATGGTGGAAATATGCTCAAATTGCAAATGATTTTGGTATTACGTTTGTATGGAGAATTCATCGGTCACCGTGTTCTTAAGAGCGATCTTTTACAGACAACGTTTGGATGGATTAAAGCAATCCCATGGAGTTGGCACTTTCTCCACTCTTACGTGGGCATGCACCAAGATGAGGTGCCGGTAGGCTTTACATTGTTGTCTTTGGCAAACGGGAACTGGAGGAGAACCCTGGTATGCAGTTCTTCGACCCGCAGGGACGGGCCCTGGCAAGGCCTGCACCCTTTTTTTTTTGAGGGTTGGAAATCATATCATGCAATGACTTCTCCCGCTCTGGGCGGAGCGGGAGGACGTGTCAGACTTTGACACTACTACTGACTGAAACCTACCCGTGTTCCTTCAGTTGCTTATTGCCAAGGTCCCGGTCCCGGTATCCCATTCGGACTTTCCCGCAAAGGCCTGCACCCTAATACACGATGGTTCGAAAAAAATGTTTTTTTTTCGAACTTATCAAGCAATGGATTAGACATTTGTTTCAAACCGATTTCAATTCTGACCGACCGGCGATCGTGTATTACGCAATTAGGGTGCTGTGCTGATAAAGAACCAGATAATACTATCTTCAGTGACCTGGATACGCTTCAGTGGTTGAGTCCTTATAAATATAGAAAAAATTGCGGTTCACTTCGAGTTGACCGTTACTTCCCCGCGCCCCGCGCGCTCCCCCGGACCGCCGCGTGCTCCCCCTTTTTAGCCGATTTCAAAAAGGAGGAGGTTTTCAATTCGACTGTATGATTTTTTTATCCGACTACGGCAAAAAAGGAGGGTTATGATTTTGACCGGTATGTATGTATACGTATGTATGTATGTATGGATGTTCATCTGTTCCCTCCTATCTTCTAAACCACTCATCACAATTTGACAAATGAGATATCGTTGGAAGTGTCTTGATCGTCCGCTGGTTATAGGCTATGTGACGTCACATTAAATTAAAAATGGCGCCCTCTAGAGGAAATAAAGTAAGGAACTAAAAAAAATATTGTTTTATCGTACCATGTTGGGTATCAAATAAAAGGGCTTAATGAGCACATTTCAAAAATATAATATATTATAACCCCAAAAGAATAAAAAAAAAAATTAAAGTAATAAAAACTAAAACGCAACTACGACTAAAAAAAATCAAGTAATAAAAACTAAAACCCACAGTCACACGTTTATGTTCGATTTATGCCCTAACACGTGTGACTCAGGATTTTTAATTTGTCTGTCTGTGGTGTCTTGTTTATAGGTACCTTTTTAGTCGTAGTTTGGTTTTAGTTTTTATTACTTTAATTTTTTTTTGTTATTTAAATTACCTAAACTGTTTTACATTCTTTAAGTGTACTTATACCTACCTAATTATTTATTATATTTTGTCAACGTTAGTAGTTGTGCTCACTCGAAGTGAACGGCTAGTACACACGGCTACACATCAGGCTATACATTTCCAGTATAAGCTGACCTCACATTGTACGGGAATCCTATACAATGTGAGATGTAGTATGCTTGATGTTTAGCCGTGTGTACCTACCTACTAAGCAAAGCAATATCAATGGCACCGTTGACGTATCGTCCTTGTCACCTTCTCGGTGAATCTAAAAGGCAGTCAAATTGTCTCTGTGTGTTATCGTCTCGCTAACGCGAACGGGAGTAAGCTATAATAGACTTCACCTTATAGTCAGGATCATCCATCAGCCGTATTACCGCATAATATACATACCGTATTCATTCATGTAGACAACGTGATCAACTGCCAGAGAATGCGTGAACTTCTTGTATACCTACCGGTCGACCCTGACTGACCCTGAGCGAGACACAATTGAAATTGCAAATTGTCATAGAAATTAAATGATTGGTGGCATGCGACAATCACGATATACCGATAGATTATACTGATAGATTTTGGACTAAAATTCACTAAGTTTTGAAGTGTGGCAAAGAAAGAAGATCCC
Source organism: Lithophane semibrunnea (assembly GCA_947363905.1). NCBI lineage: Eukaryota > Metazoa > Arthropoda > Insecta > Lepidoptera > Noctuidae > Lithophane > Lithophane semibrunnea. Next base: position 16,270,881 of record OX376205.1, read on the forward strand.
TTTTTTAGCAAAATCGTCGACAGACGAATGTCATCGGCAAAAAGCATGCACCAGGGTCGGGGTGCCTCTTCCTGCATGTCCGACGTCAGGGCGTCCATAATCAACGGGAAGAGGTAATTAAGAACTTAAAGCCGACCCTTAGTGCAAGCCTACAGCCACACTGAACTCGTCGGTATTGCCAGCAGCCGGACGCTCTCTCCAGATCAATGAATACCATGTGCAAGTTCTTGTGCTCACGTCTGTAGGTCTCGCACAATTGGCGGAGTGCAAAAGTGGCGTCCTCCAGTAAACTAACAAATAAGTACCTACTTAAGTCATTCAATAAATGCACTTGTTGGAATTTTTATGCCTGTTGTCAGAGGCGGCTCGTGATATTTATTTGTGGGGGTTCACTAAAAAAGAAACGTAGAACTAGAGCTTACCATTTATTTTATTTGTAAAGAAAATCCATTCGGCGATCTTTTTGGCGAGCGAAGACATCTATCACTTTCTTGTGAAAATCAGTTATGGAATTAATTAAGCGTTTTTCAATGCTTATCATACAACAAGATACACTGTATTGTTCCATTTTTAACACAAATGTCGCGCACAAACTATTTTTAATAATTATTTAGAATAAACACTGCGAATCTACTGACAGCCGAGTTGAGCCGACCGTTTGTTTACATAAGATCGGCAACAGCGCAAAGGCATGGATCGCATTCCCGCGCGCGGCCGTCTTGCGCCGTTTGGCAACGTCGCGCGTGAGCGGCGCTCCAAATTAGGCTAATTTCTCATACAAAATCTTTTGTTTCACGCGTCGGACTGTGTCGATATTTCTCTTTCGCACTCATTGAATACAGTGCTAGAAATCGTACTGAACTTTGTTTCATAGGAGCGCAATCGCCGGCGCTCCACACGTTACAACTTGACGCCCAATGTACGCGTAGGAAATGGTTTTCTAGTAAACTGCTATTGTATACATGGGCATAGTAGAAAGAATGTATGTATAGGATTATAATAAAGAAATATAGATTATGCTATTTTCGTGGGAGTGCACTGCACCAGCGCTCTTTATGACGAGCCGCCTCTGCCTGTTGTTATGGCTAAAAACGTTTGGGGCTTACCTAACTAGGTACCTATCTAATTAAAACAATAAAATACATCAGAATATTACGAACCTATTTATTAGGTTTGCAAGCAACGAAACTTAATAAACAAGTTAAGGAAAGTCAATAAAAGGTATTTAAATAAAACTTTTATCAATTTAAAAACAATGTTTTGCGTCAAGTATTTATAAACGTTGAGTTATTCATAGTCATACAGATGCAGACGACCCACCGCCACGCTCAGGACTGGTCGCTATACACAATACCGAGGAATACAATAAAACTGCGCAAAATGTGTTCCAAAAGCGTTTTAATAACAGGATTTGGCCCTTACGAAGGTGTCGAAATAAACCCTAGTTGGGAAGGCGTGAATTGTATGAACCGAGAGGAAATTGAGAGTAAATACAATATAAATTTTTTTCAAGAAAAAATAGACGTGGTTTACGACAGTGTCGATGGATCTGTGCCTAAGCTTTGGGCCAAACTTCAACCAGACGTGAGTACCTAAGTACCTACCTACTTACAACATTATTATTTGGTTTTTATTTTAAACCCAAAGTTTTCCCAAAACATTAAATCAATTTGTATTAGTCGGTATATTCCGTAAAAATGAAAACTTGGGTGAAGTGAGCTTGAAGTGAACTATCATACAATAGTGACAGCTCACTTCGAATTTTCACGGTGAGATTTTTACAGAATAGATCGTCTGATCTCTATTTTTTAAATTAATGTCAAACCTGCGTAGTTTAATTATTAATAAGTTAATTCCACGAGCACAGTAGCACTTTGCCCGCGCTCATCACGGCAACATTGATTACCCATAGTTTTCTCCATTTACATAAAGCTGTAAATTCTTTTCAGTTGACCATCCACGTTGGAGTAAGGGATCAAATTTCCCATTTCCTATTAGAAACTCAGGCGGCTAAAGAAAGTTACTTATATCCGGACGCAAACGGCGTATGTCCGGTAGACTCCAGGCACTCGTCTGACGGACCGGACACCATCTGTACGGAGCTGGACGTGGACATCGTGTGCGAACAGTTTAATAGTAACCCTCCCGCTGAAGGGCTCGAGGCTAAGAAGTCGTGTGATGCTGGCAAGTAAGTGAAACGAGATTTACTTAAGTACCTACTGCAACACCGGATGTTGGACCTTTTTCCTGGAAGTTGTAGGAGCAGATGACAACTTAGCTGTAAATGGTCATCAAAATATTGATTTAAATACCTATTTAGGCCATAGTTTTTTTCCTGTTTTGAAGAAATAACATTTTTTTCCTGTTTATGCTTGACATATATTACGTGCATGCATATTAAGCGTGTAGGTATAAGCATGATAACAAATTGACCTACCTACTCGCGACGTTCGTGATTTTTTTATTTATTATAATAACCAACTTATATTTACAGTTGCACCACACATACAGGCTGTAAGGGTAAACAGTCTTGTCATTCAAACCATGGGTAGTTGACTTAAATATAAAAATAAATGACCGAACACAACAAAAAAAAAACGTCGACACCGTGCTCTAGCGAAACAGCTGACTGACTGAGGGAGGGTTCGCGCTCGCGGCCGGTCAGGTCACATCCCGTACCCCCTGCCCGTGTTGAGACGCAAGTTCGTTGTCCTATCGGGCATCGGGCGTCTCTTGTTGTAAAATGTAGATTTAAAAAAATGAAAAAAAAGTTGTGATTTTACATTGATTTTACGTTCTATAAATGAAACCAAACCACTGGTTACAAGCACAGAACAGATAAAAGAGGTAAGGATAACGGTGTTTACCCTAACACCCTGTATAAGTTAACGGCTAATATCTGTTAGTATAAAAAATATAAAATTAGTAACATAAAAACTAGATTAGATGAAACAATGAAATACAATTAAATTAATCAAAATTAGGTGAAATTAAATAAAATGTGTGTGTGTGTGTCGGTAGTACTAGTATAGTGATGTCGGTACCTACATATCTAAATTTAATTGATAGCGAAGAGTTTCGACCTTCGAACGGCTGGGTCAAGGGCCTGTGAAAAGCATAACCTAAACCCTACCTTTTATTTTTAATTTTTGGAAATCATCAAATGACTTCTCCCGCGGAGAAGCGGACTTTTACTGACTAAAACCCACCCGTGTTCCTTCAGTTGCCTGTTGCCAAAGGTCCCGGTACCTATCCCTTTCGGACTTTCCCGCAACCCTGGCAGAACCTAAACCCTAACTACTAGGTACTCTAAATTACTTACATGAGCTTTTTATTTACCGTCAAGCAAAGCGCACCGCTCCGTAGTTGTATTTCTTTTAAACCGACTTCTTCATAAAGGAGGAGGTTCTCAATTCGTCTGTTCAATGTTTTTTTTTTTTGTGTGTGTGTTACGCGATTTCTCCGCCAATTATGAATCGATTTTGATGTTTTTTTTTCTTTGGTAGGCTATGATATTATATTAAATTTAATATAATATCATTATAATAATATCAACCACTAAAAAAGTGAACTTTTTTAGTGTTTTTTTTGGAAGACAGTTAAAAATTTTTATTTTTCACTTTTTAGTTGTGGTACCTACTCCACACAAATTCGAATACGACTCACATATACTTACAGGTATGTGCCTACAAAAAAATACAAAAGATAGGTATTATTTCAACTTAAAAAACATAAAAAATAAATTAATAAGATTCCAGTTTCTATAATATTATAATAGTTGATGGTTGACCTTTTATCAATAGAACAGGAAAACTCAGTGGATATCGCATATCGTGTTTTGATAAATTAGTCTGAATGGAAATACCACTTTTTAACTGACTTCTTCAAAAAGTCAAGGTTCTCAATTCATCTGTATTTTTTTAAATTTGAGTTACGCGGTTACTCCGCCAAATATGAATAGATTTTGATGATTCTTTTTTTTGTTTGGTAGGTAATGCTTCAGAGGTGGTCCTATATAAATTTTATTTACTTTGCTTGCGTAGTTTTTGAATTTGCTTCAATATTACGTATTTTTCCCACTTAGTCTACGTAGACGATGTTATATGGTTATGTCATGTCAGTCGGAGCGGAGGTCTTGTTGTCTGTTAGTATGAAAAATGCAACTTCTTTAAAACTCTCCATACAAAACGCTGATTTCATAGGTGGGGACCTATATACCTAATATTAACTAATAATAAGTTAATAATAGAAGTTGCATTTTTCATAACAAACATTAGTGTTCATGGTTTTTATATAAATTATTAAGAAAATGTTAGCATTTTCTTAATTTATATGTATTTAGTGTTTTAAAACACTAATGTTTACAAACTAAAATAACGTAATATTCGACAAAAATAAGTTTTGGCTAAGTTTAATTAAACAAATAGTGGCCATTTCTGCTAACAAAATGAGGAGTCATTTTTAAGGTACAGTCACGGACTTTAATTGATGAGCCACCTGGCACTGTTCGTATTTTAGCCGTGTAATGCAAATCGGGATTATTCGGTTCCCGACACGCAAAGTCATATGTCTTCGTATTAGAAGAAGAAAATTATATTTCATACCGGTTGGTTAACCTGAGAGCCAGAACTACAAACTTGACAGCAGAGTGACTACTCAAAGTCAACCAATTGCAGGTCTAGCAACAGTAACCTAGCAACGATAAATAATTGTTGCTAGGTTACTGTTGCGATAGTAACGTTAGCGTACGGAGAAATTCTCTGACATCTATATTTCAACTGTCACTGTCTTCAGTTAAGTTTTCAGAATATGATTCAAAGGAGGTCAGTATCAAATAGATTGGATAAACTTAATGCAACATTGTGTTTATTTTTATCATTAAGAACTTATTAGTCAACCTCTATGGATATTTCCGATTAAAAGTAATTTATTTGTCATCTTGATATTTCAACTGTCACTGTCTTCAGTTATGTTTTCATAATTATCGAGTTAATGAGCTATGATTCAAAGGAGGTCGGTATCAAATAGATTGGATAAAATTAATGCAACATTGTATTTATTTTTATCATTGAGAACTTATTAGTCAACCTCTATGGATATTTCCGATTAAAAGTAATTTATTTGTCATCTTGATATTTCAACTGTCACTGTCTTATTTGTCATCTTGTTTACGAGCTTGCGATTTGAGTTCGTGTTTATTCGTGTAATCTCGTGAATGTATGAAACTGCAAAATTGAAAAGTTTGAAGGTGGCTCATCAATTAAAGTCCGTGACTGTACCTATTTTTAATGTTTAGAAAACTATAAGTAGGTTTTTTTACTATTGGTAGTTGTCTATGATGGTCATCTATATATCTATATTTATAAAAATGAATTCCTATTTCCCTTGGTTACGCTCGCGCCATCACGCGTGAACGGCTAGACCGATTTCGCTAATTCTTTTTCTGTTGTGTTTGTTATTGTCAGGAGAAGGTTCTTATGAAAGAAAAAAATAAGAAAATTGCGCGGAAAATTAGAAAAATTTAAGACAGTACAACGTCTGTCGGGTCAGCTAGTTATTTGATATAATACCAAGCAATTGATGAATATTTTAAATCATAGAAGTGACGAGGTTCTATATCTGTGAGGAAAAAAACGCCATGTAATTTCATAGGTGGGAACCCAATATTTATTATGTATGACAAATCTGGAGTACTGCTGGGTTCGGACGTGGGTCCCCTTCTTTCCATTGAATATGTCAATGATCTTGCTCCTCGAATTAGCTGCGACTTTTATACTGATGAAAATGATCTCAATCTATAAAAGAGTAGAGTCACCAACAGATGCCAACCTCTTTTCCCATACAAAATAAACAATTACCTAGCAAGAGGTTTCTAAAGCTGGCGCCAGACAGCAACAATATTTGATCACATGTTTGATCACATGTTTGACACATGTGTGGCAGGGGTGTTTAAACCATGACCTAGGCGTTAAAGAACAAAAACTAAAATTCGCTACCTACTCGTATCCGAAATTGAAAGAGAAATGAAAAGTAATTTGGAGCAAAAACTAAAAGTTATCCTTTCCAATGCTTTGTTACGTTCTCAACTAGAATTATAGAATCCTTGTTTTGTACCTCACATTGATTTATGTCAGCCAGTTTTTTGTTCTTTATGAAGACTTAAGTTATTTAATACTTTTAATTTTAAGTAAGTAGGTACATAAGTATATTATTTACGAATATGTTTCACACCAGCTGAGCACACCAGTACAATTACACGACATTCACTGATCTTCAATAGAGTTAACGTTTATTAATTAATGCACAATGTATGCTGTTGGCGTACGTATTTAATTTAAATAAATACTACCTAGGTATGAATAAATAAATAAATAAATAAATAAATAAAAGTATTTATTTCACAAAAACATAGCACTTTGCACTGTATACATTGTTTTAAATAATATTTACAATATGATGCAATAGTAGACTCTATCTTTTAAACTAGGACTAGCCTGTATCTTAAAAGATAGGGTTCAGCCAAGTGGATTCCGTTATTATTCACAACCAGAAACAAGTGAAGACAGTGTCATTGTTTTGTACTAACAGCTGTACAGAAATAAAAATAAAAAGAAAAACAACAAAACTAATTCTAAGTTACACAAGGGGTATGAAAGATGGAGACATGCATATGTATGTATGTGTAGGGGTGTGTGGGTGTGCGGAGTGTGAGTGATATGTGTGTGTGTGTGTGTGTGTGGGGTGTGGGTGTGTGTATGAGAGTGTGTGTGGGGGAAGTGATTCATGAATTTAGTAAATATGTAATAACTGGATATAAAGTGTGAGATGTGATCTATGAATAGGTATGTAATGTAACAGTTTATTGTTTCCTCTCTGTTATTCAGCAGTATGTAGGTACCTATTAGAAAGGAAGATCATTGCATGCTGTTTACCTACTTACGATATACATTTTAAAGGCTGCTTATAGGTCTGCCTGGTCTGTGTTTAGGTAGAGGTAGGGTGGGTAGAGTACCTACCTATGTACCTGCACGTCAGTTATTAAGTAAACGTGAATTTAAATCAGCGCGCAGCATTAAAAGGTATTCCAAGGAAATAAAGACTGGACTATTTTCAAAACATTATTAACATTATTAAACGTTTTTGTTACAGATATGTCTGCGAATACACTTATTACGCCTCTCTCGCCTGCTGCGGCTGTTCAAAAGCATTATTCGTTCATGTTCCAGTAAAGGGCTTTTCATTCGAGCTTATTGCTCAAGGACTGGAACGCATCTTGGAAATCTGTCTAGGACAGTTGGGGGATTAAACGCAGCATAAATGTCTAAACGAGAATTTGTTCATATCGTACAGTGCGCCCAACATATCTCTTTATTTTTGCTTTCTATCAAGCTGCCTCACTCACTGGCCGCTGCACTCACTGCACCGCAGACATATTCTGGGCACGTTGTATTTATTGTAAATATATATAATTTGTAAAGGTAAACTGTAACTAAGTATATGTTCAAATAAAATGCTTTTTCATCTTATTTTTTTTTGTATTCTTCTATTCCCATTGCACAGTTAATAGAGCAACTGGCGCACTAGAAGCATGCCTAAAGGATTTACGCACGAACGAACAAGAACATGGTGAAAACGAACATACACATCAAGCTATACATTTCCAGTAGGTATAAGCTGACCTCACATTGTACGGAAATCCTTTACAATGCGAGGTCAGCTTAAACTGGAAATGTATAGCTTGATGTGTAGCCGTGTGTACCTACCACTAACGAACATCAAACACGGGTGCCAATTCTCTTGTCACAAAATTCTCTAAACTAGACCGAATTAGTTTATTCCTGTCCAATGACGTTTTCCCATTCTGAAGTAGACTGTAATGACACAACATGGCCCATCCATTGTGGGATCTGTGGATCCACCCGCTAAGGGTCGGATCAATAAAACAAAGATATCATAATATACATCATCTGTGAAAATTTCAACTGTCTAACTAGCACGGTTCATGAGATACAGCCTGGTGACAGACGGACGGACGGACGGAGAGCTGAGCCTTAGTAATAGGGTCCCGTTTTACCCTTTGGGTACGGAACCCTAAAAAAGGTTAAGAAATCTGTCAATAATAGATTAGCGGACTCTTTAATTTGTACGAATTATATTGGTTCAAACTATTATCTATGGTTGGGGAATTCCCCCTAGTTCACTGCTATTTAAAATGTCGCCATGTTATAACAAAAAAATACGCTCAATATTCCATCTGCCCATTACTACGGTAGACGGTGAATCAATGCTGAATACTGTGTTTCTACCGTAGTTACGGTGCAGTTGGGAACACTGCTAGCGGCGAATAAGGGACATTCCCTCACGCTGCTTTACTAAAAAAACCTATTTAAACCAAATGACATGATTGCCATTACAACTGTAACAAATCTGAATAATTATCATGTCCATTCGTGAACGGTGAAATTTTATAATTATTGCGATATTGATGCGAATACTATCGTAATAATTAACAAATAAGTAACTTTTTCTCACAAATTCACATTAGGTACTTTTAATGATAAATTCTAAAAAACTAAAATGTTTTTCCTAAATCTATAACCAAAATCATTCAGAAATACCAACATTATGCGGTAAAGAAAGGCTGCTTTCCGAATTAGGAAATAATCACTGACAGCGCTCAGCGCTCACATCGATATCTTGCGTTCCGTTTTAGATATCACAATTATGACAGCTGACGGCTGTCATCAATTCGGAACGCTCGTGAACGCGCTCACAGTCCTCGCTCAACTTCAAAACATAAACATAACCTCAAACAAGAAGGACTGATTGTATATTTTTTGAAAATGGAAGTTCTACTATTTGTTTGTTGGTTGACTCTATCGACTCTGGTCGCCATACTAACGACAGCATCAACGGGAGAGAAGAAGGGATGCGCAAGCGACAAACATTGTCCAATAGGACAGTGTAATTTTAATAAACTTCTTAATATTCAATAAATTATCTAATTAAGTAATGTATAATCTATTTTGTAGTTTTACTTAGAACATCCTTTATCATTTGAATAAGTTTTATATTTAGGTACATTAATGCAACTGATAGGTAAGTAAATGTGAAATTCATTCTTGGCAAGTAGGTAGATTTTCTTTTTTTTAAATACTTCTTATTCATGTACTTAAGTATTTAAAATATTTGAGAAGGGAACTTGTTACCATTGCGCCATGTATTGGGATGGGTATGTAAATAATGTTCAACAATAATAGTAATAAAACATTTTTATTAACAATCAATTAGAATCACAGTATAATCAGACTGAACCTCAGGTACCCTGGTCGCGCTCCAAGCCACAATCTTCTCCTTATTATTATTTATGCTAATATAAGAAAAATATCAAACAGTACAACAGTAACAAAATTCTTATATTATTAACTCCTTATCTATTTTAGTAAATATTATGTAAAAGCACAAACATACAGTGCAATTGAAACATTAATAAAATTCACAGATTTCACCAGGTATTTCTATTCAAACGGGTACTGTTCAAATCTTAAAACTAATAAAAAATCACAAGTAGCTACTTAGTACGTATTAAAACAGGTAAGTACTTACTGATCAACAATCACAGTATACTACTAAGTCAACAGGTACTGATCAAATCTTAAAAACGAATAAAAAATCACAAGTAGGGCTACTAATAATAAAACAGGTGCTGATCATATCTATACTTACATGTAAAAATCTATAAAAAACTTCAATTTAATAGTTGTTGTTAGTCTTGTTATACATCAACTGCAAAATGAATCAGTTCCGTGTTAACAGCCAAAAAAAGCACAGTAAAGTCTTACATCAGAGTATCAGGCCATCGTTTCCAGATGTTGCATTGTGATCCACTATCTTTTTATAATGTTTTTTTTTAAGCTGTTTATTTTTGACTGGCACTGGATACCAGTAACATAATTATTGTATGTTGCACATTGTTCTTGCTATGACGTCATACACCATCTCAAGATGCATTTTTTCTATGCTCACTGTATAATGTGAGTAGCAACAAAATGCATGACTCGTTCCAAATGAATAGAGGTGGTGACTCTTGATCTACTGAAAAAAAAAAAAATATTAAGAAGGTACTTCCGTTCCTACTAACACTGCAATAATATTGTTTGCGATATTTTTTTTTACTGAATTCTTCAATAATAGCTTAATAGATTTGAATGAAACTTGGCACATAGATAATCATATCCTGGAATAAAACAGGATATTTTTAATATACTAAAGAAAATACTTTTATTAAATCTGAGAGCAAGTTCTTAAGAATTAACTGTCAACATACTAATAACACAAAACCATAGAACACTTTTATCTTGCTTTTGTTATAGATTAATTATTGGAGTATGCGTAACCACATAAACTGTTGTCAACATGATGTTATGCAAAAACAACAGGCACATTCAGCTAATAAGTATCTGCACATAACCAGATAATAATATAAAATACTTACCGTATTGTTTTTTGGTTCATTCAGCAGTGACTCTGTTTCTCGGCTAGGCATATTTGCATCAAAGTCATTCACCAATTGCTGTGACTCTGTTTCTTAGCTAGGCATATTTGCATCAGTCATTCACCAATTGCTGTACATATTCAGTACCTATCTGTAAACAGCAAGAACCAGTTAAGTAAACATTTATGATTGATCAGAAGACAATAGCTAAAGAGTGGTTGTATGCACTTTTAAAAACTGTAAGATAGCTTTTGCAAACAGACAGCCAAGCAGTTGTGGGCTGTAAAACATTTCCATCATAATCGTTGCAGTGGGCAGAACTGTAAGTGGGCTAAAATTCAGCACTTACCTCTCTGAGCCCTCTCGTATTCCTCTGATGTTAGCATAACAGAAAACAGTCGCCCGTGATTCTCGTCGGCTATATTCATTTGAATTTTCGTGGTTATTACAATATATACATCAAATTTCTTCTTCACAATTTTGGAACTATTGGTACGACTCAAAATAAAACAATACAACTGTCACGTCTGTCACTATGACACTATTTAACAGCCACATTGACAGCGCTCACAGTGATAATAATGTAGGGCATGATCGGCGTTATCGCAAAATGGCGCATGTCATGACGTCATCTATGACGATTCAAGGGATGTCGTTATCGCGATCAAACTAATACGGTACGGGTTTTATCGCGCCCAAATCGATTACAGCGTAATAAGGAACGCACCCAAAGTCAGCTGACTGGTTGGTTATCAGCTGTCATTCGTCAAACATCTGACGACAAATTGTGTCATGTGTCAAATCCAGTCAATCAAATCAGCAAACCAAACCAAACAGTTCAGTTGGTAATCGGGTTAACGAACGAATTCCTTGCTACATTATCAAATATTAAACTTCTATCTAAGTAAATAAAACTTAGCATTATGATCAACGAGCTCGATTATTGGTTCAAACCGATTGTCCTTATAACGGGCTTCGGTCCTTATTTGAACCATCCGGTGAACGCTAGCTGGGAAGCAGTAAAAATAATGAACAAAGATGAAATTGAGAAGAAACACAATGTAGAGTTGGTTCAGATAGAGCTGCCAGTCACGTATGAAAACGTGGACGAGTTCGTGCCAGCGCTATGGGAGACACATACCCCTAAGGTGAGGTTTACACAAACTATAGCTAAACTACCTAACTATAGTTTTAACATGATATTGTTTAGCCTCCTGTATTTTGTTTTCCCTACGAGATTCATAAGAGACCCATAGGTATTTCTTGCTCGATATCTATGTGATGATCATTTATAATCTTATTATAATATACTACTAGCTGTTCGTGCCCGGCGTTGCCCGGGTGTAATTGCGACTTTTCCGGTGGATTAACAAAAAACGTTTTTCGTACAAATACAAATATACGATATATAGTATTGCAGATACGAATAGAACAAAAAAGTGAGTGATGTACTTAAAATAATCTAAACGTGAATTTTAGCCTTGTACTTTCTGTTATGTTACAGCTCGGAAACTGCACAATTTCTTGTGAATAGAATACCGTCAAGCGCTGCACGTAATACCCTGATAAAAAAAAAAATCATAAGTGTTAAATCCATATTGATGATTGAGACCACATTGATGTAACGTGTAATGAAGTTTGGAAATAAAATTACTATAATTACTATAATATATCTTTTGATTCTGCAGGACGATTTTGATGAAATAAAGACTAAATGTTACTCACAATAAAGCTTCTTATTGTTCAGTAATTCAATTTGGAATCCAATGAGTGGCTTTTACGTGATGCGCTCACAAACGTACAAGCAAAGAGACAAAAATTTCAAAAAATATTTTTTTACTTTCTATTACTTATTTCTCGCGGCTTCCAGTACTTTTTTTTCAAAAATCTTTAATGTACAGACACGGACCGTTTACGATTTTATTATATGTATAGAAGATATACTTATTTATTTATTTCATCAAAAATAATTCTATGGATTACACATACTGATAGGCTGGGAGTATCTATATAACATGGGAGCATGTGTAGCCGAACTAGAAAAAGAACTGTATCTAGGCATGCAGGCGCCAGACCCCTCAAAATAGACAATAGTACATATTAGCCCAAAAGACATGCATAAAGATGCATCAATAAAAGATAAGATCATAAATTCAAACATGAATGTAATAAATTTATTAATTTCTCGACTTAATTGGTAAACCGAAAATTAATTATTTGTTCTGCAATAACAGCTACTCTGTCACTGTCACTCACAGGGAATGAATTGTTTTCCCCATGCTATACACTGGCATATCAACCACCATGTTACCCATACGTCAGCAGATCCTTTGGCAAAATTTGTACGTAACTACAGAGATTTTTCCTGCTTACTACAGTAACCGTAACCGCAGTATTGTTAGGGATACTGTGCTGAATGTAATACATGCATAATCGGCCTATAACGTTTCCACTGCTGGGACACAGGCCCTCTGTAAGAGGGATTTAATATCTTAGCACCTAACTTGAAGAATACAAGAAACACAATGGAATGGCAATATGCAACATAACAATATATTAACTCAACATTAAAGAATCTTACTCCTGCATGTACAGCATAAAAATACATCTAGAAATAATGATTCATAACATTCCCCAGCTGATGATCCATGTAGGAGTATCAAGTAAGGGGCAGTGCTTGCAGCTCGAGTCCCAGGCACACAGGAAGGGCTACCAGAAGAAGGACTACTTCGACAAAGTTCCCGCAAACTGTGCGTGCTTGGCGGAGGGAGCTATCCGGTTACATACCAAGCTGAATGTAGAACAAATCTGCAAGGAGTTCAATGGCGACAACCCACCTGATGAAAGATATAGGGCCGAAGTGTCTAGGGATGCTGGCAGGTGAGATCCATCTTCTTAGCATAGGCATAATAGCATAATCAGCCGATAATATTGCCGCTGCTGGAACACAGGCCTCCTTCTGTGAGAGGGAGTGGTCTGTCTGAACTGGTCTGTAATTGACCATACTGGACCAGTGCGATTGGACTGACAAATTGTTAGGTACAGAAAATAGCAAAATATTCTAGGTACTTCTACTGATGACAACATCATCATCACGATTTTGTTATTTTTAGCCATTTTAATGCAAAATATAGTTCCTTTTTGAGATGCATCCTAAAAATGACTGAGATGTTCCTGTGATCTGTTGTAGGTGCAGTACCTAAACCAAAATGCAGTCATACTTGTTAGATTTCTTTTAATCAGCTCATCTGTCTTCAACTTTTACTACTTGTTGTACCAATGGAAAAATTAAATACAAAAAAAATGTAAGTAGCTGTAATACATTATACAAACAAACATAAACTTATGATCCATGGTCTTTGTGCTAAACAATAGTACATTGCACTGATTAGATAAGAGATGTTTACTTATGACATTATCTCAGAACTGACAGATATACTACCTACAGCATTGCACAATAATTCAAATGGTGTTATCTAAACTATTGATTCTTATTTTACGATGACTTGTCTCACTCAAAGGAATCCATACTAATATAAATTCGAAAGTAACTCTGTCTGTCTGTATGTTTCCTTTTCACGACAAAATACTAAACAGAGGCGTATAATACAGCCATTATTTATATTCACCAGTTATGTTATAAGTCAAGAAGATATGAGCTATTGCTATTAATTAATCTAGAAGAAATTCCTAATTGAACAAATCAATAACACTGCAAAACCTGGGATTCGAATCCAGAACGTTACGCGCAACAGTCTCACTAGACCAACCATAGCCGTTATTAGTTATGGTTATGCTCAGGTTCAGGATGACAAATACCTATTGTAGATTTTGTGAAAATTCAACAGTAAAAGCTTAAAGGCCGGTACCAACTCCAAAATTTCCTAAATTACTGACTAAACAGACATATTCATTTTATTGCTTCCTATATATGAACTTTAACTTTTTCTATATATAACCTTTCTGCTTAATCATATTAATATCCTTTTATAGCTATTTGAGGTTTGAGGAGGAAATAGGCTTCACCGTAATTACGTTGGTAATGTCGGAAATGTCGGAAATGTTGGTTGCCATACACGGAACCCAAAAACAGTCATTACTCACTTGTAAGTTCTTGTGAATGAATAATCTGTGACGTAGTAGGTACAGTCAATCACACGTCTGACGGCCCTGGTGGCCTAGTGGAAACGGGCGCGACTTACGAGTTGTAGGTCGTAGGTTCGAACCCAGACAGACATTTTGGGTAAATTATTTTCATGACTGCTGCACTCAAAAATCTGAACTAAAAGAACCTAGAACCAAAAGTTCGAAGACATGTGATCCAGTCACATGTCTACAGATTTTGCCGCGTGGTGGATTACGGTTGAATTCTCTTTGATTGCGGCCCACTACCTCCCAGAAAAGAGACCTGTGTTCCAGTAATAGGAACTTTGTAGGCTAATTAATCATTAAAATAGGTAAGGGCGGCTTACCTATTTTAATGATTCTCATGTTTATACAATATTACTACATCTATACTGACTACAGATACCTGTGCGAGTACATCTACTACACGTCCCTGAGCATAGACAACACACGCACGCTCTTCGTTCACGTGCCGGTCATGGACATCTATCCCTCGGAGGAGACGGCCCGTGGCCTGGAGCGCATCGTGTCTCTCTGCCTGGCGCAGATCAGCGAGAAGGGGGACGGCACTGATCAGGTCACGGAGGGGGTGAAGAACGCTAAGGTGGATGATAGTGGTGATAGTAGGTAACAATGTATAGTGTTGTATGTACCAAATGCTGTAACAGTCGACAATGTTCACAGTTGACAACTTTCAACCTTATGTATTTAGTCATAAAGTTAAGAACTGGTCAACCGCCAACTTGGTCCTTAGATCTATACTAGGTACTGTGCAACGGAGGTCCTAGTGTAAATAAGCCTATTGAGGAAATCGAGGTGAGGTACCTAACGTTGCTTATTATGAACTTATTAACGCAGTGCCTACCTATGCAGCCTTACGCTAGGAGTTCACAACACAATGATTGTAAATAAAATGTATTAATATATTGATACTAGCAGTACGTAGTTTTCGCTAGTCGTAAACGATAATATACACCCATAATATTTTATTGTTTTAAATTGCTGTAACGAATAACGTAAAACATTAATATTTACAAGATGAATCATAGCATAATTAAACGTCTACCTACACATAATGTACGCTATAATAGGTACATAATTTCTGTATCATCATGAATGAAGTGAATTATAAGTTAGGTACCTATGTAATTTCTGTACCTACCTATATGTATAATATATTAATTTTATTAGTTATGTAGCTTTACGAGTATAATTATGTACTTTTGTTAGTATTGCTTATTTGAAACAAGGCGCACTGAATTCCATACTAATTATTTTAAGTCGATGATAAATATCATACCTGTATACATGTATTTACTTGTTAAATACCTAATCTAAATTGATATTGTATTAAGTGTTTTATTATTTACTAGCTGCCGCCAGCGGCTTCGCCCGCGTGTAGTCTTTATAAATTATAGCCTGTTACTCAGGGTGAATGTATTGTATAATGTGTTTATTCATTACAAACATACACACAAAAATACAAATCTTAAGTTTATTATCCGGACCCACTGCAAGGACTCTCATACAGAGAAATTACCTACCACCCTCTCGATCAGCGCGGGTTGAAGATTCTAGACCTTTGTGCTTTCTACCCTATATATAATAGTAATCTATGCTATGGGCCCTCCCCATGCTTTCTATTGTATCTCAAAATTTTAATTACTTTTGATTGTGTGAAGGTGAAGGTAGGTAATAGTTTAAAAATACTTGGTATAAGCATTGACAAGATCGACTCGTTGATTCAATGTACCGTGTATGTGTGATAGGCATGAAATTTCAATGACTGCCTATTACAGTTCATGACTTCATGAGATATAGCCCACTGACAGACAGACAGTGGACACTTGGTAATAGGGTGCGGTTTTGCACCCTTTGGTTTATGGAATCTTAAAAATTATAACTAAGTAGTTGCAGGCAGGTAGATAAGAAAAAGACTTAAATGTAGATAATAAACGTCATTTATTGGTCTAGTCCTCCTCCTCATCAGCCGCGGCGCCACCGCCCTGTCCCTTGCGCAGGTTCTTCCTCTTGACGCGGCCAGGGCGGCCGCCTCCGAAGGGTGACTTCAGAGAGAAGTCGATGTGTTTGCCGCTGTCCAGGCGCACGATGAACGACGGGATGTTCACCACTTGCTTGCGGACGCTGAGGACAATTTTTTTTAAATAATGGATAATGGTAACTGGCTTTCTATAAAAAAAAATATATTTTCTTTATTTTATATTGTAACTGTTTTCAAATAAATTTTTGAGTTAGAAGATTAAGATTTTCATACTATACAATGTAGAATCAAATTGGTACTCAACAGATAGCCTCTGGAGGCACGGCTTGTCTCTACCAACACTGGTAAAAGGGAACTACTGATACCTTACCTGTGAGCTCAGAGCTTATAAACATTTCAAGACATTGACCCCAACTGGGTTGGAAGCCAAGTGGTCTAATAGAATAAGATTCAAAGTCAGGCAGCAGCGGCCGCCGTGTGCGCGAGATCACCTGTGTTTGAGGGTCATGTTATATGCTGTTATGATTCAATTGATTACAAACCAAAATTACCACTGAATATTGAAAGTAAAGGCATTATTAAGTTTTTATCAATAGTATTGGTAAAATTTACATTGTAAGTTTTCAACAAATATGTTCTTACCGGATATGCCTCTGCCTGATGAGAATACGGGCATGATGGATGGACTTGGCGAGACCAGCCTTAAAGACCTGGGTCTGCAGACGGCGCTCCAAAAAGTCCTCAATCTTAAGACCGAGCACGTAATCAAGCTTCATCTGTTTCTCATCCAACACTCCGATCCTGACGAGACGACGCAGAAGTGCATTACCTGGAAACATGAAGACAGACTTTTTATTAATATTTTGCTTAACAGTTTTACACTTTATGCTACAGTTTGAGATTGTCAGAGTATTAGAAATCAACAATTTTTCTTCTGATAAGAGGTTGCCAGATTTTTTCATCATTTTAAAACTGTTCACAAATAGGCTAATAACACATTGAATGATATGTCAATGACCTGATATAACCATCAGAACTCATATTATATAGGTTAACCACATGTTTACCACAAACAGGGACAACAGTTTCCATAGGGTCTCCGCATAGATCTACATTCTCCCATGGCATGCAACAGGCAACATGAAGTTACTTGGCATTTGTTTAACAAGTTTGCCCCCATCATAATGGTTTTTAACTAAAGCTTTACTACAGTTTTATTCCTCACCTTCAAACAGCCTCTTAGGGTCCTTCTCCTCCAGGGTCAGCAGCTCACGGGCAGCCTTACGGATGCGAGCGAGCGTGTACTTGACGCGCCACACCTCGCGCTTGTTGCGCAGACCATACTCTCCGATGATCTTAAGCTCCTGGTCCAGACGAGCCTTCTCGAAGGGACGGCGGGGCGTGACATAGGTCTTGGAGAATACCGACGGTACTCTGTTGTTCACCATCTTGGCGAGCTAGAATGTTGAGACGGAAGTTTTAAATGTGACTTCTTCGTTGAAAATTTAACTCACTTAGATTACAACACTAACGGTGGCAGAAACAAGTCATTTCGTTTCAAGACACTGACACTAAAATTACTTACCTACCATGAGATGGAGACTCAAACCATGTGTCAAATAAAAACCATGGTTGTGAAGAACTTCTAGAACCTTTAATCGATATACCTCATCGATCACTCGTATAAAGAAACAGACAGACTACAGGTAACCTCACTCACACTGCCACCGTAAGCATTTTGTAAACATTTAGAGAGTTTGTCGCCACAAACCGTTGCAAGTGCCAAACACCTAAACGAAACAGGTTATTTAGATTTTAATGCACTTGGGAATCAATGCTCGGGGCATTTCTATAGCCTTCGTGTCCACTCATGACGATTTATAAAGAAACCGAAATGATCTACTTAAAGGCATTTTTAGGTTATGTCTCGGTTATGTTCACAAAATCCACTTTCATCTCTAAAATCGTACAATATTTGCCGATTATAATTATACTGTTCGTAATTGAATAACGAAACAAATATATAAAAGCACTTATTTAAAAAAAATCACAAATAAAACACAATTTTAAATAATCACCTTGTTCCGATAACACGGCTCGCCGAAAAAGAGATGTCAAAAGAACGAATTGGAAGGAATGGAAGACTACCGACCACAGACACAGAGAATGTAATATAATAATTTTAGACTTTAGACACAGCCACAGAAAATTAACAGATCAAAGTTTTTTTTTATATGATCAATGTTACCACTTACCGTCAAAATTTACGATTTTCAAAAGTATTTTTTTTTTGCTTTATTATTTTCAAACAAATAATTCCGAATATCAATATCTATTTGTTTGTAACTTTGTATGCATACAATATACATAAAGGCAATACGTGGTCTTTATCAGAAGAGGTCTTATTGTCTCTTATTATGCGTGGGTTTGCGGGCTAGGAGATGTAATTAAATGGGAATGAACAATAATGTAAACGACGTTCCACCGGATACGTGAGGCGCAGGCGCAGATCAATCAACTCACTGCCCTGCCAGGGTAGTCACCATGATCACCAATACCACAGTCGCCATGAATCCTTGCCGGTTTTCCGGTTTCGATCCATCTCCGCGATCTTTCAATATTTTGGCGGGGAGCCACCACCGGTTACGTCAAGTTGACAGCTGTCACAATCGTTCGAAAATCAACTCCGTAAGTTTAGCGTCGTAATATCTTTAGACGCGCCGTCATACATAATGTTAGAATTAGATTGTGTATTTCATTTAAAATTGTAAATTAAACCCTTTGTTTTGCAATGAACTTCCAGAAATAATAATTTTTTTATCAACCGACTTCTTCAAAAAGGAGGAGGTTCTCAATTTCGTCTGTATGTTTTTTACGCGATTTCTCCGCCAATTATGAATCGATATTTTTTGTTTGGTAAGTCACGCTTCGGAGGTGGTCCCATAAAATTTTTATTAATTTGCTTGCGTAGTTTTTGAATTAGCTTCAATAATTACGTATTTTTGCCACTTTGCCATAATGCGTTGCATCGTAGCAGTGGTTCGATCGCAATGTTCCGATCCATTATTATGGAGACTGAATGCTTTGATCCGTTGCGACGACGCAACGCAACGCACTAATGGGTCATCGCCCATAATAGTGGGCGGTGGTTGTGGGTTGGCCCCAGTCGCCCCAGTGCTGGTTGTGCAATAAACTGTGCTGTGCTTTTAAAAAAAGTCTGTTTTGTTAACAAGGAAAATAAAAAGCAAGACCTTTTATAAAATAAAATATCTTTATTTATTTACACTGGAAATATCCGATTTAATATAAAAATCTACAGAAATGTAGAGAGTGATTAAAACTTCTTGAATTTCATAAAATTCTTGTACTTTTTAGGGTTCAGTCCGTACGCTTTTAACCTTTCATCAGACAGATTGAGCATAGGATTCATTGGTTGGGTTACTCTGTTCTTGTTTTTAAATTTATCATTCTGTTTCATATTCTTCTTGGAATCTTTCTTATTGCCTTTCTTTTTCTTTTGATTTGGCTGGTCTCCTGTAATTGTTTCTGCTTTACGTTTCAAGTTTTTATTATTCATATTTTCTACGGAACTTTCGACATTATTTTCTGCTTTGAAATTGTTTATTTTTTCTTTTTTTTTCTTTTTAGGAGTTTCTGCTGTACTGTCCGTAACTCCATTTGTTTCGGTACTGAGTTGACTAGGTTCTGCATGTTCCACAGGCTCAACAACGAAACCATCTGATTTATGTTTCTTCTTCGACTTCTTTTGTTTTACTTCTCCATTCTCTTCTGTGTTTGGTACTTCTTCGTTTCGTGTGGTGTTTACTTCTTCGTCTACATTTATTTTATGTTTATCTTTCTTTTTCTTTTTAGGACTTTCCACAAGTTCGCTAGTGTCTTGAGCGTCTGCGTCTTGATCAGCTATTTTTTCTTTCATTTCGTGTTCAGTTTCCTCTATAGCAGTATCTTCTGTGCTCTTCTGTTTGTTCTTTTTCTTCTTCTTCTTTTTTTTCTTTTTCGTTTCTTCTATCGGCACGACTATATCGGGGTCTCTGAAAAGCATAAAAAAATTAGGTTAGCTGGTTATTCTTATACATAGAAAGGATGTTATGTGGATGAATAAATATTTTTGGACTGAAAATCATTTTTTTTTCTTCTAAAATAACTCCAAAGATTATTTTTTCAACAAACACCAGTTACTAACATTATCCGATGTCCACTGTGTTCACACAGAATCAGAGTAAATCTAGAATAGCCCTTCTCTCATGAAGATCCAGTTTAGAAACTATTATTTAAACAGTTGTTAACTCACTTCGGCAAGTCCTTGAACAGACTGGGCAGTATCTTCTTCTTGAGGCGCTCGTCGGCCGCTTTCTGCTTGTAGTTGCGCGCGTCTCCGCGCTCCGCCGCGTCCGGCCGGTGCTTGAGGATCTTCTTCAGAGGCACCCACTGGGTCAGCTCCTTGTCGTCTGCTAGGAGAATCTAGAACACAATTCGATATGTTAAACCCCGAATGTAATGTCTTTGCGGTTGAATGGAGTAAAATTGTGCGTATATGGCTGGTGATCCGTGAGAGAAAGTATGCAAGGTTGCCCACTTCTCCATGTTAGTTTTTAATTCAATTATTTACAACATAATTTGGCAACATTATGTGGTGTTGTACCGTTTTAATTAACTATAAATAAACAAATCTCAACAATGTAATTGCATTGTTGTATATAGTGCGATTTGGCTATGGTACATTGGTTTATGGTCACGATACTATAAAAAATGCCGGTTACCTCTTCCACAGTAAGTCCATAATCGCACGGCACGACCTCTCGATACTTGAACCGTGTGGGCAGATCTCCACCAATCACATCTTCGCAGTCCATCTTATAGTACTCATCCATGTACTGATCATACGTCTTGTCGGCTACGGTAGGAACAAACTTCGGTTTCTCAGAGGAAAGTAACTCGGCGAGTTTGGATTTCTTCTTTCTGTTTCTTCTCTTCTTGCCAAGAGTCTTCTTTAATTCTTCTAGAAGATTCTCGCGAGTCTTCTTTGGGTCGTAGTCGGCGTCCATCTGGAGCAAAAATATTTAAAAAAAAAATATTGTGTACTCTTACTATTAGAAGCTGTTTCGGTTTCCGCAATCCGCAGTCGAAGTACTGATGTGCAGTTGACTGTACCATTTTCAATTTTCAATCGTGAATATTTGAAATTATGATAATATAAAATGTTGTGATCTTAATTAAATCTATTATTAAAGATTTTAAATCTGTTAATATGTTGAACAAATTCGACATGTGACGTGTGTGTGACATATGTGTAAATGTTTACTCACATTGAATTCGTCATCTTCACAATGAGGTCCCTGATCATCGCCTCGCTGATCAGCCTCATCATCGTCATCATCATCCTGTTCGGGTTGATACTTGTCCCAGTTCTCTGTAAATATCATACAAAAATTAATAAAAAATAAAGCACTGACTAAGAATAGTTTTACCATTAGTTCCTATAATAGTGAGATGTATGTTTCAAAACATCGTAATCCGTTTTAATTTTTTTTTTTTCATTTATTTCATTTTTCATACTTATAAATTATATTTTTAAATATTAGAATAAAAAATTATATAAAACATTTAAAAATATAAAAAATAGTAGCCCATCGGCATCAGGATCAGGGTCCAAGCTGCCGGTGGTCAGGGCTCTAGAGAAAGGAACCTCCTCACTATGCGTGCCGTGTCCAGGAGTACTGCTTTCTGAATCAAGCCCTTGACCCAGCCGTGCAATGAGAGCCTCCTGAGATGTTGGTCGAGGCTCTTCGCTATTAGGCCATTGACCGTAACGATTATCGGTACAATAATTGCAAAGTCCACGTCCCACATGTCGACAACCTCGTGTGCTAAGTCGAGATACTTGATTTTTTTATCTTTCTCAGCTTTCACGAGATTCTCGTCATGAGGGACAGAGATATCAACTATCATTGCACGGCGCTCTCGTCGATCTATCACCACAATATCAGGCTTATTGGCTACAATAGTCCTGTCAGTGATGATAGATCGATCCCAGTACAATGTGGCGTCACCATTTTCGAGAACTGGGTCGGGCACATACCTGTAGTATGGTACTTTATACTCCACAAGGTTGTACTGCAAGGCAAGTTGCTGGTGGATAATCCTAGCTACTAGATTGTGTCTGTGCAAGTACTCGCCATTAGCAAGACGAGAACAACCGGAAACAATATGTCGGATCGATTCACCGGGACAGTGGCATGCCCGACAGATGTCAACCGTACCGTCTTTGACAATGTATTTCCGGTAATTATTCGTCATGATGACTTCGTCCATAATCGCACAGACAAAACCTTCGGTTTCCCCGAAGAGGTCACCAAAACGTAGCCAGGATACAGAAGCCAGAAAGACTACTTCAGGCCCATGGAGGGCCCGGAAAAAGCGTCCGTGTAGCTCTTTGCCTTGCCATGCTTCCTTACGATCGTTAGTATCAAGTACTGTAGGTTTGCGCCAGTTCTCTTTCGCCAAGGAGAACGGAGTAAGGCCCTTGTCGACTGCAACCACATCTCGGTGCATCCCCACGTCAGTTTGAAAGAAATATTCCCTGAGACTGCAAATCTCGCGGTTGTGGAGGGTTTTGGCATTTAAGAAACCTCGACCGCCACACTTCCGCGGGATGTACAGTCTCATCACTGAAGACCGTGGGTGATGCATCCGATTTGCCGTCAGCAGTGTACGGACCTTCCTATCCAGGGCGTCGAGTTCCGTCTGAGTCCATTTGAGTATGCCGAAAGAATACATCAAAACCGGCATGACCCAGCCGTTGAAGGCTCGCACCTTGTTTCCGCCTGATAAAAGACTATTTATTCAGGCGGCCAAAGAAGCGCTCCCTCAACGATTGTTTCATGTCGGCAACATTGATGCCTAATGCTTCCGACATACCCAAATACTTGTAGGTTTCGGTTGAGGAGAGGGATCTAAGGTGTATGGAATCCGAGAGTTGGGTTCCCACGGATTCCATAATCCCCCCTCGCTTTACATGCATGACTGCACATTTGTCCACACCAAATTCCATCCTGATGGCGCTACTGAATGTTTCTGTTATCTTCAGTAGCTCCATCAGTCGCAAATTGTTGGGGGCGAAGAGTTTTAGGTCATCCATGTAAAGGAGGTGAGATATCACCTGACCACCTCTTCTCAACCGATAGCCTAGACCTGAATCCTCCAGCAGTGTGCTTAGAGGATTCAAGGCTAAGCAAAACCATAGCGGACTCAAACTATCGCCCTGAAATATTCCCCGCTCAATCCTGATCGGTTCATCGATCCCCCGTTTCTGTCGACATCCTGGATAGAGAAGGGCTGTTCTCCATTGCCCCATACATGCCATCAAGAAGGTGCGTACAGTTGCGTCTATCTTGTACAACTCCAGCACCCTAATGACCCATGACCGAATCATAGGCCTTCTTATAATCTATCCAACATGTCGACAAATCCTTCCGGGATCTATGAACCTGTTGGCTTATGGCCATGTCTATAAGGAGCAGCTCCTTAGTACCGCGGGACCCATTCTTACATCCATTCTGAGACACACATAATTGAGTTGCTATAAATATGTTGTGCAATTTTTGCTCTAAGAATGGATGTAAGAACTTTATAGACCGTCGGTAAACATGTAATTGGTCTATAGTTTTTAGGTTCCGCTGTACTACCCGATTTATGGAGCAGGTGGGTAACTCCTGTCGTAAAGAACAGTGGTAGCGACCCAGTCCCTAGAGATGACTGGAATTGCGAAGCTAAGCAGGCGTGTGATCTTTGTAGCCATTTAATCCAAAAATTGTGCAGTCCGTCCGGTCCTGGGGATTTCCAGTTAGGCAACGGACGGACCGCACGGGCCACATCCAGAGGACTGATGGCCTCCATGTCTGGTATTGAATCACACGCTCGCTCAACAACACGCATCCAATCACCTTCAGTGTGACTGACGGGCACCGACCAGATGCTTCGCCAAAAAGCACTCATGGTCTCGTTATCCGGCGGACGCGCGTCAGTCACACCTTGGGTGGGAATGGGCCGCCCCCATGCTCTGTATACCCACCTATCATCGCTCTGGAACATGCGGTTCTGAGTGTACCGATCCACTCTTCGCCTATACCGACGGATACGGTTTGCCCATGCATAAACTTTCTGCTTCAGGAAGTCGATGCGCTCTGTGACACAGGACACATATTCTCGAGGACTAATACTAGTTCCCGAGAATGCCCGCCTCACAAAGCGCATCACCCTTGGGCGTGTGTTGCCCTCCCTGAAGCAGATGAGCTTCCCGATGAGTACCCTGGCCTCATTAATACGACGCTCAATCCTGCACTGCCATGCTGGTGCGGCAGGTTTCGGTCGTACAGCTCGGTCAGTGTTTGGAAATTTGACACGAGTAACACGACATGCCGCAACAGCCGTGCAATACAAGATTGAGTGTGTATCGCAAAGGTCTGCGCTGCCTTCAATAAAATTTGGTAACAGTGCATCCAGGGCACACACCAGTGCCCTGTTTCTTTTATTCATGGGCAAACGTGGTAGCCGTGGCCTAAGGTCAGGTGATGTGAACCGGTACTCACGGATCGCATCCTCCAGTGCGCTCCTTAATTCCACATTGCATAGGTTATCTGCAGATATAGCCCCAGCATCCTCCTCCTCATCATGTTGGTTTTCCCACAGTGGGGCTTCGACAGGAGCATGCATAACATGGATGGTGGAGGGTTGCTAGCAGAGCTACTCTGCATTTCCGAGCGTAGCCGATCAAGTGTAGCGTTATCCAATCTATGATTGTTTTGAATGACGCGCACCTGATCCGACAATCGTTGGGCCGAGACGTTAACGGCAGGTTCAAGCACCTGAAACAGAGAGAGCATCCGTCCTCGGTACGCTGTAAGGTTAATTCCTCCCTCGGTAGCCCCATAATATGCGCGCATAACATTAACATTAATGGACTGGGTCCATCGCATGCGCGACACATTTCCACCGGCAGCGGGGACCCTGTTCGGGGCCTGTTGGCCTCGAGGTCCCAAGCCCGCTGGTGGCCGTCCTCTTCCTCGCCGTTGTGTTGGTATTGGTGATGACGGTGGGGAGAAAAACTCGTCGCTCGAGCTCGACGCAACTGCAGCGACCGGTGATACGGCGCTCACGGTTGCGGCGCGTACCGGCGGCGAGGCGGAGCTGAGCGACGAGTCCGGAGATGGTGGGTGTGCCTGCTGTCGTGCTCTGGCTCTGGTTTGCATTTTACGTACTCACATTTTATGTCTATTACTTTGGATATTTGTCGGGTCTGGTTTTGGTGGGTTTTTCATATTAATTTGCATCTGGTTTTTTTTTTTTGTGGTTTTTCTTGTAATGTGGATCTGGACTGTAAAATTATTTCTATCTTTTATGTTAAAAATGTTGAGCGTAAATTTTATTTTGCGGTGACATTGACAGACGCCATAATTATTTTTATTATTGAATTGTATTATACTATCAATTCCTATATTTTATTTTTCTTTATATTAGGAACAATCCGAAATTATTAATTTTATTCAAAATATTAGGTTTTAATATATATTAAATGTATCTTTTACTCTTTTAAATAATTAATTATTTGTATTGTATTTTAATCAACTATTTTTTTTAAATGTTTTCTCTATATCTAAGTAACGCTAATCTAGTGGCACTTTTTTGCATCATCCTATTTTGTAAACATGTGGATAATGTAGTGGGCTGCAATATTGTTAACACTACTTATGAGCCTAGTGTTATTTGTAAACATTTTATATTGTAGCTGTTTATTGTCCCATAATGAATAAATAAAATAAAAATAAATCCTGAAAGCATTTCGTTATTATTGATGTTCCTTCAGAATGAAAATAAAAATAACCCATAACCTATTTGGCTGTGTAACTGAATACTTTTGCTAACATCTACATATTATTATAACTTAAAGTCGCTTTTCGTATGTGTGTGACTGCGTTGTGCTTCTAAATAGGGAATATGCATGTGATTCAAATATGGGTCAAATATTTTTTTCTATAAACTATGTTACTTCAGAATTAAGCCTCCATCAATATTTTTGAATAAAATTTCTTTTTGAGCGAGAAATTAATTTTTAAAAAGTTCCAGAAAACTGTGGGTAATTCAAATACTTCAAAAGGCTAAGAGCGGATGTGACGTAACAATCCGGGGTAACAATCAAAATGTCAATGTCAAGTCAATCAACAAGTGTCAAGTCAATGTCAAACGCTCATAGAAAAAGGAGTGTTTGACGTTGACTTGACAGTTGCTTGTCTGTTTTCACGAACTGTGACGTCACCACACCAAGCGCGCCAAATGGAGGGCGTTTAAATAGCCCGGATCGGTTGGATATTTTTAAACATTTTTTTAACTACTTTAAATTGCTTTTTTGCCGTCGAATTTTTTTTTACTTTTATTTGACGATGTAAACTATCGAATAAAAATATTAAAAAAATACATGCATATTCCCTATTACGCAATGGATTTTGATGCGGTTTTCAACATTATATAGAGAATTTATTGCGGAAGGTTCATGTGTATAACACATTAATATTAAACTTGTATGTATAAGTATAACAAAAAATCTCGATGTTTTGCCAAGTCGTAAACCCCGGGCGAAGCAGGGGCAGTTTGCTAGTGACATATATTTGGTTTATTTAGCAAGAAGCTTGGCGTCTGATGGTGTCTTACCGATCTCCAGTTCGTCGTCCAGATCAGGGAAGACTGGCTTCTGCTCGTCAGCGTCGCCGTAGTACTGTTCATCGAATATCTCCTTCATTCGCTTGTCGTGCTCCTCAGGGTCAAACTCGCTCTCCAAGTCAGATTCCTGAAAGCAGCAGAGGCACGATTCAGAAGGAGTATGTCAAGATCGTTGCACTCTGTTTGTGAGTTTCCTATGGGGTAGGCAGTAGCCTACCCCATAGGAAAGCCACAAAAACATGTGTAACCATTGTATGTTCACCTCACACTAATCTATTTTAAAATCTGAGTTCTTGCACAGATGAATACAGATGGTAGGTTCACTTCGCATTCTAGGTATGAAGCTACAAGTAGGTACGCTGCGGGCTCGACTTGTCGGATTCAGTGGGCGTAACATAGTCAGAACATATTAGTATAAGGGTTAGGCGATAGAAACAGAGGCAACTTCTAGGTGAATATAACTGTATACAGGATGTTAGTGTTAACACCGTTATCCTTGAAACCAGTGGTTTGGTTTCGTTTATAGAACGTAAAATCAATGGAAAAATACAATTTTTTTTTTTTAAAGAAATTCTAACTTTTTCCACAAGAATATTTCACCCTACACGCAAGGGCAACGAACTTGCGTCTCAACACGGCGGGCGGCGGTTGGCGGGGGCGGGCGGGGCGCGCGGGACGTTACATGACCGGCCGTCAGCTGTTTCGCAGCACTCTCGAACGCGTAGCCATGAGTATCGGGACAGTGACGGATATTTACTTTTAAAAATCTTTTAATGAAAATAAGGTTTTTTATTTGTTGTTACTGGGTCATTTATTTTTATATTTAAGTCAACTACCCATGGTTTGAGTGACAACGGTGTTTACCCTTGCATACTGAATAATTAGCGAGCGGTTTTTAAATCAAGAAATTATTATGTGTTTTTGTTTAATTGACTCAACATACCTTGAACGCCAGCTCCTCATTGCCGGTGACCTCCTTAATCCTGGCAATTTTCTCCTGTATCTCTTTCAGCTTCAGTGCCTTCATCCTGGCGATTTCTTCCATCTTCTTGTGCTTCTCTTCCTCCTTGCGCGTGCGCACCTCTACGCGCTTCTTGGAGCGCCGGTCATCTTTGGGACGGATGTAGTTCATTGTACGGGGGAAACGTTTTAGCTGGGAAGGAAGATAAAATATATAAGTACCTATGTTCATTTTATTGTGTATCCAAGTGTAAAGTGCTAAAGTCTGTATTTTTATCTCGTAGACTAATTTGAGAGGTGCAAATGTCAAAAAAACAAACAACAAGCGCGATGAATGGTGTTGTTAAACATTTATAAAATTTTCACAGATATTGGGTGGACACAAAAAAATTAATAATTACGGTGTTAGTTCCGACTTTGACCAAGCGCCAAAAGGTCCTTGTACCGTTGTAAAAAATAAAATAAAGTAAAAGCAAAACAAGTCGGTAACTTCCGAATTAGGCAAGCCCATGCAGCAGATGGCTAATACCTGTTTTTACTTACACTAGGCAACACTTAGATGAAAGCTAAAACAAAGCCCGCTGTAAATTTTTTAACTATCGGCGTTGAGCCGACAGTTCAAAATCCAACAGCTCGCATTAATTTAGGTGTCACCAAGTTTTAGCCAGGTAATATCTATATCCATTTTTAAAAGAGTGTCCTTGGAGTTTTTTGCCCGTTCTTCTCCATAGAGATCTAAGATTTGGAATGGGCAACTAGCTTCAACTTTTTGACTAACTGACCGATTCTTTGACAATTCAAAAGTGCCTGTAAATGGTTTAATTGAAATAAATGCTTTGAGTTTGAGTTTAGTGCAAAGTGGCACATAACTTAATAAAAATACACTAGTTACTTAAACTTGTATAAGCAAACACTCACATACTCCTGATCAGGCTCCTCAAACCTGAAGTTGTATGCCCTCTCAAACTTGCCCTGTTCCTCCACTCGTTCCTCATCTGCTTCCAACTCCTCATCATCTCTGATCTTGTCTTCTGCTTCACCAATGTCACCATCTTGAAGGTAACTAAGGAAGAAACATTGAAATTAATATCAACTGTGAAAAGAATTCAAATGTTGTGATGTGGGATGAACCAAGAGGGTTTTTGACACCGTAAATTCAAATCCTGCTCCCCAAAGATTTAGATCGTTAGATTTGCCCTCAACGATTGAAATGAATGAATAGGGTTTCTATGACAATCAAGTCAATTGACTGCGTCATTGTGTGTCAGAGGTGTCAAAACGAAACAGTAACGCGACTATCTTTTGACGCGTTACGGCGAATCTAAGGATTTAAATCTTTACTATTCTTTACCACTGTCATGATTTTCATGACGGAGGGCGGTGGCTGAAGCGCTTCCGCTGACCGCTCTTCTAGGAAACCGTAGCTTTAGAGAGCTCCTTTAGTTTAGATAGAAAAAATTAAAACATAAGTCAAAATTCATCAAACCACTTTTGAACATGTAAAGTTGCTGGTAACATCTAGCACTTATTCAATATTTTATTTATGCAAAAAGCTAAATTACCATAGTAGTTGTAGTTTCTGTTTACCTGTGTGTACAACCTGTTTGTTTTGTTTAGTCTAAAGGAAAAATGGTTTTCATATTACTCACGGCTTATTCAAAATATAATCTCTGAGGAAGGCCTCTCCCTCATTCAGCTTAGGGTCTGACCACAGAGCCTTCAGAGGAGCCAGATCCTTCTCCACCTCATCATCTATGTGTTCTGACTGGCCTACCAGGTACTCTTTTAGTTTGGCCTCCTAGAACATCAACATGAAGTAAATAGAAAATGTGCCCATTGAGTATTTCCAAAAGGTTTTTTCAATGATTACTGCATGGCTATACTGATATTACTAGGATTTAGTGATAAAATAGATTAACTTACTAACATAAAGCACCAAATTTTACTATATTAATTAAGAAAAATTCAGCAGTTTTCAAATTTATCTCCGAGTAACTTTCCAGTAACGCTTTTAGTTGTACTTTCAGACAACAAATTATATAAAGTCAAGTCAAACCTTTGTCTCAGATGTTTTCCTCTCCTTCTTGGTATCCTCTATAATCTCAGCTTTCTTCTCAATGCTAAAGATGTTGCCGTCCGCATCATCCTCCTCATCACTGTCCTCAAATGTCAGCTGCTTTGTCTTTGTCTCTTTCGCTGCAATCATTTCAGTAAATGAGTTTGTTTTTTTTAATCTATTTTGTGTATAATGATCATTTGTTTTTTATTATTACTGCTTGAAATAGACCAAACAAATTTTCATTTCATTGAAAAAATTTGTAATATAAGGAATTATAGCAAAATGAAGCTCAAATACATATTGCAAGGAGTTGCTGGAACTGGTAAGATCACTCCCTATGCACTACCTTTATAGTAAGTCAGTTCCTAAAACCCACATTTTTTTTTTTTTGAGGGTGGGAAATGCTCAAATGCCTTCTCCCGCTCTGGGCGGAGCGGAAGCGTGTGTCAGACTTTTACTGACTACAACCCCCCCCCCGCATCTTCCTTCAGTTGCCTGTTGCCAAGGTCCTGGTATCCCTTTCGGACTTTCCCGCAACCCTGCCAGGACTGTTTATTTACCTGGCTCCTTTTTCTCGGTACCATCAAAAAACTTGAACTCAGGGTTATAAATTCTGGGGTCCTTTGTCTTCAGTAAAGCCAATGTCTTGAGGAACTGTGTCTCCATCTCCTCAGTGACCTCAGGAGGTGCGTCACTCTCATCCTCACTGTCAGTCGATACTGATCCATCAGCATTTGGCTTGGAGCCATACTTCTGTTCCACTGTAACATGATATGCAAATCTAAATGACTTGAAATAAAAGTTTTTATTCGTTTTTTTTTAAGCTGTATTGTTGATGCCTTGGCTAAAGTAAAATGATAACGTGCGTACTTACGTTTATGGAGTTCTTCCTTTTCTCGCCACTTGTCGTACTTTTTGGCGTAATCATTTTCAGTTTTAAGCGCAACCTCCTCGTCTGATTCTTCTTCGAAAAGCGTTGGTTTAGGCATTTTGTTGATTCATTCACTAATTTATTTTATCATCTAACCAAAACCCACCACATTTCGCATGCTTTCGTGTTTTTGGAAATCTGTCACTTCTGTCAGTGTCAATAGTGCCAATGTCAAATTAATGCCAGGGGATACATTTCATTCGACGCAGATAAAAACATTAACAAGACATATTGGGGTGCGGGGGGTATAAACTATTCACTATCTAAAAAATATTTGTAATGCAAATCATTGTTTGGTTTATAATAAATCTACAACTATAATTCATACTTTATCAATTAGGAGGAAATATTATGAAACAGAACAAAAAACGGAACGGTTAAAAAATATCGATGTCAGGGTGGTCATTATATAAAACTGTGGTAGAATGGTAAATTGGTATTTTTAAAAATTGTTTCTCAATAATCCATATAAATGAATAAACGCGCGGTCCGATTAATTTGGAATTTGTTATATGAACATGATGATCTTAACAAAAAAGTAAGAATTATGTATGTGTTTTTGGATTTCTCAAAAACAAACCCTAACTGGGTGAACCGGGTGGATTTTACTTCTTGCTTCGATTAGTTCGATTTTAAATACTAAAATCAAATAATGGAAACGTAAGTACTTAGCAAAGATTTTTCAAAAATCAACCACTGTTGGAGTGTTATGGAGGAAAGGAATACAGTTGGTATTATGTAGATCATAATTATTATTTTGGAAAGTACGAATACGAAATCCTCGCAGACGAAGCCACGGGCGAAGAGCTAATTGAGATTAATAAGACAACGAATTTTTAGAACGATAAGATTGAGTGCAAGAATATATTCTTGTAGCGGCTTATAAACATGACTAAATTACACATTTGTAATTATGTTTTTGTTACAAAATTGTATTTCATCAGCAAGAGTATTAAAATAATTCAAAATATGGCAATACTTTTATAACCTGTATCTTACCGGTTATCGTGATTGTTTTGCTGCATTATAATTGTATTTTATCGTAAAATAAGAGTGATTTAATGATTATTTAGCATTACATTATCATTTTAAACTATTAATCATGACTACTAACCCGAGGAAAGGCACCGATCCGGTGCCAATGGAAGAGAGCGACCAGCTGACGATAAGGCCATTGTAAATATTATTTTGTTTTCATGTGTAGCGTTATTGTATTTAGCGGTAGGCCTACTAAGCATTGATTTGGGTTTGCTTTGTTGATCTGATATAATATTTTCTCGGTATTCCGTGATTGCCCACCACATTTCTTCCACTTGCACTAACAAAACTGTGGGATATGTGAGAAATCGAACATCTCATCATCATTGTTTAACTATATGAAGGTAATACTTTTTATTTTCCACTAGGGGTGCTGGTCAGGAAGTAGGCAGGTCCTGCATTATGCTGGAGTTCAAAGGAAAGAAAATTATGGTTTGTGTATTTTGTTGTCATGTCGCTTGAAGTGTTACGTACATTCCATTGTGCCATTTTTTAAGTAGATAAATTATTATGAAGTTGAGGTGTCGAGATCTCAGCAGTTGCACACCAAACAACATTCGATCTGACCAAGTCTATTATTATTCAAACATTGCAACAGTTGCTCCCTTGTGATTTTTGAAAGATCCATCCTTTTTAAATTTATTTTTGTATTTTCTGTTTCACAAACTGTGTCCAAATAAACATTATTAGTTTCTTACTTTCTTTAGGTGCTTGATATTAACTTCTATGTTGGAGACATGCTGATGCAACTGTTATATGAATAAATAAAAGAAAATGAAGTTGGCAAAAGCAGTCGCCAATAATTAAATTCTGTAATCAGATGCAAAAAAAAAGAAATATGTAAATTATTATTATTTTTAGTTGGACTGTGGAATACACCCAGGGTTGTCCGGGATGGATGCTCTACCCTTTGTGGATCTCATAGAGGCTGATGAAGTGGATCTTCTTCTAATATCACAGTAAGTAAACCAGACCGACCATGACCTTAAATAGACTTTGTACCCAAGTAGGCAGCAAAGACAACAAAGACAACTTCCACAAGTAGCGGTTCACGGACGGCTCAGATCTCCGGTGTGTATGCGGTGCCTCTCCACAGACAATGGCTCATGTCCAATCATGCCCAGTTTGTCCTGGCACCTGCACACGTCAGGACCTAATGGCTGCGTCAGCGAATGGTAATCGCGTGGCTGAGGTTTGGGCCAAACAGATTTAACAACACTCAATATTTTTGCCATCGACACGCTAACAAGAAGAAGAAGTAAACCAGAAACTTTCTTGATAAAAATATTCTGATTGGCTTTACAGATTTTTACCTGCGCAGCTGTGCAGCAAACAACCTTGACCTTGATCTGTGATCATCACAATCTTTATCTAGCACAATTTTTAAACTTTGTCCTATTTAAATCTTTGTGATGGTTTCCTCTAGTTTCCACCTGGACCACAGCGGCGCACTACCCTGGTTCCTCACAAAGACTTCCTTCAAAGGCCGCGTGTTCATGACTCACGCCACTAAAGCCATCTACAGGTGGCTCGTCTCAGATTATATTAAAGTCAGGTATGTGATTTTCTATTTAAATCCATGACTTTCTGGCATATTTGTCAAGAACTAATAGCTTGAGGGACCATTAGGTATATTTCCTACTCTTGGCTCTATTTCCTCCTTAATTTGATATAATTTTTTAGCCACTGCATGCAAATACTATATCGCACCAAATATCAACTCATGCTAAAACACCAGATAGATAAAACTTCAATCATATTGTTTCTTTGTAGACTTGATATTTTCTATTACCAGTTAAGTAAACAAACTGGTTATAAATCAGGGAATTCAAGGTGGCTCAATGGACATTATTTTAACAATAATTCTCCTCCCCAGCAACATATCAACAGAACAGATGCTGTACACCGAGTCAGACCTGGAGGGCTCCATGGACCGTATTGAGACCATCAACTTTCATGAGGAGAAGGACGTGCGAGGAGTCAGGTTCTGGGCATACAACGCTGGGCATGTGCTTGGGGCTGCCATGTTCATGATTGAGATTGCTGGAGTTAAGGTATGTGCTATTTACTCATAGATTTTTGCACATAATAATAAGCCCACGTAAGCACGGGCGCTTTTTTAACCGCACACTGGATTTTGAACTGTCGGCGTTGAGAATCCAAAAGAGCGCATCACTTGCGCGTTAAAAAGCACACTGTTGGATTTTCAACTCTCTGCGCCAAGCAGAAAGAAATCCAGGAATCCAGGGCGTGGTAACAAAAACGTCGCGTTAAAAAAAGCACGTTAGTATTGTCCTAAAGATGGGTATTATTGCTATATGCACATACATAATGCGGTTTTTTTTTTCTTTTTTTGTCCACAGGTATTGTACACAGGAGATTTCTCGAGACAAGAGGACAGACATCTAATGGCAGCTGAGATACCTACAGTACATCCGGATGTTCTAATTACGGTAAGATTTTTCTTATATTATTGCCAACTAGTTGTTGCGCATGACTTCGTCTGCGTGTATTATGTACCCATGTATTATTTTCATCATAAATATCTTCTATACTAATATTATAAAGCTGAAGAGTTTGTTTGTTTGTTTGAACGCGCTAATCTCAAGAACTACTGGTTGGAATTGAAAAATTCTTTTTGTGTTGGATAGTCCATTTATCGAGGAAGGCTATAGGCTATATAACATACGCTACGACCAATAGGAGCGGAGCATAAATGAAATATGTTGCAAAAACGGGAAAAAATATTCCTTTTTGAGAGCTTCCGTTGCGTGCGCTGCGTAAACGGTTTAAGTTACGCAAATATCATGTATGATGGAATTGTTCCTCTTTAAAAGTTAAAAAAAAAAGTCCGCGACAGCATATTATGTCTATCTTGACTTACTATAACCTTTTTTAAGGTAATCAAATTTGTTAGAAATTAATGCATTATTTGCGAAGGAGTTTTATCAACATAATATTAATTCTTAAACAAATAAATAGTTTTAACATCAAGGGTATTTATGTAGCAGTAACATACTTTTTAATTCATTCGATTTTGAAGTAATCACGAGTTTAAAAATACGCGAACTGTTCGACGCCGGCGCCGCGCCGCCGTGACTTTCCCTACTCTAGAGCGGAGAGGATGGGCACACGAGTAGACCATGACCTGCAATAGGACATAGGACACGTTTTATCCCTATATTCCCACGGGATCGAGACCTACGCGGGTGAAACCGCGGGGCACAGCTAGTTCAGTATAAAAGTAGCTCATGTCCTTCTTTAGGCCCCAGACTACCTCTTTGCCGAATTGCATTCGATCTGTTCAGTAGTTTAGTTATGATGAGTTACTTTTGCATTAATAATGTTACTAGCTGTTGTCCGCGATCCAGGATGAAAAGTATGCCTATGTCCTTTTCCGGGTCATGGTCTAGCCATGTGCCAAATATCATCCAAATCCGTTCATCCGTTTTAGAACAAAAGCGTAAAAAACAAATATATTATAACTACCCTATTTAGACCGGTTGATTTACTTGAAAAAAAAATATTGAGGTTCCTTTATTAAAATTTTTGTAAGTTAATAATTTTTTTTTTACACATAAACCTTCCGGAAACAATTCTCTAAGTGATGGTGAAAACCGAATCAAAATCCTTTGCGCAGTTTGACTTTAATTTATAATACGTAGAGATAGCGTGATTCTTAGTTTTAATGCTGGCTTGTCATATATCTCCAGGAGTCAACATACGGCACCCATATCCACGAAAAGCGAGAGGAACGAGAGAGTCGGTTCACTGGCCTCGTGAGCGAGATCGTGCAGCGGGGCGGCCGCTGTCTCATACCGGTGTTCGCGCTGGGGAGGGCGCAGGAACTGCTGCTCATTCTTGGTACGTGTCATCATCATCATTTCAGCTGAAAGACTTCCAGTGCGGCAGTGGTAACCATCTACCTAGATGGGCCGTCAGCTTGTTCGCCATTTAATCTACACTAATATTATAAAGAGGATAGATTTGCATTTTTGTGTGTGTATGTTTGTAATGAATAAACTCAAAAATTACTGCGCCGCTTTAAAAATTCTTTCACCATTAGAAAGCTACATTCACCCTGAGTAACATTTATAAAGGTTACACGCGGGCGAAGCCGCTGGCGGCAGCTAGTTACAAATATACATAGATACTCTATTGTAGAACATAACAATTACAAATAAGAAGTTTTCAGAGTTACGTAGGGTGTTACAATGGGCGGTCTTATCGTTAGAAGCGATTTTTACAGACGACTTTTGGATAGACTTGATAGAAAAGGAGAAACAAGATATCAATAACCATGTTCTAGTAACTTCCACAGTATATTTTCTTACCAATAGATGAATACTGGTCCCTCCACCCGGAGCTGCAAGACATCCCGATCTACTACGCGTCGTCTTTAGCCAAGAAATGCATGGCGGTGTACCAGACATACATCAACGCCATGAACGACCGCATCCGGCGGCAGATCGCTATCAACAACCCCTTCGTGTTCCGACACATCTCCAACTTGAAGGTACGTGTCTATGGAACATTCTAGATAATGTTGTCTCTGGCTAGAAGTGCATGGCGGTGGACCTGACATACGTCAACGCAATCAACATAATTATTATGCTCATGATTGGCAACGACTATAGTTTCCTTCTAAAGCTAAACGCATATTAACCCGCGTCGGTACGCAGCGCATCGGATTTCAATACAAAAACGTGCGGCCCGCGTGTATAGTGTTGGTTGGGTCATAGGAAATGTACGAAAGTGATCAAGGGGGATTTTTTTTTCTGTGCCTTGTTGCTTTGCGTTGCGGCCCGCCCAAATATGCGCTAGAAAAAAAAAAAAGAAATAATAGATTAAAAAATTGTAATGCTTTATGTTTTAACGAAAGCACTCTTGTGTTTCTGTATTGAAAAAAAAAGTAAAAAATATTTAATACAAATACAATTTTATTGCTCCACATCAATCAATCAATAGCATTGCTCTCGCCGATCTCAAACACATCAATTTCGGGCTTAACCTTATCATATAGATGAGGGAACGCACCATTAGCACTGTACTTCTTTCTCACTTCTTCATACAAAGACAAATCAAACATCACTTTAAATTCCTCCCGAGTCATAAAGATGTCTGCGTATAAGAACGAATATCCCCCAACTTCCCTAGTAAACTCCTCCATTTTCCTCATAGCAGTCACAGGGTTATAAGGTTTCTTTTCCTTTACCTTTCCTGGGACCCCGTAGACCCCCAAATCATTGTACATTGCGTAGTTAGTTCCTGGGACCAAGTACTTCGCGTCAGGTCTTTTCAACTGTCCTGACGATGGACCGTGGTCGATGATCTTGCAAGGATACACCAGCAGAGGGAATTTCTCGAATAGAACACTTGCTATTTCAATCTGTCTTTCCAATTCTTTGATAGGTAGCACAATGTCTTGAAAGACTTGTTTCGTGAAGGTGTAGGCCCTAACTCCAGGAGTTGTGGTGAACTTTAGGAAGGCCGGCTTTGGGGGCAGGAGCCATCCGAAGAGGTAACGGAATAGCGTGTCGTTTCCAAACGATAACATGTCTTCTACGACCCAGAATATAGCTCTATTGTGTCTGAGCAAGTAGTCTCTTAGAGGTATCAGCTCCTCAGATTCTCCCATGTCCAAAAACGTTTCGACATGTTTGTAGAACCAGGGCTTGTACCATTTCGAGCAACTATTAACAGGTATTTTCGGATCATAATCAGCATAATCCCCCACCATAATAACAGCCTCATCCTTATTATAAATAGTTCCTTCAATATAATCAGGAAACTCCTTCGGAACAGCTTCGTATGTGCCCGACAATTGCCGAATCATATCGCAGTATTTCTTCTGTCCTTTGACGGGGATGTACTTGATTTTGATGTATGGTTTTATTTTGACGACTCTGAGGGTTAAGGCGACGAGGAAGCCAAGGCTGCCGTGACACCAGGGTAGGGCTTTGTAGAGGTCGGAATGCTCGTTGTCGGCTGTGGCTGTTACTAGGGAGCCGTCTCCCAGGACTACTTCGTAGCTCGTGATGGTCTCGTGGTACAGGCCAGCTTTGTGGGAGTGAGTTGACATGCCTGTGCCGAATGCGAGGCCTGGAAGAGATTATAAGCGTTTAGGTTTCGTTTGTCAGATAAATTATGATAGAAAATAATTCGCATGCGTTATTCGATTGGCAATCTTAACAATCTTATCAAAGCATAAATATTACACAAAAAAAAGAAAAATTTAAGAGAAATAAATAGAGTTTTATTTCACTTGGCGTAAAACTATTTTGAATCTGTAACATAATTGTTGTATTTTTTTTTTAAATAGAGAAGATACCTAAATGGCGTCGGATAAAAGCTCCCCTATTGCCACGTATCGGAATTAAAAGAGTAACTTGAAACTTACCTCCCAAAGTAGCATCAGTCAGCTCAATAGTCACCGCTAACGAATAGCCCTTCGGTATCAAATACTCGGTGATATCCCCTATGGTGACCATGGGCTCAACCCTCACGGTCATAGCCTGCTCATCAAGCTCCAGGATATCACACAGCGGGATGGCGACCTGGTGGTGCAGGTGCTTCTGGAAGAACGTGGTGGATAGGGACAGCCAGTTGGGGCGGGATGTGCAGAGGAGGCGACGGTCTTCTGGGGGCAGCTTGTTCCATTGTTGCACCTGAAAAGAAGAGGTAGTGCAAAGTGAGATGGATAGTTAGAATGGTCCTCAGTATGAGACATTAATGATTAGGGAATAGTGAGGGTAGTTTTAAAAGTTTTGTGATATCATGACATTGGAGAGCTGTCCTTAATGAAAAAAGTAAACTATAAAAGTATCGGTGTAAACACCATAACAGTTCCTCATAGAATTATTCTGTTCTTCTCCGTAGGCGCAAAGTAGGCGCCTTGTTGAATTTGATTTTTTAATATATGATTCCTTCAAAATTTCTTACGTTTTTTCAAATAAATTTGAATTTCACTGGTTTTTAATTAAGTAATGCTGAAGTAGAGTCAGAAAAGTTCTCAACTTAAAATTCTCAAATTGGAAACCGGGCCATTTCAAGGACATAATGTTTGGTTTGCAAAACAATCTGTTCTACCTGCGCAGAGCATCCTTGAGAAAATTCCTGTAATTCTTTAGTAAAATGAATGTACTGAATGTTTCACCTGACTCTGTATCAGTCTGACGGCGCTGTCGTGTCGCTGCGGGTCGCTGCTCAGCCAGCGCACGTAGGCGCGCACGCGCAGCAGCACGGTGAACAGGAAGCTGGCTGGCAGGCAGAACACGGCCACTACGAACTCTCTGTGGTCCTCCAGCCATTGGATGAGGCGGTTTTTGAACGAGTCTGGTAGCATTGCTAGAACAAGAAACCCGCCTGTTACTAAAAAGTTCAACAATCCACCATCGCGCGACTTAGACGAGTCGAGAGACAACTCATGTGTCATCCATCCAGCCGTTTGGATGTTTCGAGGGTATAAAGAATCCCACATACAAAGATCAACAGATACGGTTGCAAAGCATAATGCCGGTAAAAATATAAGCACAGGGGACTTTGTTTTGTTGTTTAAAATTAGCAATAGCATCATGTCGAGAAATCACTTGATATTACAGGTGTCTGTAGGAACTTTCCATAAACTGGGTTGTGTCTCATAAATTAAATTAATTAACAAAATCTCTATTTCATATTTTTGAAATTGGCGCCAAACTTTGACAAGGACAACACCCAAAATTATAAATATAACCTCTTTGTTTAACAAAGTCTCAAATTAATTTACGCTTGATAAATTGCTGTTGAATGCATACATATTGTTATCTGTTTTCCTATAAACTTACTGGCTATTGATACTGTTACTGTCGATACTACCAAACATTCATTTGGTTTATGTTAAAAAATCATTAATTAAGTTTAGTAAGTTTTGTTGGATTTTGGCTGTTTTTGCACGCAAATAATTGTTTCTAGTATAGTATTTTTAAAGGTAATGTATAATGAAAATCGTTTTACTTACTGTTTTATATTATAATTGCACTTACTTATTAAATGCGAGAATGCCGGTCGCTCCGTGCGCCGGGCGTCACAACACTACAGATAAAAAATGACACGTTTCATTACACCGCTATGAAAGTTTAATATATCAATGTTATCTCTTTAATGCCATAATCTTAAGAATATTTTAATTATTACCGAATCTCATGTAGGTATCGGTATAAGTAAAGTGTAACCCAGCGTAAGTACCACAAACATTATAATATATTATGCGTCGTCGTACTTCAAACTTATGGATATAAACATTTTCCCAACCCTTTCTTCAAAAATATTCTCTCATACATAGCCATTCTGAATGTTTGCCATTGAACAAAAAACATTCAATATTACGAGGCATGTATCCAAGCCGCATAGTGAGTGATATTGACCTTGCACTGTAATATCAATCAGTATTTCGATGCTACTGATTTAAAAACTCACTACTGTAATATGCCAGGCGAATTTAAACTCAATTATATGGGGATAAGTGTCATATTATTATGTTTAAAGTTAGTTAGATATGAACGATAGTTCATTTGTAACACAGGTGTCTTGATTGTGGCTATAATCTGAGATAATCTTAGTCTTACTTAACACACATGTTGAGTCACTATAATATGCGCATACAATCTTTAGACGCCGAAAAAATTTACATGACTCCTTGACGACCAAAGTTATAAGATTTTTTGATGACTGTATATGACACATCGCTTTCTTCACAGAGCTAGTTTTGACAGCATTTACTCACATTTTTGTCAGAGAGAGATTAATCTTTTTGGCATAATCTATACTGTACAATAGCGCTGAAGAGTTTGTTTTTTTTTATCTCTGAACCTACTCGGCGGATTAAAAAAATCTTTTCTTTTATTTTTATTTTCTTTAATCTTTTCTTTTCTTTTTTTTTAAGGAAATATCTTTTTCTTTTTGCATCTGCTAGTCCAATTCTTGGGGAAGGTTATAGGATATAAACATCACGCTACGAGCCTTTGGTAGGAGCACTAAGCGAAAACAAAGCAATAGCGTTGACGTAGTGGGTCGGGGGAGCAAGAATTTTCACGCGGACGAAGTCGTGGGCAGAAGTTAGTATCTTATACATATAACTTTCATGAGTTATATAAATATAACTCATGAATCTCACAGTTGTGTCCCCCTTTTAACTTATTGGTCATCTTAACTGAGACACAGGATCATTTGTACTCTACACGAATGCGTGACGAAAAGTGGGATCGGTTCACGTCGCTGTACGATCTTCATACAGCTAGTAAAATAATACCACCGTCTTCATAAATATCTGATCCACTAGCCACCGATACTCAAATTTGTTTTACTTACAGTTACAGCTTTCCAAAGCAAAATATGTACAGTCACGGACTTTAATTGATGAGCCACCTTCAAACTTTTGAATTTTGCAGTTTCATACATTCACGACATTACACGATTAAACACGAACTCAAATCGCACGCTCGTAAACAAGATGACAAATAAATTACTTTTAATCAGAAATAGTCTTATCCATAGAGGTTGACTAATAAGTTCTAAATTATCAAGAATTAAAAATAAATAAAATGTTGCATTAAGATTGTCAAATCTATTTGATACCGACCTCCTTTGAATCATAGCTCATTAACTCGTTATTTCTGAAAACTTAACTGAAGACAGTGACAGTTGAAATATCAATGTCAGAGACGTTACTGTCGAACTTGTCGAAATGACTATTATTATTTCTCCGTACGCTAACGTTACTATCGCAACAGTAACCTAGCAACGATTGTTTATCGTTGCTAGGTTACTGTTGCTAGACCTGCAATTGGTTGACTTTGGGCAGTCACTCTGTTGTCAAGTTTGTAGTTCTGGCTCTCAGGTTAGCCAACCGGTAAAGATATGAAATATAATTTTCTTCTTCTAATACGAAGACATATGACTTTGCGTGTCGGGAACCGAATACACCCGATTTGCATTACACGGCTAAAATACGAACAGTGCCAGGTGGCTCATCAATTAAAGTCCGTGACTGTACTTCGGAAATTATCGTCTATCTTCAGACATACGAGCGCGAAAATAAGATCTAATATAGAGCTGAACGAAAACAATGGCAGAACTTGCCTATTTTGTATTACCATGTTTACAAAAATATATATTAAAAACTCCATGCAATTTCAAAAACTTTTCAATACTCTTGAGTGACAAATGACGATCTGAGACCCAAGGAGGTAACCGGACATAAAAACTTCATACAAAAAACTGGCCAAGTGCGAGTCGGACTCGCGCACGAAGGGTTCTGTACCATTATCTATAAAAACGGCCAAAAAAATCATGTCTGTTGTATGGAAGTCCCCTTAAATATTTATTTTATTTGGTTTTTTAGTATTTGTTGTTATAGCGGCAACAGAAATACATCATCGGTGAAATTTTCAACTGTCTAACTATCACGGTTCATGAGATACAGCCTGGTGACAGATGGACGGATAGCGGAATCTTAGTAATAGGGTCCCGTTTTACCTTTTGGGTACAGAAACCTAACTAGCAATGATAGGTGCTCTACTACTAAGCGCGGTGGCGTTAGTTAGAAAAAAAGCTTAGAAGTATTGCCTCTGTGGGGGGTTAAGTCTCCGGGGTGACGTTCGTGCTAATTCAGAAACACGAAGATTACCGAAGCATATACCTTATCTGGTTTACCTGTACCTCATGTTCATATGTCTTGCAGGGTATAGATCACTTCGAGGACATAGGGCCATGTGTGATCATGGCTTCCCCCGGTATGATGCAGTCCGGACTGTCCCGAGAACTGTTCGAGTCGTGGTGCACCGACCCAAATAACGGAGTTATTATTGCTGGTGAGTCAGGAGATTCTTTTTTATAAATTTGTAATCGCATAGAAAAATAAATAATAGATCTTAGATATCCATAATCGTTGTCTTACTCTTATCCCAATTGATTTGTATTTTTCACAAATATTTACCAATAGCGCCCCCTGTCTATCCTTGTAGGACTATAATTCTAGAATAGAAACCACTTCAATTGTATATCCTTAATCAATCCACCTCCCCCAGGTTACTGCGTAGAAGGCACGCTCGCCAAGACGATCCTGTCGGAGCCAGAGGAGATCACGTCAATGTCTGGCCAGAAGCTGCCTCTCAAAATGTCGGTGGATTACATCTCGTTCTCAGCACACACGGACTACCAGCAGACCTCGGAGTTTATTAATATTCTCAAGCCGCCGCATGTGGTATGTATCCTGTCTTTTATTTATTTAGTCATAGAGGTATACTAACAGCTTCTGTATATATTTTAAGTACTGTATGTAACAATAGCCTCGGATTTACAGAGTCACCAATTAGAGGTTTACCAGCATTATGAGAAATAGGGTGATAACTGATAACTCAACAATAATAAAACGAATGGCTCTAGAATTTAGTAAGTACTCTAAGAGTTTAGTACTAGAATTAGTAGCACTGCCTTCTCAATTTACGCTTCGCAATTGACGAATGTTTTCTAGAAATGTTTGTGCGCGGCAGGTGGACAGAAGCGTTCGCGCGCGGCATTCGTCCAATCATAGCGCAGCAGGTCGCGCGCCGCAGCCGCGCATTATTGCCGCTCTATATTTGGACACACCTTTATAATTTGAGCATCTTTTCCACTCTTAGTGATGATGTTAGGACCAGTTACTACAGTAGAAAACCCCATAATTTTAAGAGCGTTTGCATTTACTGTCTCAATCTGTCTAAAATACCTCTACTTTTGTTACATTATCGCTGAGATGAGATTGTGACTAGATTTTGAACGTTCTTAATTACGGCCAGCTGTAATTCTTGTCCCTTCTGTGTCCAGGTGTTAGTGCACGGCGAACAGAACGAGATGTCCCGTCTAAAAGCCGCTCTGCAGCGTGAACACCGCGGCAGACTGCAGATACACACGCCACGGAACACGCAGCAACTTTGTCTCACGTTCAGAGGAGACAAGACTGCTAAGGTAAAGTGGTATACAAGGATCTTTTGACGCGTGGCCGGAATCGGAACTAACGCCGCCATTTTTATTTTTCAAAACATTTATATCAATGTCTTCTGTCTTCTTGTTTCTTGCGTATATGTGTAGGTATATTTGTTATTTTTAGTTAAGACTTCGCATATTCATGTTTTTTCTCTTCTTGTTCTCACACACTATTGTCTACATTTCTTTTTCGTTTCTCCTTTCGCAGGTCTGCTGGAAGAAATTTCTTAAGAAATAAGCAGTACCTTTGTACTCATATTTTAATTATGTCGTATCT
The DNA here is from genome assembly GCA_947363905.1 of Lithophane semibrunnea. Taxonomy (NCBI): domain Eukaryota; kingdom Metazoa; phylum Arthropoda; class Insecta; order Lepidoptera; family Noctuidae; genus Lithophane; species Lithophane semibrunnea. Next base: position 16,315,502 of record OX376205.1, read on the forward strand.
TTTGTATTTTACTGTGTGTACATAAATAATAAAATAAATAAATGTCATTCGACCGTCAAAAGACCCTTGTAGCACTCTAAACTAGGATCCCCGTTACAGTTTACCAAACCGAAGATTTTGACGTAGACCGTGTGTTAATAAGAGGCCTAAGGCTGCAATTTTCCAACTATTTAAATAAAGCGAAATTAATGAGATAGTTAAATGTTCACGCAGTAGCTAAAAATCAGCCAGTTAGCAGCTCAATCATTACAGGTGGTCAGTCGCCCCAGAGGCTGACAACCTGTTTGATCAACAGCGGTATGATGTTATCCAGTAACAAGTCTTGTGGAAGTCAGATAGGCAGTCGCTCCATGTAAAGTACTGGATTCAGCTGCATCCGGTTAGACTGGCAACCGACCAGAATATGGTTGGGAAAAGACTAGGCAGATGATGAGGATGTAGTAGCTCAAACTAAAGGAATCAAATGAAAATAGCAACAAAATCGACAAATTCTATCAGGCTTTTATTTGTTCAGGTAATGGGATCGTTAGCGATGGAGACGCCAGAGCCAGGCACGCCGTTACAAGGCATCCTAGTGAAGAGGAACTTCAACTACCACATACTGGCACCTTCAGATCTTAACAGTAAGTTTTAGTTTGTAGTAAGCAAGATTTAGCAAGATGGTCCATTCATCGGAAGTTACAGTGTAAAGCAATGCAAACAGTATTTTTATGCAATTGAGAACAAAACGTCCGTGAACGTGTTTGCATACGATAGACTTTGTATCTACGTCATGTTTGTTAATTTTATATAATGTCCATTTTTATGAACAAAAAGTACTTCTCATATGGTCTATTAATATCCTTACTTATATACTTATAATATTATAAATGCGACAGTAACTCTTGAACCGATTTAAATGAAATTTGGTACACAGATAGTCTAGAGCCTGAGAAAGGACATAAGATACTTTTTCGACATACACGCGGGCGAAGCTAGTTCCCAATATGTCGTGATGATATTTTATCGTTTGACAACTGTCAACACAACAAACTGTCATTTCTAGGTGCTGCGAATCTCGGTCGTTTCACACTGCGATAGGCCTAACAGTAATCCTAAACTTCCAGAATACACCGAACTAAGTCAATCTGAAGTGACGCAACGCCAGTCGATACACTACAGCGGGTCGGTAGGACTACTGCGACACGTGGTCATGCAGCTCGCGGGAGCCATCGAGTTCCAGAGCGAGACCCGCTGGAGGGTCTACTCCTGTGTCGACCTTATCGTGGAGAACAACATGATCACTTTAGAGGTAGGTCCACTGTAAACACTTCATAAATACAGTGTCGATGCAATTTCAACTGTGACGTTTGACAACTTTGTACCAGGAATGTCAATGAACGCCCTCGCAGATAGGTTTCCCATTAGGAAATTCTCAGAAGCAGCTCGGCTGGAGTCTGTATTTTTGTTTTTGCTCTCACCCGATTACATAGAATTTATTTTATCATAACTGACGAAATCTGGGTGTACTGTACTTAATCAGCCTAAAACCAGGCGCCAGCTACGTGCCAGTAACTTGCACAAAAGTATGTTGTTTAAGCCATTATTAATTACCAATCACCAATCAAAACTTGTTTTGCGCAAGTTGACAGGTATGGGTATTCCTGGCTTCTCTCTTAACTCCACTACTACACAGGGTGTAAGAAGACCCATCACATGGCCGTTATTCACGTATTCTGTACATCAAACTAAGTAACATTGAACAAAAATGATTGCTTGGAAACGACTTATATTTTTGGTGTGAAGAATCGTTGTTTATTCGATAGCGCGCAAATAACGCTTGGAAAACATTGTGCTTATGGGTGCATGCAACGGTACAGGAGTTGTGTGTATTTAAAATTATGTCATAAAAAATCTGTTTCCATGAAACTTTGACCTTTAATATCTTCGTAACTAGGTTTCCAGATATGGTCAAATACAATATAATGATCACAATGACGGGGAGAACTAGTTGAAGGTTATTAATAAGTCCGTTCCGCCGTGCAGTGGGCGGCGCAGCCCGTGTCGGACATGTTCGCGGACGCGCTCGTGGCCGGCATCCTGTCGGCGTCGGCGCTGGCGCAGCCGCGACACTTGCCGCTGGCGCCGAAGCTCGACAGGATGCACTTCAAGGTAATGACGACATTTCTTCTTTTCTCGACTGCGATCCGACGTCGCAACACATGAACGACACGATAACTTCGCGCCATTCCGTTCTGCGTGATAACGGTAGAAGGTTTATTTACAAGTAGTCAAATACTGTGCGTTTTACTAACTAATACAAAAAAATATTAAATGTACGAAAACGACTTGCCACTTCGCTGAATAATTAAATCACGGTAAGGTCTCCTTTTGAGGTCATAACAAACCTTATGAACCTATACCTAGTTTTTATATACTGTAGAACCTGTGCGCATTAACATGGCCCCTGGCTCGATGACGTGTGTCCCTGCCCCCGCTGCCCGCGAGGGCGCGGTAGTGTTGAGTTCCGAGCCAGGTGCCATATTAATGTGCACGGGTTGTACCTTCCTTTACGGTATTTCGTTAATCGTTGTAGGACTGTAGGTGCTAGAACTGCAAAACGACGATCCTATCATGGACTAGCACAATATTGCTAACTTTATCTGTTTTGCTTTCCAAAGTCTGTAAACGTCAACTGCCCAGTCCCCAGGTAACGTCGCGCTATTGCTAGACTTCGTAAATCCGTCAATCTACGGGGGCGTATTAACCTAATGGCTTATTCTCGAAAGTAAACCATAAGCTAATAACATCTTTGTAATTTCCAGGAGTGCGTAATAGAAATGCTACAAGAGATGTTCGGCGAGGATGCCGTGCCCAAGATGTTCAAGGGAGAGAAGTTATACGTCACTGTGGATGATAAGAGGGCTGACATCGATCTGCTCAATATGGTCAGTATACTAGACGATTATAGTCCTTATTGTCTTATGTAGGTAGGTGAAAGAAGGGTCATTTTACGATGATACGACAATCGAGCAGCGACCAGTCATGGATCTACCCAATATGGTCAGTCGCTCAGACGATTATAGTTCTTATTGACTAGCGTAGGTGGAAGAAAGACTGGTGGTTTTAGGATGAAATGACAAGTTCCTCTTATCTGCATTCGCAACCATATAAAATCAACCTAATTAACACTTTCATAAAGTTGATATTTTTAAGTGGAAATAACTTCAATTGGAAATAAGAATTTGAGTAGACTTTGTTGTGCAAGTTACATGAGTTACTTTTTTGGCACTTAGTTTAATTCATACTCTATAGCACTTCTCATATGATGTAATTTAATATAGTCCCCCATTTGACAAACGAAATCAGCAAATTAACAAAAATACTCTCCAATTCATCATCTGCCGAGCCTTTTCCCAACTATGTTGGGGTCCGCTTCCAGTCTAACCGGATGCAGTTGAAAAATACTCTCAAATTGCAGGAAGTAAAATGCCCAGAGGACGAGAGCCTCGAGCGCGTCGTCCAGTCCGCGGTCAGCAAGCTGTACGCCGCGCTCGCGCCCGTGCGCGCGCCCGCCGCGCCTGGCGTCTGATGGTATTACATTACATCGTATTTTAAGCTGTATGCTCATTGGTATAAGGGTTAAAATGCAACAGCTATAAACCAGTGTGCTCGTTGCATTTTGGACTTTGGTGTCACTGGTATGAGACATGAAATGAATGGACCGCTGTGTTAAATATAAGTGGAAATAAAGTACATTCTGGACAATATTAACAAGTTTTTTACTGATAAATCATAAGTGAATATTTATGTAGCAAATAAGATAATGTCTGCAGAGTCCTGTGTATTTTTGAAAGTATATTAAGAACGAGGCGGTGTGACAGGTTTTAAAATTGTTGTGTATTACTCAAATGTTCTTTTCGTCGCGATTTTTTCCACCTTAGGTCTTTTACTTAGTACACACACTAGTTTTAACTTTAGCGACATTAACTCGGTGTCTATACACAAATGACTGTTATAAATAGTTATAAAAGTATGAATTGATAACAAGTATTATGCTGTGAATGTTTGTTTATAGAATAAACTTTTATACTAAGTAGACAAGCTTTTCATTACTTTTCCAACTTCGTTATATTAGTAAAACAGTTTTATTTATATAAAAATAAGTTTATTTACAATACACAAAGCGCATAGCGCTGATAACAGAACACATTTTACGCAAACACATAAGACTACGTCGTCGCTTAAAAATAAAACTTTTTGAACCGGGCGCAGATCACAGTATTTTCTATTAGATTTCCTGGCGTAAAACATTTAAATCATTATTAATCACTTGGCCAGTACGTGGAAGATTCCAGTATCTTCCTTTGCGCAAAAAACAAATTGAGATAATCAATCCATATTCCAAATGGTGGTAAATACGTAAATCATTCGTTGTAATTGGAGGCTGATAACGATCATTACTCTGCGTATTTCTCATCAGAATACACTGATTGATTATTACACTGAATTCACATGACACGATAGCTTTCATGACATTGATGGCATCAGATCGACTGGCACACTACTACAGGTAGTGTACTCCGCACTACGAGCTCTTGGAGTATCTCTTCCAGAACTTCTTGACGTCGTCGTGTCCGTGTCGCGTCACGACCATCGTGCGCGAGCGCTCGCTCTGCCACGTGAGCAGTCGCTGCGCACGCGCATGGTCGCGCAGCACCACGAAGTCGGCCTGCGGACGACGAGGGGATTAGTTAGAAGATCCATACCGATGCAGCAATCCACTCCGAAAATTAATGGTATCCATCGGCGGAGTCGTTGTTTTGAATGAATTCTATTGCATATAAAACCACCAATAACCAGTAACAGAACAAGCAAAGCAGTATGCAGTTGAATTTTTGTAATACTTTTATTCTTTAACCATTTTACATACTTATGTTGCCATAAAATAATTGTTTTTACAGAAGTGATCAGATACTGAAGAAAAAGTTTGGCTTCATATAGCATCGTCTCTGTCTCATACCTGTGTGTGTCATTTTCATTTTCAATATGTCATATTAACTATACAATGTTTTGAAATGAGCAGCTTTTTATAAGTCGTACCTGTGACAAGAACTGGTTGTACACGACTCCTTCAGTATAAGTGAACCGGTTTCTTTCAGTCTCCCACAGCTTGATCTGGTCCACGACAGTGGGAGGCAGCGTGGACGACGTCCTGATGCCGCCCGTCTCCGACTTTAGCATCTAAAACATTGCACTGCTATTTCAAAAACTTGAGATTTTGTTGTGAACTGTGAATTGGAACTTAAATACCATTGAAAATGTAATGAAGAAAGAAGTGTTGAAAAATAAAGTGAGTTATTCTAAATGACAGGAAGTACATCACATAGGTCTATCAGAGGAACCGCAAGTACAATTATTGAATTTCAACTTATTGATCCGACCACAACTGATTTTTTCCTTCTACCGCCTTATCTCCCTGTGTTTATATCAGTAATTTCAGTAAAATTGATACCTACTGAATAATAATGTATTTATTCACCGACAAACAACGCACAGCTGGGTCTAGGATGCATGAAATTTTGCACAAGAGTTTCATAAATTATGAAAGTAAGCATTAAAGGATTTTCGAAATTTCATCCTCTAAAGGGGTTAAAAAAGGGGTGAAAGTTAGCATAAAACTTCGTCATTTTTGCCGATGGAAAATCCTATCAGGCACTCGATTGGTAAAAAAATAAAGACAACCTACATTAGTGTTTTTAGACTGCCGTTTGTCAGAATTGTAAGTAATAAGTACCTGTGGATGCGAGTGTTGCTCCAGATAGTGTATGATCTGTTCCGCTGTGATGCCGCCGCGCAGAGCTTGTCGAACTGACTCGCGCGTTAGCACTCCCACTACTAAATTTGGGAACCTGCGCACGATTGCGTCACATTACATTCACATACACCAATAATATCACATTAATTTTTAGAAAAAGCCTGTCACTCACATGAGCGACAAGAAGACGGTCTACAAAGCCCAACTTTTTCTAAATTTCTATTTGCCACATTAAGGGGGAGTTCGCTAAGGTAGTAATATCAAATATTATATCTATAAATAAAATAATAATAAACCTATTTAAACAAAAGTAGGTTCCATCGTGAGGAAACTGGCAATTTCTTGGAACCAAAACTTTGAAGACATGTGACATCTACCAACCCGCACTGGGCCTGCCTGGTGGATTACGGCCCACTCCGTCTCACCGAGAGGAGGCCTGTCCCCCAGAACAATTACAGGCTTATTATGTAGGGCACGTTGTATCTACCTGCACATAAGCTCAGTGAACAGCCCCAGCAGCGCCACCTGCAGGTTGGTCTGCGTGTAGGCGTACACTCTGTAGTTAGTCTCCACCATGATGTACCTACCTGTACATGAGCTCAGTGAACAGCCCCAGCAGCGCCACCTGCAGGCTGGTCTGCGTGTAGGCGTACACTCTGTAGTTAGTCTCCACCATGATGTACCTACCTGTACATGAGCTCAGTGAACAGCCCCAGCAGCGCCACCTGCAGGTTGGTCTGCGTGTAGGCGTACACTCTGTAGTTAGTCTCCACCATGATGTACCTACCTGTACATGAGCTCAGTGAACAGCCCCAGCAGCGCCACCTGCAGGTTGGTCTGCGTGTAGGCGTACACTCTGTAGTTAGTCTCCACCATGATGTACCTACCTGTACATGAGCTCAGTGAACAGCCCCAGCAGCGCCACCTGCAGCTTGGTCTGCGTGTAGGCGTACACTCTGTAGTTAGTCTCCACCATGATGTACCTACCTGTACATGAGCTCAGTGAACAGCCCCAGCAGCGCCACCTGCAGGCTGGTCTGCGTGTAGGCGTACACTCTGTAGTTAGTCTCCACCATGATGTACCTACGTGTACATGAGCTCAGTGAACAGCCCCAGCAGCGCCACCTGCAGGTTGGTCTGCGTGTAGGCGTACACTCTGTAGTTAGTCTCCACCATGATGTACCTACCTGTACATGAGCTCAGTGAACAGCCCCAGCAGCGCCACCTGCAGGTTGGTCTGCGTGTAGGCGTACACTCTGTAGTTAGTCTCCACCATGATGTACCTACCTGTACATGAGCTCAGTGAACAGCCCCAGCAGCGCCACCTGCAGGTTGGTCTGCGTGTAGGCGTACACTCTGTAGTTAGTCTCCACCATGATGTACCTACCTGTACATGAGCTCAGTGAACAGCCCCAGCAGCGCCACCTGCAGCTTGGTCTGCGTGTAGGCGTACACTCTGTAGTTAGTCTCCACCATGATGTACCTACCTGTACATGAGCTCAGTGAACAGCCCCAGCAGCGCCACCTGCAGGCTGGTCTGCGTGTAGGCGTACACTCTGTAGTTAGTCTCCACCATGATGTACCTACCTGTACATGAGCTCAGTGAACAGCCCCAGCAGCGCCACCTGCAGGTTGGTCTGCGTGTAGGCGTACACTCTGTAGTTAGTCTCCACCATGATGTACCTACCTGTACATGAGCTCAGTGAACAGCCCCAGCAGCGCCACCTGCAGGTTGGTCTGCGTGTAGGCGTACACTCTGTAGTTAGTCTCCACCATGATGTACCTACCTGTACATGAGCTCAGTGAACAGCCCCAGCAGCGCCACCTGCAGGCTGGTCTGCGTGTAGGCGTACACTCTGTAGTTAGTCTCCACCATGATGTACCTACCTGTACATGAGCTCAGTGAACAGCCCCAGCAGCGCCACCTGCAGGTTGGTCTGCGTGTAGGCGTACACTCTGTAGTTAGTCTCCACCATGATGTACCTACCTGTACATGAGCTCAGTGAACAGCCCCAGCAGCGCCACCTGCAGGTTGGTCTGCGTGTAGGCGTACACTCTGTAGTTAGTCTCCACCATGATGTACCTACCTGTACATGAGCTCAGTGAACAGCCCCAGCAGCGCCACCTGCAGGTTGGTCTGCGTGTAGGCGTACACTCTGTAGTTAGTCTCCACCATGATGTACCTACCTGTACATGAGCTCAGTGAACAGCCCCAGCAGCGCCACCTGCAGGTTGGTCTGCGTGTAGGCGTACACTCTGTAGTTAGTCTCTACCATGATGTACCTACCTGTACATGAGCTCAGTGAACAGCCCCAGCAGCGCCACCTGCAGGTTGGTCTGCGTGTAGGCGTACACTCTGTAGTTAGTCTCCACCATGATGTACCTACCTGTACATGAGCTCAGTGAACAGCCCCAGCAGCGCCACCTGCAGCTTGGTCTGCGTGTAGGCGTACACTCTGTAGTTAGTCTCCACCATGATGTACCTACCTGTACATGAGCTCAGTGAACAGCCCCAGCAGCGCCACCTGCAGGTTGGTCTGCGTGTAGGCGTACACTCTGTAGTTAGTCTCCACCATGATGTACCTACCTGTACATGAGCTCAGTGAACAGCCCCAGCAGCGCCACCTGCAGGTTGGTCTGCGTGTAGGCGTACACTCTGTAGTTAGTCTCCACCATGATGTACCTACCTGTACATGAGCTCAGTGAACAGCCCCAGCAGCGCCACCTGCAGGTTGGTCTGCGTGTAGGCGTACACTCTGTAGTTAGTCTCCACCATGATGTACCTACCTGTACATGAGCTCAGTGAACAGCCCCAGCAGCGCCACCTGCAGGTTGGTCTGCGTGTAGGCGTACACTCTGTAGTTAGTCTCCACCATGATGTACCTACCTGTACATGAGCTCAGTGAACAGCCCCAGCAGCGCCACCTGCAGGTTGGTCTGCGTGTAGGCGTACACTCTGTAGTTAGTCTCCACCATGATTTACCTACCTGTACATGAGCTCAGTGAACAGCCCCAGCACCGCCACCTGCAGGTTGGTCTGCGTGTAGGCGTACACTCTGTAGTTAATCTCCACCATGATGTACCTACCTGTACATGAGCTCAGTGAACAGCCCCAGCAGCGCCACCTGCAGGTTGGTCTGCGTGTAGGCGTACACTCTGTAGTTAGTCTCCACCATGATGTACCTACCTGTACATGAGCTCAGTGAACAGCCCCAGCAGCGCCACCTGCAGGTTGGTCTGCGTGTAGGCGTACACTCTGTAGTTAGTCTCCACCATGATGTACCTACCTGTACATGAGCTCAGTGAACAGCCCCAGCAGCGCCACCTGCAGGTTGGTCTGCGTGTAGGCGTACACTCTGTAGTTAGTCTCCACCATGATGTACCTACCTGTACATGAGCTCAGTGAACAGCCCCAGCAGCGCCACCTGCAGGTTGGTCTGCGTGTAGGCGTACACTCTGTAGTTAGTCTCCACCATGATGTACCTACCTGTACATGAGCTCAGTGAACAGCCCCAGCAGCGCCACCTGCAGGCTGGTCTGCGTGTAGGCGTACACTCTGTAGTTAGTCTCCACCATGATGTACCTACCTGTACATGAGCTCAGTGAACAGCCCCAGCAGCGCCACCTGCAGGTTGGTCTGCGTGTAGGCGTACACTCTGTAGTTAGTCTCCACCATGATGTACCTACCTGTACATGAGCTCAGTGAACAGCCCCAGCAGCGCCACCTGCAGGTTGGTCTGCGTGTAGGCGTACACTCTGTAGTTAGTCTCCACCATGATGTACCTACCTGTACATGAGCTCAGTGAACAGCCCCAGCAGCGCCACCTGCAGGTTGGTCTGCGTGTAGGCGTACACTCTGTAGTTAGTCTCCACCATGATGTACCTACCTGTACATGAGCTCAGTGAACAGCCCCAGCAGCGCCACCTGCAGGTTGGTCTGCGTGTAGGCGTACACTCTGTAGTTAGTCTCCACCATGATGTACCTACCTGTACATGAGCTCAGTGAACAGCCCCAGCAGCGCCACCTGCAGGTTGGTCTGCGTGTAGGCGTACACTCTGTAGTTAGTCTCCACCATGATGTACCTACCTGTACATGAGCTCAGTGAACAGCCCCAGCAGCGCCACCTGCAGGTTGGTCTGCGTGTAGGCGTACACTCTGTAGTTAGTCTCCACCATGATGTACCTACCTGTACATGAGCTCAGTGAACAGCCCCAGCAGCGCCACCTGCAGGTTGGTCTGCGTGTAGGCGTACACTCTGTAGTTAGTCTCCACCATGATGTACCTACCTGTACATGAGCTCAGTGAACAGCCCCAGCAGCGCCACCTGCAGGTTGGTCTGCGTGTAGGCGTACACTCTGTAGTTAGTCTCCACCATGATGTACCTACCTGTACATGAGCTCAGTGAACAGCCCCAGCAGCGCCACCTGCAGGTTGGTCTGCGTGTAGGCGTACACTCTGTAGTTAGTCTCCACCATGATGTACCCTCGCTGCGCGGCCGGCGCACACAGCGGCGCGGCAACGCTCCCAGCGCGTACTGACGAGATGTTCAGTGCCAGCCGCGTCGGGAAGAAGCGACCCGCTTTGCGCTGGACGCGGAGATATGTTTATTTATTCTACTTCAGAAAGCTAACACTCTAATGTCTCTTAGTTCCTATAAGTATGTCCCATATTTGGCCAAGACACATAATTTTTAAGTTAATTTAGCAAATATACCAACAATAATGCAAAAGAAACAGATGGCAAAAGTTTTAAAATACTGCAGGTTTTCAAATGCAGGGAAATAACTGCCAAAGTTGTTGAAAGGAACAAAGAGTAAAAGATGTACTTTCAATTATAGTATGAATATATTGATAAATAAAACAACTGTTAGTAAGTAAAATAAGCTACCTTTGTATTAAAAACTAGCTGCCGCCAGAGGCTTCGCCCGCGTGTAATCTTTATAAATTACAGCCTGTGTTACTCAGGGTGATTGTAGCTATCTAATGGTGAAAGAATTTTTGAAATCGGCGCAGTAGTTTTTGAGTTTATTCATTACACACAAAAATACAAATCTTTCCTCTTTATAATATTAGTGTAGATAAAACTAGACTATACAGAGATGTTTTTCGAATAAGATAAGAAATCCTGTACAGTATGTAATATTAATAAAATGTGAACAAAGATCTCCGATTAATTTAATACATGTCCGAGGAAATCCGCAACGCTCTGTGATGACGACAGAATAAAATAAATTTAATACTTCTTTATGATGACATAATTTAAAATGCTGAAAACCGAAGATAAATACAGAAAACACAAAAAAAAAACAGCAAAGAAAAAAATTACCTTTCTCTGATAAACAAGTCCAAACTCTCTCAAATGTTGTAGAAACACCAACATGTTATTACTCATGCCTTCTGTACTGTAATCCTGCAAATAATACACCAAACATTAAATTAAAAAAAAAGCATTATTCACGACTATTAATTAATAGTATTGGCACATTGAGTTTTAGAATAAGGTCGGGTTTGTATAGCGTCGTTTCTGTTACAGTCTTTTGCAAATGAGCTATATTAATTTGCTCAAAGAGTTATATTAATAAATGCGCGGGGTTCAGTGGTTATATTGGGCGTACCTTGCCGAGACTACTGAAGCTGAGCTGGTATAGGAAGGCGAGGCACTCAGCCGCGCTCAGACTTCGCTTCTCAGCCGTGTGTAAGTAGTGTTGCAGGAATAACCACACCTATGAAGAAAAAAGTCTTATTTTTTAATTGTTTTCACAAATCTGCTAGATCTGGTTAATTAATCAATTTTGTAGGTCCATTGTTTTGTTGGAATGTCAAATAGTTAGCAGTAAAGAGTGTGACAATAAGGTCACATACTTGTTTTGCTGTACTCAGGAGTAGGAACTGAAAACCGGCGCGAGTAATCACTGCCGAACCATCTTCTGCATCTCTATAAAAAGAAGAAATTACAATTTAATTTCATGAATAACAATACTACAATATGCAACTAACTTCAACATTAATCTGACCTGGTCATCAACCCAGCATGCAGCAGGATCCTGACAGCATCAGCACTGATGCCCTCAGTCTGTGCACTGCCCACCATGTAATGCAGCACACACTCCCATCTCTCCAGCGCATAAGCATCAAGGAATTCCACGTCTCGAGCCTTGCCATCCGGTTCTAGTGATGATGACATGCTCCAAGGACGGCCCCTGAAGGGATAATATTGTAGAATATAGTTCCAGGTCATCAGTGGCGAAGGGTGATTTCTCGGGGGTGGGAACCCAGAGCAAAAAAAAAGAAAAAAAAAAAAATATATATACTGACGAATTATTGAGAACCTCCTCCTTTATGAAAAACCCGGTTAATAATACTTGTTATGATGTCACTTCGGACCTTATGGCCGCGAAAAGCTACTTTTTGTTTGTTTACCTAACAAAAGAACGGTGTCATTAAACCGTTTAATTAAATTCCTATTTCGATCTACTTTTCTCAAACTTATTTATAAACTCACATTCAAAAAGCCCGCTTTCACAAACCACGCACGCTCAAACATTATACTAAGCTCCTACGCTCTAGCGCAACGCCATCTAACGAAAATATCAGAAATGCAATGCATTTTGGTAGTACAAGAACGAGATATCTCCATTAAAAAAATTCACAAAATAATTAAACAGAGGGCGCGTTTAACGAGAAATTTTTAGGGAGTGGCATTTTACAATTCAGAGTTTTCGCTCACGGCCACTAGAGGGAATTGGCCGCGCGGGTGTAGAGCTTCAAACGAATTAGCGAAAAATCGTCAGATTATGAATGTAAAAACCCCTTTATTACATGAACTACTAGAATCTGAGAAAAGTAAACAAGGGAAACAATACATTTTATTTTATTTACAACTGCCAGTCAGCCATTCATATTTATCGTAAAGGGAAACATTAGAATGTTTGAAAAAACAATCACGTCGTTTGTAATTTATACTTATATCTTTTCTTTCTTTCTTTATATCCAAGCGAGCACGGCCTAACGTAATTATGTGTTTCTTATTTTCAAAACTTAACCTTGGAAAGCATGTTTCCTCACAAAGAAAATAATCCTAAACAACAATTTATAGGCTACCACTAAGCTACCAGACGGCCCGCACGCGGGGCAAAAGACATTGTAGTTAATTAGAAAGTTCTTGACGAATTATTGCCGCCATCCTAATCCTACTGATCGTACTAATAACTTTTCAAATCTATTAAGAAATTTCAACTTATTAACTATCTACTTACCCCAAATACATAATTACAACGTACACTTTCACTAAAGTCAAAACACTTTAATCATTGTTTTATACCAACAAACTAATACTACTACTACGATTCTCGTACTGATAAACTAATGATTTCAATTAATAATACTAACAAAATGTGAATTAACTGCAAGTGTAAACAAAATAAAATGATGAATAATGCGATTACGTCAAACAACCATGCAATCACACAATGTCTAGCGTCTAATAGAATAGTGTCCTCGTGTCCTGTCTCCTGTCCGAACTCCGAGCCGAACGCATTACGAAAATCAACGAAAACTACCGAACCGATATCTCTCCATCTCGTTCACGCGCAAGCAATTTTCGATCACTGTTTGTAGGTACCACATAACTCGCTGTCGGCCGGGTTACTGGAGCCGTATGAAACCGGGGTGTCACGTGACCGAAGTGACGTCATGACGCCTTGATTTTTGAATCAACGACAAGCCGCCCGCACCGCCGAGTTATTTTAGAGAATTTTTTTTTGCGGTCGGGAGATAACAATGACAAAACATTGAATGTGGGCGTTTTGTATAGTTTTAGTTTTATGGTGTATTAAATACCTTTATTGTGATTATTGAACAGGCATTTTAAACACTACTGACTGTGTTAGTTTTCAATGAGGATAGATTGGTTTTGTTCCGAAGTTCAGAAGGGAAGCCGATAGGAATCGCTTCTATGCAAGCCTCGTCCCTGCAGGTCATAATTTAGTGGTCAAGAGTGGATAGTCTTTGTCTACATTATTCTGCTATTATTTATATACTTCTTTATGGCATTTAGAAGTGCAAAGGCATACTTAATGCCTTGAGTATTCTCTACCAGTCAACCTAGGATGGTGATGAGATAACATAGCAGCTTGTTTATGAATAAAGTAAAGCATTATTAAATTGGTCTTACCCTCCAAGAAGTGCAACTTTGAGGTTCTTCTTAAAGGACAGTGCGAGCATCCAGCCGGGCATGCCACCGGGAATAGGAGCCTCCTGCCATACTGACAGCTCAGATAGAGCCTCACAAGCTTTGGCTTGCTCTCTGCAAAATAAATAATGTAGGTTTAAATAGTTCCAAGTAAAAAGAAACAAAATTTATCATAATTATGTGATAATAATGTAATATCTACCCACTTTGCAAAAGTCTGTGAGACCCAGGACGTGACCACCGCCTGTGGCACTGGTTGCTCCACAAACAGCAATCTGATCACGAAGTGACGAGCCAACTCTGGCAATTCTCTGAAAATTGTATTTTGCTAATTGAAAAACTATTTTTGTTTTTTTTCAGGAGAAACAAGTTTTAGTTGGTTTGTTAAGGTTTTATTTTGTTGGTATAAATTAATTATTGTTCATTCTCAACACTAAGTATTAGGGCAAAAGGTAAACAAGGCAAATGGAGTATGTAAGGATTAAGCAGGTGGCTTTCTGTAGTTTTGTGCATACCCCCATGGGCAGAAGGCGTGACTTTATGTATTTTATACTTACTATTATATGAGCAATATTTATATATATTTGTAATCACGTTCTCGAAAACGGCTCTAACGATTCGGGGCAAAAAATCGATCTAGCTAGGTCTCATATCTAGGAAAATTAGTTTTCTCAATTTTCACAGCCTCGGGGATGTGGTACAACGTTGGTATACCTGGACGATGTTTATCTATTTTCACCCGAGCAGAGCTCGGTCGACCAGGTACTAGTACGTAAGTACTATATGGGAATTCTGTAAGTGTTAATAAATTTTTACTACTCCTAACCTCAAATATAAACTTTTGAGTACAGTTTGTTAAGTAATATGTCTCGAGTTCTCGACTTGTTGTCTTAGCTTGACTTACCGGTAGACAGCTAAACATATCGTAGGATAATTATATAAAGTCTCTAAAAACTGCGCCGAACGACTTTTTAGATATTCGTGAAGATCTTTGCATTGTAAAGTTGGTGAAGGATTTAAATTTAAGGAAGACTTTGATTTGGAGGATTCCGACATCCTGACGCAGGTTTTTTGTATTACGCTGTTATAAAACACAGCTGTTTTCACAATTTATTTGTTTATAATAACAACAGTTTGCAGAATCTGATCAATTGATTGACTGACTTGACATTTGATTGACATTGACTAACAATTTATTTTGACGACACACTATTGTTGACAACTAAAACCTTTTTTAATTAATGGAACCAAGTATTTTTAGCCTTTCATATACTTTTACGTTCATTTCATTCATTCAAAATGACAGAAGGTAAGGTACAACTCTAGTTGCGTTCCATTACTGATTGCTCTACCTATGCAGAAAATAAGCATAGTTTTGTTTTCACGAAGAATGAAATTAGGCAAAAGAAAGCAAAGTAACGTTTTGCTCTTTATTTTATTTAACAAAAAATATAAAGAAAGCAGACTGCGGGACTGGGAGACTTCCCTTTATAGTTACTTTACTCTTTGGGGAGACTGCATGTCAATGAAGCACATCGTCAATACTGAGAAAAATAATTTTTTACTGAGTACTTACTAATATTCTAATTAGAATGTTAACTCATTCGATTCAACTTGGATTCATTTATCATATTTTTTCGAAGGCTAGGGCCCTACCTACATACAGAAATTCACCAGAGTTCACCAGACTCCTCCCGAGTCCAGTGAGTCCGGTGACTTTTCTCACAGTCACACTCATAAAATAAAGATAGTGTCAGGTTTTTCCGAATATGTACTATAATTTAACCATTCACTGTCACTTGGTATGGTCAGTGCGATGTGAAAGAGGTAGTTTCGACCAAGATTGTCCGTGGAGTTTCTTGCCCGTTCTTCTCCTTATGAACCTACTACGCTTTAGAATGGGCAACTTCATTCTTCTGACTGACTTGAAAATTCAAAAGTGCCTGTAATATAGATACTAAAAAATATGGATAGGTACTTGGATACTTACTGAATTCCTATCACTTTTAGTTGTCAGTTTGTCCAGATATGAAGCTCGTAGATTTCGAGTAAACGTTAATGTTTGCTTCAGTTAGTCTCAGACCAACAAAAAAGCAGTTAGTAAAGAAAGACTAAAGCTTGATGCAAGTTCTCGCCAACCTGTTTCACATACAAGTACAGTACGACACAACTTAGATGTAGCATACATTTTAAAATTTGCGCTCATTCATGTCAATTTTACGAATGTATTTGCTTATATATCTTTACAAGTTATTGCGTTTGCATAAAGATCATTTTCACCTAAAGCAGAAATAAAGATTGGAGATGTTGAAGGCGCACTCAGTTTGGATGGTGATCTGTTTTACGAATTTTGCCCATGCTACATAATATAAGTTGTGTCGTATTGTAGCCGTTTTTCTAAGTTGAGGCATATGTAGATGTACCTTTATAAAGTCCATTTGTTGTGTAAAATGTAATGAAGCAATGACTTCAACATAAATCCCTGTTAGAACTATAGGTAGTTCTAACAGGGATTTATGTTGAAGTCATTGCTTTATTACATTTGCGTAGGCGCAGCGACGTGAAAACGATATGAGCTGAAATCATTTATGAGCTGTAATCACTAGGACAGGCATTATGAATTCAGATATTCAGTATTAAAGAAAAATAACGTTACCCTTTCTAGGAGTCACCGAGTCACAAAGCTCTAAAAACAGACAGAATCATAAAGTTACTTTCAAATAATCTTCCGTACGTGAACGTGTATACATGACAAAATGTTTCGGTGAGCAAAACATACCTACTATTGTCATTTCTGATGAGCTGAGCTAGGCTAAAATTGCAAATGTAATCGTAACTACTCTGTCCTCTACGACCTACCCAGCTACCTATATAGTCTTGCCTACCTTGCATCACACATGTGTGTTCCATCATAATAGTTTTATATAGGTACCTTCTATTTACATAATTATGTTACCTGTGAATATCTACACTAGGTACAACATTCAAAAGTTAGGTAAGTACTACTAAAAGTTTTGTAAGAATACGTACTTATACAAATTCTTGACAAATATTAAAACTTGTTAAAATAATGTTCTTATTCAAGGATCCACAAATAATGTTCCTTGAGGATCGGATCGGAATCGCTGAGAAAAAGAAATACCTTGTTCATAATCCCATACTAAGGAAAAAAAAAGGTTTACTCACTCACACAGGTAGGCGGGTGACGCATACGAGTGTAATTTCCCCGTGCACGCACACGGCCGCACACAGGCGCGCGCCGTCGAGTTCCCCGCATTTCATTCTCGTCGGCAGATGGCGGATGCAGTGGACGCCCTCAGTCCCGTCAGTCGCGCATAGACAACTCACCGAGCGTAGTGTGCTTGCGATTCTCTCAGCACCATTTTGTGTATATCTTTTCGAACGGGACATTGTGTGTATGTGCTCCGTGAATAATCGTGAACCACGACTATCAGAGTTTCGAACAGTGTTCAGTGTTTCACTTTCGACATGCCCGTCGAGGGATCGATGCGATATCTCGGGCGCCCGTAGAAACCGCGCCTCCGTCATGAGCGAGTGATCGTCGACGTAAAAAAAAGTTAACACAGGAAACATGTCTGGGCGGACCGCCGACGCGGATGCGAGCGAAGGGTTCCAGTTCGAAATTCGAATGCGGTCATGTCATCGCCTCTCGGATTTCTCATAAGTCACCGTCCAATGTCAAAATCGTGCACGTACCGCGAGCGCCGACCCTCCGGATCGTGCGGAAAATGCAATCGTTGGTAGTTTGGTGGGCGGTGGTGTCGGCCGCCTGGGCGCTGGCGGGCGCCTGCTCGAGCTCCATCTCCAAGCGGCCGGCCCGGCCCGCGCGCCCGCAGCGCCCGCTACCGCAGCCGCAGCCGCAGCCGCGGCTCAACGTCACCTTCCCCTTGTTCAAGTGCGAGCCCGACTACTCGGAGTACTACTGCCTCAACGGCGGCGTGTGCTTCACCGTAGTGATATCGGACAGCCCGATTTACAACTGCGAGTGCCGGAGCGGGTTCGTGGGACAGCGCTGCGAGTTCAAGGACCTGGACGACTCGTACGTGTTTACGAGTCGGCAGCTCATGATGGAGACAGCGTCGATCGCGGGCGGCGCGACTGTCGCCGTGTTCCTCGCCATTCTAGTCTGCTTCGGCGCGTGGGTGCGGCTGCACCGGCGCGGCAAGACGCCGCCGTTCTCGGAGGAGCGCGGCCAGGTGCAGCTGGTGGCTGTGGCGGCGCCGCGCGGCCGCGTCGCGCTGTGCAAGGCGCCGCCTGCGCCGCCCGACCTGCCCCACTAGCTCCTCTCTTGTGGACAATCGCCGGACAATGCGTCCCTTGTTTATATTGTATGTCGTGTACATATTATAGATAGATTATGTGTTAAGTTATGTGGAGAGAACGGAAGATATAAGGAGAAATTTATGTGATAATTATTTTACGAAGTTTATAATTTATTCGGAAGTAATTTCTTTTGTATATACCTCTCGGATCCGTTCCGTGGTGGGTTCCATTTCACAGAGTTGAAATTTCAGTCTCCTCCCCCGGTGTTCGTTTTGTGGATTGTAATCTGTATTATTCTGTTCACGTTCAGTGTGTATCGGATGTGTGAGATCGAACAACGACCATGTACCTAATGCTACTCGCTTCAAGTAGAGCTGTTATATGTTATATTGTTGTTTGCACTGTATCTGCTGATACGAAAGGCTGAGCTGCTATCCTGGACTGAAAAGATCAATTCCCTGTCTGACTCTTTTGATAATCAAAAAAGTACATACGGGAATTGGTCTGTTTGGTGTGGGAGAGAGGTGTGTGCTGCTGCACACACCGCATGTTATTGTTTGTTGAGGTAGCGGAGAGTACCAGTGACGTGCGTAGGGCTCCACTGGCGCCCTCGCACGCTACGACGCTATACTTAGATAATTGTGAATCAATGTTAATTGTATTTATTATAATATTCCATTCTATACAAATAGAATTTGTGATGAATTTATTGTACGCTTGTGCGAGGCAGCGAGTAGCGCAGTTGGTTCCTATTGCCGTTCCGGGCCGAGTGCCCGCACATTCCATCTCGCGGATAGAGTATTTTACTGGTGTCAGTATTATTTTGTAATACGAGTCTTAAGCCGGCAGCTTTATTTTTTAATTTATACCTGTTATCCCGCTGGGATAGTGCTGTATTATATTTGTTTAAAGGCTGAGTATGTGCCGTCGATGAGGAAGGCTTTTTTTTGTAAATATAGCCCGTGTAGGTATTTATTAGATATTTATGATCGTTTATTTATTGACTGCTTTATTTAGTTAATCTCGATGATCAGTGCATCCAAGGCGCCTAACTAAGCGGTTAACGGTTGTATTTTCATTTCACCCTGCTAAGCATGGCCTCGCGTAATGTATATTCAATTGTAATCTCATTATGAATCTCCATTATGTCTAGTATTTTGTAAAAATTGAAACATAACATTGGATGGTGTATAAAATACAGTACCTAAGCAGTGTGAGCCGTCCACAACACTACTATCATGTTGCTGCTGTATATTTGATTGTTTATATTCAATAATTAATTATTATTCATCATTCATGCCACTAGAAATAATGTTTCCAATTGTAAACATAGTTGCAATGTTTTAGATAATGATCTATTCTAAAAAACAACACAATTTAGTAGTGACAATCAAAAGTACAGCAATTCTTTAAAAGTCTTTATGTAGCTCTCTGTCTTGTTAAATATTTATGCCAATGAGACGGTGGCACTGCGAGAGGTACACAAAAAAATAGCAAATTTGTTAATAGGCTGTGAGATCACAGAGCTGTAGCAGGGCGCGGCGGCCGGCCGCTTGTTTTACCCTAGACCGCGTACCATTTCTATGGCAGTTTCATGTGTTTGACGTATGTTGTGTTTCGACCAGCCGCCGAGCTCTGCTCCAAAAACTAATAAATTGTACCGCATTTGATAAGCTAGTGTGGTATCAGTAACGGTGGAGTGAAACGTGTCCCATGTACATTGATTCATATGAGATGTTTATATGAACATTCCAAAGTATTTGTATAATATTACCTACAACACTAATAATTTCGAAGTATCTGTTAAGACGCTACTTGTTAATTATACAATTTTCTATTGATCATTTGTTAAAGAAAATTATATGAAACTAAATCCTTAACGATATCTTTCATTTCGCAATGTGCTGCCCGACCTACTGGTTCTAATAGAGCCATTGTTTATAACACAAGCTGTCGAGATGTTGCTGTGTGTTGAGATATTTGGTATAACAGCCGCACCTTTTGCTAATTATTATAATCTTGAACTAGTTTCCAATAACGTGAAATAGCAACATTCATAACATTCGGCACAGTTTTGGGCCAATGGAACAAAGCTCTGAAGCATGTTCGATTATTGATTAGATAAGTATTCATTAGTTGTGCAATCTGGTAATTATATCGAGTGGTGAGGCCAGTTTGGCACGTCACACGCCGCCCACGCCAGTAATCGCTTTTCGTATACTTGTGCAATAAACACCTGTCCGCAATCAAATTAGTTCGGAAATAATCTGTATACTGTGAAATTGAATAATGGCCCATCGATTTCAGTTATGTATATTGTAGCACGCAAACGAAAGTCTATCACTCGGTAACAATCGCAGTGTGCTCTGTTTCATCACGTCTCGATATCCGTAAAGAATAACTTACGTGATCCGATCCGTACGCCATAAAAGACCTTTGTAAATGTAAAGGCGCAATGCGACGGCACTCCATTGAGCGTGTCTGGGAGCATAATTTTTATGAATACCCGAGCGGACCGGTCCGCCACCGGCGACGCATGCACCGAGTTCATTGAATGAGTGCCCGTTCGTTTGTTGACATTCCCCGAAAACCTGCCCCGCCCGGAATAGCTGTGTATCACAGGCTCCCGAGTCCCGATGGATGGACAACGACCGAAATAGACGCCACTCCCGAGTAGATTAAATGCTGTTTTTGGTGTTCAATACGTATAGAGCTTACGTATTTTTTGTGCAGGAAGTGGACGGATTACGACTGTCTAGTTGGCTAAAAGTGTGTCAGCTTAACCGTCTGTGAGGCATTTCTGCCGGGTTTAGTCACAATTTTCGATTATTATGAATGATTTCACATGAATTTCCATGAACGATTGTGTTCCAAAATGAAATCAATTTTACGAAGAATCACGTTTAATATTTCCGTGTCATTGGTTCTTAGAAGTCTTCAAAACTCTAGGACTGTCTGGACAATAGTACCTATCATCACCTCACCTCATAAAGACCTTAGTCAGGCCTTCAATCCTAGTTCTAATTAGTGTGCCTATCTAAACCATAGGCTAAATAACATTATGTTGAGGACTGCTACAAGGTTTGATAGAAAAAAAAACTGTAAAACTCCCAACAAACTAGGTAGGTAAATAAAGTGTCAAAGATTATTGCAAGACCGGATAGCCATATCTAAACTGAATGATTTTCATTGGGACTTCTTTTTGGCCTTATTTTGCTTCTCCCAACGCAGTTTTAGCAATGAGCCTTATACCTAAGTCCAAAAGTGTCTAGTAACTCCAGTTGCTAATCAGTCGTTATTTTAATAGCGAAGCAACAATGGGTGGATTAGTAGAAATGTAAGTATGTAATTAGTGAACAATTTCTATCTAGTTGGATAGTAACGTCGAAATTAAACGAAAGTAGATACAAAACAACAATTAGACAAAGCTAGACAGCGGACGTCAGCAAAACACTGTGAATGAAAACATCAAGTCAAGGCAAAGCGAGACAATCGACGAACACATCTACGTCTGGCTCGGCCAGGGCAGGCTGAGCCGCCGCGCCGCGCACGCGCAGCGGGCCGCGCGCGCTGGCCGAGCTTATAGACGGTGCGTCGCTCGACCCACGCTCGGTTCGTTTATGGCCGTCGGCCGGTGGCCATTGCGTCCAATTATCGTGCCTACGTGTTACGGCCCACTTGTCATTACCTTGCCTCGCGAAAATCTTCCTGCGACATGTATGGAGCCTGTGTGCCGGTTCGTTGCAGTCGCACGAGTCGTCGTGATTTCGGAGAAAACAATGACATTCCTTTGGCCGTTGTGCTTTGGGAATAAAAGAATTAGTAAAGGTTGCTATGCTCGAAAAACCCAGTCAGACAGGTTGTCTGTTATTGGGAAATGAGTCTGTAATCCACGTAACTTAGCACCGTTGAAAGTGTTGAAACACTCTTAAATGATGAGGCTTCGAAAAGTGCAATCGTAGATCTATGTGGATTAACAATTGTTTTTACAGAGAAACAGTTAATGATTATAACGGCTGCTAACATGAGATCTCCACATTAGTATCTTCTATACCTACCTACCCTTACTAAGTACTTAGGTACTCTGAGGCGCTCTTCAAGGGGCTTTTTTAAAGTGACTTCTGAAAGATTTTCAATTTCTGGATCTAAGCCCAACAACCGATTTACTTAAGTAAGGTCCTAGATACAACTACTTACATGCATAAAACGTACGTAGATATAATCCTAATCATTAATACCCAGTATTAAGTATGAATGAAAATAACAGGAAAACAGGTATCAGCTGTTATGGCAACTGAAACTCGGCTGAAGGAAAATGGAATGTACCTAACTACTGAGACTGACCATACGTTATGAGCTATGACGTACGAACTACGAACCATAACGAGCCATAACCTTTACCCATCAGCCCGTATTATTATGAGTGCCCAAAGCAACTTGGTCATTCCATCAATAGATACCTATTCATGAAACTTGTAAGGGACTTTTAAGAAGTTCCCCTTTTATTGTGTGGAAATTGTTAAAATCCTTGTGGATATATCAGTCCGAGATAGGTGGAGGGTTATTTACTTCAGCCTTAATAATGAATAAACGCACACACAGTGTTCGTCCTCAGTACCTACAGGCAGGGGCTCTGGGATCTCCAGTAGAATGCAAGGTTCTTCTCCTGCACCATACAGATGCCAGTCTCTGAATAGGTACCTTTAACAACACATTAAGGTATTTTTGATGTGTAACTACTTTACTCTCGTTTTCCTGCAATTTTTATTTCTGTAAGTAAGTCTGACACAAAACTAGACTTCTTCTTAACTGACTACTCCGAGAAGAAAGGCCGAAACAAACTCAGAGGGCACAGTCTCTTGCATAGTCCAGACATAATCTTGGTTATAATTAGCTAGATTTAAGTACCTACTCTCAAGTGTTTTTTTTTCCTGAACATCCCAGGGGTTACAAATTCCGTGGCTATATCATCGTGCAGTAACGTCGTTTCGTTTATGCCATTGTCCAATTGATCTTTGCACCAAACTTTTCGATTGGTGCAAAGATCACTTGTTATTAATTGATTGGGTTGCGGGGGTTAAATGGCCGCTGGTACGTGTAAAATACTGATTTCAGCTATTTCAGTGATTAAAACTGATTTGGGAAGATTTGGTGGACTTGGACAAATAAATTTTAACGAATTTGTTCAGTACAACATGTTCTTTGATTATGTTAAGTATTCATTAAATAGCATAATTATGACAGCCGCGACGGACCGAAATGAAATGGCTCGCCATGAATTTAGCTTTTATTATTTGCGCGCGAATAGTCGATATAGAAAACCAGTGCATTAAAAACCCATTAAAATCAATCTCTAAAATAAAACAAAGTAGTAAAACAATGATTTATGTTCCCATTTGAAGTCGTATTAGTGAATAGTACGTCAGATAATCCCAGTTTATATAGCATTAATTTTATTCAACAAACTTTATACCAATGGCTTTTAATAGCGATTTGTGTCTATTGATATGGCGTGTGTACGTAATTAACACCATATTTGATGAGTAGAAGATCGTCGCGGCCTCGTAGGTAGGTAGTCTGTCGTTAAGTGGATCATATCTGGTAATCTCTGGGATTATCTTTCAGATGAAGTCTGATGATTTTCGATTGCAGAATAAAATGAAACTTACATATTTTTCAAGACAAGAGAAACTCATTAGATAGGTACTTATGTACACATTGAAGAAAGTAGGGTAAGTCGATAGTCATAGTAGGGTTGATTAGCCTCTGGAACAAAATAAGAAGATCATCGGTAGAAACTTATTTTTGATAACCGGGGAACTGAAAACTGTTCTAACCAGTGGATTTGTTCTAAAACTGATTGATATTAGGTGGTTTACACTTTTGCAGTCAAAAGTCTACACTTTTGCAGTCAGAAAGGGGTAAAACAGTTGTCCAAAGTAAAGGGGTAAAGCTGACTCAACTCGAGCTTATCTTTTTTGCTCATAATTATGCGAGCCAAGTGGTTTCGGGTCTTCCGAAATTCAATATCGATTAGAACTTTCATCGAATGAAAATCATCACTCAAAAAGTCAATGCAAAAAGACGAGAAGGCGTTTGCAAAAAGAAAAAACTTTGTTTAAGTCCCTGCGCATCACTCCAAACTTCATGCTCAACAGCCAATCAATTTAAAAAATATCGGTTTTTTGACACTTTGAAATACCACTGATAATATCACCTGTGCTGTCACTACGTCACGTCAGAAGCCCGGCTTCCACTCGAACGCTCTTCCTGCGCCAGATGGAGGCACGTGCGACGCGGCTTGCGTAAAAAACGCACGCGTCGCGTCATAGATTAAGTTAATGTTAATTATAATGACGGGTAATTAGGGTGTAGATAGGGAATATGGTGGTTTGTAAACATTTTTGATGTTCAGGTGAACCGAGTTATACTAGTCTGGAATATGAAGCCAACCTAGCTATTCTAAAGTAGGTATGTCTGGCTGTTAGAGTCCGTGTTATAGAACTAATATCACAATCTAGGAATTCTTAAGACTTGAAAATAACAAACTTGATTGTGATTACATACTTAAAGGGGCATCAACAGCTGCATCCAAAAAAACACGCCTTTTCTTCGAGTTGTCGCCTTTAGTTCCTTGTGAGATGTCCCGCTAGAGGATCCCACTCGAGCTAGTCAAGTAAGTTCTAAGTTACATAATAGGTCGCCGACATACGACTAACGATGGAGCAACAAGTACCTACCCACAAAGTTGTTCTGGTCCCGAATTAAAGAAAGCCCTCTCCAGGTCGCCTGTCGTGGTCTCCGTGTAGGCTGAAGCTCTCAACACTCTATTCGCAAAACTTTTCACAATCGTGCGCGAGATAAACAGTTGATGTAACCGTAAAATTACTTCAATTCAAATCCAAATATTACAATATTTGTAACTTTCTTTTTCGGATTATTATAGAGAGCGCAACGATAAGTTTTGAGACATGATGGTAAACCCGACGTAATCTCGAACAAACATTTTTCGGTGCAGAAACTAACCAGAACTTCTTGATTCGGCTATATAATTGCGTTACAAATTTTCGTAACCGATTACGATTAATTTGTTTCATTTTGACAGTTTAACAACAGTCATAGCGATATTTACTTACTTGAGCAGATTTTTTTTCAATGGATTAGACATTTATTTCAAAGCGATTCCGATTCTGTGGGTGCTGGAAAGCAGACTAAGCAACCGACCTATGTCTTCAGTATTTCCTCAACCATTGAGATATTTGTCTCACTCTCAACTGAGTTCGTGTTCTATTTTCAGCACTTCGGTGCTTCATCAAACGGTGTGTCGCTGTGTCATACAATGACACTTAGGTTATAAGATCTCACCTGTACCAAAACAATGTTATTCTATCAAATAAACGATTTGATTTGAAAGATTTAAATTGTGCATAATAATTTCTTAATTTACTTTTAACACAAAAATCTGTCGCATCTCCGAAAATAACGAGCTGTGTACATCGCGAATCAAGTTCCTAAAACCAGTTGCGCACTGGGGGTGGGCTGAAAAACACAATGCACGTGTCACCTGCCTCTTATCACGTCATTGTCTCCAGGGCCTTACAGCGACATCTTGATTGGCTGTATAACGAGCGATCTGAGTTTAAAAAATGACACGCTAAAAAAATATTCTAACCTCAATTTTGTTAAGGTTAGAGTTCAAAATGTCTGCATTAGAGTTAGTTTTTTTTGTTAATTTTAGTGGTTTTTGTTTCTATTGTGCTAGGAGCGTGAATTATCGATGTGAAGTACTTTTATTGAGTACCTATCGTTTGTTAAGGGATGGTGGCCTTTGTTGGTTAACGTCAGTGTGATCTTGTACACGGAGATACTATTGCTGATTATGACATCCACAGATAATATAGGGAGAGGCCTCTCTACACTCTAGCTAGAGTCCCGTGAGAGTTCATGTGCTGGTAAACCTAAAATGATAGGTCATCCCAGAGAGTCGAGTACTTACCTATCTAACTTAAACTCTCACCTTACCTAAAGATATGTACCTAACTACATTCATTTCTTTAAATCTACCTCACATCAGAATTATCTTTTGATCGCTTACAAAACATTTGTGCACAGTGATGCACAGTTATCACAATGCAACTATAGGCTAAGTAGGTCTGCTTCACGCCGTCCACTCATCCACGGGTACATAAAAAGCAGACAGACAGGCCCAAAACAATGCATCATCTGTATCTAGTACTAGAACGTTAGTACTATACGTTACCCTGCCAATTCAGCAATGTTAAGTTTTAGGGAGTTGCGCAAAAACCCAGCGTGTCCAAACCTACTGATTATTATCAGTTTACTTGCATTTCAAATAATTCTCCGCATTTTTATGCCATCACCGACCTCTTTTTAGCTTGATTACTGATCACCATAGACTACAGATTAACAAACTCTTTCGAGTGAGGCTGCTTCTGCTGTATCAGCCATTTTCAATGCATTGTATGCCTTCTGTATCTCGCTTTATCACGTAGTTAGGTAAGCAGGATCGTGGGAAGCATTGCGGTGGCGGAAGGAAGGCGCCCGGGCCGCCGTAATTTGTGCCTTGAGGACTGACTTATACGTCTGGATACTGTCGCTGTATTGTACTATTGATTGTTATGATTCTATTGTATTATCAATAGTTCTTGATTGGAGATTCTGTGATAGAAAAAAGGTGCTTCTTGTAAAACGTTAAGCTCATCATATCATAGTCCCTGCCAGGGTTGCGGGTTAGTCCGAAAGGGATACCGGGACCTTGGCAACAGGCAACTGAAGGAACACGGGTGGGTTTTAGTCAGTAAAAGTCTGACACGCCCTTCCGCTCCACCCAGAGCGGGAGAAGTCATTGGATGATTTCCAACCCTCAAAAAAAAAAAAAAATCATATCATAGTCGAAGTAGGTAGGTACTGTTATTTGAGTTAACAGAACTTAATAGGTAAGGACTGCAAAATGCTAAAATATGAAAAAAAGAACTGATAAATAATGAAATTAATCATTACTTTACGAAAATCCGTTACATATTACTAACAATATTTAAGTACCGTTAATTCCGCTAAATTAACGTTAAGTTCTGAAATATTGTCATTGCATATTTTGTTGGAAAAAGAACTGCGTTTACCTTATGATACCCGAATGATGTGTAGTTAGTTGTAAATGAAACGTACGCGCAATGATTATTAAAGAGGCCGCAGTTTCTTAAACATCTTTCAGAACCCTTCTGTGGGATAATTTAAGAAAGATTGTATACTATCAGATTCATTTGTTCTTCCCACCATCTGCACTATTTAATTGGCCACTGACGCTATTACACATTTTATAATTATATTCACGTTATAATTGTAATTCGTAGATCTTAGACAGTTGGACAGGGAGTCAGAAGCCCAAAAGTCTGACAACCAGTCTTACCAAGGGATATCATGTTATCCAGTTACTGGGTTGTGGTTGTCAGCTAAGCAGTCGCTCCATGTAAAATACTTGTAATCAGCTACATATGGTTAGACTGGAAATCAATCCCATAGTTGGGAAATTGCTCGGCAGATTGATTAACGTAATAACGACACTGCTTAGCGGGTCGATGGCAATTTATACAGGGTCAGCTCAGAATTTGGCTATGAGTTTGGCACTTCCAGTAGCTCCTGCATCGTGCAAGCAACAGGACACTGGACGCGATATTATATTGTCTCATTGTTTGTGGGAAAGCACCACATTTCCACTCCAGGGCGGAGCTATCTGTGAATCTCCAGTCTCCATCTGAGCAGGTTTTCCTTGCATCGACCTACCAAGGTTCGGAGTCTATTAAAAGACTTCCAGGTAAGACAAGGCAACTCGTGTAGCGGACACTAATAAACTGTAATTCAATCTTTGCCGTCAAGGGTCATGCTTCAGTCTTTTTAACTATTAATTAATTAACAAATTCCTAGATTATCGTATAATAATACGGAGTTGATCGTTATGCCGCGGGAATATAATCCGACATATTTGCTTAATTCCCAGATAATCCACGTGTTATCTGTTTAATTGAACATGTTGCGCTACACTGGGCCACAATGCAGAAAAGCAAAGCAGATACACTCGGCGACATTAAGCTAATGATAATGCACTGATTACCTCTAGGTTAATGATTAATTATAAGGGTAGAGAGGAGAGAATGAATTTTTATGCGCGCTGTAAGTAAAAATCTGAAGACTTAGCAGTTATCAGAGATGAGTCAAAGGAGTCAATGAAGAAGTATGTAAGTGCTTTTAGTTGTTCCTGACATAGAACAGGCCCTTCAGGTACTCAATGTCTCCTGTGCAATCTATAAACCTCACCTTTAATGATACTATAATATAACCTTTAATCATATACGGCAATTCCCCACTGGCCGCTCTAGTGTGAGATCACACTTAGTTTGAACCTGCTGCAGGGTCCGTACTTAGTGCCACCTCAGACAGTCGCGTGACCGCCGGTATCGCCGCATCTCTGCCGATACCCATCACGGTGTCAATTATAAGACCGGATGGCTCGCCAGCCGTGTTGCTTTCACCACCGCTCATACCCTGATCTATGGACAATCATTTCTTACTGATGGGCTTCGCAAAATGAAGAGATTTAAAGATAGTGTAATTATGGAGGAATGAGGAACTTAGAAGACATGTGAGTTGGTGTTGTCTAACTCAACGTCACTTTAACTAACGAACCATCTTAATAATATGGTTATACGACGTCTTTTCATCTTACGAAGCGTGGTCTCTAAAAAGTTTGGTAAAGTTGACAAACGAGTCTTTCGTTGCAGTTCCAAATCCCGAATACTGATGATTGTAAGAAAACAATTGGTTTTGAAATATAGGATACAAGAATAAAGAAATGCTAACATCTGTTATGAGTCGTAGACAATATGCCATTTATGGCATTTTTCGTATTGACGAATTCCGACGAACTTTTCACAAGACAATAGAGCCACGTCGACCTAGCTATCCAAAACACTTCGATTATATTCACCTCTGAATACTTGCGTCCGAATGCGAGCATATTTGACATGTCCAAACAATGCCGATTGACCCATGCGTCACAATGCATGACCGGCGTCGCAAGCGCGAGAACACTCGCGTTTGTTTCAACGTTTACAATCATTCACTATTGTCTAGCGAAACGTAAACATTTTGAACTAGACGGTTTTAAGATTATAGGTCTGGGGGAATGATCGCACTTGAAATGGTGAATCCATTTCAAGTCCATTTTGCCTTACTCTTGGTAAAAATAAGTGTAGCCAAATGGCTGAAAGGTAAGGTAGGTTAGAGAACTATGAACACACACGCCTAAAGTCGGCACAGGAGACTCTTGGGCCTAAACGGACCCTAACGTTGTGTGGTCACAGTTCTAACCTAACCAAACCTACCTTTCAGCCATTTTCATATGTTTTAACTAAGTATAAAACTGCTAACGGCCGCACCAAGGTGTAGCCGGCTAAAACTAGGGATAGCCACACTCTTTAGTCTCGTCTCTTACAAATGCCTTGCGAAGCGGATCGTGTGCGTTACTAGCTCCCTTTCCCCATTGCCTTCCTTGCTTTTCGACTGGGGTCACTTTACCAGATGCGATTTTTTTAATTTCAGGTCTAGACAACGAAGGAATTTCAATATTCCCTAATCAGTTTGTACGTAGTCTTCAACACCTGATTAGCGGAGTCCTATGAGGCCGTTATATTAGAAGGTGGAACGTGTTATTGGTTTTTGAAAGCTAGGGATAAAAATTGATGCTACCGTATTCTTGACAAGATTCCTAATTTACGTGTTCCACGAAACCATAGGGATACCGGATAGTATATTAATTGCCTCATATCAGACTTCCACCATATCTAAATTATAAAATAGTAACACAAATGTGAATATATGATACGGGGGATTGCGAAATATGTCGTGAGGAAAGTTTTGGGTATGAATGTGGATGGCTATAAGAGTAGGGGGAGACCAAGAAACGATGGATGGACTGTGTGAAAGATGATACGGCTAGGAAGGGGGTGAGTAACGAGATGACGACTGATAGAGACGTATGGAAGAATATGACATGTGGCGGCGACCACAATAAATTGGGATAAGGGCGAGATACTGATGACAATAGAAACAAACAATGACCGAAAATCTAGATAAGTTTCACAGACCTCAGTCATTATAGTGTTGTACGAGTAGCCATTTTTCTTTATGTTCTTATTATGCTAACTGCCGCCAACGGGTTTGTCCTAATCTAGATACTAATGCCGGTTTTACCGTTGCCAGTGCAAGGGACTTGCTGCAAGTTCGGGAGATTCACATTTATTTGGAGATGGCTTTTGGCTAGTTAGAAAGTAAACAAGGAAAGGAGGAAGAAAATATCGATGATTTTGGCAGACAAGAGTTACGCAATGAGCCAACTTTAGAAAATTGGGCTATTGTAACTACCTACAATATTTTTGTGACTGCCAAAAATAGTCTACTGACTAGACTGTCTATAATTAATCTATAATATGGACAACAGTCAAAACACGTGGAAGGTTCAGCAAGATGGATGGTCGCTGTTAGTTTTTTCTCGATTTCCCATTAGTGGAAAAACATGATTCGTCTACCAAATATCGTTGTCTCACTCATACTGTTTGTTCAGGTTTGTACATGTTTGGGACATGTGCTATGAATGACATGCCGATGCTCAAATGAATGGACACTGGCTTGGAATGTGAGGCGGCCATGACCAAAATATAGGAGTTCTTCAAAATTACTATGTGATTTGAGTGCTAAAATGGGAATAATGGCAGATGAAAATGAAGGTTTCATAGTCTCTGATAAAGATGGTTATATGGATGACTGGATGCTTATGGGTAAAATAAAAATGAGTGGAAACTATGACGGCATAAAATAATGAGCAACAAACATAACTTGACGGGGTTAAAACCTGACCCCAAAAATTACGGTAATTGATGTATCGAACTAATGATCTGAAAGTTGTCTATTCATAATATTGGCCTCGAATGGCACTTAGACCCTCCTTAATACAATATTTTTTGGGGACATTCAGTCTCGAGGACATGTCCACACATTCCGGTTGCACAAACTGATAAGGTCTGGGGTCAGGCAGTCTGCCGGCTCTTAATTAGTTGCTTGGCTCATAGACAATCTTTATAAATATCACATCTACATGGTCCTCCCGTTTTGGACAGCGTCTCTTGATTTGCTTCTCTATTGTTTTAATTCACGCCCACTGGACTTTTAGTTTAATATCTAAAACGAATCATTTATAATTGGTGTTCTGAAATCTTTGAATTCTTTTGACGATGACATCTTATCTTACTTGATTCTAAAAATATTCTAAGAATAAAAGAGAAAATTTTAAACGATGTTTGGTCCTTGCGTACTGGTAAGCCTGGCATCTTATCCAAAATGGCGGAGGCACTTAGGCAAAATGTATGCAATATTAATGAGTAATGAGAATCAAAAGAAGTTTTTCCAATAATAGTTTTACGGGACTATACAGGGTGTTAGGGTGAACACCGTTATCCTTGCAACCAGTGGCTTGGTTTCATTCATAGAACGTAAAACCAACGGAAAATTACAACTTTTTTTTCTTATTTTTATATCTACATTTTACCACAAGAGACGCAAGTTCGTTGCCCTATGCGCTAGGGCAACGAACTTGCGTCTCAACACGGGAGGGGGGTGCAGGATGTGACCTGACCGGCCGCGAGCGCGACCTCTCCCTCAGTCAGTCAGCTGTTTCGCTAGCAAGCACGGCGTCTGATAGAAACTTTTTAAAATCTTTTAATGAAAATAACGTTTTTTTTGTTGTGTTCCGTCATTTATTTTTATATTTAAGTCAACTACCCATGGTTTGAATGACAAGTGTTTACCCTTACAGCCTGTATTAGATATGGTGTGTATGTTACGGGGATATTCCTCTATGACTGCTCACGATACTCCTCAATGTCCTCAAACCATAATGAACTAGACGCATCTAGAAGTCGTAATTAGGCTAATCCTAAGTGCTACGCTTATTGTGTAGTGGAAGTAATATTACGAAATAGTACAATCACAAAGTTCCTGGTAGCTTTAACATTTCTGGAACATCTCCAGATTTTTACAACTACTGACTACCGTACGTATTCTCGACATCTGTGAATGTCTCAATCGCATGAATGGTTGTATCGGTATTAACTCGGTATTATTAATATACCTACGAGCAGCGTGGAGCGTGGGCTCGACCCCAGAAGGTATGGTGACGTCACCACAAGCCCACTTGGCAATATCGGGCTCGGATGACGTCCGTGACGTGTACTTCGCTTTTATGGCCCAAAAATCAACTCTTCCCCGCGTCATTGAGTAATTTTTAAATTTTTACACACCTACTAATGTCGTCCATTTGCCTTAAACAGAAAAGTGTCTTGTCTGACTAAAACAGGTGTTCGATCCAGAAGTTTTTTTAGTGAAGTGTTTTGATATAAGGAAGATGCATGATTTTTTGCAGTAAGTAGCAGAAGTTTAGACAGGATTTTTCCAGAATCTTGCCATTGAAGATACTTACGTAGATAGACGAGGTAACATAAAGTGGTGTCCCTAACCGGCAATCTACAAAGTATTCCTATTTTTTGTTGCGTAAGTAATAATGATGTAAAATAAAAAAACTAGGCCATCTGATCCTTCAGTGCGATCTGTTGGCCGAACACTGCATATAACAATACATTGTGCAAACTAACTCGCCATACAAAATGCACCGATCAGAGTTCACATAACATCATCAAAATGACATTTGATTGGTCAGGCAGGTCAGATTGGTGTAAAAAAATGGTCCTTTTAGCTGCGATTTTAAATCATCCGAATGCCGTTTCCCCAATTTTCTCATGCCAAAAATTTAATCGTGATTCAGTGAGAAGTGGCAGTAGTAGGCAAATCAGTCGTTTCCTGCTTAGAGCAATTGGTAATGGCGGCATTTCCCGCGCAAAAGTGACGCTCGGTGAGTGATGGCCGCCGACGGCGCGCGGCGGTCCACTAACGTGATAGATTAATTAAAGCTGTCATGTGGTCGCATTAAATATTTAGCTGTGGATTGATGGGCACATCGGTGAAAGAGTGTGTAATGTTAGCAGACGATTGATGTAATTTTAGCGTATTCTAACTTGGCGTAATGTTGCTGTTGTCAGTGCTACGTGCTTTCATTCATTTTATAGTTGCAATGTTTAAGTGCGACGTTTGCTAGCTTTGACAATAAAGAAAATACGGAAGAAAGGACACTTGGAGAAAGATAACTGGATTTTTCCACCATTCTCCCCCTAACAAAAGCAAATAAACAACGCGCTTTATAGAATCTAGTTTGGCAACCCGCCATTCAATTACTATACACTGATGTCCTATCCCTTTGACGGTTGACCTAATTGTAACCTGCTAAAGGTAACAGAAAAACATTTTTTCTTTGATATTTTTCGAGCACTTTTGTCAGAATAATGTTCATCATCACCGTGTTCAAGACATTAATAAGAAAACTGACATGAGATGAGTATTCGTCGTCAAGTTTCGCAAGTGGACGGATGACTTCACGCCGGCGGAAGGAGTGGGCGCGTCCTGGCGCTAGGACGTCCAGCAGTTGTACAGTCCGGATACTAGCGAATTAACTAGCTTCTGTTGTGGATGGAGAGGAATTCACAAAACTATTGGCTGGTTATGTTATTCAGATAGTATTTTGGACGATGTGGATTATTGAGCTACTTATAAAAGTAAAATTCTTGTCGTATGCTTTAACTGTGACTGCTTAAATAACTCTTAGGGACTTTGCGAAATGATGCTCTGAAAACTGGTGACACACGTCATATAAGTTCCTAATCGTCTGCTTAAATTCGTTTGGAATGGCCCTAAAGAAGACTGACTAATATTTTTATTCATAATCCCTCTTTTAGATTATGTCGTAACTCGTAATTCACTAATTTCATGATGGCCTTACCAGGAAGGTTTTGAAGGATGTTCAGTAATGTGTTATGGTACTCTGACTATAGTCCTCAAGTAGTTTCTTCCTATATTCCTAGAACTGCTTACAAAGTGAAGGAAATGTGTTATCATTTAGTTAAAGATGACGTGTTACTATTACACTGAACCACTTTGTCGCTGTGTGACCACGTATAACTTATTATACGTAGTGATTCATATCACTATGACAGTGATGATGAGGGATTTTTTCTGAACTCTAACTAGGAAAGCTTATTGTCTTTTTCACGTTAAGTCGATCTTGACAAATCGTAATGTTGCGAAAGGGTCAATTATTAGAAAAAATACCTACTTTTTGCCGAGAGATTTATCCCACGCTTGTTTCCATATGGGTTTGTCGAGAAGAGTCATTACATTTATGTGAACTGTCAAAACTCTTTGTAATCATGGTGCAATTAGTTGAAAGGTGTCCAAAAGATCGCCATGAATGACAAATTTTCCCTCATTGGTCCTTTGGGCCGAATGAGTTTTAACAAGAAGATTAAGCACTAGCAACTTTTTTAATAAGTACTGCAAGCACCAAGTCTAACAAACACCTTGGTTTTTGGTTGTATTTTCCCCAGAATTGATTTTTGCAGTCCTTAAGCTAAGGCTCACGTCAACACTAGGTTATGAAAAAAAAACTATGACTTTAAATGTCCTAATACGGGTAAGTACGCACATATACGTTAGTTTGTGTGTGGCATAGAAGTTAATGGCAGGTACCTAGTGCAGTGCAGTATGCAGGATATTTACAAAATATTTTTGCAGGAAAATAATACAAAGCTTTTAAGTGTTTATTTCCTCGTGTTTGTACCATTTTCTTACTGTATGAAGAAAGAGCTCTGATATGAACTTTTTGCTATAGCTTGTTGCTTTACCATTAAAGTAGACAGGGGAAATGGTGCGTGAACTGAACTAATGAAATTAATATGAATACCTCTCGTGTCCTGTATTTAGCGCGTGGCTAGTGCCCAGTCTAGACTATAGGCGACCTGGCTCGTTGTACCTAGCGATGTGGGTCAAGTGGGCACAAGCCGAGTACAATGTACCTACGTACTTGTACTAATACTGCGTAAATAGAGCGCTGATGAATAGGTACGCATTAATCAATGGTTTGGAAAAGGAATAACAGGTATATTTTTGCTAGGATATTATGAGGTGTTATGACGTTATATAATATCTACTTAGGTGAATAAATTACCTACCTAAGACTTCTTGTGAGCTCTCTCTAGAATTTTCGTACACAAGGACCAATTTTTTTGTGCTTTTTTTCAAGAATAGTATTTTATTGACGCATTAATTACGACTAATTAAAGTCAAAAAAAACGGTCTCTAGGATAATTAGTTAATAAATTATTAAAAGTGTTATAATTATGTTAAATTAGTGTAATACAGTCGAACCTAGATACTAAGTATTATATCCAGTGATTATACAGTGTTTTTTGTCGCGAAAACTTCGTACAAAAATGAGTTAAAACCGGCTGTCAACTCAACACCTCAACGGTTACGGATTTCAAACTATCCTCAATCCCGGGGAGTATTTTGTTTTATTTAAGTTTTTGTAGTTAATGTTTACAGACCACAGAATACCACAAAATACTGCTCAGGTCTTTGAGCTACGTCCATCACACACTGGCACGGTTTATGTCTCCTTTTGCTTGACAACAAGTGGAAGCAAAATCGACGACGAAAACATTCGCCCAGACAATAAACACTACATAATTTACTATACAAAATAAGCTCACTACGAGCTACTACTACTACAAAAATTGTACTTAATAATCCTGTAATGTGTCACAAATTCTTTACATAAAATAAGACTTTTGTACCTACATATGTAGTTAGAAGATATTTTAAGATAGTTTAAGTAAAGCAGTGTTTTCTATAATATTTCTCTTCTGTGGAACTTTCCCATCTCATTCTAATTAACTAAATCTTAATGTAACTATATTTATGCTATATTTTCTCATCAAATTACTTTAATTACTTTTTCCCCCAACTACCCCCTCCTTATTCACATATCAGAACATCTTTTCTTGCACTGTTATTTAGCTGCATAACTTCACACATTCCAGGTGACTGATAATATTTCTCAAAATGATGACCCGCAGAGCTACAATCAAGGAGATGGAAGCAAAACTGAGAGTTACCTTGAAGGATCTCGAAGCTTCTCAAGCTGAATGCAAACAACTGCTCCAGGAAAGAGAAGACAGTGAAGTGGAAGTGGTGAACATTATAGCTAAAAACACCTCCCTCAAAAATGAGCTGGCTGAGCTACACATAGAACACATGGACTTAGCGGACCAGTACAGTCAACTACAACAGCAAGTGTCAACATTCCAAGAGTGCAGTGACACCCATGAACTGGCTTTGAACCATATTTTAGAACTTAAACAGAAATTATGTGAATCCCATAAGGCCCTATCTCTCTCAGAGTCTGTCAAAGTCAGTGAACAGGTCGCTAACACCAATAACCTATTTAATGATTTGGTAGGCAGCAAGTTAAAATCAGTGTATGAGCCAGCTATAACAATAGATTTGACTGGTGACGATACCATACCATTATGTCCTATTGTTATGAGTCACAATAAATTAAAGAAATATATTAAATTGAAGAAAATAATAAAACGGTCACAGAAAGTTATTAAAAAACAAAATCTTTTAAAATTAAATCTTTCCCTTAGAAAGGAACGTGTCATACTTTCAAAAAGTTTAAATAGTTGTACTGTCGAGTTAGATGAATGTAGGGAAAAATATGACATTGATACTAAGCTCCTTTATAATGATATACTACATAAGGAGCACTTGCTGAAGGATATTTTTGAGAAATATGAGACTTCACAACAACAATTAAGTGAGCGCTTGCTTGAGGCTGGGGAACTACTGGATTTGGTGAAGTGCAATGCTGAGAGGTATGAGTCTCTGACTAATAATCTCTCATGCAGCTGTGCCAACCAACCACCACCTCCTCAGATTCAGCCTGACTTCCCCCCGCCGGCGTTGGCTCTTCCAGCAGAGACCTGTGTTAATACACAGAAGAAAAATAAATCTATATTTTTCTGTGACGAATTAGGTTCTGGCTTTGGAAAAATGTTACTCAATTACCTTAGCCATAATTTTACTAATCATAGTTATCATAACATAAGTTTCAAACAAATGATTAAAAGAATTGCAAACACAAACCTAGATAATTATTCTACAATGGTTTTGCTTTTAGGTAATAGTACTGGTATTACCAAAAAGGATATAGTGGATGGTGTGGACATCTTATTAAAATTAAATATAGGAAAAATAATGTTGTGTGCTTTACCTTACTCTGATACTTTATCAGATTATGACAATAATTATATTTATAAGTTGAATAGTACTATTCACAGATTGACATGTTGTCATAGTGACAAATTATTGTATTTTGACACTAACAAGTTTGTTAGTGGTTTTAAGTTAACTCAGAGAACTTTATCTCTGTCTTGGGAATGTAGACATCTGATTGCTATGTTGATAGCATATAATATTAATGGGGTTATAGCTAATATAACAAATGATAGTATTAGTGACGAGTCTGTGTTGTCTAGTTATACTAACAGCATAGTGAGCAATAATTATAAATCATCATGTTGTACGAAGGAGGATCCACCTATAATACCAACATCTTTGGAGGCCACTACCAGTCAGATAAGGTATTCTCTTCCTGCTGGAACTGCGACGGGCATTCTGGACGCTTCAGTTGTAGTTGTGGAGGTCACTCCGGATAATGTTTTAAACTAGTAAGTAAGACAACAGAAGTTACCCCTTCAAATAAACAATTATTATTATTAGAGAATAATAAAAAGGTATCTTCTGGCAATATTATACACAAAAATAAGAAACCAAAGGGGGGGCAACATATGTTAAAATTATTCAATCAAAATATCCAAGGTTGCTCTTCCAAATTACTGGAAATAGAATTGTTTTTAGAAAATACCAAGTTTGATGTCATTTGTTTAACAGAACATTGGTTAAAAGACCATCAAGTAAAGTCAATTAATTACGAAAATTATTGTGTAGTTAGCCATTTCAGTCGAAAATGTATGATACATGGCGGTTCATTAATATTAGTAAAAAATTCTATTAAATCAAAAGAACGGAAAGACATCATTGGACTGTCTGTTGAACACACCATTGAATTGTCCTGTGTTGAGCTTGATAAGCATGTTATAGTATGCGTATATAGACCTCCAAGCTACCAGAATCTACCTATATTTGATTCTGTAATGGAAGAGGTGCTAAAGAAACTTAGTACTAATAGTAAGTCAATAATCATATGTGGTGATTTTAACATTAATTTATTAGAAAATAACTCGAATACTGTCCGATTATTAAGTCTTTTTAGGTCATTTGATTTGTCAAATGTTTTTATTGAACCAACCCGAGTGACAGCTTCTTCTGCCACTTGTATAGATAATATTTTTTGTAATTGTGATTACTTACATAAAGAAATTGTAAATAAGTTGCCATCTGATCACAGTGGACAAACAATAACTTTTTGCGCCTACATACCTTTACAAAAAATTCAAATAAGGTTTAGGCCAATTACATGTAAAAACTTAGAAAAATTAAATAATTCGTTGGCCAGTAAATTATGTGTTCAGAGTTTTAATAATGTATGTGACCCAAATGAGTTCTACGCCGATTTCTTTTCACTAATAAACAAACACTTTAATGAAACTTTTCCACTAAAGACTAAAACTATTTACACAAAGTTCTTATTTAGTGATTGGGCTACTCCAGGTATTCGTAAAAGCAGGGAAAATCTTTTTGAACTTTATGGCCTAAAGCAACATATGAATAATTCAACCTTTCATCAGTATGTTGCAAAATATTCTAAAACTTTTAAAAATGTGTGCAAAATAGCTAAAGCTCTTTACATTAGCAATAAAATAAAATCAGCTGATGACAAAATAAAAACTACCTGGCAAATAATAAATAATGAAACAGGTAGGAAAAAACAGCGTAGTACTGAATTTAATTTAGAGACTGCACATGGCCCAATCAACTCAAATGTAGAAATAGCTCAGGAATTTGAAAACTTTTTTGGAAATATTCCAGTTAAAACTACTGAAGCTCTAAATTCCTCACCCGCGCTTTCTGCTGCCTTACTTAGAAAGAATGTAAAGGCATGCCCTTTGGAGTTTAGGTTTCAGCATACAAACCCCCAAGCGGTTATAAAAGCTTTTAAAGATCTTAAAATTAAATCAACAGAAGATCTATGGGGAATGTCTGTAAAAGTCTGTAGATCTATCATAGAAACCATTGCGCCCTATTTAGCTTTCATATTTAACACCAGTGTAGACCAAGGAGTCTTTCCGGATCTCATGAAACACAGTAAAGTAGTTCCTTTGTTTAAATCCGGTGATAGTAAGGAACCCAACAATTATAGGCCTGTGTCAATTCTGCCAGTTCTCAGTAAGGTGTTTGAAAAGTTGATGCTCAATCAAATGTTACGTCACTTTAATAAAAATTCCATCTTTCATGAACATCAGTACGGTTTCACCAAAGGGCGTTGTACCACTGACGCCGGTGTCACCCTAATAAAGAACATTTTTAACGCCTGGGAGGAAGCACAAGATGCCATTGGAATCTTTTGCGACCTCTCGAAGGCGTTCGATTGCATCGACCATGATACACTTCTGTTGAAACTAGAGCACTATGGGGTTAGGAATACAGCTCTTGATTTACTAAGATCATATCTGAAAGAAAGAAAAGTTCAAGTTCAAGTAAACGGCGTAAACTCATTGGGGTCTGAAATGGCAATGGGCGTTCCTCAAGGCTCGATATTAGGTCCATTCCTCTTTTTAGTTTATATTAATGATTTACCCCAATTACTTCTAAATCAACCGAAGATGGTGTTATTTGCAGATGACACATCATTGATTTTTAAAATAAATCGACGTTCACAAAATCTTGACGACGTGAATAGCTCTATTCTTCAGGTACAAGATTGGTTTACGGTAAATAATTTGGTACTAAATGAAAAAAAAACCAAATGCATTCGATTTAAATTACCTAATGTTAGAAGTAGCGAATGTGACATCATATTGAATGGAGAAAAACTGGAGTTTATTAATCAAACAGTTTTCTTGGGAATCACGCTAGACGAGAAATTACAATGGGGACCTCATATAAAATCTCTTGCGGGGCGGTTAAGCTCGGCCGCTTATACTGTTAAAAAGATAAGACAGTTAACAGATGTAGAAACCGCGCGTTTGGTCTATTTCAGTTACTTCCACAGCATAATGTCGTATGGCATTTTACTGTGGGGTCGGGCTGCTGATATTGAATCCATTTTTATTTTGCAAAAAAGAGCTGTCAGAGCCATTTATAAACTTTGTCACCGCGAATCTCTCAGGGAACTATTTAAAAAGATTAATATCATGACGGTACCTTGCCAATTCATTTATGAGAATATTATGTATGTAAGAAAAAACTTAAATCTTTTTAATAAAATAAGTGATAGGCATAATTTTAATACTAGAAATAAAGATAAAATAGATCAACCATTTTTCAGATTAGCTAAAGTACAAACATCTTTTATGGGGTACTGCGTTAAATGCTATAACAAAATACCTTGTGATATATTGCAATTAAATGAAAGAAAATTTAAAACTCATATAAAAAGTACACTTTGTAAACAAGCTTATTACAAATTAGAGGATTATATCCAAGATAAGAATGCTTGGAAA
This sequence comes from Lithophane semibrunnea, assembly GCA_947363905.1. Lineage (NCBI taxonomy): Eukaryota > Metazoa > Arthropoda > Insecta > Lepidoptera > Noctuidae > Lithophane > Lithophane semibrunnea. The sequence continues at coordinate 16,356,477 of OX376205.1, forward strand.
CATGCTGGTCTTGCTCCATAGGACGATTTAGTGTCTGGACAAAATCAAACTGATAGCTAATTTAGTTTTTTTTTTTTATTTATTATTTGTATGTCATAGACTTTTACACTCTGTCATTACTTAAACTCACGCACTGACTTATTAGTACTACTTGTAACAATGTTAGGACTATTGTAATATCGTATACTTTTACAATCTTTGTAAATATGTGAGCACCATGTATCTGGTAATTAATTTATTCATTATTGCTCCATTTATAATTCTTTTTACCTTTCGTAGTACAGTAATCTTATTGTAGGTGCATCGTCTTCACATATAATTATATAATTAATGTATACAAAATATTGTAAAACATTTTTAAAAGAGTAACGATGGAGTTTCTTGCCCATTCTTCTCCATACGAAAACTACCTTTTGGAAGGGGCAACTAGAATCAATTCTATTTCTTTGTTTGACGTTCAAAAGTGCCATATATGTGCCTATTTGAAATAAATTATTTGACTTTGACTTTGACTTTGACTTTCAAAATATTTGCAATTTTTCTAAATTCCAACTGGTATTTATTAGCCGAAATCTAATAAAAATAATAAACACTGAGATGAATGAACGTTTTGAAATTAAAAAAGAAGATTACAAACAAAAACTCAATGTTCTCACGGGAATGACAACATTTTTTTCGCAAAAACTGTTTCACAATTGGAAAAATCTTCACAGATTCCGTAATGAACAATGCACATTACCCAACTAGGCTGTAAACCTCTACAGGTGTCAATACCTTTGTCATAAAATAAAAATCCTTTTTTACAAAGACAAAAAAAAGTTAGTCTAGTTCGTTCGCACGGTGCACCTTCATAGCTTCATTCATAATTTTATAAAGGTTCATTCATAAATAAGACAATCAATGTTTGCAAGAAACTACTTTGTACTCTTTTGAATATCCTCCTACTATAATCTGCGAGACAGAATTCATTCATGTTATTATTGCCTTGCCTTTTACGGGGGTGTACTAAAATGTGGTTATTCGAAATACAATGTCTACTGACCGGAAAATGAAATGGTACTACTCATATTGTATTTTTTTTTTTGTGGTTGTACGAATCACATAGTCGAAATCGAAAATTCAAATTAGGAATTCGGGAATTTCCGAAAGAGTGAAATGACATGACATGGCCTATTTCTACATTTTAAATTTTATTCATAGAAGTTGCGTTTTTGCGTATTTTTAATTAGCGATTCATTGATTTCTTATTCATTTTGTGAATAATTTGATACCTACACGTAGATCCGTGAATCATGAAGATTATTAACATGTCGTAATAAGATGAGAGACTGAGTAGAGAAGATGCTTTTGCGCAGTGATTGATCAGTTCAGTTACTCATTCACGAAAATAATTCGTTGCCGATGAGGTATTCTAAATATTGGCTTAGATTCGTCATGAGCGGATTACAAATACTGCTGAAAATAGAAGATAATAGTCTGTTCAGTAATATGTAGGTATTCGGTGAACGGTTACACATAAAGTTGTTTGGTGATTAATCCTATGACTTAGGTAGTTAACACTTACGCACTTAGCTTAGGTATCTAAATATTTTTTTAAATTTTTATTTCTTCAATAATTATTTTTGCTTTGATAGTAATTCCATTCTATTTTTATTTTTTTATGTGTAATATCTTTCCTCTCGCTTTCTTGCAACCTGTGGGAGTGATTTCAAAAAGGGACGGAAGTGTGTAACAAGAAGACGACGCGGCGTAGCGCGCGCTATTTGATATGACCGACGAGCGCACGCGTTGCTAGAGTTGGCCGTCAGGTGGTACCAACCCATTTTCCGAAAGTCCTGTTAGCCAAGATATCATAAGTATGTTGCACTTCATAATATTATTATATGCGACTAAGTTTTGCTCGTTGTTTTACATTTAGGTATACATCTAACGAGTTCGTTAACGCAATGGAAAATTAATTATGAAAGTAGGAAATTACAGCAAACTGGCGACATTCCTGGTCAGTTTTCCGAGGCGTCACGAGTTTCCCACGGTCAGCACGCGTTATCTTGGGCCGCGCCAGTCCCGCGACACAAACAAAAGGATTGTCTCACATTAACAGCTAATCTAGAGTACGTCACACCTAAATAGTTTTATGTTTACGTAACTTAGTACTCTAGTACTATCACAGTAAGTGCTGATTTCCTGACTGAATGGCCGAATGAAAGACTGTCATGAATTCATGATTTAGGTAACAATACCTGCCTATCTAAGTATCTATAGTACAATCAGGCAATAAAAATGCATGTTGCCGCAAAGAAGACTAGCGCTAAACTTAAGAATATTAGGCCAGGAAATACAATCGGGCGATTTTCGTAAAAAAGGTTGACAAAATAAAAACAAACATCTGTGCGTTTATCTAAGAACAGATTTTTTTAAACAAAAACAATTTTGCCGCTTTTTCACATTCTTATCTGCACCCATTTAGTAATTACCTACCTGTAGCTTACGGTAATCTCCTTATTTAGCCGGTCTCTAAACTCTCGCACGTGTTTCATTTTTTGAACTAAGTAATTATTGTTCTACTTAACTTAATACTAACAATGTTAAAGATCCTATAATTAGCCATCTGTTTGGGATATAGACTGAATGCATTTAATGCTTTGCCCTGTGGTGCAATTATGAAAATGCAGAGGACCAAAAGCAGCCTAGCCATAGATGAAGAAGAAAAACATCTGTATGTAATTAAAATAATTAGGTTGTAATAATTTACCTTATTTACCAGTCTTCAGAATTTCGGGGAATGGGATAAACATCATTTCAGCTGGTTTTAGTTGGTTGTAATATTTATCGCTTTGTAGTTTATTTTTATAGAGGTAAAGATGAGTATAAGTAATCCTAAATACTTACATAATGAATGCATGAACAATAACCGCTTACTATGAATCATAATTTTATAATAATATTAGTGTTTAAATAAATTTTGGATGACGCTGGACTATTGTACATAAGATTGTACACCATAATTATTACCATATAAGCAGTTATAAGCAGTTACAGCGATATATTTATGTTATAATTGATCAGACTTTCCACCTGTTACAACGGTAAATGAATTTGAAATTGAGAGAGGTACCTAATTTGATTCCTGTCCTAGACTGAATTTTTTTTTTTAACTTTTAAAATTTGAGTGGACAACCTCTTTTAAAAAAACATATTACATAAATAAGTACCTACAATCCTACATATTTTCAGACCTCAATGAAAACTAAGTTCCTAAGTAGTGTTTGTTGTTTTCCTTTTAGTTGTTATGAATGGACCAGTTTCCCCATAAATGATACCTACTTCAGATATTAATAGGTAGGTATGTTTACGTTAAATAAGATGCATGGGATTTATTGTGTACTGAAGTACCTACAATAATTATTGTGTTTGTGGTTTTTCCTATTAAAATGTGAATCATTACATAATATTATTAGTCTCCATTACCTTATTAATACTTAGGTAATTATGTAAGAATATTTAGAGTAAAATTCATAATTTTATGAAATATCGCAATACTAACGCAGTGCTTATAAAAATATTGAATTGGCAAAATGCTTAGCCCATCTTCCGGTTTCATTAATCATTTTCCCATTCCATTAAATTACATCGTCCTCGGTTCAAATGAACTGTTTCCTTCACTACAAGACGGTGCCGGCAGAATAGTAAACATTGGCTGGGCTGGCAAAAAAAAAAATCTTACTGTCCTTCATTCGCTCAGTACGCAAAAACAAAGAATTGTCACGTAACTGACCACAGAGTACATTTTTATAAAGGGTTGATTGGCTCTCGCCGTAGAGTGGCCGTAGATATTATTTATGACAAAGAGTATTTACATAAGTAAACATAAAATATGTTCCTTGGCTGCTCGAGAAATGAAATATAGTAAAACTTTTTCAAACCTTTTGAAACCATACAATTAGTGATTGTGATCAGTGTTTTCCACTTAGGGGGATCTCCTGGACTACTGGCAGTGTAAGGAAGACTGAAGAAGACCATCGTCGAAGACTAACAAAGAGATTTACGATATTGAATGTCCTTGAACAGTGAGTACCCACTCGATCTACCAAACCTTTCCTTTTGATTTCGCATTTAGAAAGTTTAAGGCAAAAGCGTCAGGGTAGCTCGGGAAATTAAAATTTTCTTCCGTATTTTGTAATTTGCAGGTCAGTGTCAAGTTGTATGTTGATTAATTATATATAGAATCATGGAAATCATCAATACCTACATCTGTAAGTTCATATTACCCTATTGAATGACTTGTTTAATGAAATCGTGATATATGAGGCCAATTCTAACTTAAAGAGTTGTATTGCTGGTCTTATGATTATAAAGCCATATTTGTTACGGTCGCGAATCATATTGTAATCAACATATTAACTGACACTGTCCGCAAATTGCAAAAAACGTAAGAAAATTACCCTGAAGATGACGCTTAAAAACAGGCTAATGTCTGACGATGCAATTTGAATTGGCTACCAAATGATGGTGTGTTAGTGACAATTTGATCGCTGTCGGCTACACGATTTAATTTGTCAGGCAGTTGCAGTAAATGGCCAATAAAATGGTGTCGTTTTATTTAGAACCTACCAACTAGGCATAATATAGAAGGTTTTTTATGTTCATAAATGGTAACTAACCTAACGAGTTCCTACGATTTAATAATTTTACGAAGCATAATGTCCATGTATTGTGAAATTGTGGTAAATGTCACTTGCCATAGATAAGGTGCGTACTTGTGATGCGTCAGCGCAAGCATAACGACGCAACTCTTTATAATTATAATGATGTATTGGAAAATGACCCACTTGTGAGTTATCGTTGTGTACCTACTTTGTTCTTAAGGCGTAATAGAAATCTATATCTACATATAAGTAAGTACGTAATTAAATTTATATCTTCATTAAATATACAAATACGCTGTTTACCTACCTTACCTGTGCGAAGCCAACATTTCCTTCGATCGGAAACCAAATAGGAAATGTCCAGCTCCGGCCGGTTCACATACATTTTCCAATAGGACTCATGATTTTGACTAACGTACCTCTGTATAGTTCCAAAATCCTTAGTGAACTTCTCAGCTTCTCGTTAGTCATACTTAGTTTAGTCTGATAGAAAACTGCAGATTCATTGGTGTGTTTTGAAGGTCCAACAGAAGAGTAATTAATTATGTTGAAGCCTACGTTTCCCGGGCGGGACTGAAATAAGTCGTGATGTTTTCAGTTTAGTTAGCCACAATAGTTTCCAATTTTCTTTATTGAGATAACGCTCTGTTAAACGAGAATAATACCCGTTACGAAGTAGCTGATATCACTCAGGTTTGAGAAAGAAAAGTGGACTGTGCCAAAAGGCCGGAAAACTGCTGAATGTTCAAGCAAATCTCGGAATTCACAGATTTCCTTGTTAGGTAGGTAAATGTCGGTAAGTGAAAAACATTAGTTGACGTAAGAACCATTTGCGTCACGTTACAGGAAGTGTCCGACGACGTGTTACGTCATAGGTTTTCTGTAATGGCCGTTAACTTTTATTGGTGCTAGCAGATAATTCTAGCTTTATAGGCAAGTAATGGTAGGGTGTGTTCGGATGTCCCCACATTTCAGAGACAAATGGGAAACTATGAGCATGAGGTCTTGGGTGAGATTACGTCGGGCAAAGTGGGAAATTGGGGTCTGGATTTGTACCCGTTTGATGGCAATAGGCTCGCCCCCCATTACATGGGACTTAAACATAACTGGCGAAATGTGGGTGTACTATAATTTACATCGCTGTTGCCCAACCATTCGGGGAAACAAGGTGTGATGTTATGTTTCCAAATGCGGCTTTGCTGGTTTCTTCGATTACTAATCAGTTTATAAAAGAGACGGAACAAAAAATTCGATCAGTGCCGCTGGATCAGATCAATGTCTCAAGAATGTATGAAGTGTCTTACAGACGTCAGTAAACCAACAGGTTCAGGATATGTGCCAGACGTGAGCTTTTCGAATCTGTAGATAACTACAGATTCTGAAAACTACAGAATCAATTAAAACTTTAAAAGTAGAATTTATGCTGATTATTTGACTTCAGGCTATTAACAGAAAACTTTTGAACACTTTTTAGTACCTACTCATGCGAATCAATGGGTCCTCCGGTGCTCCCTCAGTTAGGTGGGTACCAACTTATTTAACAATATTGTCATAGATCATGTCTCCGTCAATTACTATAACTGGATACTTACCCATCTATACACTGCAAATTATGTACAAACAGTAAGTGTCCATCTGATATGCAATATATGTATAATTATTACAAACAGTAACCACTTGGTATTCCACCTTCATTCATGAGCTGTAATACCTACAATGTATCCATTTCTGCCCACTTTGGCATTTAGACTTCATATTATAGTATATTAGGTAGGTACTTGTCGTGTCTCAAGACTTGCAAAACGGGCTATATCGTGAACAAAAAGCGAATTAGCGTGAATTGGCGCCACGCACCAGGCGGCGGCGGCGGCGTCGCACGCGCACGTACCTGTTATTGGATGATTGCTCATGATTGCATGATTGGCCCGTGCTTGACATCCTTATCAGACGTGTGACTCACCGGGAATTTTCCATTTTCCGCGTAGTTTGGTGGGGATGTCTGAGTGGTGGAAGGTGGATGTGTAGGAAATACATAGATAGTCTACCTATTTAGATAAATAACTTTGTATATGTGTGTGACTTACTCGACATGGTTAGTTTGGAGTCATTGTAAAATCCTGATTTGTAGTGATCTCGTAGGACCATTTTCACTAAAACGACGAGCTCACATTTTTTTGCAAGTACCAGTACCTACTCGTCTATGTACCCGTTTGTTTCAACTGACACTCGGCAGTTATCGGAAAAAGAGAGCCATTAACAACTACACCTCCTTCAACAAGGCTTACTACTTACTTGCAGGATTTGAATAGGAAATAAAATAAAGGCTCTTACACACTGGGGCGATTCGCCGCGCGACGCGAATTTTAACAAAACAATTTCTGAGAAATTACTTTGTTAAAATTCACGTCGCGCGGCGAATCGCCCCAGTGTGTAAGAGCCTTAACAGTCCTTAAAGTACAGCTAGCAAAAATTACATTGTTAATGATCTGTAATAATTAATAAAGGTTATTCATTATTCAACATAAAAAGATGATTAATTTTTCAAAAATAATTAGTCATAACACTAAGATGTTTTACGTAAATGAAAAACCCACAGCTACCTTAGGGAATTACATGCTTATTAGTAGGTAGTTACCTCAGTTTAAGATGTATCACGATCAAAGGTGGCGTGGAAAGAAACACTTCATTTATCATGCAGGAATGGCGGACTTGCGGTATATTTGTGTGGCTTTACGTCTTACCTGTAATGGTGATCTACTAATTAGTCAGCTTTACGTCTTACTTACGTCTTATGATGATCTACTAATTAATCATCATAGAAACACAATCGCAATCCATAGAATATAGATTCTCTCTTGAATGTGAGGTGAGGAGGTTCCTGGCTTGGAGGTACCTACTTTAAATTGTCACTAAGCTCGATATGGTATGGTATGTGTGACTAAATGTCCATAGGCCAGGCAGACTTCCTTAGCTCAACTTTTAGCCCTAGAGCATCGATGAAGTAGGTACCCGGCTATGTGTAAACTAACTAAGTAAACTTTCAGGTTTACAGTTACCATGGGAATTGGGATACTTCATCGACCTGTTTCGTTGTTCTCTTCGAGATTCTTTAGTTCAGTACTCGGTTTGTGCGCAGAACTATGTACTTACCTACTTAATAGACCTCCCTAGAGACTAAGAACCTCCTTAGTCCTTAACTATACACACAAATTACCTTCGTTAACAGCCTTACAACAAGACTAATTTGCATAACTAATTACATTGTAAACATTTATTCATTTTATTTCCTTATTCTTCTATTTTTGTCGCATTGCCCTCGACAAAGACCAAAGACATAGGGACAGTTCACCAGTTCATTACTTCATTCCGTTCACTCGTAGTGTTGTACCTAACAATTAGACTGTCTGCAGATGCTTGACGCATGCTGGGCCGCGCCGCGTCGCGCCGCGAGCCGTCTGTCGAACCTGTCATTATATTTGCCATTTCAGTAATTAGGTATCTGTGGAAATACGTACTTTCCATGCAACTGTAAATTAATAGTAATATGTATTGCGAAGTTTGTTGCTTAATTTAGGAACATTTATCGAGTTGCGTAAGTAGGTACGGCTTGTCTAGCACTGTACGAAGCTCCTCTGAGTTCCTGAAAATGACAGGATGCTTTTTTCGGTAAAAGATCTGAAAAACTTAAAACCTACTTACCTACTATTAAAGATAAAGTCTTAAGTATTAGTATTATTTATTGTTTGAAAGTAAGTAACTATGTACTAGTTATAATAGGTTAGAAAAGCCAAAGGCTAATTCGTTGTCAGGTGAATGTTTCGGTACTTGCCATATGTATGAGAAACTTACATCGGTTTTTTTTTAATACAAATTCAGACATTGAACACAGAGTCCGCTTTTGTTACAAAAAAGTAAAAAAAAAACTATTAACGCACTGATCAAAAACGCATTCCGCATACCAACTTTGGTTCCTTCATTTCGTTGAATGAAATGATTCACAAACGTTCAATGTCGCAGTTTTCGCGGTAATCCGCGGCCTTTCCCGCGAACTGACACACCACAGACTGTGTGGGCCTGTTTGTTTTAATCGTTCTAATGTCAAAGGTCATTGTTTTTATGAATGAGTTCTCCATGGTGTACTTGAGTTACGAATTTTGAGCTACAAAAGTAAAGTATATAGCCAATCCTATTATTTCGAGGGGTAAAAGGTTGCTTTGACATTTTCTAGAAAGAAAATTCAAGTTAAAATTCTTATATTTTTTTGTATTATCTGTATTGTACATAATTAGGTATATTACTGTTCCCTTGCCCCTTCCCTCTTCAGCTCTTGTGCTAAAAATATAATGCAATGAGTGGCTTACTAGTCCTGAACAGAATGTGAGGTCTATGTGAAGACCTGTCGGTTGCTAGTGCGCGCCTTTAACCGAATAGCACCGCAAAAAACTAGATAAAGTAAGGTTCTACAACTTTATTGAATGTTTACTCAGTTGAGTCACTAACACGCGTCCTTGCGTACTGTGTCAGGGCTCCACACTGTTTACAATCACACGCAGCAGGAACTTTGTTTTATTATCTATTATGATTCACTACGGAGGCATTCGCGATACTTGCATAAGATGCAGTTTGTTTTGGAATCTCGCGTGTAGTTCCCTCGTGACGTCATGTCTATGCACATTAGTAACTTTGCACGGATAAATAAATAGACAGTTGTAAGAAAAGTTCACATTGTCATTTGACTTCACAATTAATGTTATTGTAATCAAAAGGAATCTTACAATAGGTTATACTACGCTTCTTGCACGTACGTTACGATTTTTCTCGCCTGAGACGATAAATTGGAAAATATGCTTGAGACTGCCGACATATTGAGTTTGAACGTGGCAACAAGTTTGAAGCAGTATTATTTCAAAAGCAGCTCGCCAAAACCAAATATAAACTAGAATACTACACTACTAGGCAGTATAGACTTTTTGGTAAACTACAATTCTCAAATAAATGAGTTTTTTTTTGAAAGATGTAGGTATTTATGTAACTTCGGCGGGAATTAAAAATATTGTGCGAATATTGTTTGTAAACTTGTTAAACAATAAAATTAATAATTTATTCTAACAATTATATAAGTGTTCATTTCGTTAACCAATACTATAAGTAGAACTTGGAAATAGTTCCTAAAACCCGTTACACACAAGGATGTGACCACAGAGGGTCGGGTTACGCAAGGGTAACGCCTTCGTATCGATTGTAAACAAACTAACTCTATACGAGTGTTATTTTACGATTATACGCTCATTATCAAGTTAAGTAAGCTTTTACTTTAATTGGGTTTGTTGCTAATGTTGGCAATTTGCTGATTTCGAAGTGAGTTGTTGAATTGACGAGGAAAGTGTAAGTAAGGAGTATCATTTTGCTCGTCTCAAAAATGAGGTTTATTTGTAAGCCCCAAACTCCAGTAGTCTCTTTGGTCTGCCTTAAGGCCCAAACTTCTCGTCTCTCTGGTCTGGTAAACTCACTGGTCAGGCATTAGGGAGTTAGTAGGTCCGGCCGCTTTGTCATAGCAGCTTACCCAAGTAACAGAAAACTAAAAAAATATAGATTAGGGGTTGGTTACATTTAGGTACAGAGACAGATTACGTTGATGTCCGCATATAGTTATATTACTACGGTTCACCGCTCACCCTAACATCCTAGCAAACCTTTATAAGAGACAGTATGTCTCTTCTACTTAACAAGTGTAGGTAATGAATTATCACGCAATTATTCCGTAAATCTGCGATAATCCGACATCATAATAAAGGATGAACATATTCCCTGCCGTGACCAAGCGAACGGTCATAAAATAAAAACTCCATAGCTGAAAGTTGGTGACGTGTGCTTATCATATAACAGTATCGCAGTCGTAAAGCATTTGCTTTATAGCGACTGTCGTTACATCTTTATTGCCGATGACGACTATCGAGCGGGTCTCGGGGATGTCTGGAGTTTGGATTTGATGGGTAAAAGTGGAGCAGGCTTTGAGAGTGCGTTTTGATGGTTCATCGGTTAGTTTTTTTTTTGTAAGATAGCTGAATCAGGAATATAAAGGTCATTAAAGGGCTGCTATTTGTTTGAGTAGGTATACAGTAGGTATGGTATTTATTTGAGGGACGCAGTTTTCACCATCGAAGCGGAATATTTGACAAAAAGTCTTACTTGAGGCAATGTCCATTGCTACATAGAAAGTGCGAAGTTGCTTCTAGTTTAAAAAAAGTAGAGCGCTTATATGCAACACTTATCACATTCGACTGTTGTACGATAATTGTGCAATTAACGCTAGTTTCAATGTTTAAATGCTGCTTAGTTCTGACGCTTTTGTTATCAGATGTGAAGTTGTTAGGAGGAAACGATGAAAAAGAAGTCGTTACGACTTATGTAAACAAACTAAATTAAGTACAAATAATAGCAAAAGGTACTTAATAACTAAATTAATGTTAACTTAATCGATTAGTTCACGTTTATTAAAATGTAAGCCAAATATTAATTTCACACTCGTAATTAATTATAATAAACTTATCAACTGGTTATTGAAATATTATAAAAATATTGTAACGTGGTTCCGTACAGGTGTATGATAGTCTTGGTAAAGTATGGGAGCACACTGTGAGAAAAAACTTCAGAGATTTCGTCTGAAAGCTTTCTGTGGCTTTAAAAGAAAAGTGTTCTTCTACAAATACTTTATAGTACCTATGATTATAAAGCGACCCGTGGACAGTGCTCCAACTGGCAATGTCTAGAATAATTTAGTAATTATTCTTTAATAAAGTTGCCAAAACGGAAAACTAAACGGAGTATCTTTAAGTCTGTTTCACCAAAGGACCCAAGAATTGAACCGGTTCTAGAGGGTTTTTAACTTGAATGGTCACCAGTACAGACAATTGACATGATCTTGTGTATTTCTTTCTAGGCTATCGCTTTCTTTTCCTACCAGTTCCATGTTGTGTAGGTAAAGTATAAAAATAAGTTACAAGAACCAACCAACCAAGTGAAATGGGTTTGTCTTTTTTGCCATGGAGGTACTGATTTACTGAAATCTGGACCTTTCTAAGGGCTAAATGTGAGCTGAATCGTTTTGCATAATAACAATATTTATCAATTAATAGGTACTTAATTTTCTTCTAATCAGAAACCTCTAAAGCTTTCTAAGCGTTTTAACTATCACTACCATCTTCACCGACCCCTAAACCACGGCTAGCATCATTACATTACAATTTGCCGACCAGTCTGCCTGCCCCCGCGCGCCGAGCGTGAAGCACAGGTGTCGTCACGCGGCGCGGGCGCACCTGAACTGTTTATTGATTTCCACCGCCAGTCATTAGACGATGAACTGATTTAGAGGGGAGGTTGGGAATTCTGCAGTTGCGATAGTATTGTGGGTTGGTTGTAAATTGTAGCAGTTTCTACCAGGTCATGTCACTTGATCTTTCTGCTTAGAAAAGATGTTTAAGATCTATTACCGACCTCATCCAGTTTTAAAATAACATCTTCTATTTGACTTGTAATTGATGTGTAAAAGTGCTTTTGTTAAACCAATTACAGACATAAAATAATTTTACAATAATTATCATTAAAATTATTCAAGTCTGTCGATTACTCGGACACAATTAATAATTACTCATTTATTATTGTGACAAAAAAATCGAAGACATGTGACATCCACCACCAACCCGCACTGGGCAGTACATTACGGCCCACGCCCGCCGTCTCTCAGAGAGGAGGCCTGTCTGTGTCCCAGTGGGGAACGTTATAGGATGATTATGTGATGGGTTTTGTTACTCCGAGCTATTTTATTTCTCGCGGATAAAAAAAATACATTACATTTTATGCTATTGTTTGCTAGTACGACATACCTACTTAAAAAAAACATATTATGTGTAGCAAGTTTCAACTTAATCGGTTCATTAGATTCGGAGCAAATTGGCTGTGACAGACGGACAGACAGACAAACACACGAGTGATAAGGGCTCCGTTTTTTCATTCGGACGTACTCTCCTATCCTAAAAATACCTTTTTGGTTATGAATTCTACTTAGACAATTATAAACAAAAAGCCTTAATTTTCATGTCGTAGTATATGCCGACTTATAAATATTACATTCGCTGAACAAAACGACACATCAAGATAAATAAAATAAACCTTTCAAACTTAAACAGAATAATTGTTATAAATACTAACTACTGAGCACTGGCGACTGAATAATTACTGAGGGGTTATTACTACCCTTGCGACAAAGATTAAAATTGTAGATGTGATAGTTTGTATACGAATAATTTTTTTTTGGAATAGTCTTCCATGAATTCAGTCAAACCCCACAAAGCGTTGAAATATTTCGTCGGTTATTATTAAAAATCTGCTGTTCTATAGACTATACCTAATAATGAAACAGCAATTTTTTTTGGGAAAATTTCTTCCCTGGGGTTATATAAAATCAAAGTGCTGAATTCATGGCAAAAGTTTGCTCGATCATAAATATTATATCATGTGTTTACTTTTTAATTCTTAATCTGGCCACCGGTTATAAGGCAATGCATCCGTACGCATTACAGTATTTACAGCTCCTTAAGACCAAACTGTTGTGAAAAATTTCATGCATATTCTTTCGTCAGAAATTGGTCCTAAGGATCGAATGTTGCAGAATAGAAGTAACACCTTTTCTAAATCTGTTTACATATGACTTGACAGTATTTACTATTTATCATGTTATTCTCGCCATCTTGTTTTAATCTCCACACGTAGGTACTATTTAATTCTTCATGAATATTAACTCGTACCTGTGAACAGTAGGTGACTTCAAAGCTAATTAACTCCATCTTAATTGTAAATGTGAGTCGCGTGTAGAATAGTGACCAGTAGCGTCACCTGGCAGGCTGGGCATATGATCTACATAAGTAGCTAACTTGTGGTCGTTTTAAATAGGTATATGTATATCTTTATAAATACTTATTCCTCAATTCTCGCTAATACACCTACCACTGTTTGTCTCTGCATCACCCAAAGGTTGACTGATAGAAAATGCCTGTGGCATTAAGACCGCCTCTGTACATTTGTGTGCTTAGATAGAGTATTAAACTCATCTGTACGTTGGACAACAAAAGAAGAGAAATATTTTTCAAATATTAATTATTGTAGGTAGTAAAATTACATCGAGGTAACAATCTCTGAAACTAGCCTCAAAAAGATTTTTCACTCGTTCTGTATTTCCTAGGTAGATATTAGAATCGTCAATCAACGTCAATTTGCCGTGTTATATAATTTGAATATACGGAAAAACTAAGTTGGTAGTCACTTTGCTTAACATTTAATTTCCTTGTCTTTACAAGGTACCTTGATTATGTTCGCGTGGTAATTCAGTTATGAAAGTTTAAAGCTTTCACTGCCTAACAGACAAGCAATCCTTAAACCCACAAACATTAACCATGTCAACCCAAACATACTTACGAAAATTACTTCGAAAGGGTAAGAAATTCCCGGATAACAGAAAGCAATTTGTCATCACATTACTTGCCAACCGCCCCTTGACAACAAAACGACTAATACCAGGAAAAAACGACCAACTTTTTTAGTCTTTGTCAACCCTTCCCTTGCCGCTATGAAGTTCATTAATCAAGCTGTTGATACACCCCTAATGGTCGTAATGACCGAGACACACAACTTATGGGTAACGAGCGCGCGTAGGGTTAAGTATGTTTAATTGATATTTTCGCTTGGGGTCACAATTTTAAGGTTGTCAGTGCTAGGGTTAGGGTGTAATGCGTTGCTAAATAGAGACAGGTTATTGGAAATTAGGGGTAGGTATTGACGGTTTTTAAATAAGGGTTATTCGTTTTGTACAAATAGTGCCCTTTTCATATTTAAGTAAAATATGAAAAGGACACTATTTGGACAAAACACTTTTATTTAACAAAATGAAAGTTTGTTTAAAAACAGAGCACATGAAAAAAAACCGGATGTAAAGCTGGTAATTCCGTAGTTCCTCGTAGCAGCTACTACGAGATCTGGTGCTACGAGATAACGCTACGGGGTTGATTTTCGAGTGATGTTTTTAACTTCAGGTTTGCGATATGCAGATGACTGTTTTTTAACCAGACACCGATGCATTTAGAATAGATAGATAAAGGAAAGTCACTTCCAAACTTGTCAACCTATTTAGACACCTACGCGGAGAGTAATCTGACCAATGCTGCAATGTAGATCTTCTTCCTACTATACTACGAATATACATAGTAGGTATGTAGAATTGTAGTCAGAGGCGCAATCTCTGAGTAATGACGTGTCGGTCTTTCCATACTTGTATATGCTTTCTAAGCAGCTGTTACCAGCACCCCGACAGGCCAATGAAGCCTCGGTTTCCCATTTGAAAATTCCCCTTCGTTATTGGTACCGTAGTAAACTGTACTCACTTAAATTCAGTCTAAAACTTATTCATTTTAATACTAAATGCGTAGTAGTCGTTGTCACATTAAAACCTCCTCCCAAAATCTTCCAGTGTAATGTAATAGTGTATAAAGAACTAGAATGATGCCTCGTTTAGTCTGTCTAGCCGTCTTAATAGTTTCGTAGCCTTGGCGAGGGTATCTGTCTGCTTGCACCGTGACGCGACTAGGGCTAGTATTGTGTTGTCTGTGCCTACTTATTGTGAAAAGTCTGGATGTAATAGGCTCATAATATACAGGGTGGATTGATAATTGAATGTTTTTTTTATGACTCTTTACTATTTTCATTGTTAGCGAATTTACATGTTATGTGCAGTCATTTGTGTAGCTCATCGTTTTGTTTTACTTTGTATAGTTTTTCTAGTAATCTATGATCATACCTGAATTACTATTCTGAAAAACCCTGATTGTAGAAAATATTCTGCGATATTTTGGATGGAAGATTTTGCTACCTTATACCTACCTATGCTTGTGTTATCATTATTCTTGTTTACCATTCATTCTATTTTACCTCTGAGTCTATCTACCTATACAAGGTCCACCTCTCTAGTCACCAGTCTTCTTGTTCTTCGTTCTTCTGTTCTCGTAAGAAAGCTGCCAGAACTAGAAATGAATACAAGCAGCCTGTATACAATCTTACGCATGAAAACATCGTAGCAAAATCTCTGGCGGCCATGTCTGTCTGCCATGCGCGACGTGTCGGCGACTGTCGGCCAAAGTTTAGGCGAAGAACTGAACACTGGCAGTTAGCGAAGTTGTAGGGAGTTTGATTCCTGTTTGAGGTTTATGTCGCAGTGTCTGTCGTCGTGTTTAGTTGAAAACTTTTTATAGTTTTCGAGAGTACTTTATCTGTTTCGAGTAGTTTGGAGGACATCATTAACTTTGTTATGCTTGTACGCGTGTTTGAGGATTCTTCTTTAGGTTTTTTAGTTCTTAATTTGCCTGAAAAATTTAAGGAAAGTCCCTTCTAACTAGTCCAGCCAAAGACTTGCATTGTTTCAGACCTCCTTTCTTTCACGACTTATTAGGATATTTCATTGGTTACACATCTTGAAATCTTGTGCTAATCTACATATATTATGAGACTAGCGACTCGCTTGATTATATTGTAGTAATCAAGGTACCTGTGTTTAATTTTAAGTATAAGAGCTTATCACTTAGCCATTAATAAGGTACTCTCCTTTTAGTTGGTATTTATGGCGTGAAAGAATCTAAAATATTCCTAACAAGTTCGAATAGAACCTATTCACTGCATTCATTCACAAGTTATTTAAGATGCTCATAATATAAATCACACACATGACAAGTTACTATCTGTTAATCTATAACTACATAGAAACTCATTCAATCTGATATCAGTACATTTCTTTATTTCATTGCTGGGAAAGAGGAAATGACGACACGAATGAACGCAGGCCGTGGGTTCAATCTCTGGATAGTGAATATTATTTGACCGGAAAATCAATTCGAGTTTTTCGATCTTGTATACGCTTTAAGGCAATTTTTGGATCAGATCCAGCCGGTTCCTGGCTGCCCTCCCCCAGTGACGCCCTTAGCCAACGTCCGTGCCCTTAGCGTGTAGTTGCTTAGTTTATAAGATTTATGGCCTGGATGGAGACCTTAATTTAACTTTTTCATATAAAGCATCGTAAGAAAACACGGACTTTAGAGGTCTGAAACCGCCAGAAGCATTAGGTTCCTAAGTTAGCGGGGATTAATGCGTCCTTTCTTTATGTGAGAAAAGATCTTTGAGGTGGCGAGAGACAATTAAAGGCTAAGACGTATGGAAGAAGTCATTCTATTCTGTTCCAACCTCAAATCGAATAAGTTGATGCATTAATATTCACTGGATCGACAACATAATTCAGTTTTTCGGAGAGCTTGAATAAGGTTAGTGTAATAAAACAAATTATTTAAAAAACAAAAAACCCGCCTGCAAAAACGCGGGGAACAAACAAAAGTTACACAATATTTCAGGTTATTGGTTTGTTCCCCGCCTGTAATACCAAAATTCTACAGATTATAATGCTTGTTTTATGCGTTTTTGCAGGCGGGTTTTTTGTTTTTTAAATAATTTGTTTTATTTCAAGCTTTTTAGTTTTATTAATTTATATATTTGGAATTAACTCATTACTAGCTTTTATTTGATACCAATATTGTAATTTATTTTAAAAAAAAAACCTTCCCCTTCCTTTTTTTTGTTTCCAGATGAATTTTTAAAAATATATATAGCCTGTGTCACTCCTACAATTAAGACGAACCTAACGACACCTCGTATGTTAAAATCCATCAAGCCGTTTAGGCTACAGAGCGTGTCAAAGAAATAGACATACATACATACAAACATACATACATACATACCTACATACTCTCGAAAAACATTACCCTCCTTCTGGGGCAGTCGGGTAAAAACAGGAAAGATTGACGTATAATGGAGGACGCCTTGCAGTGGTTTGAAAATTATCCATTACTTACTTCATAGTTTCTAATCAAACGAATGTGGAAGCTCTACATTTCCATAGGAATGAAACAGTAAGACAGATACTCAATCAGACATCAAATCTAAATATTTGTATCGTCGGATCAATGCGATAACTTTTTCTAAGACAATGCGTTTCCCGTCGTCACGTGTATTGTAGAGGTGGTGGTGTTTTCCCACATCGCTCACTGTGTCGATATTGTTAGTGCACACTTTCACTGATCGCTCCAGGATATGCACTGTGATAGATGTCCAGAATTTGGTCATTGTCAGTGGTCATCCCGGGTACCGTACCGGTATGTGTCTTTTGTAGCTAATGATTTTGTTCAAATCATTTACATACACATAACATTGCGTCTGTAATCCCCGCAGGGTTAGGCAGAGGTGTACCTAACTATCGTACATCCACTGATCCACATTGTAATAGGGAGCGATTCCATTGCCATCAACCGGGCACAATTCCATACTGCAACTGAGAAATTCCTGATGAAATTCGTGTCTCTACCACCTGATATCGCATTGTCCGACCTGGGAATCGAACCCAGTAGTAGCGCTTGCGAGCACTGTACGAACGAGGCACTCAAATCACGTACTCACAAGGTTATCCTAGCGACTTGAGGCTTCCAGTCTAGTACAATGCTGGACTACGAGATTGGCTGCAAGTTATTTATCAGCACACACTTCTGTGTTGGCTCCGAAATCAAATAACTAACTGGATTAGAAGCCATACCAGAATTTAATAGATGCACATGAATTTAATCTTCTTCTTTCTTTTTAATCTTTGGATGGACTAGTAATAATTGTATCGTACCAGTATCGTACTACAAAATGGTTTCTTCCACATTTTCTTAAGTTATTCCTGGCCGGTTGCCAATGTCTGTCAGCTTACTCCGTGAGGTCGATAACAATCGTAAATGTTCCGCAATAGGCGGCCAAAGTAAAAACCAAGTTATTCCAAATCATTTTATTCATCCTCTCTTATTACAAAAAACTTATAAAATTACGTACATTATTAATTTATTGTTACATTTCGATATATTTGTACAATATTTGTGGTTCTCGTATAAAACTATCGCCTACTTTTAATATTAAATACACATTTTTGGAACAAATGCAAGTTTATGAGCATTCTCTTTGAATCTGAGTATTAATCATTAGGAGAGACCATTGAAATAAGATCTAGTACTTTATTTATTGTGACCGAGTATTATTATGGATAGAGTAAAAGAGTAATGTGAAATTATTCATGACATTCAAGAAGCATTCATGGAAATTATGGCTTCCAATAATATTTTTTTCTGTTTCCATTTTTATATGAACGACCAGTTTAAAGAATTTAACAGCTATTACAAAATACTTATGAACTACTGATTATTAGGAATGCTGTCTTAGAGTTTGGCTCTCTCATCCGGAAAGAAGAGTACGAAAAATATGATAGTTATTTCTAAAGCCACTGGTATTAGTTTACATTGACTTTGTCAAAGTATCGGCATAACACAAGAGTCTTACAACTCGTTATATCTCCTACATTGCTTTTTATTTACACTTTGAACACATTCCTAAAGTATAAAACTGTAATACAAAATAACATGTCTATTTGTACTTGTATTTTACAATAATCTCTTATTTCTAACTTAGGGTTACACTTACAGCGAGCTAGCAGCTAAGTGGCAAAGTGGGATATGTCTTAAAGTAATCATTTTATGAAAAAGATTAAACTACAGCATTCGATATGTCTACGCATATATTAAATCAGAAATAATTTAAAGCTGACGTCGTTATATCAACTTATCTTTAGGACTCTTTATAAATCTACAAAGTTTGCACATATTTTTTTCATTTACAACCAACATTTGGTTTCGCGCGCGTTGAATGGCAAGGTATAAAGATCCATTACAAATAAAACCAGAAAAGGTGTTACAAATGAATGAAAACGTCTCATTTTAAACCGATTAATCCCAAATTACTAGTACGAACATAAATTTGTCCAAACCCTTTACAATTTAAGCCTTTTATATAGATAACGATTATTACATTGTGCACGTCATAACATGCTCCGGACTCACACGCGTTGTTCTGTGTGCACCTGGTTTCTATTATTCGCGACTTATACGCGTTTCGCAGCAGGCCCGCCGTGGCAAGATATCAAAGCAGCTAAGGAAGACTTTTTGTAATCTATCTAACAATACTATGGCGTGGGGGCTACAACGATCTATGAAAAAGTCAGTCTTGTACATCGGAGGTCGGTTCACTAGGAGGGGGAGGCACTACGAAGAGCCAGGATCACGAGATGATGCAGTTCTTGTCGTGTTGAGCATTCTTTCTCTGTCGTTCTCTCTTAGCGCAGGCGACGGCATCGTTGGGCACGTACGAGATGCGCACGCCGCCGTACGCTCGTCTCGTGGGGAGTGTGTAGGACTCTGCTGACGATGATGATGAGGAACACGTGCTGCAGTAGCTGCTGGCGTCTTCGTCTCTCACCTTCTCTTTCCGCGGCGGCTCGTCGGGCTCGAACGCTTCGTTGTCATCTCCGCAAAACCTCACCGTCCGTCCTCCTCGGGGTTTCCGTGGCGACTTCTTACCGTCCACTAATGTTAGTTCAGGCATCGATGACGAGTGTCCTGGGGTGACGACTGCCTGCGCTTCAACGGGGTGCGGAGGCTTCCAGTCGTCGGGTGACTCGTCTTTATGGTCCTCAGAGGTCGGTGTGGGCTGTATCTGATGCTCCGTCATAGACTGTTCTAGTCGTAAGTCTGCTAGCGCTCTGTCGAGACTGAGGCAAGCGTGCGGCGGTGGTGGTGGATGAGGGGGTGGAGGAGACTCACGGATCAGCGACTCGCTCGGCTCTGAATCCGCGTCTATGTGATGAGGCGAGGGTTCCCTATGCGGTGATCTAGGTGGGGACTTAGGTGATGGCATTCTTTTCGGCTTTGGCACTCGTTGCGGTCTGGGTCCAGGTCCTGAGGAATCTGACGGCGTGGGCGGCTCACCTTTGGAGCACGCTATAGAGCAGTATATCGCTCCTTTTCTTGGTAAGAAGGGTCTGCCTAATAAGCTTGCTCTGCAGGTATGGCAGGCGAAGCATCGTTCTGTGGCGTGCCAGTGCTGTCCTTCGTGGGACATTTGTCCTTGGTCGACGCCGATTGGTTCCCCGCAGGCGTCGCAGTATTCGGCGAAGCAGTTGTCGAAGCAGGGCAGGCAGTAGGGGCGGGCCTCGCGCATGATGTACCGCTGCCCGCCGAGCTGGCGCGCACACTCGGCGCACGCGAAGTGCTTCATATGCCATGCGCGACCTTCTGCTTCCGTGCACTCGTCTGCTAAGATTATCTGGGGACAAAGAGGAAATATGTTAGAAGTGCCATTTTTGAGAAATAAATTATTTTTGGGAAACTCGGCAGAAACTTGCTTGCTTTGGAACCTGGGCTACGTTGAGCTTCGACGAATCAACTTTAGAACATCTACAGTATTCCAGTGTCGTCAAAGCCAAGGAACCTTTAGCCATTAGCAATTAAGGTTATTAGAATAACTTCGTAGCAGAGACCATACAAAAGAGGTTACAAATGTATGTCGGTCGGCTTACACAGTAATCAGTGAACATTAGCAACAGCCTGTCCTACATCCTCACCACACATGCACTAGGATGTTATCGTCACAGACAAATATTCAATTACACCATATTTTCGTAAACCGGTCCAATTTAATTAATTATCTGGATAAACACTGTTTAATTAGACATTATTATTCATAGTGCTAGCCGGTGCTGACGACCCCAAGAAAGTTGGTTCGCGACAATGGCATGGGAGCGGCTCCCACGGTCGCGAGTTATATTTTGTTCATGATCATTAGTGGACTATTCACTCATTATTAATATTTCAGAAACGGTATTCTGTGTCGTGGATGCACGCCGGCGCCGCCATGCTGGACTGCGATTGTTCGATGGTCGGATCTGTTCCGTGTTTCTGTTTCTTCAAGTTGGTGCAATGAATTGGGTTATTGTTGTGTGTCTGATGTAAGAAGGAATGCATTGTTTGGTAGGCTTACGTGTAGACGATTTAAAAGCCTTTTGAAGAGTTTAGTCTTTAATCAGTTTCTTTAGTATTATCGTTAATTTGTAATCTACAAATATTTGACGATAGCCTATGCTCTATTTATTAATAACATAGGTTAAGATGAGGACGGTTTTACATCAAACTTATCGTATTTAAAATAATTGTGGGTTGTGCTTAATTTCCATGCTGTTTGTCCATCAAAGCGTTTTAATATTTTGTTAAATCCGTGTGTTTTTATTATACTAATGATGTATTCAGTGCTGATGTGTACCCGTTGATTGTTATCAATGAAATAGAACTGTGTTTCCACAATACACACGTTTCGTTACTTTACAGTTATTTTTGACGTCCTAGTAATATTTTATTAAATAAAACAACAAAATAAAAAGTTATTTGTGAAGTTATTCATTCAGATATAATGAATAGTTCATTCCACTTTGTTGAAACCTTTTGTAGGTACTTACAAGTTATTTATTGAACGGTTTAAAAAAATGTTAGTGTAGTTTTAGTAACATTTATTTATTGTTATTGTTCTTAAAATCTGCTTGTATAAACTTAAAACATATCAACACCAAGAAAGTACATTAAAACTACATTTTTCTGCAAAATAAATGATTTTACTTTCCTTCTTTCAGTGTTTTAAATCTCAATAGCAACTCGTAGCCTAATTCGCAGCAGACAGTAGCCACTCCCCGTGGGACAATCTTGGCAGATAGGCAGGGAGCCAGGTCACGTGGCTCCCAGCACTTGGGAGCCTGGGAGCCGAGTTATCAGCGATGTTATCACTAGCAACCGTTTTGTTGTTACTCTTACTACGATGCTACTAGTGGGGCGTCGAATTACTTTTGTAGTATGTTTTGTGAGCTTAAAATGTGAATTAGTTTTTATGATGTTTTGCTAAGCGTTTATTATTATTTTTTATTGATGTTGGTGCATATATTAATTTTGAACTATGCTATACCTATCATGTTTTCTTATTAGGTTGTATTTAAAAGATGAAGAGGCTGTAGATAGTAGGCCTAGTAGGCGTAGTAGGTATCTCAAAAATATCATATCATAAATGTATAATAGACCAACATAAATACCACAAATAAGCAACTTATTTATGTAAATGGATCCAAACTATGAATTCCTTCGTTTTCAGGATTGTTATTTTTCAG
Source organism: Lithophane semibrunnea (assembly GCA_947363905.1). Lineage (NCBI taxonomy): Eukaryota > Metazoa > Arthropoda > Insecta > Lepidoptera > Noctuidae > Lithophane > Lithophane semibrunnea. Next base: position 16,379,277 of record OX376205.1, read on the forward strand.
GATCCATCAAGTCGGCACATGTTCTATGATGTTATGGGAACCACTTTCATGTTATGACTAGTGTTGTGCTTTATTTATCGATATAATAATATAACATGTGACTAAGGTCGATCGACATCTGGCGGTGAATCATCGATATTACTTAGACCACGTATTATATAGGTAAGTGTGTGTTGATCATGTCTTTGTAGTTACGCAACCTGTGACAAGGATCTGTTTGATAACTTGTGTAACTTGTAAGGTATGCAAGAGAGCTCTAAATGTAGTCATGTGGCTACGTAATTAATTTAGTATGCACATGAACATTACTATGTAGTATGTCAAGGAGTCTGGCCTTCCTTGGGGAGAATCGTAAGCCTCCTTACATGGGACTTAAACATAACTGCTGAAATGTGGGTGCACTTTAGGTACAGTCACGGACTTTAATTGATGAGCCACCTGGCACTGTTCGTATTTTAGCCGTGTAATGCAAATCGGGTGTATTCGGTTCCCGACACGCAAAGTCATATGCCTTCGTATTCGCAAATAAAATATGAATATGAATATGAATATGTATTAGAAGAAGAAAATTATATTTCATATCTTTACGGGTTGGCTAACCTGAGAGCCAGAACTACAAACTTGACAGCAGAGTGACTGCCCAAAGTCAACCAATTGCAGGTCTAGCAACAGTAACCTAGCAACGATAAACAATCGTTGCTAGGTTACTGTTGCGATAGTAACGTTAGCGTACGGAGAAATAATAATAGTCATTTCGACAAGTTCGAAAGTAACGTCTCTGACATTGATATTTCAACTGTCACTGTCTTCAGTTAAGTTTTCAGAAATAACGAGTTAATGAGCTATGATTCAAAGGAGGTCGATATCAAATAGATTTGACAATTTTAATGCAACATTGTATTTATTTTTAATCATTGAGAACTTATTAGTCAACCTCTATGGATAAGACTATTTCTGATTAAAATTAATTTATTTGTCATCTTGTTTACGAGCGTACGATTTGGGTTCGTGTTTAATCGTGTAATCTCGTGAATGTATTAAACTGCAAAATTGAAAAGTTTGAAGGTGGCTCATCAATTAAAGTCCGTGACTGTACACCTCTGCCTAACCCTTCGGGAATACTTGACAAGCGTGATAATATGTTATTATAATAGTAAGGGAAAAGTATTTGCATTCAGCTGATGGACGACAAATTTTGAGATTACAAAAGTAATGCTAACTATAATACCTATTATAAATGCGAAAGTGAGTTTGTTTGTTACACTTTCACGCTTAAACAGCTGAACGTATTTGGATGTAGATCATGACCTGGAATAGGACATAGGATACTTTTTATCCCGGTAGTACGTTCCCATGGGCTAATTTCCGACCTAAAGCTAGTTCAAAATATTTTCTATTCAGTAATTGAATAGATAAAAACAAGTTAAAGTTGCATCAATTATGTAAATTGGTTTAAGTATATAATGTGCATCGCTGTGTACGTGTACTTAGCCTTGCCAGAGTGCAGAATTGGATATGTTAACTATATGGAAAGATATAGTGCAGAATTGGATATGTTAACTATATGAAAAGATATAGGTTGGATAAATGTTTGTGTTACTTTACTTCAGATTTAAAAGCATGAAAAAGTAATAAGAGAACATTTGAAAGCTTGACAGAAAGATGGGGACATTGTTGAACGGAGCAAGGACCAAGGAATTAGAGGCACAATTGTAAAGAGCAGAGAATAATCAAATCACGTATCACTTTTCAAGTTGTTTATGAAGGTAGGTTAATTATTGTTTTAGTAACTAATAATAATTATCATGTCGATTTGAGTACTTTTTTGGCGCGTTAGAATCATAAATTTTCTTGCGTTTTTCATTTAATCATGGTTAGAAGCGACGTTTTTTTTATGTTTTTGAAGTTGATGTCGCTTAATCTTTAAAATATCGCTTTTAGCGATACGACCGCCCATTGTCCAATGACAATGGGCGGTCGTATCGCTAGAAATTTTGCACGGGATGACAATTCATCCCGTGCAAAATTTCTACATTTACTTATATCTGTAATTTGTAGTGTTCAAAATATGTAGTACTAGCTGCGCCCCGCGGTTTCACCCGCGTAAGTCTAGATCCCGTGGCAATATCGGGATAAAAAATATTCTATGTCCTATTCCAGGTCATAGTCTATCCCTGTGCCAAATTTCATCCAAATCCGTTCAGCCGTTTTAGCGTGGAAGCGTAACAAACTCACTTTCACATTTATAATATTATAGTTAGGATTCTATTGTATTCTATTTATAGGTAAATGTAACCAAAGTCAGGGCCAAAACTATAACGTTACCATTAGCGAGTGTACCGCACATAAATACAAGCTGATCTGCATTGCTGCACTCTTGACATTGCAGCCTAATATATTAACTTGCAACATTTCAGGGCCTTTCACGCTTCCTTACTGCAGCGGGGCATGATATAACTGAAACTTGGGCGCAGTCGCCACTATCTATAGACTGTTGCTACGAGAAATGTGCCGTGGATTTATGGAAACAGAAGTGGGTTAGAAAACATTTCCAGCCTGGAAAAATGGAAGAATAATGGCTGCATATTTTAAGGGACAAACTTTTTGGTTCGGTGGAACTATTTATTTGGACTAAGAATAAATAAATAATGGTTGTATTTGCAAGCAGGCGGGCTTTATGTGAGATTCCTTTTGATTCGAAATACGGTAGGCCCGAATATAAACGTATCGGGAATTTTCAAGTGAAAGACTGTTAGGTTATCCATCCAGAGGTTGTCTTTAAAAGATCGCTTTTAGCGTTCAATTAACATTGCCACAGAACGGTGGTATTTTATGGCGAAAATAGTTTCTGGTGGTAATTTATAATTTAATATTTATAATAAGACCAGCTGATGCCTGCGGCTTCGTCCGCGTGGATGTCGGTTACTATATACTAAAACCTTCCTCGAGAACCACTCTATCCATATAGTGAAAACCGCATCAAAATCCGTTGCGTAGTTTTAAAGATTTAAGCATACATAGGGATATAGGGACCGAGAAAGCGACTTTGTTTTATACTATGTAGTGATACGTTAGTTTTTTTATTTAAAATTCAGATGTGAACTCAATGTGAACTATTTCAAATTAAATCGAAGTAATAAATAGTGGAAATATTCATATACAAATACATAAGTCTTTAGAATGACAATTTAAAAATAAATTAACTAGCTAGGTACTACTAAACAAGAATGACCATTCGTGTGTGATCACGATCAGTCTTGTAACTACTAAAGCACAGTTCACGCGAGCGTCACTGACAACTCAATCAGTAATTCAGTCCTATCAGTGATAGTCGCAGTGGCTCTCGCGTGTTACCAGCACATAAACCAGTAGCCACCGCCATGGTATGCCATGGAACCATGCTTGCATGGCCGGTAACCCATCGTTATTGAGTGCACCGCACTGTGCTATCGAGATCTGCATGTTACCTGATTTAATTCGATACATGCTGCATATGGGGATTGTAAGTACGTAATTATGGGTTCATGCCGTAATTACCTGGGCTTTGATTAGTAATGAGAGTTACACATCGCAAGTTACGCGTTCGCGTTAAAATGGTAGGTACCTATTTTTTGTGTTTTGTTCAAAAGACATAGGATTATACCTATGTCTTTTGTTATACCTTTGTTATATAAAATTGAGTCCTTACTTTTTGAATCAACGGGACGGGTTCATTTTCGCAATTTGTAATAACCAGGCTGTATTATTTGATGTGCGACAGTGCATACAAGCCTTGTAGGCTTTCGTAAAGACCTCAATTTTTGTATGTGGTACTTACGATCCTCGATCAAGACATGTTACAGTAATTAATTATTAGTGTGAATCTTACTTAGATTGGGTTTTTGAAAACTAAGTAAAAGCACAGAATAGTAGTAAAAGTCACACAATAAACGACATCTGTATAATAATTTGAAGAAGCTAATGGGCGTAATATATTCACAAAATGCTGGGAATTTTCTATGACAAATAATTATAAGCATTAGGTACGAGAATAAAATGTTTACCTACATTAGAATTTTACCTGCTGATTAAAAGTTTCGGATAACATGAGCTTGGATCATTAGAAATGTTATTTATGCAAATTACTAGTAAACATGATCGAACTTTTAACTAAAAAAAAAAAACAACCGACTTAAAAAAAAACACTAAAAAAGTGAAAAATAACTTTAATTTCGGAAGTCGGTGTCTTTGCTTTTTAATTTTCGTTTTTTGCCACCGACTTCCGAAATTAAAGTTATTTTTCACTTTTTTAGTGTTTTTTTTGAAGTCGGTTGTTTTTTTTTTGTAAAAAGTTTTTATTTTTCACTTTTTAGTGGTGGTACCTACCCCATACAAGTCACTACCTGCTATGTAAATAACAGTGAAGGAGTCTAATAATTATATCGTCTACATAGACTGTGGGAAAAATACGTAATATTGAAGCTAGCTCAAAAACTACGCAAGCAAACTTAATAAAATGTATATGGGACCATCTCGGGAGTATACCCTTTCGAACTAAAAAAGAATTTTTAAAATCGGTTCACAAACGGCGAAGTAATCGGTGAACATACATAAAAAAAAAAAAAAAAAAAAAAACAATCATCCGAACGTAGTACCTCCTCCTTTTTTGAAGTCGGTAAAAATAATTTAATATGACCAGTTTTTATACTTGTTTTATAGTTTCTAATACTTGTAAGAGAAGTAAAATAAATAAATTCAACATTTAAATGATTGGGGGCGATAAAACTACGCTTTGTACCCTAAAAATGTTACTATTTATGAAAACAAAACCGTCACGAATTTTTCAGTCAGAAAAATAAATAAACTTTTTAACTGGTTTAGATAAGGTAACACGCAAGCATTTTTAATAAATAAATTATAGCCATCAGTGGGGAAAACTAACATTTGAAATATTAATAGCCATAAAATATTTCTAGATTATGAGTATCTCAGTGTTTGATCTGGAATTATATGGTTTTCTCCACGGGGCTATGTCGCAGGGTATTAATCAATGGTGGTTTATGGGCTTAATAGCTGTTATGGTATTTAAGGCTCATTAGCGAGCTTGCACACCATCGCGATGAGTTTCTTCACCCGTGAAATGTCACGTAATGAGCTTTCTTCAAGATTAAAGCCCTCGGGGATTCCTAAATGTGTTTGATTAGATTGTAGTTTACCCTACTTATTAAGAATGAGCTATTGTCCATGTCCACATTATTGAACATGGAGTTTACATCACTAGTGTCATTAAAATTAAAAGGCACTAAACACAAATGGGAAAGCAACGATTAGTGAGCACCCTGTGTCGTCCCCTTCACACCATGGAAGGGTTCAGGTTTAGTATTTCTTGATGGAACACACTCTTATCCAAATTACCTCTTATGAAATGTAAGTGAAGAAGAACTTACATTTTTATATGAATCCGAGAGCAATAAAAATGATATTACCTAAATTAACATTTTTTCTTAAATCCATCTTTCCTGCCGCAGATTGGGTACAGTACAGACACATTAATTACCTGTAGTCATATAATTTGCGCTAATTGCACCGGATAGCTACAAACTAATGAAGACACCGAGCTAGTCTCCCATGGCCTTCCACAAGTTATTATCAAACATGCAACTTTTAGCATTTCCTCATCATCTTTTGCAATTTTTACTTCGATGAATACTTTTACAAAAAAAATTCTAAGAAAATGTGATGTTTTTTTTGTTTCAGGGACAAAAATGGTTGGTTTCGTTGTCGCATCCGGGGAGGTGCAGTGTCCGTCTGTCGTCTAATAACACGAAACAGCGAAGACTAATTCAAGTGAAGCGTGGTTATAATAATCGAAGGTATTTTTTTTTCTATGGTTTGCAATTTAAAAAGCTTACTTACTCAATAAAGTGACCCATATTTACATTTCATAAGTAAAAGCCGCTTGACCCCAATCACAGTTTACTAACGGACTCATAGTTATGGTTATCGGCGCGAGATCATGTGATTTCCCCCGTTTACCCCTAATGCTCCCCCAATATTTACCCCTAATGTTTCCCCTCGACCTAGATGCGGTATCGTGTGGAGGGCCGGTCGGCCGACCGTCTGGACGTTTCCGGCGCAGACGACGCGACGGTAACGAGCCGGCAGCGTACCGCAGCGGTTTGTAGTGGTCTTTAGCGGCTTGCCAAGTACCGCACTTTAGGTCATTACTCGTTAGCCTTGCCTGTATTGCACTTTTTGCGTGTAAGTAATGCCTATTCCAAAAATATCTGACGAAAATATAAGCAAAGCCATTAGAAAACAAACCTATGAATGCCAATTTGATGTGCAACTTAGAAATTGAGTACCTAATTTGATTTGATTATTTGAATTATTTAAACTTAAATGAGAAATTATAAATATCTTAAATCATCTTAAAGATGTTTTTCATTTGGCAATTGACGTTAATTTTATAACTTTTCTTCGACTCAATTTTTGTTGATGATTTTTCGATTTGAATACTCTTCGTTTCGTGTGGTTAGTGACTGGTGTCAGAGTTTTAAAGCCGCCCAAGGGCCTCTGACTTGGCTTCACATGCGTCGAGAAATCTCAATCTCCCCGGCATGCCGGTTTCCTCACGATGTTTTCCTTCAGTTACAAGTGATAATTTCACAATACGCACATGAATCCGAAAAGTCGGAGGTGCGAGTCTTGGGTTCGAACTCCAATTACTCCTTTTTGAACAGAGCACGGATGATCATACGCTTAAGAAACTGACCATGATCACAACATGACAAAAGGCATCTTAATCTTTCTTTACCATTCTAGTTAGTATTTTATTGTTCGCACGCTCATGAATTTAATGATATGCTTCAAATAAAAATAAAAAATTCTTAGGCTGAGAAACAGCACTTTTTAAATATAAAAAATTATGTAAGACAGACCCCATAACGCCCTTCACCCAGTGTTTTAGCTGGGAAGAAGAGGTGCCGAGACAGTTAAGTTTGAATAGTTTCAGGACCTTTTGAAGCCGTCAATGTAGACCTATACATTAATCGTGTGACCGCAGGGGTCGTTGCACCCCTCAGTTGGTTGCCACAATGTTTTTAGGACGTCGAACGAATACAAAGTCTTTCCGGAGTTAGGTAGGGGGTAAAGGTAAGTGTGGCCTGTTACTTTGTTTGTTATCTTAATCTCGGAATTATATGATTGCCTGCGGTGGTTTGCGGAACTTGTGAAACGTACTGCGGCCTTTTTTGGCATGTGCTAAAAGAAATTACTGTAACGGGAACAGGGAACTTTTAAAAGGTTTTCGTTATTGTTTGAATTGATTTTTGTTTATATTTGAAATTGTTTTATGTGTGGTTGAAGTAAGAGACGCCTCTCAGAATAATAGTTTGACCGAATTCAGTAATGTACACGATAGCTGGAACGATCAGACTTTTGGTCAGTGATTAAAGGCATTAGAGAACAGCGCTGCTTGACAATCATCATCATCAGCCTATAGCAGTCTACTGCTGGACATAGGCCTCTCCAATTGCACGCCATTCAGCTCGATTTTCGACATTCAAGCTTGCTTGCTTGACATTCAAGAGTTGCTAAATATAATATTATTGAAAAAGTATGTAGAGTACCTAACTTCTGCTCCATTCTTTTAAGTTCCTGTGTGAAAATGCCTGGCTAAGGTGTTACAATGACACAGCGCTACAACCGTCCGTCCTCTGCATAACATTCACCACACAATTTGACACAATATGCACATCGGCCATATGGCCGATCAGCATAAATTCCGCAATGTATGGACGCGTCCACCGTGAAATGTCTGAATAATACAGGGGATGTGCATCCCCCCCACCCCGATGCTATCTACTTCCGGTCCGTTGGGCGGATATTGCCAACTGCACGCACAATTGCGTCAGCGGTCTGCGCACGCGCCGCGTCGCGATTTTATGATAATGTTGCAGGTTGAAGGGAATCAAGAATTGGCCGTTTTGTGGTAAATTAAAGATAAGATATAGCAATTTGTTTTGAATATTAATGATCGTTGTAAGTTAAACGAGTTCATTTCATGGGTTCAGTTTTGCAAGGTATCTGATGAAATGTCCATGATTGCTTCTATGTTGAAACATTATTTGTTCAGATTTAAATTTTATTCAGTAAATCAGGCAATTCCCGTATTTTTAATAACGTTTGCACTCAAATCTCAGTCTGAATTTGGCAAAAATACCTCATTTTTTTATAAATTTATGACAAATTTTAACGAACTACACAACTTTAAGTTGAACGTTTTTTTTAATTACGGGAATAGACCTTCGATTAGTTATGGACCACAAACGACATGACTCAACCAAAGATCGAAACCAAAAAGTCCTTAAAAAAATTCCAAAAACCAAATTCATCCTCACCTCATCACAAGCCGAACATCTCGGTTTCAGGGTCTCTGCATGGTGCCGTCCACAGTACAGCCGGCCGTCCTTCCAGAAGTACACAAGGTCCACCAGCAGTTCCTGGCATGAGGAGCAGACGAAGCAGCCAGGATGCCATCGCGCGGAGGGGCCGGCACGTGCTGCTGAGACGCACATGTCGCCAGCTGACATCGACTCCTCACACTGTGGAAGAAAGATGGTGGTTAGTGGAAATGACTTATGTAAAAGGGCTTTAATGTTACAAGTAAATACTGAAATACTTTATTTCTACATTCGTCACCTCACAGCATGCTGCTAAAAACTTTGAGGACGAAATTAAATTAGATTTGTACTGAACTTTTAAAATAATTTTCAGGATAAATGGTCCTACAGGATATTTAAATAAAATAGCTCGGCAAGCACGCAAATTGAAGACACAGAACGAGTTTCCCAATATTAGTAGTCATCAACACACAGCACAAAAGGAGTATCAATATCTATGGGGTATGAGTATCAATACTTATCATATTTTATGGGGCTACCGAAAAAATATTCTGCAGAAACCGCTTCAGAGTTACGAGCATCTATTTAAGCAGCTATGACTAACAAAATATCTACTGTTACAATATCGGCACGCGCCAACCTATTGCCTCCGCATACTAATTCACGAAGATTAGAAAACGGCCCAACTTCCGACCAGATAATGTATTCCACTTTTAATGATTGTCCATAAGTGGCGACCTTGTAGCCACCTCGCCACCTCGGCCAGAAGGACGACCATTGTTCTACGTATGGAAAGACCAGCGTATAAGGACCAAAATATTCCGAAATTGATCCCAAATAGTGTCATAAATTATCCTTGTTTGATGCAACTGTAGCAGAGTATTGGGCCGATTGGACGTGTAACATAAGATTCTGTGCCGCAACATTGAAATGACATGAATGAATCCGAAACTGTAGGCTCTGATTGAGTTAAGGGTGGGAATAGAATAGAACACGGCAGCTAAATTCACACTCTTTGAAAATAAGTAAATAAATTAAATGGCTGTGATAAAACGCTTATGATTGGTATAAATCTAGGCGTTTATTTGTGGCTCCTATTAAATTCAACGTAACATTTTTCTTGACAATAAAAAAAAATATTGTCACTGACAACTCTACTCAAAATAGTCATTCAACATTTTTAAAACCGACCTATCATATGAACGTCTAGTTTAGGAAGTACACGCACACTGCGATCAGTCCTAAAATGGCGGTGGCAACAATAGTAGTCAAGTCATCGGCGCGGCATCCCTTACGATCGCGGTCGATTTAGCTGCGCGGGCGCACTGATTCATGCATACCGCGAAAGAGGTAAAGGTGATGGTTGTTGATTTTATTTTGCTACCCTCTTTGTGAATGTAAATGTACTTTGTTGCTGTATCAAGACAAGTCTGAGGCCCACTTGCAAGTGCTACACAAATCACTAATACATTTAACGAATTGAAGATGACCGACACAGTATGATGTTTGAAATACTTTTAGCACTAAACGCATTTAGTGAATTGTGGTGCAAGAAGGTCTAAGGCTTTTGATACAAAATAGCAATGTGGAGGCACCGAGAACGACAGAGATGAGAAAAACTAGTTATTGTGTGTTAGCTGTGGCCTGTGGTAGTCAAATGATAATAGTGATGTGTAATAGGTATTCCAATTCATCTTAACGATTCTACAAGCGATTTTATTACGTGCACTTCAAGACTTCAAAGTGTGCGGTCAGAATTATTCACTACTTATACCAGTTCAAAATAAATGTCCACACAAAATACAACTTCATTCCTAGTACAATAAATTCTGACTTAAACAAAGAACCCTTTGCCGCATTCCAGGCACATTGTCGTGAAGGGCACAAATTCGCGCGTGTAAGGTAAGCAGAGATCTGGGTCTACACACGTACGGGTAGAACTTCTGAGAACGAGCTTATTATTATAATGTCATTGTGTTGTTATTGTCGGCCTTTCTGATCGTAAGGCCTTTTGAGGCTTTATTGGACCTATGTTTGGTTGATGCGGTAGTTGTAAAAGAATATAGTTGGTTCTTGCAAAGTTGTGAATTGGGAGACTAAAAATGTGAGAAGTATAGTAGTCGGTTAGTAATGCGTCTCTGCTTTGAAATAAGATGTGAGTTGTTCTATGCTGAATTGCGTATATCCATTTTGCGATATACAATGTAATTCTTGGTCCTTTTATTTTTTTATTTTTTATTTATTAGGGACAAAAAAAACAGTTACATGTTCAGGTTTAAAATTATGAGTCGTTACTTAGATAAATAACCCACACCATTGTCCACGGGTTAAATAAACAAATTAATAAGGGACAGAAACGTATTGATGAATATGTCTTACTTATAACGTTTGAGTTAATTAATTAATATTAGATTAACAGTGAATATTGTTACTAGAAAGAGAGAAGAGAAGTCCATGAAGCGTGTGTCATAGGTTTCCACAAGTTGACGAAGAAGCACTCGTGCCCCGGCGTTGGTCCTACATGAATCCACGTGGAACAGCCGGGGACCGAGGGCAGCCCGTCTGATAACAATTCTAGGTACTGTAAAGCGTATCTTATTTGTAATTTCAATACAGTCAAGTCAAATCTATTATTACACAAACCATGCAGCATCATGGCCACCAGAAGTAAACCCAACTTGGACTCCATCTACATTCCAGTCGTCGTTGCGAACAAAGTACGCTTTATCTCTTTCGCTGGTATAAAAATGCGTAAAGTTCAACGCTTCTTTCTATCCACACCCCACAGCGCTATCCATAGCGTCCATTGAGAAGTGATAGCTGCATTTCGTCAGGAATGTGTTGCGCGGCGCGGATTCAAGGCACGATTACTACAGCGTACCGAGTACTGGCGCGCTATGCGCGCTGCGATGCGTCTGCGCCGCCAGACGCTCTCGCGCATGACTCACTGTTCCGCCACGCTACCACCGAGCAAGCCAAAAGCGGTAGCGGGTGATAATTGTTTCAGGATCACTTAATAGTTACAGCTATTTCCGAGCAATAATTAATTTATTGCTTTGCTAGTTAGGTTTTGAGTGCTGTATCAAGAAGAGAAATAACTTAGGCCCGTATTACAGAAACTGACTCAAGACTCAAACAATAAAGTAAACTAGTTTCGAGCAATCAACTACAAGTAAATTTTATAGTTATAAGTAGTGCTCGAGTCTTGGGTGAGGTTCTGTAATACAAGCCTTAGATACTTATTAATGAAATTTTATTAGTAGTCCAATGAAAATGATCGCGTCGGTCATCTCAAATCTTAGCAGGTTTTGTTTAATAGCTAATAAATACGCCGCTTTTTAACTTTTAAGAACGACATATCAAAAGTCAACTTTCTTGGCGTAAGAAGACTTAAAACTAATGTCAGCGCAAGTGATGAGCAAAAGCGGCAAGTAACAACATGATTAACAATGGAAGCAACTTTTAAGTATAGGTTTGTGTCACTTGCTTTCTACTTTTTATGGAAACCAGAGCTTGAAACGGTGCCAGAACGGATAATGGTAGAATGGTGTGCTTTGAAGCCCAGGGTACAATATTACGGGATTTAGATAACATCGTCCAATGTCTCATAGAATTGCTTCTCTTGGGACCATAGCTAAGCCCAGCGAGGTGGTAATTTTCTCCTTATTGGGAGAGCCCTGAATTGAGGTAGCCATAACAACATCTATCTATATGTATACGTACAGTTTGTACCAGCGTTTGCGAAGTTTACTTAATATAAGTCCATGTAAGAGTAAGATTGTAATCCCACGCAAGTTAACCTAATTCTCGTCTGCTAAACCTATATGAATGTTGCAGTAACTTGCTGGAGAAAGTCTTGAATGTATGTTCCTAATGTTTCAATTAGGCTTTGTATCAGCGGGAAATAATATATTGAGTCATAGATCATTTTCAATAATTAGAAATACTATATTTAATTACCAAATGTGTAATTCATAATTGTACTAACAACAATTTTCCAGGCGTAAGGACCAACAAGCGGTCGCTAACAGATCTGGTCCTACGGCCTTATTTTGCACGATTCATAAAGTAGTGATCCACCACCACCATTACCATTATATTCCTACCATACCATTATGTTCTCTTCCAGAGTCTCCTGGATATTTTGTTTCCATCACTAATTAACTTTAAATCAGTTTTGAATGTATATGTATACATAGACATACAACCTCGACTTTTAATGCATTGCAGTACAATAAAGTAAATTTTACCTAGCTGACCTTTAAGCTATCAGCGCCGGTCGAGTCCGCACTCCGCACTCCGCCTCAAACACTGCAATGTGGCGAAATTCCAACAACCTTGCACTCTATGATTGATTCGTTCTATTTCTATTCAATCAATCAGTTTCTTTGAATTGCGGTAACATATGGTTTGGCTCTCGACAATTTTGTAGGTACCTACCTACATACCTACTGTTCCATTTTTATTTCAAGGTTCTGGACTAGATTTTTCCCTTTCATGAGCTATCACTTGGCTCTGTGGTTGCATATTGATAATTGAATTTTTGGACTTAGATTTTCCGATGTTTCTTTACTTATGTGTACCGAGGCAGGTCTATACGAAACGCTGGCCCGACGATCTGGACTCTTTCTGGACTGATTGACAATGACGAATGGCCAAGGCGAAATAAACTGGCGAAATGTGGGGGTACTATAGGTATCTCTGCCTAACCCTTCGGGAATTACAGGTATTATGTCAGGTTTTCAGCATTGGCAATTTCATTTAAAATGCTGATCCTTTTCTTGCAGGCTCAGAACCAAATCAATATCACAGGAGTTACACACAGTGGCAAACAAATTAGTGGCATGTAAGTTGTAACTACCAAACGACAAAGCATAATAAGCAGCATCCTAACATCGGCCGAACAGTTCATAGAGCCCAAACAGCGATCTAACGCATGTATATGCGTATGCGCACCATGAGTAATACTTTGACTTTCACTGCTACGTGACAGACGGACGGACGGTCAGCTGAGCGGAAACGGAGGTGACGTCAGAGTCAGGGCGACCATTGTTCACCTACGATTCTTGGAGCTTCCAACCGGTGATGATGAGGCCGGTAGTGATTTAGATGTCGGCCTGAGGAAATTGCGACTTCCCTGGCGAGTCATCTCGATGCTGTGAATGCTAAGCGACTGTTATAGTTGTCGGTTGTTTGTCTCATAGTGCAGTCGATACACGTGCTGTTGGGGCTGCGGTGTGCATATTAGACCGCATTGCGGGTTGGGATTTCATTGATTTGGAAGTATCTAATAGGTGTGAACTATTGCTTGTAATAAAACGAATATGAATTAGTTGTTTAAATAATCTAAGCATCTAATATTAAGAGTTTATCTGCCATAACAAAACAAAATATAATTTTTATTGTTATCCACTTTTAAAGGCAAAGCGACCGTTGAGCGGGTAACTGTTTACTTGTTATCTTACTGAAACTTGTTACACTTTCCTCTCTAGATTGGAATCTCCGAAATCAAAAACAAACAAATACAGGAGGACCACACAAATGACATGAAAAACGGACAATCATCATCAAAAAAGTCATCACAGGCGAAATAGACCCCCGTCGGGAACAAATCGGCGCTAATTTGTTAAAAAACACAAGCGGCAAGGACCAAATCAAACAGAGGACCAAAGGACCCGCCCCGTGGACCATCAAAAACGATTTGGACTTGAATAGACGCCGACGTGGATGATTCGTAATTATGAATACAGATTTTACCTTCTTAGAAGCACCTTTCTATCCAAAAACCGACCTTATTTTCTTTTACATAAAGAAGTTCAAATTTTTCTGGGATAGCAAAGCCAATGTTGGCCACATTCTAGCAAAAACTTGGCTTAAGTTTCGGCAAGCTAATTACAAGGTGCGATGTACTGACGATTGTAAAATATATCGCAAATATTGGTGTTGGGCTGACGGACCACCTACATGGAGGTTAATTGGTGAGAAAAAAGTGATGTGCAGGTTCAAGATACTTTGTTTTTAGATAGATTGGTAGATATTCGTTGAAATAGCGTGTTTGTATAATGATTTTATAATTTTCAGGGTGTAGAAAGATTAAGTGGCAAATGATTCGTGTCGGGATCTTTTTAAGGTTTTGAGACTGACAGCACTCATTTTCTATCATAATGTAGGTAACGTTTTGCCACATAATCCAAGACAGCTAAGTATTGACCCAGACCGTCAGACACAAACTGATTGTGACAAACCAGTAACGATTTGCAAACATCGACAAAATATAAAATATACTACTTAACGTTTATACTTTTATAGTAAAGCGGATCTATTAATAGAGCATCACTAATTGTTGTAATTCACTAATAGTTGTAGATTGTGACAGCGTAACTGTGGTATTGCAGTACTAGTCAACAAGTGGTATGTGAAGACATTTTACAATAAATACAAGCAACAATGATTACTTACTATGACTTTTATTGTAATGTTCTCTGAAATACTTATTAATAGTCTGGTCTCAGGTCCCATTTTGATTTATAAATTATCCGTATAAAAGCTTAAATGCACCAATTTCTAGAGCATACGCAACTAAGGGATAGTTGCATTTACTCTTGAAATAGCTCATTACCATCATCCTCCGGTCCTTATCTACATATCCAGTTTATTTTGTATTGGCGCATCATGCCTTCATGAAACTAGTTCATTAAATCAGGTACAATTGACATATTATTTGTCCTTACATGCTATGTCTACATACATATTCTCTCCCGCGGACGGACTCCCATCCTCGAGTCCGTCTTTCCCACAATTCCCACAGCACTGAAGTGCGTCACGCGAAGGCCCTACACTTGTCTTATTTTTTAACCGAAGATACCTGCAGCGTGCCCCCAGACAGTTTTAACGCTTTGACGGCGTAACAAACGAAAGGCACACCATCGCTTGCTTCAAAACCACTGCTGCTTTTGTATTGAGCATTATTTTCATGTCTCTTGTTGGAGCACTATTGAATATCGTGTCAAGGTGTAGTGTACTGATTTTTTATCAGGAAACGCGTGGTGGTCGCGTAATATCGGGTGGATCGAACCGAGATCACGTATAGCTCGCGTTCCGGGAAAGCGCTAGCGAAACGACGGTATTGTTCGACAAACAAATTGACAATGTGCTGCTGTTTGGATTTATGTACGAACGAGGCATTTGAAGCCCTTGTGGAGTAAGCAGAAGTATTACGTTAGAGGTAGCGAACAGTTCATAATAGTTGAATGGACTTTTTAAAACATTTACAATCATTTGGCGAGTATGACGAATTCCACGATCTGGTAAGACCAAAAATAGTCAACAAATGCAATTAAAGAGATATTTCACGAAACTAAAGTATAACGCTATAAAGTAGAAGATTATTATTGTCAGTTCATTCACTCGAGAAGCAAACACTTGATTCTTCAAGAAACGTCTTGTTCTCGCCAAGCACTAGTAGTTGTAGTAGTGATTCGACACCGCTGCCAATGCCATGTTATGCGGTATTATAAACTATTATAAAGTAACTAAATGTATTTTCACGCCATAAGCCATGGGGTCAGTAGAACACCAAGTTACCGTCAAATTGAGCAATGTTGAGCCTCGTGCGCATATCGTTATTTAAGTGTTGTGCGAACCGAAAGACCAAACAATATGGCGTAAGGGAGAAGGCATAGACTAAGCAGTGAGATTCTAGGATTACTATAGATAAGCTTAGCATTATTTAGTTCAAGTTTTGATGTTTACCTATTTACAGTTTGAAAAATATCCTACTCGGTCACCAATTGATGCCAAATCGCATTAGAGATGTGCGTTTGCCATGCAAAGTAACTATGTTTTAAATCCACTTAATTTGCATGGATTAAGTTGTTGTCGACGTGTTTTGTACCATGTATATTATTTTTTACTATGGAGGGTTAGTAAAAGACTATATAAAAGCGTGTCACTTCATTGAGGTTTTCTAACATCGGCTATAGTAGAGCTAAGTGTATATTTGTGTTTGTACTTCAGACAGTGTGGGAGACTCGAGAGGTTTACTTACTTTGTTTGTGGCATCGTTCATCGTTGGTCCTTATAGCCACGTCTTCCAGGCTCTGTGACGCCTTACACTGCTTATTCGGAATTCTACTTTAGTTTATGTGCGAAGACATCTCATCTCAGTAGATTGATGTGGAATTATAGAATAATGCGTTTTGTTTTGATAACATAGTTGTGTTTTACTGACAAAGAAGACCTATTTTTCCGTGTCTAGAGAACTAAGAGTTGGCAACATGAACTTAATTCTATGTTGTTTCGCAATTAGAAAATAGAATGGATAATTCAATGGATGATTCAACTCAACGTATCGCAGTATACCACGGACACGATACCAAAGTACTGGTATGTTGTAACTGTGTGAGATTTTTTTTTTGGGAGTCATAATCGAATCGTAAAGTCATTTTGATGTAAATCGTAGTTATTTAGTTTTCCACCTACGCCAACGATATTTTATTTGACAGATGGTAAATGGTGATTGAACTACATGGTTAAAACTCTATCAAGCAATTAATAAAAGAATGGAAAGACCAAATTTATCATATGGAAACTGTAAAGTAATAAGCCGCAATATCAACAACTCATCAACGCCATTCCCAATCTATCTAAAACAAACTCTTTCACTAGAAAGACGATCAACCTTAGAGCTTTATCAAAGCTGCGAGTTCTATCATCGTAAAACAGACATCACAATCCATCGTAGTAGTAAAAAAACGGGTCGCTCGGCGCGGGCGGTCTGCAGCGCGTGTGAGAAACGGCTCGCCCGTGAAATCGCCGCCACTACGCGATGGCCTCACTAAAAAACTGTTGAAATCATGGGTTTAGAGGACGCGGGACGGACACGGCGCGAGATGCTGGTTGTATGATTGTGATGGCGGCTTCAGCTGAAGACGCCGTTCAAATTGTAAAAGATTAAAAGACCAATGATGATGAGGTGGTTTCTGGTAAAGTCTGTTAGCAAGCAGATGAGATGATTCTTAAACCGTGTGTAAAACTGCAAGCCAGCAGCAACTTCGGTTGAACTCTATACTGTAACAACTTGTAATAAAGTTACTGAAATTCTCAATAAGTATACCCTACTTTATTTCCCGCAATACTCTTTTTAAGTAACGTTTATAATGTTTTACAATATTTTCGTTTACTGAGAATGAGAACTTAGTTTTACAAGTGACGCTGCCATTCGTCTGGTGTCATTTGTGGCACTTTTATATTCGTTTACTTACCTCATTACGGTAAACAGCGATCTCGTTTCGGTTTTATCTTCGTTCAAGCTAACAGCAGAATTATGTTTCTTTATAATGTTCAATACATTTCTTTGAATTTCTGTTCAGAACTTATTAGACAAGCTATTTCAATTATAACGACATGGCTACGATACGATGGTTTATATTTTAACAACAGCATCAAACTTTATCAATTATAATCTAAGTTTATTCGTAATAAAAATATCAATAAAACACAATTAGTAGATAATTTTAAATTATCAAAAAACAGAGATGGTCAATAATTATCGTTATCTCCGGCAGTCAGTGTACCTCGAGGGATAGATTTACGTCCTGACACCAAATGGATCACTTCCATCTTCGACAACTTTATATTCTTTTAACTTTTTTCTTTCCTTTATCTTTTTTTTCACGCTAAACAATGCGTCGGTAAACGATAATTAAAAGTGGAGGCTATAGCGCCTTTCCTAAGTTTTTTGTATTTTTTTTTCTGTCGTGGCTATGGAATCTAATCCAATTGGCTTTACGGACTGACTAATTGATTGGTTTGGTGTTTATTTTTGTTATCTGTGAGGAAGATAGTGTTGATTTATTTTGAGTCTTTTAGTTCGTGGAAAATGTGCGTGGTCCTTTTGACCGCATTCTTTAAGAATATGATAATTATGGTGAACGATTTGGTGGTGATTCGATTCGATTTGACGTAAAAAAATAGTATATATTTTGAACTTGAAATTTCCGTCAGGTCAAAAAAAAGAATTCGTATATGAAAATAATAAATCCAAACACTCATATTTGAAGGCTTGCAATAAAGCCTAGGAAACATTCATATTGTTTGTAGCAATAATAATATTTAGTATATAATAGTATTTAGTTTAATAGGATATATCGAAAAAATAGACGTGTTTGTCGCGAAGATTTATTTTCAACTAACTTGCTGTATGTGTGATCATCTACATATCGATAGCTAGTTATAGATACTAACGTTACATTCATTAGGTTGGAGGTACTTGCTTAAACACATATAAAAATATTATTTTATGATCAAAGGGTCGTAAACAAATAAATTAGAATAATAATGGAATTACACGAGAGGTAACCGCCGACTCTCAATTAACGTTCTCGAAATTTTTGCACTCTGCTTAAGGGTAAGCTTGTTTGAACAAATATTATCAGAATTAAAGTGAATCTGCTGCAAATTCATTATAAATAGACTAACTAACAATAGGGACCAGTGCAGTGTTATTTATAATTTAATAGACACTGGTCAAAAGAGCTTAAGGTCAGTTTTGAAAATGAGAGAGTAGTTAAGAATATACCGACTTACATATAGTATCGTGATTATCGTGAAATTTGCATTTTTTTTCACTGTATAAACGAGCTCTGTTTGATTTGTTTTGTTTTACTTAGTAGGTTCGAGCTAACTTGTCTTGTATTTAGACACATTTTTTTTGCTTTCTTATATTCTCCACGATTCAATGTTATAATTTAAATATAGTTTCTTCAGTAATCATAAAAATCTCTTTGGTCCTTACATCCATCAACCCATTTTTTCTCAAGATATTTTATTCGAGCTTGGTCTTAAACAGCGGTATTCTAATCTCGGTGGGCGTGGTAACGCAGAACCCCATTTAAATTATATTGAAATAAATGTTTTTGTCGGCAGCCATGTTGAAGGAGCTCCATTTGAATCAGGACTTGTTCCTAAGGGTATGCCAAGCATGTGACCTTGCTCAGTGCTCAAGGAATTTTAATTGTTTTTCAATGTGAATTTTGGAGGTAAGAATTTGAATAGATTGGTTTGATAACGTTCGAAATTCATGATAAAGGGATTGTAAAATTATAAAATTACTTTCAAGCCCACACTCGCAGACCCACACTAGAACGACTATTTGTGACAAATAAAATCAAGATATACTTTCACGTGATTTTCAATGATGATGCTAAATGTCACTTCTGAAATAGGATAAAAATGGTTGCCATTGATCAATGGTCAAGTTTGGAAACCACAGAGTATATTTTTATATAGTTGGTAGAAACAAAAGTATCATCAACTGACAATTTTTTTTAGTATGACCTACGTATTGGTAACCTACCTTATTACTCGTAGAGACTTGAAAAGTTGAAATCTTGAAACCAATCCAGACCAAATAAACACTATCAACAGCCTCTTTAACATTATAAAGTATAAAGCTAATTCAGATGAATGAGACAGAAAATAAAAAGACTACTTTTATAACCCGGCGCCAGAGCAGGACAACAATATGTCATTGTATTTATATAATAGTTTGTCTACAAGCGTGTACGATTGTGCTTCAGTCCCAAGTGTTTTTTTTATATTTTATTTTATCTTATTATTCATAGGTAAGCATTATTGTGTCGCGACCGAGTTTCTGGCAACGGCTGGCTGGAATTAGGGTTCTTTGGACGGCGCAGGCGGTTGAATCAACTTGATCTTGTTAAGGTTATGGTTTTAGACTCGATGAAGCGAAAAACAATTTATGACCCTTGGAAAATTTCCAGGTTACAATTCAAAGTTAAATTGCATAATTGTTAATTGCATTTATGGCCATAAATTAGACCCACACACAGCTCTCCTAGAGTTATTTAATTTGCAAAATGAGCAAGAATAGTTTGAGAGATTTCCTCGATAGTTTTGACTGATCATCACCATCAATATCATCTACCTCCGGCCCTTGTCTCAATTTATTTGTAACATTTAGCAGTAACAAAGTTTAAAAACTTTAAAACCAAGATATCAATAAAAAGGCGTACAGAACTACAGATCCCTTCTCAGTAAAATCGGAATCACAAAGATTTTTTGTTCGCACCACGATTTTATGTGAGGAATGTGAAGTTTAGGAGATTAGGCTCGTCGGCGGTACAAAGTGGATGCACAGAGGCGCACTATATTGTTGGCATGTCACCATCAGTGCATGGAACATTCCGCGACAAGTTTCGAAACTCAGTCAATATTTAGGAGATATACATACAGAAAGAACAAATAAAAGTAAGGATGTTATTATTGATACGAACTAGCTACATATGAAATTGATTGTGTTTGTATAAATATAATGTGTTAATTTATAATTATCCTTGGACATTATGGTGAACAGTAAAACTATAACCAAAATTGTGTTGCTCTGCAAAGAGAAATTTTATTTTATTACTTAAACTAGTTTTAACAGTTTTACAAAACATTCTTTGACATTACTTAATGAATCACTAATTTTACCTGCAAAGAGAAACAACATTTAAAGCTGTTGTTTAATGAGTTCTTATTAATCACTATTATTTAAATATTCAAATTACAATATAATTCTCACTTTTCATCTATCTTTATCATGCTGTTCCATCATAATAGGTCTTTACCTATGAAATTGCCGTTCTGCAGCATTTAAAATCAAAATAATTTTTGTTTGGCTAAGAATTCTAATTTCAAATTAATTTTATTTTAAAAACATGGAATTCTTTTTTCAAAAGAAGTCATTTGTTTAATGATTAGTGTTACATTTTCATCGCATTTCAATCTTTTTCGTCATCATGGATACGTTAAAAATTCGAGTAATTATGGAATATGAGTAATAATAGTCCTCCAGACCGTATTTTCGGCCACGGCGGCCAATCTCAACGGAGACTAGCCATCGGCGCGGGAGATATTATAGTGCACAAGTGTTTGCGCAGGCACAAGTGCACTCTCTCTTCCCTCACTCTCATAGTCCGATGGGACGGCAATCCGACACGACCGGAGAGAGAACAGGCGTAGGACCAACGGCTTAACGTGCTTTCCGAGGCACGGGGGTATCACACCGCCAACTTCCAAACTCCGGGCTGTTACTACGAAATTCCTAATGGAAAAATCCAATAACACTTTGCCCGACCCGGGAATCGAACCCAGGACCCCACGCTCTGCAGTCGCGCTTGTGACCACGAGACCAACGGGGCAGTTAAGGAATATGAGTACCGTCGTGGCAGCAACGCGGCACAAGCGGCACGCAACATCAACGACGTTTACGGAGCTAACACTACAAACCAACGCACCACCTGTTATTGGTCTGCTCGCTTCGGTTCTGGAAACTTCGACCTGAAAAATGAACCTCGCGGTCGTCCGAAAACTTTGGTCGACAATGACGAATTAAAGGCGATTGTGGAAGCTGATGATACACAATCTAGGGCTGAATTAGCAGCAGCTTTCGACGTTAGCGTCAAAACAATATTGGTCCATTTGCGTCAAATTGGCAAGGTAAAAAAGCTTGACAAATGGGTGCCCCACGAACTCAATGATCGCCAGCGCGAAGTACGCGTCGAGGCGTGCCTTGCACTGCTCAACAGACACACAAATGAAGGAATTTTGAACCGCATTGTTACCTACGATGAAAAATGGATTCTGTTTGATAACCGCAAGCGCTCAGCAAGTTGGTTGGATCCTGGTTCAGTACCTATACCTAAACAATGCTCTAAACGAAAACTTACCCCTAGAAAAGTGATGGTCACTGTTTGGTGGTCTAGCACCTGTGTGATTCATCACAGCTTCTTACCAAACGGGGTGAGCATTACTGCAGATGTGTACTGTGAAGAACTGAACACAATTATGGAGAAGCTGGCACATCTCTAACCAGCATTGGTCAATCGCTCGTCTCCGCGGCTCCTGCACGACAACGCGCGACCTCATACTGCACAGCAGACGGTCTCCA
The DNA here is from genome assembly GCA_947363905.1 of Lithophane semibrunnea. Lineage (NCBI taxonomy): Eukaryota > Metazoa > Arthropoda > Insecta > Lepidoptera > Noctuidae > Lithophane > Lithophane semibrunnea. The sequence goes on from OX376205.1 coordinate 16,401,615, forward strand.
AGTTGCAAAAACTGGGATTGGAAGCTCTCCGTCATCCGCCCTACTCACCAGACCTTGCGCCTACAGACTACTACTTTTTCCAGAATTTGGATAACTTCTTGGCGGGAAAACAAATCAATACCCGAGAGGCAGTATAAAATGCCTTTGAAGAATTTGTTGCCTCCCGTCCAGCTGATTTCTTTAAGAAGGGCATCAATAAACTGCCACTGCGTTGGCAAAGATGCATTGATTACATGGGTGATTACCTTGTTTACATAAATATAAGTGGCTAACAAATGTTAAAAATAATGATCATGATAAAACTTGGAAACAAAAGCAAGCACAAGAGCTTAAAATGATAGCATAGATACCAATGAAGCTGGTGAATAAACGGCAGATGAAGGGCCAAATGTCTCTGTAACATTAAAACGAGTCTTGGCTTCAATAATTGCAATTGTTGAACAAAAACTGAAAAACAAATACCTTTCAACACAAAACGCCATTTATGACACAAGTAAACACAACTCCTTTATTTTCCTCAAGTAATTCTTTATCTATCCAAACACATTGTCTGTCGCCGTGGGAACTGTGGCCCGTTACTGCTATCTTATCGGCGATAGCTCCATTTGGCTCGGCTTTGTCAAGCGATACCAGTGCCCACTTGCCCACTTGATGGCTTAATTGGTCAACCTGCATGTTTTGGCATTTTTATGGCTGATTTTTTTATGTTTGGATGCGACTCGTTTAATGTTTTGGTAGGTTTTATATGAAGTTTCATCTTCTCAGAATGTAATGAGGTATTTGGCTTTGTTAGTGCTATTGTTCGAGTCTTATTACATGTTTGTTAATAATTCTTATAAGAAGTGAGTGGGAGCGAAATAAACCTGGAAATCAAATAAGCAGGAAAGATCTCATCAAATTAATATTGAAAATTCATTAATTCCTTATCAACAAGAACCACTTATCATCGCGAGTTCTAGGTCAGATTTTTGTAAGATTCCTACAAGATAAATTATTTCTAATGAAAATGAAATTACTCGTTTCAATACGAGGTTAATTTACAATCATTTTACTTTGTATTCATCCCCATAGTGACTGCTCAGCAGGCTGCGACCTTCACCTTGCTTTTAATACTGTCGTCTAGACTGAACGATTTCCTACCAAAAGCTTTTGATAAAGTCTCATATCTACTTTACATCGTCTACATCGCTGTTTGTGCTCGAGTTCTTCCTATCTCTGACGGAAGTTAAAGATCAATGTATAGTAGACAAATTAGTAAATTCTTATAGTCAAGGAAGTTTTTTATAAGCGTTACTGGAGTGGAGTACCCCAGGGTGGGCTATTAGGACCGCTGCTCTAAGGTGACCCCTTTGAAGGACGCCCTTTACGTTAGTAAGTTGTTTACTCAGCGGTATACGCAGTAAATTGGGCAATTGAATTACTAGTATTCAAATTTAGTTTAGGGGAATTGTTTAATTTGCTCTAGGTACTTCTGGTACAACATTTTTTATACAGGATGAAGGCCGTCTATTCTACTTTTGATTTTTCTGACGTACGATAAAATATAAAAGGAATGTTTATTTGCTTGACATGGCAATCAAATCAATGGAAAGTTTGTCGGTTATGCATAATAGGGATAAAATACATAAGGGCTAAGGTAGTGTCGTATCCAGACGAAACGTGCCCCAATTTAAATATTCATTACACAATAACAATCGGGGAAAAAACCCGAGTCACCGCCAGATGACAGGCAGGCATGAAGACTCGGACACGTCAAATAGAACAGTAAAAGCAACAATATAAGATAAAGTATAAGGGTGTGTTTTTTTCAATGAATATTCTATGCGACGATTAACATAATCGCGACAAGCTGCGAACCAGAGCGGGCGTGTCACACGCGTAAAGAAACTCATAAAAATGCAAACATAAGTTTTGGAAATTGATAAAAAGTTGACGAGAGCGAGCTTGAAGAAACATTGAGTGTTCTGTACACTATTTAATATAAAACCAAGTTTTTTCATGAATGAATTTTATTACCTATATGTATCACTACTTGTATTGACAGCAAAATATAATTCGCACCTTTAAATAACAAATATAAAACATTGATTGCGGTTGTACTGAATTATCAGAAACCGAATTAATTTGCTTTTTATGTATTTTACAGTATTCCGTTACATCAAAATGGCAATATTTTTTATCTTATTCATAAATGACCTAATTAATTACATGACAAATCAAACTGATATAGGACTTGTTCTTTTCGCTGACGATACAAATGCTATAATAACCGCAGAAAATATAGAAGCCTTGACTAATAAAGTAAATATGACTCTTACTCACTTTAATACTTGGTTCACCTTGAACAGTCTCAACTTGAACACCAACAAAACGAATGCAATGTTATTTAGAACTACGGCAAGAAATAGAGATTTTTAGGTGTTTATATTGACGAAGGATTAACCTGGAAAAAGGAACTATCAACCATAGAAAGCTCAATTAGTTCAGCCTGTTATGCTCTTAGAAGTCTCAGAGATGAGATCGACATTAAACAATTAAAACTGGTATATTATTCACTTGTCGAATCCAGGCTTAGGTATAGTATTTTTCTATGGGGCGGAAGTTATGCGTACAATGTGAATACTGCTTTCGTAGTACAAAAAAGGGCCATAAGAACCATGGGGAGAATTCCGCAATGGGTATCGTGTAAGCAGTATTTTAAGGATCTACAGATTTTAACCGTGGGACGGTTAAAATCCTTGTATATTTTTGTTGTACCCACGGATCTTATAAAGACTCTTAACAGATTAGAAACAACTGAGCAAAGAAATAAGAGAGAAGCTACTAGGCGCAAGGACTTGCAACATTACATAGTCCCACATATGAAAGTTGTTACTCATGCTGCAAGCTTTCAATCCATCAAGCTGTATAATAACTTCCAGGAGATTTGAAGTCTGTTTACAATATTAAACAATTTAAGCAAAAATTAAAATCATTTTTGGTAGAAAAGTGCTATTATGCTATTGATGAGTTTCTGTCTGACGTGTTTACCTAGGCCAATGAAATTGTGTAATAATGATAGTATCTAAGGTGACATAATCCTGACCGTGTTAAGTTTTGACATTATTATTCTTCTACATTACCTATTGTTTTACATGATTCTTTTACATTGCCTATTATTTTACATTATTCTTTTACATTATTATTTTGCATTATTCTTGTCTTTATGATCATAATTTAGACTCAAATCTCTATGTTATTACTGCTAATGACAGTGATAAGCTCATAAGATCGCTATTAATAAATATAATTAAATGCACGTGTGTAATTTTTAAGTGATTTCGACACAATGTAAAAATTGTTATGATATAAATGAAATGAAATGAAATAAACTAAATACGAACGATAATCTTTTTTATCGACATTAAATTCTTCTGGAAAAATAATACGTAACCCTAAAAATGCGGCCATAACTTTGTAAATTAATAAAAAAAGGTAAGTAATGTAAAAAATTGTCTCGTGGCGATGTGTTATCTTAATAGATTGTATAATGCCTGTAGTGCTTTCGATAATCTTCGTTTTTGTTACGTTTTCTCCCTCGATGTGTTTGGATATTTCGTAATTGATTCTTTATTGCTTTTTTATCGTTTTTAATGCCTTTTTGTTTGTTTACCTACTGATAACATTTGTTTTATAGCATTTTAAAGTATAAACATGAGCTGTAGACTTTGCTATGCTCGGGGCGTAATTATTATTCAGTGAAATAGGTAATTTAAACAATATTTACACTTTCATTTATAACGATAAATGCATATCAATTCTAAGATCACATTGATCACATCACATACTAAGGACTTAATTTAAATCAATTAAATCATCACAATAACACTATCGAATAAACCCCACTAAATTAATTAATACGTTCACACATCGGCACAAGGAATAACCCGCTAAAATTTGGGTGGTCGTGATTACGAGTGGTCGGCCCGAGGGCCGGGCCCAAGCCACACACCTCAGCCTCGGTACAATGTTGTTTATGTGCCGCAATGTTAACTTGTACTAAAACCTCTTTATTTGCATTTTTCAGACTATAAACTCTAAGTTTATTGTTGATTCCTCACGTTATTAACAAGTTTTGGTTGTTTGTTTGATTATCTGGCGCAGAGACACTTCACCTGTGGGCCAATTCTCTTACTTAAAAAACGTTAACATTCAAGTCGCAATCTGTCAAACTTGTCAAATATGTTGGTAAATTGATGTTTTTTTTGATAGATTACGAATTTGATGCGAATGTTAACGTTCTTAAAATTATGGGACAGGAGGTTATCCATTCAAGGGCAAAAAATTAAAGGTAGGTAAACAATTTTTCGGCTGACTAAAATAGGTAAACAAACCATCTAATGAAATAAGCTAGGTAGGTACCAAATTTATTTATTTATTTAAACTTTTCGCACTAAAAAAAGGTACAAAGGCGGACTTATCGTAGGTACCGTTATAATTTAATGCAAACTCGCTACTAGTACCTATTGTAGTGATTATATTTTTTTAGGTTGTACCTATACCGTACGTACTACCTCCCATATACATATTTTTCTCCTTGACTGTACTTTATATGTGTCGTTCTATCATTCTATGGTATCTAAAGAGGTTGTTGTTAAATACTTTTTTGCATCGAGCAAAAACGTGCCTGATCTATTTTCTTGTTATATTTCATAATAAAAAAAAATGCCATAGTCTGCCCCAATTCGGCCATTGTAAATTTTCTGTGACATGAATAATGGATTTGAAAGATGACGAGAAATCAAGAAAATGTTGTGAACATCCACACAACAGTCGTTATTACGAAACCAGCTCTGGTCTAATATTGGTTAAAAACCTAAACCCTTTTGATACAGTCGGAGGCAACGCTGGCGACGTCAGGGAAAAACTGCCAAATCAACGAAACAATGAAGAGTTTATCAATATTTTTGATAATAAGCCGAATCAAGAAACCAATAAAATGTCTTCCAAAGGGCTCGTGAATGAAATGTTGAAAAATTACGGGCAAACCAACAACTACAACGAACACATGTACTTGAAAGAACAGTACGATGCTTACCGTGGAGGTAACCAAAGACCTCACGCGCAGCCGATGGTGACCATGTCTGCGAACACGTTCAATACACAATACCCGTTTTGTTCAAGAGATGTGTTTAAAACCCCACATTATGATGATGAATTGAAGGTTGTCGATTACAGCCAAGACAATAACAGACATGAAGCATCCTCGAATAACGAGATGATGAGCGACCATATTATAGGAGATAGAAATGAACAATGTGAGAAAAGCACTTACTGCCGCCCCTTACAGAATATGTATAATCAGGATTACGTATACAGAAATATGCAAAGAAACGCAAAGTTACAGAAGATAGTGAGGAAACTGGTGATTGAGCGCGAAAAAGAAAAACAAAGAGAAGCATGGAACAATTACATCAACGATTTGAAGAATAAGCACAGATATTATAGTAACGAGCCGAGTAGGATATCACCGCAGTACGTGCCGGGCGACCACAATACCCCGGAGATGATCGATGACTTCTACAACATGAGAGTCAACTGGCGCCACCAATCAAATCCGTGTCAGCATTTGCTGGAAGACATTTACGGAGCTCATGATTACACGCCATCAACTACGCACAGCAGATATCCACACAATTATGAAACCAGTATACCATCAGATGTTGGATCATCTATTTACGATAATGATCGCTTTGGCTATCCCCCTTATTCACAAGCTAGTATGCTAAGGTTGAATAACGAACGGCAAGGTCATGCATACAACTGGCGCACTAGGCCATCTGGTAGGTACTTTCATGGCAACAGTGTAGTGGTTGATAACAACCGTGTATGCGGGATTGATAATATACAAGGCACTGCTAGAACGTATATTCCGGTACCTCCTCATACGAGAAAACCACGAGGCGCACCAACATCTATTCAGACTGCGAACTTACCTCTAGTTAACGAGGAAGACTACAAAGAGCTAAATGTCCCTAAAGCTGAAATTGTCCAAGATGGTAATGAAATATATTTTCCTTATTGCACGGAAGCAAAAACAAGTGCCCAAGAAGAAACTTTGGAACAAAATCAATACGTATTAGTACCTCTAAAACATAAATCCTTAAAACGCCACGTGCATGCTGGTGTTCTCTTTACACAGGAAGCTACCAAACTTGATAAAGATGTGAATGTACCTTCTAAACATGAATCTTTGCGAAATAACAAGGATTCAAATGTTCCCAATAAACTAATAGCTTTGGAAAACAAAATAGATACAAAAACTTGCAATATACATAAACCTTTCAAAAATTATGTGGGCAATGATGTTGATCTTCAAAAGAGTGAAAGTTTCAAAGAAAACTTTAAGAAAATTACTGATAACATTATCAAATTAAAAGCTAAAATCCGACAATCTGAAGAAGATACAAAAATTAAATCTTTAGCCACTATTGAAGAGAAGATAGACTGTTTAATGAAATCTATGAATTCAATCATGATAGACATTCAAGCAAGGAGAAACACTCTTTTAACCAAAAGAAGTGCAGCAGTATCAGCATGTAAAATTGTTACCACCAGCCGAACAATGCTGAACAGACATAGTAGCGATCCTTACAGTTACAAAAATGAAGATTATGTGGTACAGTACAGTAACAGCTCTAGGAGTGTAACGATATCTGAAATTGTCCCTAATGAACAAAGAAAACACAGAGACTCTAGTATCTCTAAAATGGAAAAAATATTATTAGAAGAAATTCAAAAGAGTGATAAAGCTAAAAGCGACATTGAAGAAATACTGAAACTGGGTAACGACACGAGTTGTTCACTGCAAATAACATTTGATATTCCGACGAAAGAGACATCAACTGAAGTAACTGATTCTCTGTCTAAAGCGAGAGCCAAGTCTGATAAGAATCCTCTGTTCGAAAACAGACCACTGTCGGATCAGAGGGCGATGACCATAGCTGTGAACACCGATCCTTTGGGCTTGCTGGCGTTACTGAGGGTGTCTACGGAGACGGTGAAGCGGATATTATCGTACGTGCCGAATCTGAACTACTACTCCTATATGTCGCTGTTGCCGCTGCTGCTGCCGTCCAAGCGCTGTGCGCCCCACTACACCTGCAACATTTGCGGCGCATCGTTTGCGCGGCCGTCACAGCTCACTACTCACGTTAAACAACACAATTCGGGAAGGACAAGGTAACTGTTTTTTGTTTTTTTTTCTAGTACGAGTATGTAACTTATGATAATTACTTATTACAAGCAAAATTGAGAAGGTGTTCCGGCGTTTTTATGTGCTGTGTAGTGCCTTTCTTAAAGCAGTTATAATGAAGGCAATCTTCTGAAAGTGCAATTTTCGTATCAATAGCTGGAATTAACTTAGTTCGTCCTTTTTCAGGGACTGCTGCGTGTGTCGCCACGCGCTCGATTTAAGAAGCGCTCGCGGTGCTCTGTTCGCGTGCCGGCACTGCGGTCAGAGGTTCACGCGCGCCTACTGCTGCGAACTGCACCAGCGGTCCTGCGCCAAGCAACTGGGCAGGCCCCATGACGTCACCTCCAGCCATATGCTGCTCCAGTAAACCAGGCAGGTCACTCCAGCCATCATCCTCCTGCCCTTATCTTATTCGAGGGAGTGAACACGCTGAAATATCGAGGTGAATATTGATAGTTTTATTTTATTAAACCCTTAGGGCCGATTCACACCGAAACGGCAGAAACCGGTAGCGGCCGGCAACGAGCGGCTTCGAGACGCCCGCCAGCGGCCTCGCGTGCGTCGTTGCCGCGGGCAATACTGTTTACAAGACGCGGGTGGCTGCGAGGCTGCTCACAGGGACGCGAGCGGCCTCGTGGCACCGCGGGCGGCCTCGTGGCACCGCGGGCGGCCGCGCGACCTTTTCGAGCTTTTCAAGCGATACAGTGGTCTTTTAATTTTGTAGATAAAGTCTTAATTACTTCACACTGAAAGTCCTCGCCGCGCAGCTGCCGGCTGCTGCTTTCCAAGTCTGAATTGAGCCTTATCGTTATAAGTTTTAACCGCAATGATCTTTCAAATTCAAAAAGTATTGTCGTCATACAGTAGTGGTAGAGCAGTGCTTTATTTATCAATAAACACTAAAAAAATAACTGTTGTTTCATTGTCGGCGATCGTTGAATTATGTGTAAGAACCTTTGGCAAAGAATACAACTACAAATAATTATTTGTATTTTCTCCGATTTCGATATTTCATTAGCAAACAGACCAGCGAGCTCTGTTCATATTTTTTGTATGACACAGTGAGTCGATATCGGCGAGGGTGGACAAAATCTTTATTTTTTCATTATAATTGGACGTAGGGTACGTGAATGCTGTCAATGGTTCTTTTGTAGGTGCCGCAACGCATCCATCATGCTTGTTTGTACGGGGCTTAGGTACAGCCATTATAGTGAAATGGGCATAAAATCCGTCGATGCCTCACAATGGAGGAAAGCAACATTAAATGTAATTATGTCAGGTTTGAGGTGAAGCGTTATAATGATATTATACTTGCGAACGATTCGCCCATTGTGGAGCAAAACGTTGAAGTAAAGATGTTGGAAAATGGCAATAAATGACCAGTGTATTGTTTGGTTATAAAATTGATTACCTGAACAAAAAAATGGACCATGTAGAGCTTTTATTTTTTTACAATCAAATAGACAATTTAGCTTTTTATACCTACTAAGTATTTATTTGTGTGTGTGTGTGTGTTTATAGTAGTAAGCAGTACATAAGACATGTCAAAAAGCAGAAAACCATATTTTGAAATCCACCGTTAGCAACACAAACCATTTCTAAACACTCGTGTATTTCCTAAACACCGGATGGTGACAATAAAACTCCTTGTGACAGTTTTCGATTATCTCTTCAAAGGTTTTTTTCGCGATTTCGGACACGGCAGTTAGAATCAGCACTGTTGTCCCACAGCCGAGGTGTAAATTCAATAATAAGGTAAAAATACAATAGGTTTTTGTGCTGGGTTGTGCACGCTCGGCCCACCGGGGCGTCTGGGAGCCCAGCGAGCCTACTAATTTATATACCGTTAAATATTTGCCACGGCTTCGTAAGATCATGTCTGTCTGTTTGTTTAGGTGAAATTGTAAGTATTGTTGCGAATGGACGTGGGAAGGAAGTTGTCATAAAAAATATCTTACGTTTGAATTGATTTCCGAGAAATTGTGCAGTTTCTCTTTTACTGCGCTGCGGTTAATGTTTGATAGCGATGGTTGGTGTTAATTAGCTGTCGTTGAGTTGAGAGTGCAACATGATTCTAAGGTTGTAACAATGATTTTCGCTTCTTCATCTTCTTGTTTTGTGCAGCGTCCACGAGACAGCTCCCTTTTGTAGTATACTTAACTTATAATAAATTCGTCAGCGGCACGATCTTTTACATGTGTCTATTTTTTACTACCATAGAAGGCCAAGGGTAATAATATTCGGGCTGCCAATTCAAGGAAGTAACATAAGATAACGCTACAAAAACCATATTATAAAGCCCAAGCACCTGCCTTTATCCAACACAAGCAAAACACAGTTTATTATTGAGAAGCCAATATTTGTTAATCTAATCACAATAAACGCGGGGTGGCGGCACGTGGTGGCACTCTTATCAATTATTTGACAAATACACTCGTGCACTATCAACCGGGAGTGGCTTTTTGTAGTAAAACAAGTCAATAAAAAGCTCAATCTGATAATAAGTTGCGTTACTGTTTTTTGTCTAGAAAAAAATATTTTGTTGAGCACTGGGGTGTTTGAATTATTATGAATGTTCATATGAATGTAAAACAAATGTCGAATAAGCAAAATAAGTACTATTATTAAAATTCTGTGACATAAAGTAAGTATTTTTGCAATTTGATATTTTTTATATAGAAACGTGCTAAATACTGTAGGTACCTACTTATAATCATCCGCCAGATGTATATATCCATACAGTTTAAGATATGCGATAAGCATACGAATATCATTTTAAAATACATTCAAAAAGTATTTATTATAACAAAACAACTAATACTTATAAGCTAACACCTCTGATCTCATTTATTTGTGAAGAAAATTGCTGAGGCTACTTTGTGAGCTCATTTCAATGATTCTTTATTTAATATCAATGCTATACCAGCTTTATGTTATGGAAGTTAAGTTCATTCTCCTTTGGAAATATTTTTAAGATGGATCTTGATAAAGCGGATTATGACGCGCTGCCGGGCAAAGGGTTACTTAGTTTAGAATATCTTAATTTTATTTTTGAGCGCCATTTAGCTGGTTTTTTGTACGATTTTGTTGTAAGCAGTTATGGTATTGAAATATTTTTAGTTTAAAAAATAGTATTCTTTTTGTCCACGATTTTCGGTGTGATGGACCATTGTGCATGCGATCTATCACTGAAGATGGTTGACGAATAAAATAGTGGAATTAACAAATTGTTTGAAAAACAAAAAATCCGCCTGCAAAAACGTATAACTTAAAAGAGAAAAACAAGCATACAAAAGTTACACCATATTTCAGGTTATTGGTTTGTTCCCCGCCTGTAATACCAAAATTCTACAGATTATAATGCTCGTTTTTTTCTTTTAAGTTATGCGTTTTTGCAGGCGGGTTTTTTGTTTTTCAAACAATTTGTTTTATTTCAAGCTTTTTAGTTTTATTAATTTATATATTTGGAATTAACGACGAAAAAAAAAGGTTTTATTTGTTACCAATAATGTAATTTTTTTTTTAAAAAAAACCTTCCCTCCCTTTTTTTTTGATTGCAGATGAAATTTAAAAAAATCTATAGTTTATGTCACTCCCACAATTAAGACGAACCTTACGACACCTCGTATGTTAAAATCCGTCAAGCCGTTTAGGCTACAGAGCGTGCCAAAGAAATAGACATACATACATACAAACATGCATACATACATACATACATACTCTCGAAAAACATTACCCTCCTTCTGGGGCAGTCGGGTAAAAATGGTTTTATTGTAAGGAAATCGTGTTGTGTTGTGTGTCATCGTTTAAATTGGTTAGTATGGGTGTCGAAGCCTCCAGCGAGTTAATTAAGTGCCGAAATAAGGAATTGAGCGTAGTTAAAAGGTTTGTCAAAAGATAGTTACATAACTCACTTATTAGTATGTATGGTCCCTTTAGTCCGATGTCCTGCTAGGAATAGGTTCTTACCTTCAACGAGTACTGAAAAAGGTGATTAATGGGCTAAATAAAGGGAATGAAGGGGTAAAGACTAGAAGAGTATAGTCAGCATCGTTCTTTTGCCTGATCAACGCAATTCGATCTTCAGTCCGTTTATCAAGCGCTAGTTTTTAGACTGTGGTAGGCCAACTTGTGGCAGTGTACCTGTTACTAGTAGGACATTTAAGGAGATTCGCTCCACGAGTGCTTATATGCTAACTGTGTTATGACAGACAGGTGCAAAACACCAGAAGACATTAATGTCATTGCCTGCAAAAGCCTTGTAGGTCCAATGCAATACGGAAACGAGGCACCACCAACACCTCGTGTGACCATTACAAAATCCTATAAACTACTGGTAGTCGGCAGTAAAATGGAAAGGCTTCCTGTTCCCCACAGTATCTAGCGAGCATGATTCAGAGGAGATCGGATGTGATCAACTTATGATAACTTAATCGTCTGTGTATTGGGGCTGGATAAGAAGTTAAAGGAACTTGTTTCGGTTAGAAAATCATATAACTATTAGGTATCGGCTAGTCAGTTCAGACACAGTTAGAAGAAACTTCTGCACTGAGTGGTGAGGCTGATGATAATGATGACTGTTTGGTTAAGCTGAACCTATACACTAAGGAATTTATTGGACCCTGGTGTTCCCTGGTTCTAGAAGACAATGAAACCCGTGTGTTGGGACACAACTTGCGACAGGTTTCCTGCAATGCACAAATTATATAGACTAAGTGTTCGCTAAATGACTAAGATACAGTAATATCTGGGATTTATTTCAGGACCAGACGGCAAATGCAAAAGACCTGCCAGTGTAATAGCAAATATCACACGATAACACGATTTCGGCAATACCTAGTGCAGAAAGTGCATAGAAATCACCTATCCATTAATAACCCTTCCTGATGAGCGATGACTCCTCTCGGTAATAGGGCAAAGTTCACATAGTCTTCCAACTCCCATTCCCATAAGTTTAATAGCTCCATATCCTATATTGTTATAATCCGTGCGTGTGTCGGTGTGTTTGTTGGTGGCGGAAACCGATGCAAATGCCCATGCGCGGGCGCAGCCGTCACGTCAGGGCACGTCCTCGAGCGTGCGCGGCGCATGCCGAACGGCTGCTATGTGACGTAGGAGCACTGAGAAACACCATCTCCAGAATAGTTCAAGAGCCACGAACCTCCCGTTCGTGGCTCTTGAACTATTCTGGAGATGGTGACATCATAGGCAAGTATTACTTCCATAGTCCGTACTTTGTTTCTAGCTCTTAATTTTAAATCCAGTTTGATTGATCACGGATTACCATCATGTTATCTCTTTCTATTTGTCACCGGTTCTTGTTCTTCCTGTCTGTCGTATGATGGTAGAGCTTCCTATGGTGTTTACAGGACAACAATTTGTTGATCTTCAAACCCGAATTCAATTTTGAATTTTGTTTTTGCTGAATCTCGTTTGCCAAAACTGCAGCAGGACAGTCGACTGTCCTGCTCCTGCTGCAGTTCTGGCAAACTTCAAACTTTTGTCTTTTGTTTTGTTTCAACTGTAAGTCCCTCCTTTTTTAGTTTTTGTAGAAAGATCTTGAATCTAAGAGATGCTGACACTCGTTATAATTCTAAATTCTAACCTCAGCATTGTAATGAGTTGTAATTCTGATTTAGCGGCGATAGAAATGCAGACAGAAACGCCACAGATTTGATTTATCCTGTCCAAACAATGGACAATTATTGAACCTATTGTAATTTTGTATTGTAAATACATTGTTTAGACGAACATCACTTCTTTCTCTTTTAGTAATTTATTTCATATTGTGTTTCGGTTTAATGGTATAGGATGGTAGCTGAATGATTAATTGAATAAAGATATACAAAGGCTCAAAGGTCACTAGAGAATGGTAAATAATCTAATCCACATTTTCTTTTGTGCGTTTTCATTCTATCGTGCGAATGCTACGAGCTTTGAAATAATACAGGGTAAAGGGAAGGACATGATTATGGATCCGACAGTATTAAAAAAAATCCGCAGATTATAAAAAATAAATCTACTGTTCCATACATGTTGACCGTGTAGTTGCACTTTTGTATGAAACAGCAGGATTTTTTTCTGATTCACGTGCTGAACTCAAGGTATGAGTTTGCACGTCGCTATCCCTTACACCGTGTATATTGACTGCTGACTGAGTGACAATGAGACCGTAGTACCTACATTACATAAATACGGTCTAAAACTCATTATACTTATCACTATCATCGATATCATTTTTTTTTAAGACAACAGCTCGCTTTTACCTATCGTTACCAAGAATAGAACCCACACCGTATTTCTAGACCCCAGCAGATTCGACAGCACTTAGATTGCGTGTGTAAATTGGCATCCTAATGAAATCATTAATATGGCCAGAGTCCTTAGGATAAGGCGATATCTGGCGATCACGATCGTTTAGCGATATCTGACAGTTATATCTGAGAGGTATCTGGGTGACCACCGACCCAATCGTGTCACAGATAAGGGTCCTGGCGCCCTATGGAGTCTAACACGGACGTAAAAACTGTGGAATGGGCTTTTTGTTGGATCTTCGAAGATGTAGTTCTAGTTTGTCAAGATTAAAATTGAACGGAGATTAGATTTCAATCGTTAAACGTATTAATACATGATTAATCTAAATCACATCATTGAAGAGCAGAATGTTTATTGTAGACTCGAGAGAGGTCAAATGGAGGTTATAGCATCGAATCGATATTACTTAGTTTCCAGTATATATACCAAGAATTAAGTTGAACATTTAGATTCGTTCGTTTGACTAAGTCATAATTTATCATTTTAAATCTAAGCTAAGCTTATTGCAAAGATTGGCAGTATATTTTTACTAGTCTCCACACTCTTCTGAAATGCATAATAACGAGTCGGGTCGTTGTAACTCAGGTTAATAGCATAATCAGCCTATAATGTTCCCACTGCTGAGACACAGGCATCCTCTCCATGAGAGGGAGTGGACCGTAATCCACCACGCTGCCCAGTGTGGGTTGGTAGATGTCATATGTCTTCGAATTTTTAGTTCTAGGACATGTCGGTTTCCTTACGATGTTTTCCTTTACCGTTTTGAGAGCGAATAATAATTTACGCAAAGTAAAATGTCGGTTTCAAACCTACAACCTACGACTCGTAAGTCGCAGCTGCTACCTCTGGGCCACCACTGCTCTCACCCAGGTTAATGTCCATCTTTATTTTCCATAACATGCCGAGAACTTATCTAATGTTGGCTCACGTGAGCACGCACTTAGCTCTATTCTCGTTCTAAATCAGAGCGCACTCTACCACCTTAGCCACATCTAGCATCTCTAGTCGATGTCCCGTCGGCGCCTGAGCATATAGGTGCGATGGTTCACGAGTGTTTTTATCGTTTTCGGCGGACAGTGCGCGGCGCAGTGCGGTCCGACGCGGTGCGGTGCGGCGCGGTACGGTGCGGTGCTAAGCGAGAATCAATGTATTGTGTTCCTGGAACAGGCTTGCTGGGGAGCCCTGAAGAGTGGATGAGGCAGTTAGCATGAGATTTATTGGTGATGTTTGAGGGTCTGAGATTAAGTTGTGTAGGTGTAAGTTGATAGAGAGAAGACAAGTCGTTTTGTTATCATATTTGATAAAACAACTCCATCAAGAATTTGCTTTAGAAGAGGTTTTATCATCCCCAGTTTGAATGTAAAAGCAAGGCTGTGAAACATCAGACGGAAGTTATGACTGTAGGCTTTGATCCCGTTTGCAGTGCAGTGCACGTCACCTGCATAATAGGCCCTAACTTATACATACATTTACCTTCAATCCTATCCTATAAGAGTTTACCATATCCATGACCGAGTGTGCTCGCTTCACACATCCGATCAAGTGCGCTTGGAATGTGCCGTCCACTATACAAAATAAAAAAAGAAATAAATATATAACGATCCTTTATCAGATCAGGACACAGATAATGAATTGACCCATTTAGTATGTGAATCATTCAGTGCAACCCAACCAACTTATGTTTTGCCGCCCAAAAACTTACTGCTCTGAACATTTCGATGGAGATTTTAGTTTTGCAGACAGCAAAGTTAAGTTTGTCGTCAGATTTTCGATTTAAACTCTGAGTTCGGAGTGTTTGTTTTGATAATAAGACGTAAATGATCGGCTATAATAATAAATTAACAATATTCTTGTATATTGGCAGGTTGAGACCCGTGATATATTTATATTGGATGAGTGTTCTCTAAATCGTGCTCCAGGGATGGCTACAACACTTTTCAATAACGAAAACTTTCGGAATTTAGATGTTTTGTTGTAAAAATAAGAAGATATATTTATGCTTAAAAGCTGTCTTTACCAAAAATGAAATGAATGAAAAATGTGACCAACGAGAAACCCTTTTAAAATGATTCAGATATTGATTTAGGGAAATCCGTTGAGAACTTTTTAAGATAAAATGGTTATCCTTCTCATATTTATCAGAATCGAGATAGAATAAAGAAATTCAAAGAAGATTAATAAGTAATCTCTTTTCAACAAAATAACAGCTAAGCATCCTCCTTTTTAGCCAACTGCGACGAAGCCTACAAAGAGAGTAATGTTTTAGTACCCATATTATAATTATAAACTGTTGTTATAACTATAAAACTATTTATTATAATTATAAAAGTTTTACTAAGTGCCTGCATAAACTGCTTTCCATTAAATCCCAGATTACGTACTTATATGAATCTCTTAGACGGTATGCATAAGACCTAAAAGGAATAAATGTATCAGGAGATTTGTGGTACCCACTTGTACTAATTATTATGGGCAAAGATGTAGAAAATGCTTAGTGCCAACAATTTTTAACGACATACCTTCCGATTTAGAAAATAGCTGTACCACGAGAGTATCTTTTAAAAACAAAATGGGGAAGTTTCTTTTTAGCACCTTTTGTCAAAACTTCATGACTGGAGATGTGTAGATTCCGTTTATGATTGTTTGTTGTTGTTTAAATTTATGTCATACTATCTGATTTTTGCGGCTTCACCGTTGTGAATTTAAATTCTGTTGCGCAACTTAAAATGTTTTAACTTTACGCTTATAATAAGCCTTTGTTTAAAATAAGTGTGTTTAGTTTTAGGTACAAGTTGTTATTGATATAATACTAACAAATAATTACATCAATATTAAAATTGTATATGGGAGCTACATCTGCCAACAAACTGTTTTACAGTTTGGCAGAAGTAAAATATTTTGTAGTACGGATGTAACAACGAATAAACGCTTTTTCATTTTTTTTTTTTTTTTTTGGAAAGTAATTTCCACCACACACTTCAGTGAAAGCTGAAAGGCTATATAATGGTTGACTGCTTCGATTACATCAAGAGATTGTGGAGGCAATTATTATAGCACCGGACTGACGGGCAATTGTATAGTGTTGCCATGAAATCTAGACCTCACGCGATGCCAGACCGATAAATATTAGCGGGCTAGTGATTGTACCTAGATATTAGACTTTTTTTTAAAACTAAGTTTTGTGGTTGATAGCTACGTTTGATGTCAGATCATCAGAATGATGACGTCTGCTGCATGTGGGTGGTCCCACGTATGCCCTTAATCCTTATGGGATGATGGTGTTTTGGATTTTGCAAGTATATTTCTGTAACTAACTATGTACAATTCATTTAACAAAGACAAAGATTCATATGGTACAAGCTACAAGGTTGGTCAGTAGAGTTATGTTCAAGAATAACGAAATAACAATTCACGATTCACAATTTTTATTTTCTTGTAGACTTCTCGCACAATACACGATGAGACAAGGCTTTCGCGTGTAAAAAATAGATCGAGTCTTCCAGACATATTAATAAATTAAGTAAAACCTCACTATCACAGACTAGGCTTTTATTAAAACACGAAACAATTGAGGATCATAAAAATGAGCTGCGTGACACGTCTAAGGCACTGTACAGACTTACGACAAGTCGTGCGACTCTCTAATGATTATTTACGTTGATTAGTTATTTAATATAATAATAATCGTGCGTCTGGACACGACGACGTTTTTATGGGTTACTAATATGTATCTATTTTAATTTTAAATGCGAAATTGTGTAATAACGTGTATGAAATTTTGTTGTATTACAATAGTTTCTTTAATTTGCATTTTGAAAATTAATAGACGTGTCGCCTATCATTATGTTTATTTGTGTCCATTAGGTCGCCGGATTTTAACCAAAATATACGTAAGGTGTTTTTTTTTAATTTTGAATCGATGCATAAGTTATTATTAATAAAAGCCTTGCGCTACACCCTACATTAGGCCTATCCCCCTTTCCCAAAATAACTTTCCTTTCAGGCACAACCAATATTCTTACATAACAATACCGAACATTTCAAGTGTAAGCAAAGAAGTGATCAATCATTGTCCGTTCATTCATTGATGTTCACTCAATGAGATGTTTGTTCTCCGATATGTTTGAAGAAGCGTGTACGCCGGCCGTGTTTAGCGCCAACGAGGAACATTCTCACCAGAGTGTCACGTACGGGATGGCTCGGACCTTAGGTCAACAAAGGGAACATGGTCAATGTTTAAATCATTTATAGAACTGGTCCTTTGAGCTTTACTACTTAGTTGCGTCAAAGGAAACGGTTGTTTTTGCGACAGTAGGAGGTGCGATGAAGTAAGATCAAAACAAAATCAATATAACCTACAATAAGACCAATATTTATGTTCATGATGGAATTAAAAAATATGATTTTGACTTCTAAGTAAAAAGTCATTTAAAATATTGTCCATGATAAATAAGTATGCTTATAAAAACAACCATTAAAATGCCTACAAAAAAACTCAGATAAAAAGAAAATCATGTGACAAATATTTTCTTTCTTCGCAAAATCGCACATGTGTCCGTTTCCTAATTAGATTCCATCTAATTTCGCTAGGCGTGGCGCGATGGCGTGCCTAGCCTGCAGCCTAGGCCACAAATAATTACTGCCAGACTAGTCGACCTTCGCGTTTCACCAAATTCGCCCTAAATTATGTCCACTCATATATTTTGTTTTAGATAAACGTCGGAGCTTTTTATTACACTATTATAGGTTGGTTTATATATGTGCTTGACCTTAGTGTGCCCTTTGGGATATCCGACATGTTATAATGTGTATATGTGTGTATAATGCCAGAAGTACTGTTACAGACTACAGAATTTGTAGGAACTAGAATTTTAATATTAATTTCTTCACAAGGCTAGCCAATCTACCAAGAGGATTGACACTACTTATGTAACTTTTTTCTATTAAGCAGGTTGAAATATTTAACTCCGAGTGGTGGCCCAGTGGTAACGGCCCCGACTTACGAGTTGTAGGTCGTGGGTTCGACCCTAACCAGGCGTTTTACTTTGAGTAAATAATTTTGTCACCACTGCTCTCAAAACGGTGACGGAAAACATCGTGAGGAAACCGGCAGGTCCTAGAACCAAAAATTCGAAGTCATGTGACATCTGCCAACCCGCCCTGGGCGCACTCCCTCTCCGAGAGAGGAGACCTACTGTCCCAGCAGTGGGAACATTATACGCTTTTACTTTGTATAGTTTAGCTATCAATTTCCTATTTTCCAACCACCCGTAGGCTGCAGCTTACACTAGTATGGAATCTAGATAATTAAATGCCAAAAATTACTCAACAAAAAAACTGCAGGATACATTAAAACGATTAAACCCTTAAATCAAGCTGAATATAACTATTTATGTCAGGTTTCAAATTAACCCAGAACAGATGTGACATTTCATAGAAAACACAAAATGCCTGACAAAATGGTTGTCTGAAAATGTGAGCAATGCGCACGATTACTCTAAGTGAGCATAATTATTATTTATATTTCCATGAAAATGAAGGTTAATTTCATGGTGTTTCAACGCCTTTAGCGGCACGCAAACATAGACAAACGAATGACAGACGAACGGACGGGAAATATCATGTTTTTATTGTTTAATTTATGAAGTGACCACACTATCTGACAGATTATGTGCAATTTGTTAATAAGTCTTGTGTTACAGTTAGGTTAATTATTACTGGCTTTGGAAGGATGAAAATATTATCCCAGTGTTTAAGAAGCTTATTTAATGCAAAAGACAGCTTCAAATATAATAAAGACTTGAATCACGCAGGTATTTTACCTACATAATTAAACCTACGACGTTGCAATTAAAGGACACACGAGTGACGAGAGGGCCCACCTAATTCACAGAAGTTAGGTAATAATTTTGTGATATTCTATTAAATTTTCTGAATAATTGGCATAATTAAGGATGTCAACAAATTAAGTCTTGTATGTCATGTGATTTAGGTACAGATGAATGTTGCTAACCAAATTCGTAAACAGGTAGGTATTTGGCGTAATTGGGTCAATATTGTTAATAAACTCAGTTAATTCGATACGATTTGTTTTAATCCTAGCAAAGGTAACCCTAGTGCACGTGCCTTAGACAAATACTGCATTTTCTCGATTCGTCACCGTCCTCTACCATTTCTCTAGCTATAGAACTATCTGTAGTTATAGCTTGTACCTATTTTAGTCCAATCACTGCAGTTCCTTGCCCTTCGTCCATCCCCTGTCATTTCACAGTTGAGTTCATCCCCGTGATTGCACCATCCACTTCCATCCACAGTACCCTCACACCTGTCCCCTCCGCGGTCGGCCAGACAACGACGTGATGCCGGTAATTGATTATATTCAGCAGCTTTGATTGAAATAACAAAGTCTGGTGAAATGGTACCCGTTATGATGTTGAAAGACGGGAAATATTTTGATGCTAGTCATGTAAGTCTCATGTATAGTAATTTCATAGGTGTAGGTGAAGGTAAATCCGAAATTGTAAATGAGATTCTAATTGGAATAACGAAGGCATAATGTTGAACAGAAAACGTATACTAGGCAATGACGATGGAATTACATGGTCTTCTAATGTAATGCAAATAGAGACGCATAGTGATAGGAACTCTTATAATACGGGTAAGTACCGAAATTATTAGTCAGAATATTAGTTAGGATAGATGATACAGATCACGTATAAAGAATAAGTATACATCTTGCCATAATGTATTGTAGGTATCAGACTATAAATTCTTACCAAATATTCTATAAATTCACTATGTTAATCCACAACAATACCGCACTACTCACGTGCTGCGCCAAATGCCACCATTTTTTGTTCCAACTTGCAAACACTTACCTGAAAAGAAAAAAACACATTAGATATAAATTGTATAGGGTCTTTAGAAAAGGTCGCCCACCTCGCAACAGATGGTGGATCAATAAAATTGGTTTCCGATATAAATTGACGAAAGGTGCAAAAATCGGCAGAAAGGGAAACGACAACTGTGTAACTCGATTACAAACAAAACTTACAGATGATAAACTTACACAATAAAGGAATTTGAATCTTGTTGGTGAGGAATAAGTGTTAGTGAAGATGTAGCAAAGCTGTCTGATAGAGATGCAGGTAACGGTAATAATAGTGTACAGTGTAGTATACAGAATGTTAAATGAATAAAGGTTGTACACGTGTCGGTATTTAATACATAAAGGTATCTGGTGGTGTCTGAATAACAGTCCAGCAGAAAAAAAAGGTAGCACAAGGACAATGGCCTCCGAAAATACGAAGGTGCAAAGCTGATTCATAAACTTAGGGTAGCTATAAATCCTAAGTCGTGTTTTCGCGTGCTAACATCTCATCGAAAACTAACAACACTGTAATATCAATAAAAATATTGCCCCAAATAACACGGTTTGGCTCATAATTCAGAATAAATAGCTCCTACCAAATTGTATACTTTCACCGATAAAGAAAAATCTGTTTTGTACCTAATATTAATAGCACGTAAATAAGAAGTTTGGTAATGAAAATATTATCAAAGTGGAGCATGTCTTGCACACCTTGTGGACGTATCGTTTGTTCAATCATAACCGTAGGGAGCTTACGACTAAATATAATTCAATGTACACCCTCTTCCTGCCAAATATACGCCTGTCACTTACCATTTTACAAAGCAGTTCAACTTAAACTTATCAGAGAGGACTAAAGATCATTTTCGCTTACACGAAATGTTGGTAAGTTCGTATTTAAAGGCAGGTGTGCCACAAGGGTCTATACTAGGCCCGCTTTTAGAAGATATTCAGCAT
The DNA here is from genome assembly GCA_947363905.1 of Lithophane semibrunnea. Classification (NCBI taxonomy): domain Eukaryota; kingdom Metazoa; phylum Arthropoda; class Insecta; order Lepidoptera; family Noctuidae; genus Lithophane; species Lithophane semibrunnea. Next base: position 16,422,992 of record OX376205.1, read on the forward strand.
CTTTAGCCACGTGGCGAGGGGCGTAACTCGCAGAAAAACCATCACATCTTTAACTTCCGTAACTGGCGAACACAAATAATGTCTATGATGTTTTTCCGGTGTTTGTAAGTGTTTGCCGATTTGGTAGTTTTCAAGTGGTATTTGGGCGTCGAGTGGGTCACTGTGGGACGGTTGGGGTCAGTAAGAGGCTAATTCGAGTGAATAATGGCTGTTATTGGACGCTGTGGGTGGTTGATATTTATGTGGAATTATATGCCACTACTCATGCACAGATTTAATGGTCTAAGTACTTCAAATTCAAAATGAATGCTCCTCATAAGCAGAAGAGTCAAATAGCAGTCAATTTATATAAAACACTAGTTTCCGCCCGCGGCTTCGCCCGCGTGGTATGTCGATAAAAAGTAGCCTATGTCCTTCCCCGGGATGCCATCTATCTCCTTGCCAAATTTTATCGAAATCCGTTCAGTGGTTTAGGCGTGAAAAGGTAACATACAGACAGACAGACAGAGTTACTTTCGAATTTATAATATTAGTAAGGATGTATGGATTATCGTAAAATTGTTATCGATAACGCAAAGATGCTGTTATCTGAATAGGATCAGTTACTTCAAGGACTTCGTTAAGACACTTTGTTGGTTGTTACTTATTCCTGTAAGGCTATGTAGGTTAGTGTGTCTAAGCAGCTGTCTGTGGTACCTGTTCCAGGTTTTATAGCTATTGATTGACACAGGAATGAGAATTAAAATAAAGTGCCTCAGTATTGCTAAAACCAGTACCTATTGGATGCATCGCTATAAATAATTTGTTTGATAAAGTTGTTACATCTGTTTGTAAGTAGTATAGTGTCGTTAGCGAGAAAAATGTATCCTTTACAATAGTCCAATTACTTACCATTAAAACTTTCGTTCTTATCTCAGACACCTTACAAACATTACTTCACTCAAAATTATGCCAATTTTCAGCATAAACAGTATTTATGAAAATTACCATAAAAAAAACTGAAAACTAAACAACTTATTTGTGACACGCACTTGGGGCGGCAACGTTTTTCACAGCGCGTACTTAAAACCTGGGCCAAGATTGTGATCTCCAAATTCCATCGTTTATGGAACTTCTGGTCGCGTGAGGAGTTCTGGTATGATGAGGGGGCTATGGTTTATACAACTTATAAGAGTGTACCTCATAGGGATTTATGATTCACATAGTCAGATTTTTTGATGGCTACAATCTATATAATGGGTTTAGTGAGTATTGGCGTGTAATAGTAGGGTTTTTTACTTTGATTTATTATTGCTGACAGGCCAAGTTATTTTTAACTTAGCAATGTTGTTTTTTGTGAAATTAAGCGTTTAATAACTAATATAAGTCAAATATCTGTGTGGAAAATTGTAATTCCGCGACTTACTTACACGTGCTTCACTTTAACTGTGTTATAGCATGCAATGCTAATGCAGCATTTAGTTAGCAAAACATAATTGGTCGCAAAGTAGAAATGTGTTGAAAGTTTTGTTAAATAATAGTTTAGGCCACACGCTTTTTTTTTCTGGAAAACATGAAATGGAACACTCACGGATTTCATATTTTTCTGAATTATTAATATTAAATAAAATATATTCGCTTCTGAACTTAATTGTGAACATCTATGAGGAAAAAAATACCTTAAGGTAGAAACAAGAAGAATCACTGAAGTTTTTTCATACACAGATTTTCTATGTCCATTTTTCATACGCCAAGTCTTATCAAATGTGCCAATATACTATACCCCAACAATACGTCGGCCAAATCCGTCGTGAGATTAAATCGAGCGGGTTGACAAATGGCCGGCGTCACTCACGCTACATGCCGTGCCTACTGCCTACCCCCCAGCGGCATGCGGCAGGGGGACATCGTGCGCTACGTACGGGAAATCTCAGCATTTTTCATACGAGACTACCGAACGACAAGCTGTTGGAAATTTGGAAACAATATGGGAACGAATTCGATTTGCAGTTAGAATTTTACTGTTTGTGGACGTTTACTATGATTTAGTAGTCAGCGATAAATGTACAGAGTTGCTTATAGAACAGAATAGAAAACAATTAGTATGTAATACAAATTACAGAATGATAATTATAAATGTAGAAATTTTACAATGGGCGGTGTTATAGCTGAAAGCAATACTATATATATGAATTAGTGTTTTTTTTTTGTTTTCCCCTCTATACCACTGAAAATTGTTTCGTGAATCGAGTTATAATCTTCACAGGAGTGTGCACGTCTATCCATTTACATTTCAAATGAATAAGGCAGTTTTGGAAAATTTTCCATTAGGGTCACTGTAGGAACAGGAAAACTTAGTGAAACGATTTTTGCAGGCGATTTTATGTAGGTGCTGAAGGTAATAAGGTCAAAGCCAAAGGTAGTTATCGAAGGTAAACAACGCAACGTCGAGGTAAAGACAATTCTATTGAATTATTACGATCATTACAATAGAACACAATGTTACAGACGTTTGACATTGAATTTTCTTCGATTGAACATAAATGGAAAATATATTGAAGGCTCTGTGGTATTTTTCACGTGATTTATGTGCTTAGGTACTACAAAAGTTTATAGTATTTTATAATTTCTCACTGGTTTCAAGTAGGTAACACTCGTAGCTTCATTTATCTATAGATTTTCTTCATTTATCTACAGATTTAACATTGCTTTTTGGCCTCGTCAAAAGCATTATTTCGGCATCATCAAATGCTTCGATTTCTAAGCAGAACTAAATTGCCTCTGTTTTTAGGTAAAGCTGCATGGTGTATTTGACTAGCTTATTTCGTTGTTCTCTGGTTGAATTTACAAGGAATGAATTGTTTATAATTACTTAAAGATTTGTTAGGATTTGGGATAGATAATGCTAGGATATGCACATTTATTCCATTGGGTTCTCCTGTAATGGTAGATATAAAAAAAGAAAGAAAGAAATAAATAGAATACATAAATAAATATAGATTTTCTTTCTTGAGCACCCTTTTATGTTGAGTAAAGAAACGTTGAACCCGCTATTACTCACCCCCTGTAAGGATATCGAACTATCAAGCGATATACATCACAATTTAATGCTAACTAAACGTTAATTTAATGATAGTAATTATCATTTATAATCTCCCTATAAAAACACTTTAATACGGTCCAAATTATTCATTTCATTTTAAACTTTATTTCTTCGCAATATAAAGAAATCATCGTGTGCTCTTTCTACCCCTTAATAATTCTACGAGTGTCAAATTATAAATGAATCTTATATTATAGGTTATAAAGTTCAAAATCAAATGAAAAATGTTTAAGAAATGTAAAATTAAGTTTGTATAGCAATTAAGGGGTGTGTTTATTAAAAAGTGGTTTCAAGACGAAAGGGTTCTCGTTCACCAGATTGAAGCGAATGTTTTATCTTACCAATGCCAAATTCAGTGTACTGCGGATGGTTACTCTACCAACTGAACCTCCTACACCAGGTAGGACAGTTGGTAGATTAACGCCATTTCTCTAATTCCGAAAATATTTCTAGGATTATTCTAATTTTTAGACATCATGTAGGTATACACTTTCATAGCAGTTAGTGTGCCAGTAATAGGTACAATAGGACCTAGATTTCAGTGTTTTTTTTTTGTCGTAATAAAAGTTTATTCCACCTGTCATGTATATTAACAGGTGATGTAATTTAAGTTCCTGTCCAAATAACGTGCATCATATAAAATTTAACACTATTCAAGTGTTCAGTGTAACAGTCCAGTGCATAGCAACCCTTATTCGGCGCGAGCGCACGCCAGATGGCGTTGCGGGGGCATTGACTCCTTAAATATTATTTTTTCGTTCAGAAATCGCGACCCCTAAGTGCGGTTAGGAAATTATAAGAACTACCGCGTTTAATTTGATCTAAGTAGTGGCGTTGTGGTTTCCCTTATTTTCGTTTAGCGCAAGTATTTGGAATGATTGGGCTTTCGTTTTTGTGAATATAAAAATGTTTAGTGCAATGGGAATGTATAAAAAGTGGTTTAAATATTTGCACGTATTTTCAAATTACAGTGCGCCACCTACTTTTATGGTTTAGGTGGTTTGTAGCGATATTATGTAGGTACTTGCGGTACTTATGTACGTGCCTCTTTAATATCCAGATAAAAGATCGTTTTAAAAATATTAGGGCGAAATAGGTACCTATTCGACAAAATAAAAGTGCACAGTTTACTTAGTAACTTAGTTAATCCGAAACTTACTTAAACTACTTCGAAAGTGCCCTCAGAAACCTATAGAAAGAAAAAAAAAGAAAAATATAAACATACAATTCGTGTTTTTCTGTTTTGTACATCTTTGACATTTCATGTTTTTATTCGAGCTGAACAAAAGAAGCATTCATTATAAAGCAACTTACTTATCTTTTCTCTATCTGGTATCATTATCGATGCCGGGAATACAATGTTAAAAAAATAAAACAAAAATCAAGCAATGATAATGGAGCGAAAAGTTCAAATTTCAAAAATAGAATGCGCGCGTGCTTTCGGATACGCGTATGAGTGTAATTGCACGGTATAGCAATGGCGGCACACCTGCGGTGGTTACTAACACGCGAAACATCATCTTTTTGCATGTTAACTTGGTAAATTAATAATTAGCGATGAGGCTAAACACGTCTGATTTACTTTCAAGGTTAGTAGCAAAGGAAAGACCGTCTAAAATAAATACCAACATCGAAAAAATATGTAAAGTATGCACATTACCTAAATAAGTAGGTACTTGGCAATTTTTATCCATCTTTTATGTTTGATTCCTTTCCAAAATAATCCATCGCAATATTGTACCTACATCTTTAACAACCCAATATAACATCAAGAAGACAAAAAATACTTCAACCTCTACGCCCTGGGCATCATCTCAAGGTTTGTTTTGATACTCATTATAGGTAAAAACAAAAACCAGATTTCCACACTCCAATACCGACCCGCACTCGCACCTATCGTGACGGAAATTCGAATAATCTAAATGATTATTCAAAAACACGATGATTATCAAATTCTAAGCATCCAAACGATATCCCGAGAGGCAAATTGTTGCGAATTTCCATTAAACTAATCATAAGATATCGTGTTTGGCGGTAATCATGTCGTTATGCAGCCTCCTCGGGGAAGATCGGGCCAATTCGATATTTTCCGTGTTTATACTGAATTATTCAGTATACTTAATAAATAGCCTTTACGTAATAAGAAGAGATAGGGTTCGTGTCAGCACGCGAATGAGGAAGAAATCGTAACGCGCTTAGCGTTTAGAGATTGTGGCGAAACTAAAATGAGGCCTTTTAAGTTGTTTTGAGACTTTTCAAAACATTTAAAGTAGATCCTCCATAAGAGCCTGTTCTATAGTCAACACTTAGGTAATTTTAATTAATCTAGAAATTCCATTACTTCCCATTTTAATTATCTATACCCAATCATAACACTCGGCATTTGAAATACATCAGATTTTGAATAAAGCAGGAATCTTCCAAATCTTAGCGTTCTAAAACCACTTTGTAGTCTAAATATTCTGGCATTGCCAAAGTTACGCGAGAAAACTTCCTGCAAGTCATGCAGTCCACAAGACCCTGCCAGTCCTGCAGGGCTACGACCCGAAAGCGATCTATTAATTCGACATCTCCAACAACAATGCTTATTACCCGATATATAAAAAATGGTCATAACATCGTCTAGCATTCCAAAACCACTCCCTGATCCAGTCCTTCATCTCAAGTCTCCACGTCTAGGATCTATAAATACGCGTCACATGTCTGGTCCAGCTGGTGGCTGCGCAGTTATCGGCAGCTGCGCGCGCAGCTGAGGGGAGTTTTTGTGCAGATCGGCGCACGCGCAGGTATAGCGCACGTGCGGACAAGTTCATGTGATTTGCATGTGTCGAGGAAAGTGCCGGCTAGCGGCAGATTGTGGGGTAGCTGGTCCTGTTGGACGTTGTTTAAAAATTGGTCCTAAGGTACACATACAGTGAGTATGTACACAATCATGCATAAGGTTGAGGTTCAAGTGATCGGTGCTTGCACCATCCTTTATGGTGCATATGCACAGAAGCAGTAACAGTACCTTCTGTCCGAGACATAAGTTATATGGGCTACGATAGTTCTTGTAATTTTTTATTGGTCCTTAGCAGTATCGACCCTTTTCTGTTAAATTACATAGACCGTATGCTGTGACAAGTTATTCATCTTTTGCAGGTCGTCGACTCGGCTTATGATCCAACACCCTTAAGAAAAGAAAACTAGATTTTGTAATTGTAACTTGTATGTGTAAAACATTAGGATAAAATAAATTACACAAATATCTAAATGTGAAATAACCAAAAGCATCAACTTCTTTGAAAGTGCATGCGAACTTCAAACTTTGTCTTGCGAAAGCTTTAAGATGTCGAAACAAACAAGTAGGACTGATCCCATATTTTGGCAGACAACAACTTATTAGTAAAAGTCAAGGGTTTCTTCGAAAAAAATCCCGACAACTGGAAAACTAAACGGAGCTTAAAATTGTGTCGTCACCAGCAGAGACGCGTGCGCAGAAATTAAAACGCGCGCATCTGCCGCGAAACCCGACACGCTCCTTACCATATGAATTAAAGCTACTTCCGAAAAAAATCACAAAAAAACGACCAACACACCAAAACCAACTTTATTACGCACTGGTAAAGCCCAATATTTGTTTGTATTAACATATTTTTGTATCCTAAATTGTCAATCTAATTTAAACTTTATTTCGTTCAAATAAGCGCAAGAATGCACAGTGTGCCACATGCTAAGTCATCTGGACAAAAAGACATGTGTATATTTCGCGCGGGCCGCCAGATGTCGCGCCTAGTTTTTGAGATGTCGTCTAGAAGCTGCGGCGTTTTTTTCCCCAACATTACAATGTGTAGCGGTTTATCAGATCCTGTTAGTTGAAGCAATGCGCTTTGTTATAATAATAATGTTTGTAAATTATGTGGGTCAAGTTTTATAGGGAAAAAGTTTCGATTCGTATCATGTTTGCGTCGTAAAACGCGTAAAAACACCTTTTTTTTAATAAAAAAAGGCTGTAAACATTAATTTCATGTTGGCAATTTGTTAAAACAATTATCATTTGTTAGTTTATCTGTGAAAGTATGCGTGTCCTGAGGTGTCAGCTGTCTTCGTGTAAGTTGTAAACTTGTAAGTGTCAATGTTAATTCTGAAACTGATGGGCTTTCAAACTTGTTGTATTCGGATAACGGGATTAAAGGAATTTGGCGTCATTTAACTTTTATTATGGCTTCCAAGATATAGCTGCTTTTGAGATTATCAGCCAAAACAGTATCCAGGAGAGGACAGATGTATCTATACAGTTTGGTTGAGTCTATAAATAAAGTAAATGTTATTATTTAGTTTTGGCCTGTCTAGTCTCAAAAAAACATAAATTGCAGCAGATTACACCGCCGAAAAGACAGTACTTTCTTATTAGTCCACAAAGATAATGCGCAGATAGAAGTTTCTGCCAACTGAGACATCGAAACCAATGAATTATAAGTATGTATTATCTAAATGCGATTTGATATTCAATGGAACACATTTGATATGACCAGGCGACATGGCGTGTAGGCGAACGTAACTGTACCAACAATTATTGATAATTTGTATTCCATAAACGATAGTGTAAGCTTTGTGTATGTCACCGCGACTCAACGCCGATTTCCGTCCGTAACTAAATTACACGAAAAAAAATCAATGTCTGGCAGCCGTTAAAAAATACAAATGTCACTTGTCGTTAGTCGATTATTTTTATAAAAAAGAATAATTCGAACCTAGTTTTCTATTTAAAAAAGAATAGCTTATTGCTATAGCTATGAGATTCTAACAATGGAGGTTATTTTCAGCGACTGTTGAATGTAGACTACAGACTTTACTGATTAGCACAGTGTCAGAATAAAAATAACCGGCTAAGTGATTAGGACGCCAACATGTATTTTGGTATATACGAACTTTTCTTAAAAATACGCACCGCAACCTTGTTTGGTACGTCTACTCCGAAATAACTTTTACTCTGCGGTCTAATATAAAACAAATCGAGGAAAAATTATTTTACTACCTAACTTGTCTACTACACACGCGTGTACTATAGTTACACCTCTGCGCAACCCTTCGGGGAAACAAGGCGCGATGTTGTGTTGTTCTTTAGCTTGTCTTATTACTTGACTTTTCCGAAAAACTATCGTTGTCCGTCATTCATGGAATATATAATTTGGCCGCAAGCAGGTATTGATGGACTCACGTATGTGTGCCTCGCCTTCGCTTCGGCCCAGATTTTCATACTAGTCCATCATTGCTCCTGTTACAGGCAGTACTATACTATTTTAGATAAAAATATTGTATCTTAACTTTAGTAGGTATATCAATTTCACTTTTAGGAACTTCTTTTATATTTAGCTTCATTAATTTCCGTATGATTCCTTAACCGCTACATCGTCTGCCTTGCAGCACCCCGCTGTCTGCAAGTTTACGTCGCGCGTAGGTGAAGCATCTCATACCTCATGCCTGTGTGTCTAATAAAACTAATATTTCGCACTATTGCGAACAAAATGAACAAAAAACGAACATTCTAATTTATTAGCAACTTTGGAACAACGCCCTGATCTTGCATGATATTTATCAAAAAAATTCTAAACTTGCTTAAGTGTCCTGAAATTATAATTCATCTTTGATTTGTTATTTGTTTTTTTTTATTTACGAGTTTATGTGCACACATATAAACCGACAAGAAGAAAACAACAGAAAAATACGCACAAAGGTTTATTTGTAAAAGTTGACCCGCAGTTTTTAAGAATTGAACAACGTCCAAAACTAAATCATTTCACTTCATGAAATATGAAGTGAAACGATTTAGTTTTGGACGTTGTAGACCAAAGTTGTGGCCTGTGGGTTATTAAGGGGGAGTCTGAGGTCATAGACCACAGCGATTAAATCACAATGCGATCACTGATCCACCTGCCAACCGTGAATTTTATGATAAAATCCTCCGACGACAGTTTGTTGTAGACAAACAGGAAAATCTATATTACAAGGTCGAGTTCAATGAACGCTTACTTACCAATATTGGTATAGTTGACTGTGAAGAAAAACGAATTTATGGAAAACTTGGGAACATTGTAAGTAAATCCTTTGAGAAAAACGTAGATAGCGTAACGAAAATATTAATAGAAGATGATAATAATGTTCTTCGTACTAGTGCCAACAGATCCGTTTGATTTCCGAAAAGTCAGTCAAACTGATTGATTATGTTGTATTGTAGACAATACATTCAGGAAAGATTGGAAGATTATGACTGTGAGCAGACAGAGTCAATCGGAAGAGCTTTTTCAGTTACTTGTGTAGCATCTTTCAATGGAGTGAGCCAAATTAACAGAAATTAATGCAAATTGACTATCGTAGAGGAAAAGGTTATATTGAGGTGAACTTCTGGATGGGAGTTCACTTCACCTAAGTTTTCTCGGTGAGAATCACTGTTGTTGACTTAGCTATAGACAGACATACCTACTTTACTTATTATTAGAGATGATTAGGAGTTTCTAAATATACCCTGAGTTTGTAGCAAAAATAACGAAAACCTTTCTAATCAAGTGATGTGTAAATGTAAAGCAAAATGTTAGTCATTCTTTGACGTCCGAAATTATCAGCAGGTCTTTGAACTCTTTTGTAACTGAAATAAACTTTTTCAGGATTTATGAATGAGTGCGAAATGATACCTATATAATCATATGGTGTGGGGTAGTAGAGTTAATTCCTGAAGGAGTACATTATATAAGGTCTTACGACTAAATCCGATAGAGCTTAATAGTAACTACCTACTGCTTGTGGAAATGATGACGATGACAAGATGCAAGCAACCGTGCGCCTGCGACTAGAGCCAAACCAAAATTAAATAAATTGTGATCTTATAAGATAACCCATGAACAATTTCTTTGATTAAAGGCGACCTTGACTGTGCCCAGGGTTCAAGTAACGGAAAATGAAGGGAAACTGGTGAAAAAGCATCAAATTATGTAGCATAAAAAGTTGCTACAATCTTGTTTGGTCTCATATTAGAATAACAAGCGGAGTATTATCACAAGTTATGGCGAAACATAACTTGGTCGACTGTTTTTGTTTCATATCATCCGTTTTGCCGCAGCAGCAAGCCGTAAATTCTGGCTAAGTCGCTGTGATCCTGCCTTTTTTCAACTATTGCTAGATGGACTTAGCAAGCCCATGAAACTGCCTATCCTTTTCTGCTTTCTAACTAATGAAGTTTACAAAGGGTTGAATATCATGTTCTTCAGAATCGCGCACAATCTATTCCATCGAGTTATTTAATTGCTCCAAGAGAATGAAGGAAATTTAAATGACTGTAATATGCAAGTGCTTCTATAATTAGTGGCCAATACCGACGTATTTTTAGCCGGTTGCCAACCAGAGCTATGCGCTGGCAAAGGTCGTTCGAAGTCTATTCATTGTAGATCTCTGTTCTTTGAGTTAATCGAAGCCGCGGAATAGTACAAAATGTCAAACCGGAAGACGGATACTGGCAGTCAGGCCCCAGACAAGTTTAATTACACCGGACATAAGAAGGAGACAACAAGGTATTTATAGCCCTACATTAACATTCTCCTTTCCTTCGATTCCATACTCAAATATGCAAGCTTGTACCTCAATACGTTTACAAATATCAATACAGATTACAGACACACTCATTAACAATAAATTAGCATCTTGCATCCAACATTAACCTATAAATTACTCATCGATACTCGAACATTACGAAGTCAATCATTGGCAATGTTAATGCTGTTCAATGGTTGTGCGGTGCATGCAAATATCCTCTGCAGGCGCCACGGCGACAGAGGGGTGAGAGTGAGGCGCGGGTAGCGGGGGCGGGATGCGTCGAGACGTCGTCTGCGCATCCCGTCGCGTGGCCGCTTTGATCTGCGCACGAGTAGCGCTGCGACGCCGTAGACATAACACTCACGAATATTTTACAACGATTTTTTTCTTGTAATTGGTTGTTGATAGGTCGTTAAATGTTTGTGGTTGGATTGATTCAGTCGACAAATGTTAGTAAGGAATATTTATAATTTAATTCTGTAATATAATATTCCCAACGTTTTATTCGCTTTCACAGAGTTTCAAACAAATAAAAAAACAAGAAAATAATTCCTTTTATAAAACTAGGTACCTATTACTTTTATAATGTTCTCTTTCTATGCCTTAGAACTAAATTATATAAAAAAACATCTTTAAAATATTTAAATGTTTTTGTCCCCATATTTTCAATTCATAACTCTATGCGCCGTCAGTCTGTAGGGGGCCGGTGCGCTCGCGCCGTTTATTTGCAACACGGCTAAAAGCTACCTTCAGTTAAAGGCTATCAAAACAGTCACAGACAGACTGGAATAGAAATAATTTCGCGAAATCTTAGACGAGAAACATCGCCCATATGATCGTATGATCGTATGGTGACTTTGATGGTGCGTTTGTTCACGTGAATTCCTGTGTTTCGGTGAATTTACAGTGGTTTGTAAATATTGACTGGTTACAGGACATCGTTTGTAAGTTCCATTGTGTCTGCATTTGATCATCTAATGGCTTTAGTAGCCAGACAGTTACTGGAAATACGATGAAGTCTAACTAAACCATTAGAATGATGGAAAACATCAGTCATTTTCTTCATTTGCTGTAATTTACGAATAGGGTAACTTTCATGTTATTTTATTTCACCTGCGTGTAAATAAGTGATTGGTTGTTATTAAATCCTAACTACATTAGGCCCATATCGCAAAAGTCCCCACATGCAAAATCGCGTGCTATTTCCCCTGTTCATAAGTTCAAAAGGCACTCACAACTTCCTCCCCACCACTCATCAAACGCTAAGCACTGTCATTTCTTTTCAATCAAGAAAAGATAATTAAAGTCAACGACAAAGATATAATAATGAAGATATGGTAAGACGACATTTCCCCGGCGTGTTATTGAAAGTCTGGTGTTTAAATAGCAATCATTTAATTGTGTGAACTGATCGCTATCGAGGAACCTCGCTCGTAAAATAAAATGGTAATGAAAATGTCGCCATTTGCAAGTGAATAATTTTTTACTTCAAATGTGGCTACATTTGATGGAAAAAATTATACACTGTGCGCATTTTGAGCTCGTTTGATGATTTTTGCGATAAATTTAATTAAGTTTTTATGTGTAAGGTATTTTTTTAAAGCCTAATTGTAATTTAATTTGTTTAAAAATGTGGGCGCCTGGTGGCCTGATTACGTCCTGCATATTTTTAAGCGATCCTTGATAACATGACCGATACTGCGACTGCACAGTGCATTCTGGACGACACGCGTGTGACGCATGCGCAGTGTTCATTACTTCCTTTGCGGGAGCAAAAAGACCGCGAGCGCATGATACAATTAACTCTAGTATTTAAACAATCATTAATGTGCTAGTCAGTTTTATTAAGTATATCAGCTGTTATCAAGGGCTAGCAATAGAAACCAGCAATGGTTTCTGCTTTAAACACTAACACGTCAGCATCATGACTGTTAAGAGGAAAAAATAAAAAGTAAGTACTTCATTTAATTATCGTAATAGAAATGATCTTTTACGTTGAGCAATAAAACTCATAGAAATACATTATTTTAACTGTAAAATTACGTCTGTAATCGGTGATGAAATCTGCAAAATATAGTACCCTATTGACTTTAAACTTTGACTTCTAAACGGCCTCTTATATCAAAAGCTTTCATTGTAGTCCACATTGGCTCCTCATATGATGAGTTATCAATATCATGGATAAACTGAATGGGGTAGGTACCCCTTAATATTATCATCCTTTTTTTTTTAATGTGGTTTTTTTTAGTGTGTGTCTTAACTCAAATGACTTCTCCCGCTCTGGGCGGGGCGGAAGGGCGTGTCAGACTTTTACTGACTAAATCCCAACCGTGTTCCTTCAGTTGCCTGCTGCCAAGGTCCCGGTATCCTTTTCGAACTTTCCCGTATAATTAATAATTATGCAAGACTACCTTAGCACTTACAATATTTCAGCCAGTCAGCCACTTTTTCGACCAGCCGGGAAATGCGTCTGCTGTTTAATGGCCTAAACATTCATTACATATTTATTGTGACTGAGTTGTCTAGACGATCGCTAAAAATACTGGACTACCACATGGCGCAAATATACGCGAATTCCTTATTTAGATGTGCGCTAAACTTAGATTAAGTGCGATGTAATTTTAGTGCGCCCAAGCTCTTGATGCGACGGTAATGTGGCCTGTGACGAATACTTGAGATGATTTAATTGATTTTAATTGCAATTAAGGTAGTGTGCAGTGTAGGGGTTCTTGGGCATTGTTAAGTGTAGGGTTAGTTTGGTATTGTTACTAGTTCAGATCTGTCTGTGACATCGTTTTGGAATTTGAAGTAAAATAAAGTTAAATGTCGTTATCACGTTGCGAACCGACAAGCTTCAAGAAAATACAGATCCTAACTGAAATAATCCAATAGGAAATCCCGATTACTAACACTTTTTAGGGTTCTGTACCCAAAGGGTAAAACGGGACCCTATTACTAAGGCTCCGCTGTGTGTCTGTCAGTCTGTCTGTCTGTCGTTCTGTCACCAGGCTGTATCTCATGAACCGTGATAGCTAGACAGTTGAAATTTTCACAGATCATGTATTTCTGTTGCCGCTATAACAAAAAATACTAAAAAACAGAATAAAATAAATATTTAAAGGGCTCACATACAACAAACTTGATTTTTTTGCTCGTTTTTGCTTGATATTGATAACGGCAACAGGTAGACGGTTGGTTATATTCACTTTAAAAATAAATAATTAAATTAAAATAAAACAAATATTTAAGGTGGGTTCCCATAAAATAAACTTGATTTTTTTGCCGTTTTTATAGAATAAGGTACGGCACCCTTCGTGCGCGAGTCCGACTCGCACCTGGCCGGTTTATTTATTAACGACCAATGAACCGAATTCTGGACTTTCACAAACATTGCCAATAATAGGTACTTATGTTGTATTACCCACTATGTCATAATCATAACTCATAACACTGATTGGATCAATGATATATTCGTGATATTGGGGATTCTAATAACCCTCCATATGACGTCATACCATTATCATTGTAATGTATGATTATCATGGCCGTCTCGAGGATTGGGGCCTGCAGAATTAATAAGCCCTGCGTCTCATTACCATATTGATTGAGGGGAAATAGAGCGGAGCAACAGCAAACCGCTTATCATCGCGGATATGAATGAGTAAGATGAGGACCGTGACGTGGATTAACTTTTGCCAAATTTGCTTTGGTCAAGAATATATTCTTCATTTTCATTTAACATAGTAGGTGGTTCTTTTTCCTTTGAACGAACGAATTAGAACACAAAATTATTTGCCAGTCAGCAAGTTGAGTGAAGCTTTGAAGCTTTGAAGTCAACGAGGACTCATGTGCAAATAAAAAAATAAATAAATTGAACCCATGAAATATTTCCTAACTTAATTCATAGTTGCCAAAAAACCGTGAAAATAATTGATAGTGCAGGCATAAATACAATACGTTGTTGTACATAAATCTAGCGAGTGCTAAGTTTTTCCATGGGGAGTGGGTGTGACCATGGTGTCCCTTGCCAAGTTGATGGAAAGTAGATCCTCACAGTTGGCACGCCAAGGACACTGCAGGCTTTACTACAGTACGATGATAGTGGTGGGGTTGGTATCGATACAATTATTTATAACTTTTTAGGTAGTGTTGCAAGATTGAAAAATGTAGGAACATCTAATCGAAAGTCGATGAAATATTCATCGACTTCTCGACGTCTTAATAAAATTGAGTAAAATTCGGCTTTTATACAGTTATGTAGAAAAGCGGGCTAGTTTTTTATTAAAGTTGCAACACCGATCACAAAAAAATAAATAATGTTTACTAGCTAAGCTACTAAAAACTTAAGCATATGTTTCATCGATACTAAACTATCGACCCATCTCCTCACTATCCTAGACCGCCTACCGACATAATTTACAAGGGTTAGAGAGGGGCAACAGAGTAGAGCTGTAACTAAGCGCGGCGCTTGCCAAAACACATACGTTACAGCATCACCAACAATGAGATATCGAGATAAAGGTCAGTGACCCGCCGCCCGCATTCATACTGTCGTCATTACGTCACTGTCTCGCTCATTGTTGTATCGGAAAAGTCGGGTTTGACTTCATTTTTGCAAACCGAAGTTCATTAGGTACATACATGACACATTACAAGCGAAATTGTCTCGTGAAATCGCGACAGCACTAAGGTGCTAGGTTGCTGCTCACTCTTTGGGAAGAACGTAGACTTCTAGACAGCTACCTGTCTTACTTCACCTGAACAGATGCGGGAGGAATGTTTACATTTATACGTTTAGTCTTCACCTAATGTCCGTAACGTTTACACGTTTGATTTGGGAACTTTTATATACAGGGCTTTTCCGTCTCCGAGTTCACAGCTTATGGAAATCCTCTAAAACCAGGAATATCTGAAGCCACAACAGATAGAATTTCTGAGCCAACATTGATAGTAGTAGCGGTCATGTCATGTCGTGGTGCCGTGGTGCCAACCGCCAAGGTGTTGTGCGGAGACGAGCGATAAGCATACTACCAAAGTCACCGGGGCATTCAATGGAGTCGCACCTCTGCATGTGCTAACGCTCGTTGTGTGGTTTTAGTCGGTAGAAGTCTGACATATCCCTCAGACGGATGGTATCCATGATGATTTCCACAGGATAAAAAACTGTACCGACGGCATGACACGTTCAGACATATCCCCATATGCGCGAGGTCGTTGTTCGTCAGTGGGCGACTCGTATGGCGCATGCGCGGGCCCCGCTGCGTCTGCGCATCATACTGACGATATTGACTGACGCTGACGTAAAGGACTGATTATGATTTATTTGTTTAATTAATTATTTTATTGCTTACGTCTGGAGAATTGTGAGTAATAGGCAGCGTTCTTGTGTCTGCTGCAATTATCAATTCGTTACCCAACATATTATAACCCTTAATTTTAGCAGTGGATTTTAATAGTATATCGCCAGGGTTATGATCTTTATACCTATTAGTTAAAAGCAGGCAGACTACTGACGATGTTGACAAGTAAGTACATATAATATATATTATATACTATCTACCTTTTTCTACTATACTAGCGTAGTAATGAGCACAAAACATTTCCTAACGCGGAACTAGGGACGGGACATAATAAAATGTTGGACATAACTTTTATTGATGTCCCATCGTTTCGTTACCAGAATCGTGCCGCTTACGTTCTATTAGAACCCATTTATGAGTTCGCTGATTTATCGCGCCATAAACTATGGCACACACACTATTGTAGAACGGAGACGGACACACTCTCAAATCGAATTATTGGAAACTTTATTACTTTCTTGTTCATTAATGAACATGCTACATTGTAGTGGCGGAGTCTTTAGTGTGAAGAAATTTTCACATTAGAAAGTATTTCTATGATCTAGAGAATTTTCTCCAGAATCTGAGGGGCGAGTTTCGTATTTTTAAGAACTTTCGCATTCTAATCTCACTCTCAATCTGTCATAATGTCCCTACATTTTTGACAATGATTATTGCTGAGATGAGATTGCGACTAGATTTTGAACCTTTTTAATTACGGGAACTTCGTAAACACTAAAATTATGGAGAGTGCCACACAAAAAAATACCGCTGTGTAAATAAACACAAACCCCTTTTCAACACGTTAACGGGTTATAATTAAAAAACAAGAAAGCAAATTAAGAAGTGCTAATCCCGCACACGCATTAATTTAAAAACCACCCCAAAGATGTCGAGACATGGTTTAAAAAAGTCTTTTAAAAATATAATAGTCACCCCCGACTGTGCTCGCCATAAAGTATGCTTAAACAGCCGTCGTAATGCTTGAAAAAAGCAACAGGCGGTATGGAAAAAGCTGTGGCAAAAAGTGTGTGTGTACTAGATGTGAACACCCTGTGGATGTAGGGGTGATGGCATGAGGATAGGCAAATGATTTTGGGACCTTTGATCGAGGAGTTATAGGGAGTGTAAATTTTTGCAACACTTTTTAAAAATCATCAGAAAAACTGTCATCGAATGCTTATGGACTAGTGCAATAATACTAGAATTCACCAAGACTGAACTAACTACATAGTTTACATTTCCTTAGAACAGTTGTCCGACTACTTGCTTTCAGAGCTTTTATCGCAAACATCGATATATTCTGAAACAATAAAACAGGTGTTACGTGTTACCATAACAGTCTTAATGAAGTGCAGAAAAAAATAAGATCATTGCAATACAGCAATTACATATCCCCCTTATATGATCCTATCCCTATCCAGGTCGCCTGTCCACCTGGTGCGCACGCGCATAATACCACTTTATTTGTTTATTACTTTTTATTTTTTCCAAAGACCAGACTGAGCCTATCGACAAGAAATAATACCAAAAAAAAACCAAAACCCACAACAATATTCGTCTGCACACATGCGCCATATTTGAATTTTGAATTTCGAATCGGATGCGAAAAAAACGGACGCAATGTGCTAGCGCACGCGCCGCGCGCCATATGTCGGGAGAAGAAAAAAGTTTTTTTAGTCATCAAACACAGATAAGTAATAGAAAAAATAGTTACATAAGCATAATGTTAGGAGCGGAAAAAGTGCAGCAAAAACTATAAGTTTGAGGTTAAATAGAGGATGTTACGAGAGGCATTTGAAGTTGTAGGGCTGCCTGCGTCGGGGAAGTGTGCTGTTAGAACTGTCTGCCATATAAACGCAAACTAACTATAAAATTAGACTTTGTTTTTGCTCAGACTGACTCAGTTGGAGGTAATTTGTATTTACAAAATTGTACAAAACCTACAGTTCTGCCTTCAGAACAGTGGTAAAATTGCTCTTCATTTTATTTTTATGCAGTCCCTGATAAAGCGTCAATATATATAAAAAAAAACAGTTTTTTTATCAGAGAACCAATTAAAATCATCTCAACCAGATTTTGCCAGCCCTATTAGCTATCATGCGTCTACGCAGGACATCTGTCGCGATCGTACGTCACTTGCGCGGATTGCGATCGCTACGATTGTTGTATTGTTCTGCGCATTCATTTTATTAGATTTGACATTAATCATGTCTGCTTGTTACTGAGTCATTGTACACGCTTGTTAGTTTTGTGGGTTAAGTTTTACAGGTCTTGGGTAAGTAGGTTTTCTTTTCTTTCACTGAAAAGTTTCATTTCTTTGGTACTTCACTTCTATGGCCAATCCTTAGAGACCTCCAAATGGATAATGGGGTCTAGTAACAGATTCTGGACATTTATGAGCTACAAGCATGTTTTGGAAGATCCGAAATTCATAGTCAACTTTTTCCTATCACTGTGAACGAGGACTACCTGTTACAAAACTTGCTAAAATTCATAAAATACTTGTCATCCACTCAAGGACATGATCGTTTAGTTGCTTAGGTTTTATTGCTACATGCTAAACCTTTTTGATTGGCGTAACACTATATGTATTATAAACCGCCATGATTACCGATCAATGGTATGCGCAAAAACCTGTTTCGTTGATCTACTTACATGAAACGATGGCTAATTCATCCCAGCGGGAGCGGCTACCGAGCTTTGATCTTAAGGTTCTTATGGCTTTGGTAAAAACCCTGCAGACATTTAGAAGAAATTGTTATTTTTAGTTCGCAATTACGACTCGTTTTGGCTTAGATTATGTAGTTGTTTTGTGGATCTTCGAAGTATTTGATAGATTGGTTTTTTTAATATTTAGGGACTTGGGCTAATCAATGCTGCGGGCGCTGCGGGGCAAATCCTCGAACTAAATTAACTAGGTATAAGATTTATCTTCTAGTTTGGAAAGACTCACTGCTCACCCTTTTTGATTCCGTTACCGTTAAAATGAGTCACTTTCGGCAGGGCAATTTTTTTTTTTTACCTTTTCTGCTCTCATTCTTCCTGTTCACTTAGTTCTTTCAAGTTCAATAAAGCATCCTAAACTTCAATTAATCTATTTAGAACCCTAGAAACTGTTTCCCCCAGAGGGCACTTATTACATAGAGCCTCTTTATGTGTTGTGACCGTCAGCCGCTAGGTGGCAGGTGGTGAGAGAGGGCAAAAAGCCTCCCTCACGATTTGAATACGATTTTTTTTCACAAAAAACGTCAAGCGCCATCAGAGGTTTTTTTGTTAACCGTTGTGTTCGCCTTTATTGAAATTTTATTAACAATCATTGTTTTTTGTGGTACAAGCATTTTATTACTGTCACATTATTAATCTATGTCCCACAGAAGTGGTTGGATGTGAAAGCTGATAGGTAATTTAAAAGCTGTCTAACCGACGAATGCCAATGGTAAGTGGAGAAGACCGACCCACATTATTCCCGCCTAGTAATGTAGGAAGATCAGTTGAAATTGTTGAATGACAATTATTCTCTGATTCTGAAGGCAAACTTCGTCGAAGGCTAAAATCTTCGACTTGTAATGTATTTCTAAGTGGACTTGGACCAACACTGAACTAACTCGACCTAAGAATACGTTCAACCTTTACTATGGCGCCGCCGCCGCCGCCGCACCTATCTGACCTATCCCAGTATGTTAAGACACATTTTCCTCTACCACTTTCTGGTAAGTAGTAACAAGTACAGTTCAATACTATTTTAGCTCAACTCCACGTTAACAGCATTGTATGAATGGTCAGCGGATTCCTGACTTTATAGCCTCGAATGCACCGAGAACGAGGCTAAATATAGCCGCGCAAGTTCATTCATAACGTTGGCCGTTTGAGCAAATGTTGGCCTTTTCAATGGACTATTGTCTAATGTCATTCGTATTACCTCAAGTTTGGCCAATATTTGGAAGATGTTCATTGATTGAATGATTGATTTGGACGTCAACAGGATATGTAAAGTTGTGTTTCGGTATCTGAACCGCTGCTAGAATTTTGACCCGTCCAGCTTTTTCTGTACCTGCCATAGAGAGACTACTAAACTTGTGAATATACTGAAAACTACTAAATAAGTATACTGAATTGTTTTATCGAGCAGATAACGTCTATGTAGTTGAATGATAGGCAAAGCACGGAGGGCAAAATATTATCATACTTGTGCTTTTCACAACGGACAGCTTTCATATTTTCATAATGCTCTATTTCACAAAGCTGTATAAGACTTGTATCATGGCCCTCCGGACGTGTACCTCCGGGGATCGGGGCACTGAGGGACGACCCTGTATTATCTACTAATTATTACCTGTATTAGCTATTCACCATCTATAGGTAACTGGACGTTTATTTTCAGGCTAATTCCCTAGCTATAATCAAACAGTATGTTCCACCCCAAATGTCTTGTCCACAGCACACTATATATCCGAGCATCCATGAAGGACTTCTCTAACATCCACAAATATCCAACCTGCTCATTCAACGGTTTTACTCCATAAAAAACCAATTGTCTAAAACCTTTACGTCTTATTACAACGGAATTAGGTTGAGAATAGCGTCGAAACTAAATTTATGTTCAATTGAATGAATATTTTTAGATAAAAGCGATGTTTTACTACACGATAGTGTGTGTTGTATTTTCTAACTGGGTTAGGTAATCATAAAGTTTGTGCTACAGTTTTGGGTAACGAGGCCAAGTGTAGACTTTTGTGTCTATTCTTTGTTGTTAACTGGGTAAGAAACGTAGTTTGAAAGTTATGAACTTTTTGTATTTTCCCACGGGCGAGTCGTGGCCCGTGGCTCAAGTGATAATTAAGTAGATTATCAACCAATACA
Organism: Lithophane semibrunnea; assembly: GCA_947363905.1. NCBI lineage: Eukaryota > Metazoa > Arthropoda > Insecta > Lepidoptera > Noctuidae > Lithophane > Lithophane semibrunnea. The sequence continues at coordinate 16,443,842 of OX376205.1, forward strand.
TTGGTATTACATTCTAATTCTTGTTATACCTACTTAAGTCTAACAAAAATTTAATTTGATCGATATTGCACTTTATTTCATAAAGAAACAAAGCTCCAACTCGCGTACTACCGAACCCTACATAAAAGGCATGCACTAGTTCTAGTTTCCTAAGTAGAAACAATAAACTTTTGTGCGACTCCTTTGTCTTCGCACAACTTCAAGTTATCTCATCTAAAAATGGTGAGACGATTCGAAATGCCACGTAGGACAAGCTCGGCCGGCATCGGCAGACGAACGTGATGCAACAAACTTCTAAACACAATAAACAACAATAACGCTGCGCCATCGGTTTTACGACGCTTTATAATCTGTGATACACACTACCTGCCCAACGTTCCCACGCCGCGGAATAAAAAAATATAAGAAGAACAAAAATCATTTTCACACCTTCGCGGAAACGTTTTAAGACTGTTTTATTATGAATGTAAAATAATAATGGATGCATAACTTTCTTCGGTTTACAAAGTTTTGAGAAAGTGGGTTGAAACGACATCTAGTTTAGATTTGTTATATTTTTAAAGCCAGCGCCATCTATTGGTAATGTATGGTTTTAGAACAAGAATGAACCATCTGACGGCGAGTAGATGAACTACGAAGCGCTATCTTTACAAAGCTTATAGTCAAAATGAACAGATGGCGCTATGTTCAATAGTTTGATGCTATGTTCAAAAGTCAAAATATTATGTTTTACAACAAAAACTATGAAGGTTAAATTATCACTTACCTGCTTAATTTGTGTTACAATGATACTTTTGTAACTCATAATAAATATATAAAAATTGCAACAACGTAGGACCTTTCTCTTCAGTTTCACAACAACAAATGACAAAATATTCAACTATTCAAGTACTTGTACTTACTTACCTGCGTTAAAATATTGAATGCGGTCGTAATAATGACTAAGTGCCTATTTATGGTAAAAGTGAAAATATCAGTACCTACCTGTCTAGGTAATAAAATATTACCTAGCTGAACAGAAAATAAAACTTTCATGTAATATACGTTTTGTCATATTTTACCACTTAGAAAATTATTTGTCAGTAGGTAGATGTTTTCTCGTGTAGGTAATTGTTTACAAAACCACAAATAGGTAGGTAGCTACCTATCAGACTTGACTTACTGGCGAAGGTCTAACATTTCCACAGACAAGTAGGTACTTACCTATTTATTTAGGCAAAATTAACAAATATTAGTTCAACTGTCATTAACGAGACACAATAGAATTTTAATTGTTATATATCTTAAAAGACTTTTCGACAGTCGGAAGGCTACGGCGAGGGTACCTCCTTTAATTTATGTTGATGCCATAATGCATATATTTTAAAATGCCTCTTACGAAATACTTACCTAATAATAAATTTGAGAAGGGATTGATTTACCTTTTCCGTTACTTACAGATCGAAACGGTTATCAAGTATCTATCTACCTACCTGCTATTGATATTTACGTGTACGTATATTGATAATTATTGCAATGAAATACTCAATGTTAACGCCAAAAACGTAGTACCTATATTTTATATAAGTAACGTCCGTCGGTATTGCAATAACAGCCATTACTACTGCAATTACCACCGAAAATGCTTCTCGAATACAATCCAACACACATTTGCACTCAAAGAAACGATATTATTGTTTGTTTATAAGCATTTACTTGTTCTACCAACCCCTCTGCAATAAATCGGCAGGAGTTTAATAAACAACTCAATGGCGCCATCTGTTGACGACACGTGCTCATTACTTGCGCCAATAAATCACGGGTATCATAACAGAGGGCGCTGAAAGTTGTGTAATTTATCTTCTGAAAAGTTGAAAAGCAGGGAAAGATTGTGTTTATGATGAGTGTAACTGCGAACGATGGGTGCAGGTGTGCCGCAGAAACTGTTGGAGAAGTTTAGAGATGTTTTGTAGAAGGGCTGGTATGAATTTTATGGAGGAAAAAGTTTTAGCGAAGTTTCAAAGTTTGTCTTTTGCAGGATATTAAAACTTTTTAGTGCGTCCAGCGTCCATTTATGTTATATCGGGAAACGATTAATAGGTACTATTAGATATACCTAAAGCAAAAATACTGATAAGACAGTCCAGACAATAGTCTTCATCAGCCAAAAACCGCAGTTACCTATCAGAAAAGCGATAAATCTCCTAATATTCCAGACGATAATCCCGAACCTAACAATCTACACTATCTACACTATTATTATAAAGAGGAAAACTTTGTTTGTTTGGTTGTAATGAATAGGCTCAAAAACTACTGGACCGATTTTAAAAATTCTTTCACCATTCGAAAGCTACATTATCCACGAGTAACATAGGCTATATTTTATTTTGGAAAAAAATAGGGTTCCGTAAGATATTTGGGTTTTTCGCTAAAAAATCAACCAGAAAAGTTACTTATTTTGCGTACGCTGCCTAAACTATAAAAGACAGACCCATAAAATGTTCTAATTAAATGTAGATCTTATAAATATCTACAAAAAAGTCCGCGACACACTATACCTATCTATGTCGAGTGAGGCACAACAACCGTTTTTTTATTTAAAAATCTTGAATTTTTTTTGGACTACATTTAAACGCGTTTATTTTACTCATGCTATTAATCCTTATCAAAATAAATTATTTCATCACTAAGTACAGTTTATGTAGATAATATTTGGTCTTTGAATGATTAAAATTGGACGTTTGGTTTTGAAGTTATGGCGAAATTAAAATATTACGATTTCTGCTGCACGGCCCGTTGCGAAGTGGGCGTCATCAAGGCGTGTGGGTGCGCGTGCGAGAGGGGAGTTTAGATCTATGAGTAAGGTACGCTAAGGTAAGGCTCCCTACGCAGCGGTCGTGTGCGAAGTCTAATAATTTTCGTGCGATTTTTTTTAGATTTCGTTCTTAAAACTACACCTACGCAAAAGTTCTTCTCAGAGCTAAACAACAGTTCTTTTCTCCCAGGGCCAAACATTCAAATTAGTAGGAATTGATTTACGAAAAGAATGTTTTACGCATGGGCAACTTTACGTTGCCCTATCACGGGTCGGGGCTCCCGACCATCAGTATATTTTGTTACCTGAAAATAATTTAACGTCAAATGTTGTTTATAGAGAAGCTCTACAATAATCGCTTTAGTTATTTTTTTTATTTATTTTATAAACATGTACATTATTATTTGTTGTTTTTTTTTTACATTTTCACTCGCCAAACGTTACAGTTTGATGGCGAGAAGCGCTTGTATTTCATTCACACAAATAATCTACTAAAAATAACCTCCTATTATTCAATCAATTTTCAATTTTTATTATTTTTATTATTCTATCCTAAAACAACGGGTTGCGCTCCGGGACTGCCGGCAGAAGTGAAAACTTAGTATTAATTACATTTAAATATTTTCATCATTAACAACTTTAACATACACAGAAAGACAATCTATGCAGCCTGCGGATAATGACTGCGTCGTCGATGTTACTGTCGGTGTCTGTGAATTGACCTGGGAATCATTTTGCTGACCGTGTCTTTCCTGGGTAGGCTTTTTGCAGCGGTAACCGACATCCACGCGGGCGGAGCCGCGGGCGACCGCTAGTACCTTATACTAAAGCAATTACGCCAACCCTAATCCAGTCCTCACATCTCCAGCTGCGATAACTTCGCAATGTACGTCGTCACTTAATGGGCTATTTAACAACCACACGTGGCATGTGTCTTTGTAGCGCGTAATGTATGAGGTGTACGGCGAGATAGCGGTTGAGAGACGAGATTTATAATGGCAGGTTGGTGTCTAGACTTGTATAGGATGGTGCTTTACGTTACTATATTGCTCGACTGTGTTTTAGGAGGGTTAATGAGTTTATTGGGTGTTGATTTGTTAGTGGGGTGTCAGAGTGACATCTTGTAATGGATTTGGTGCTTGGATTGGATATCGCCATTGGATGTTCTAGACGTTTATGAGTTACATTAACGGAGTAGGGCTGATCTAGGCTTCTCTTCGATAAACTGTAGTCTTTTTGTGAGCCGCGTCACCGCATGCCATGACATTTTTATGTTTTTGCTACAGCAAAGAACTGGGGTATTCTTGATGATGTTTTATTTCTTAATGACCGGATAGGCGTTACCAGATCATGAAAAGGTGATAAAGGTGATAATTTTCATGGTGTGTAATATAAACATAATACCCATTATTAGCTAAAAGTAGATGCCGCTGATCGCAATGTATGATAATGCCTGGTTGTTTTATTTCACCTGAAGCGACTGAAGCAAACAGAGGAAGTGCCTTCTAACTGGGAAAGTAATGAGTTTGCCAAACTTTGCAGAACACGTGTATGTAACATATTACAGAACCAACTGCACGATAAGGGTTGAGTTTATAAAATTCTGCGGTCGGTAACACGACACAGAAGGTAACACGACACAGAAGGTAACACGACACAAAATAGTAGTTATTTTACTGTTTCTGACATTTGCTGTTCTTTTCTTTTATTATTCACTCAAGTTTTAGCGTTAAGGACAGAGGAGGGGTAGGACATTAGGGTTCACAGATTTCCTGCTTTTTTTTCGTCAAAAGTCCGTGGCTCTACTGTTTGTAAATAAGTGAATGCCTGTAACAGGGGGTTTAGCGACAGGCATATACTTTAAACAAGTAAGTAATGAATATAAAATCACAGGACAAGTCTCGTCCCGCGGTTTCACTTGCGTGGTGTCGTAAAATCACTGTAGCGTTACGAAATAAACGAAAGTTTAGTCGAGACGGAGTGCGTTTTCATTGCTATACGATACAGTGACATTTTTGCACAATCACAGTACCGTACTACAGTAAAAGAAAATAAGTACCTTCTTCATGTCTGCAATTTGTTTCTTTTAATTTAAAATAAACATTGTCCTTGGTATATAGGCCTAATTTAAAGTGTTGAGGTACCAGATTCCATAGGCACGTGACATGGAGTTTGGTAATGCGTGGCCATATTTGAAATTCAATTCAATTATTTCTCACGTCAAGGCAATTTAGATACCCAATGGTCAGGCAGTCTTTGGTTCTTATTCACAGCTTCTTCAAGTCAATCTTACTTGATTCCCGTACCACTCGGCACCTGCCAATGAAAACGCACTACCAAAGAAAATGAAAGACTGCTTTTCGTTTGTGGAAAGTGTTTCCAGCACATTAACCGCTAATTGTGCGGGGGTGAGGGGTTGAATACCGCGGGGTGAGGGGGCTGATTTCACGGAGTCGCGCACGCCGCCATATTGCGATGGTTTTCATAATTATACTGATTTTATGCACCGGTGCGTCTGAGTGAGGATGTCGAAGTTTCAAACGAATGGTTGATCTCTTTGCCTGTGGCTGAGGTTTGTTTAATGCTTCTTTTTATGCGGGGGTGAAGTTTAATTGAGTTTTTCGTTTAGCAATTTGCGATTTGAAAATGGTTCTGTCGGTCACCCTGGATCCTTACAAATATTATAAATGCGAAAGTAATTCTGTCCGTCTGTCTGTCGCGCTTTCACGCCAAAACTACAGAACCGGTTTAAATGAAATTTGGTACACAGATAGTCTAGAGCCTGAGAAAGGACATAGGCTACTTTTTATCGAGATACCACGCGGGCGAAGCCGCGGGTGGAAGCTAGTTTGATATAAATATGAATTTTAGATCTTTGGCATTTAATAGAGAGCCGAACATAATAGTTGTCCATTTGGGGCTTATCTCAGACATAGACTAGAAAAACATCGTGAGGAAAGCGGCGTGTCCTAGAATCAAAAATTCGAAGACATATGTGACATCTACCAACCCGCACTGGGTCCGCGTGGTGGATTACGGCCCATTCTGTCTCAAAGAGAGGCAGCCCGAGTCCCAGCAGTAGGAACATTTGCTGATTATATTTAGACATGGAAATGAATAGTAAATAAATACCTTCTTTCGTAAATTAATTGGCTTACCGGTTAGGAAACAATCTATTTCCTTTTCTTCTTACAAAAGGAACTTGTCAAAATAAAATGTAGCCAAACTTTCGATCTACTACAATAATTAAATAACATTTAAAAATACTTTCAAAATTAAATAGAATCAGTACGAGCTCTCATTATGAAAACAAATAAAAATAAAATAAAAGACGTCTCTCTGAATGTTTTCTTAAGAACACTGGGGTCGTTACGTCACAGGGTGGCTGTGGTTTTTGATTTTATTTGCTTTGCTCACCCCTGTCCCCTGGCCGTCTGCTGCGAGATATAGAACTACTTAGTAGTGATGGGGTTAGAACACTGTCGGTGTTTTTAAAATGTACAGCCAGTACAAATTGCTATTCTGTAACCATCTCACCGTGAAAACTTAGATGAAGTGAGCGTGGAGTGGGCTGTCATTGTCATCGATACTAAGGCAGTGACAGTTCAATCCAAGATCACTTCACCTAAGTTTTCACGGTGAGATTTTTACAGAATAGCACAACAGTTGGATTCTAAGATACAACTTTCGTAGTTCAGTTATAAGTAACTTGTTTAAGTTCTCAATAAACTAAATGTGGTGAAAAATCTGGTGTTTTGGCGACACTTCGGCTTCTAATGAACTGCGATATCCTCATGATTTAAGTTTCCATTAGAAGTTTTCCCGAACTTTTCTTCTGCCAGAAATGTGAATATCGATTGTTTCACATCACTACCTTCTGGTGACCGGCATGACATTTATATGAGTTAGACTGTCTCAGTCTAGGGTTCAAGTCCCGAGTGTGTCCCGACGTGAATTATTAAGTTTTACTTCAGGAATTGTAGACGACGTTTTCTATTTCTACTTTCGTGAGTTGAATGATTGTATGCAAAGTTCTGAAGCTAACACCGCCTGACCATTTTCATTGCTACTCAAGTAATTTCTACATCTACTGTACACACTTACCCTCTTATTCATAAACGTTTCTTAAAGTTAAAGAGTCGTATAAACGTCGAAAATGTATGGTTAAACAGTTGCTAATTCATAACTTAACTTTAAGCAGCGTTTATGAATAAGGCGGTAAATGTTTACCTACCTACCTATTATTGACTTGTATTTGTTAATGTTTAATTTTACTAAGTCACTCAATTTAAGACCTTATTCCATTTTATACTGTCACCTAAGTGTAGCTATAAAATACAATCTTCTTAAATAAAAAGATTGCATCATAACAGTGCTGACAAAGAAAACCCCGTTAAACTTACAATATTGCAACGAAGCGCACAGAAAAGAATATTTTTTAACAACTTGAAAGTAATAGACGGACTTTCACAATTAGAATTAACGAGTTTTAAAATTAAAATAAGGAAAATTTCAGTCATCAGTTGAAGCAATTTAAAAGTTCCGCGATTAAGGATCTGAGTCGTCGGGGAGTCGAACCTGGGACATCGCGCACCGGTAATTGTTACTGCACTGTTTAATTGCAATTCTTAATTATTTAGGGGGTCGCTAACTAATACGTTTTAACAAATTTTTAGGAGATAACTTTGCATACTTTTGAGACTGTAATGGTGTCTTGCAATTAGAGAAAAGTAATTAAATCTATAAGTCCTAGGGAAACTGCTATTATTATTTTTCTTCTCTAGTCGCAGGAAAAAATAAGAACTAAATCTATAAGGGCTTTTACTTAAAACGAATTTTGTCCTTAAAACATTGCACCATCTACATAATAAATAATATACTAGCTTCCGCCCGCGGCTTCGCCCGCGTGGTATGTCAATAAAAAGTTTCCTATGTCCATTCTCAGGGTCTAGACTATCTGTGTACCAAATTTCATTTAAATCAGTTCAGTAGTTTTGGCATGAAAGCGCGACGCGTGAAGGTTAATTTCGCATTTATAATATTATAGTAAGGATTACTTCCTTATTATATCTCTTTTGGGCTCGAATTATTATGATTCTCCCTATTGATGAAACTTTAAAATAAAAAAGCGAAATCTACTTAAAATCCATTTTTGTTTTCCAGTACCCTTTACCCATTTTCCTCAGTGAAGCACAGTAAACAAAAACATTGTGTTCAATATATTGCTAAACAACTGACTACACTTGGGGTGGGCAGCCGGGGCAGCACGGCCCCGGGGCAAAAAATACGAGTTGGTATCAATTGTAACGGGGAGTTAGGGAACCTATGATTTATGGGGTACAGGATTAAAACGTTGTGGTGAGGGGTTGCAGGGGAGAACGGGGATTGTGTTAATTTATATGAAGTTGATATAAAAGTTAGAGATACCTTCGTTAATATTGTATTGTAAATCTACCAATCTACCTTTTCCTGTTTGTCAATATGTACAATGAAGGCACACTGTATGTAAGTCAAAAGGAAATAAATGATATCTGCGGTGCTGATAAAACTGGTGGAACCTAGGCGCTAGGTGAGGCGAGTCAGTGTGGGCGCAGTAGGCGCAGTCACGTTCTTGTAATACATGTATGAGTGTGTTTTTTTAACAAGCGCTACAGTAGTAGTTTTTGCTTTTGCATAAGTTACATCATAAAATCTCCTCATTGGGTGATAGTGAAATAAGTAAGGTGAGATTTTTAGAAGATTAATAATATACTTTTCACAAAATTAATAAAATCTGACAAAAAACTCAACATTTTTTCCCAAGAGTGCCGCAGTCCCACACCCTCAGCTTTGCAGGCTAAGTATAAAAGAGCGCAGAGCTAATACTGTCTGTTTGAATAAATTGTCGGCTTACGATACCGCTGCTGTTAATCGCACGAGGGATAATGAAGCGCTTTCCAGAGACATTGAAAAACGTGGTTTAAGTAAAGAATTCGTTTGGATTTTTGCGATTTTGCTTTCATGAGAGAAAAGTTTGTATTTTATAAATACCTAAGTATTTTTCATCTTCTTCTTTTCGAGTCGATGGTAAGTATTTCTGATTTTATTCAGTTATGTATTTCTTCTACAGTAATCAATCAGTCAAATTGTCGATGGTGTATTTTTGTAAGATGATATGTTTCATATTTCTGTTGTGGTAAAATCGTTATGTATTTGGATCCTTGCAAAAACCTTCGGCCACTGAATGCTTTACGTCAATATCGAGAACACGAGACAAAGAAAATCGTCTCGGAAATTGCAAAGATCGATTTACATGCTGCTATAATTTAGAAAGGAACCCTGCCTAGCCTATATAATAGCCAACAAAATTATCCCTAACATGATACATTAACTAAAACCAATCAACCAGTATCTTCCTACTAACGAAAAGTATTCCCGTCTCATCCCGTGGCCAGCATCTTTGATGAGCTATCCCCCGTGCCTGGGAGATGAAGGGGGATGAAGTTATAAACGCAGGCGACGTGCTCAGGAAGGTAAGCAGGGCGCTAATCAACACGTTCTCACATAATTGAATGAGGAGCATCTGGGAAGCTCGAGGTGTAAATTGAATATTTGGTATTCATATTCATTAGGTACCTATTACTAATCATTATCTTATTCATTACTATTTATTGTCTTACGAGTAGTCTTTCTTTGTAAATCTTCTTAATTACCTAATACACGATGAGGCTAAGTTTACTCCGTATTCTTAAATGACGGCTTCAAGTAGTTAGTTAGTAGTTTTTAGTGTTTAAGTATTCGTTAAAATTGTTATATTAATTGTAAACCACTGAAGGACTGCGATGGTCGGAGACGATAATCAAAAATTACCTCTAAAATACCTCTTGCGTTTTTTAGAACATGGATAATGTTAAACCAAACTAGTAGATATTATTTTGTACAAGCTTATGCCCGCGGCTTCGTCCGCTTGGAGGTTTAAAATTATCGCATAGAAATGTACTACTTACCAGGATAAAACGTTATCCTATGTCCTAACCCAGGTCATAGTCTATGGTGTGCCAAAAATCCTAATCCGTTCAGCCGTTAATACAGACAGACAGAGTTACAGTTCTATTTGATATTAGTATGTATCAATACTGTCAAAGCTGTGCAAGTCCAAGTTGCGCTAG